>CM023487.1:25112613-25712613 GCA_013339685.2 Hyalomma asiaticum
TTTCTTTGCGAGCCGGTAGAGCGTTCCTCTAAGAAACAACGTTTCCATAGCCTACGCGCGCCTTTCGCTCTCTCTCTGTCTCTCTCTCTCTCTCTCTCACAAGACAGCAGAGGCACGCGCCGGGAGAGAGAGAGGCACGCGCCGAGGGCGAGCGCGTGCCTCCCAGCACGCGGGTTACGCCTGACAACTGACGCGTGACAAGGTTAGACTAAGAGGAGCTTCGCCCCTAAAAAAAAAATTCACAGCATATCCACGGGGTGAATGATGATGAGTGGGCGAAGCTCCGGAGTGAATCACCGGTAAACCGTTAATCTTCCGTGTAATTCGCCCAGTCGATCATTATGTAAAGACGTGAGAAACACTCTATTCGAACGCTGGGATCTCGCGTTTAGGGGGACGCTAGCACAAACGCGTTAGAAACATGCAGTACACTCTAGTAAAGAGGGAGAGGCCACAGCGTCTTACGCAGCCCCTTACACAGGCCGGAACGCGCACCGCGTTTGCCGACGCCATCACATGACTGCTGAAAGAGTATAAGGCGGAGAGGCCACAGCGTCTTACACCAGCTTCTTACACGCGCCGTAACGCGCTAGCACAAACCCATCATCATCGTTAGAAACGGGCAGTCTTTCGCTCTCTCTCTCTCTCTTTCTGTCTCTCTCACACAAGACAGCAGATGGAAGAGTGAGAGAGCTCGCGCGCCGGGATGAACGCGCCGAGGGCGAGCGCGAGCCTCCCGGCGCGCGAGCTATCGAGCCCAATCCTAGAACGAGGTGGTTACGACTACAAGGGACGAACGACCCACGCCTTAAGGAGCTTCGCCCCTAAAACTACACTGTCAGTAATTGTAATTTCAAGGGAGGACCTTTAGATGCACGTATTGACTAACAAAATCTGCTCACAATTCCTGACAGCAGCATCTTGTTGGTCGATTGGTCATTGTACTACGCAAGTGCCTAAAAGTGTGATTACTCTAACAACGAGTTTCGTTGTGCCCTAGTAGAAAACGATGAAGAAGAAGAAGAAGAAGGACGCTGTTGATCCTGCTCACACAAGAGAGGTTCACCGGTACGTCTGAAGATCGCAGAACTAAGGAATACACCAGTGCAAAAAGAGGAAAAGCCCTCTCTCATCGTGGTACTTGATTTCTCCTAAGGCGACGTAGGGAGCGAATTTTACTAAGTGTATCGAAAAAGGGTTTCCTAGCGAGGCCATGATGAATAGCCTGCGTTAAGGCGGCAAAAAAGTGCAGGGAAAAAGCCTATGCTTGACGCGCATAACATTCATTCTTTGAACAATATAGTAAATGACATTGCGTAGTGCTGTAGACGCACGTAGATAAGGCGAGTTCCGAAATAATTTTCTTTCCAAAATTTCGCGATGTATAGGAGGGTTCATGAGGAACTGTATTGTATACGGCCTGTATCTTTTTGTTTTTTACTGTCTGATGATCATCATATTTAACCTTTATATTATCACAACACGTTATAACGCAACACCTCTGGAGTTTTATTATCGACACAAAAATCTATCCATGTTACCCTTATCATCGACATGGCTAATGTCGTTATTGTTGTCGTCTTTGTCGGTGCTGAAAACTTCGAATAAGAGCAGAGTCCATTGCGGCACTAACCCACACGCAACGTATCTGTTTCATATCTGTCAGAGGAACATATCCTGTCGCGGAGTTGATATGGGAAACTGAGAAAGTCCCATTTCTTTCCATCTCGACCTTACGTACATCACCTTCGACTTCGCGAAAGTTGGGTTTTACTTGTGCCCATTCTGGGGTCCTGATCTTCCACGGGGCGTTGTTCACTTCGCCTTGCATTTAAACGGTATTTTCAAGTTTGGCAATTCAAAACTAAGCTTCGATCATCAGTCTTCATTGGCACTCTTAGCCCCACGCAAATGGTCCATAAAACGGAGGCCCATGGGTCAACTAAAGACATTCCCCGCCTATTCCAAACACCCCTTCAGCGGGCATCCTCCCTTGTGTCCGTGAGCGCTGTCTCTCCAATTCGCCTCCCCACTACGAACGTTCCTCGGCGGGTGTTCCTCGCTCTCCGCTTACCGAAACGTCCATTTACCAGCGTGATCAAATTGCAAAAAGAGCAAATGACAACATAACAAAGTTAGCTCGAAATAAAAAAAAAAGCAAAGTCGTTGGTCAATTCTCCCGTCCTGCGCTAGCTTGCATGCCGATCAAACTCACGCATGTAGGAAAATCAAATTAAACTCGAAATGTGCTGCACGAATATTATTGCGCACTAGGGACAGAACCCCAGTTGGCTGGCACGCGGCCGCCTTTCCGAACGAAACCCGACACCAATTTACGAGTGTCCTGCTCGGCTGAACGCTACAAAATAAATTAAAAAAAACTAGAAAGGGGGGCGGAGGGTTAGCAGTGGGGTTTTTGCCTTCAGCATCGCAGGTACTTATACACCGGAATCCTGCATCTATTTTTTTATTCCTATAGGAATTCGCAGAGGCACGAACACCATACGCAGAACCACGAAGTAACATAGCACTGCCCCCCCGCCCTCCCCTCCCAAAAACAAAAAGTGAACACACAGTACAACCATTTCTTTTTGTTGTGTTGTGGTTGCTGTACATTAGTTGTACCATAATGGAGTTATTTGCCGTGTGGTGTTTTTCTGATAATACACACAATTACATACAAAGGAAAGAAAAGCGTGCCTTGAAGCTCTTTTCCCTTGCCATGCACGATTTCATGTCAAAAGAAGTATCAGTTGAAGTAGATATACCACGTAGATTGTGCGTTGTTCCGAGTCATGTTCGATGCGTGCGTTAGGAATTGAAGTTTTGCCTGAGAGCGTTACGACAAGCTTAGTGGAATGGTAGAATTTAAGTTCGAAAGGAGAGGGTGGTCGTTCGGATCGGCGCTGTTCCACTGTAATTTCACGCCGTCATCTACAAAGAGCTAACGGGTTCATCTTGCGAAAAACCATTTTCCCATTACGATTGGCGCCATTAAACTACAAGAAGTACCTGCGTCGACGGCAAGCATTTATATAAGATTGATCCGGAAAACATCGGGAGGTAGAAAACACAGACAGTCTAAAAGAATCTGAGATCTCAAAAGGTTTGGCCTTATGTCAAAACAAAGAGCCGTGAAATTACCATTACAGCTATTTTTTAAATATCTAGTTGTTGGGACCGTACAGGCCGAAGCGGTTCTATTCTTGATTATTACTTGAGTATAATATCAGAATGATTTCAATTGCATTTATGCCGAGTAACATCCCTCATTTGGGGGGACCTCTCGGTTTGACTATTTGCGCACTTGAGAGGTCTGGTCTGCCTTCATTTTGAATAGAGCTCAGCCAACGCTGGCATTAAGAGAAGCCTTCCGTAACGAAAGAAAGAAAATGCATCAGGAAATTAAATGATCGGGGCCCCCTTTTGATAGAGAGAGAGAGAGAGAGCGAGAGAATATTGTATTGGTGACTCCGGAGATGTTAGCCTGGTTAATGGCCTGGCTTGCTACTCCAGGTGTTTAGCGGTGATTATGATATTTACAATGATCCCGTGTAACGCAACACGTACATGCAGTCACACTTACACACTCATATATACATATATACACTATACGCAGTTTACAGCGTTTCGTTGAGGCATGTTGCCCGTAGAAACGTTATCAATGCTTTAGTGCTGCGTAGTGCGCAGGTTTTGATAGAGTTGGTGCTGTTCGCACTCCGTTATGTATTTGCGATATGAAGCGGCAAAAGCCGTCGGCGCCCGTGAGCAGACTACACTTGAAGATGTCATGAAGAAATGAGTATGTTTAGAGCACGAGTGGTGCATAGCTTTTGAAGATAATTGGAGGAGGAGCAGAAAATGATCATTACAAGGAGTACGCGACTCAGTGCATCGAATTAGGTGAGGCTACTGTCGGCGAAGTGAAATCAGGAGGGCGCCTGGATTCGGGAGCAATGGTGTAACAACGATTAGATGAGGATGTTTTTCATATCGGCAGGAGATAATCCCACGGTGGTAATTGTTCGCAAGAGAGTGAATCAGAAACCGGGTCACTTCGGCGTTGCTGATAATTATATCCAGAGTGCTTCATGCAGGGAGGGGTAAAACACCTTTGACACGTGCATTACGAATTAGCAAATAAGGAGCGCTAGTTATGTTGGCTGCGACTACAATTTGTTGCGCTTCACTATATGACTCTGTGTGTCTCGATGCCATCAAAAACAGGATGTACTGTAAAAGTGGCAAGAAAAGTAAAAGGAACCAGGCAAAAAGCCCCTCTCCGAGATAAGAAGGCTGACCTGGGAAGGCAAAAACACAAGCGCGAAAAATGATGGCAGGAAAGTAAAGGGCATCAGGAAGTGCACCTTATGTCATTGTTGGGAATCCGGACATGAAAAAAAATTAACAAAAGATACATAAACAACCGTTAAGCTATACAAATCTATATGAAAGGAGCTTCAGGAACAGTGGTAACAAAGTTCTCCAAAACAAGAGATATATTTTCAGCTGAGGAGAAAACGACCGCAATAATGTGATTAAGAGTCAACGTAACATCTGTGCTTTGGAGTCGTAAGACAGAAAGCTGCTCGACACGCGATTGCCATCGACATCACTATAAGTGCGGGACCTTTGAGCCAACGAGCAATTTCCGAGCAACACGATCGATTTAAAGGAAAATAAATTGATGGTAGCGCTGGAAATGTGCTTCTGGGTTCGTGCGCAGACGGCAAATCTCCCATAACGATGATAGTAGCAGGCCGCACGCCAAGATGGCTCAACGACCGTTCAGGCACTCATGTGAGACAGGACAGGTCTTTTACGGAAATGATACGGTATAAGGGGCTGGAGATCAGGAGACATTTTATCGTTATGGGACGCGGACTGAACAATCTATACTAAACACGTCAGCCTTACATAAACTTTTCTTTAACTTTGAGCTCACGATCTACAATCACACACATACAGCCATGCATTGCATGCAGCACTCACGTTCATTCAGGAATGTACGCATCTCAGACTTCACCTAGCTCTAAAGGCAGGGCTCATATTTTTATCCATATTGTCGTCATAGCACACAGAAAGACTATATGTTTCTTATTTATTTATTTATTTATTTATTTATTTATTTATTTATTTATTTATTTATTTATTACCCAGAGGGTACAGAGTGCATCCCGGAGGTGAGGGACAGTGGTGCGTAAACATACAGATCCAATAAGAGGCAAAAACTTCACAAGAATTCTATTGACTATAAACAATATAGTACGACTACAAACACAACTGAATTGTTCAAACTGATGCTTATTTGAATGTTCTTGAGAATCTAGTCTCTCTGTCTGTCTGCATACATTAGCGAGTTGAAAAAGGCAGCAGCATGGGGCCACAAAGTTATGAAGGTTCCTGGTACAGTCCACCTCATCATCAGATTGCATCGACGCGTGCCTTCGGACGACGTCACCTGACACTAATGTGGCCACCGCGGATGGTTGAGAGCAGTCGCGCCCTCTCAACTTCTCCCGATGTACTCGTAGCGCCGGCAAAGGTTATTGTTGCACGCACGAATGAGCTGGAGGCGGTGTTTGTGCTTGTGAGGTTCTGCCGGTAGAGGCGGTGGCAGGTAATACGCTAACGTATCTTCTTGATCTCAGTAATTTATTTACTAGTTTACAAAATATTCCTGGTTTCAACGTGGGCCCCGGAAGATCATTAGAAATGGACCGTGAGACCAGGCCGACTGTTGTATCATGTAAAACTAACCGGGAAGCCAGCCACAACATTGATAATGTGGGGCCTAAACTCTTGTAGTTCGGGCTCTTCTTTGTTTATATTTCGTTCTATATCGACTAACACGACTTCGTATACATCTATTATGGCCCCCTTGTGTTGCTTCAAACTCCCCTCTAATCGTCATTAGACGGGAGTGCCATACGTTGACCACGTAGAGAGGGAAATGCCTGAGATAGATCGGAATACAATACAGGAGAGTGGAAGAGCGTAGTGCCTCGCAAGTGGCGCTCATGGCATGTAGGCTTTGCTAGGCGAACCGATAACTAAGCACTAAGTACAAACAATACGCTGCACTCGCTTTGTGTTTCTCTTGTGGTTGTTTTTTCCCTTCCATTCAGTGTCCTGTTGGCCACACGAGATGTACCTATAGGTGGCAGCAGCATCACCGCGTTAGTGCGGATAGTCCGCCGGCGGCAAGCGTTGAAAGACACACATCGGTGCTCCATTGCGAGCGGTTAGAGGCAATTGTTAACTAAATAAACGCGTTGATTGCCCCTCAGTGCATGTCATCCAATGACACATTAGTGTACTCGGAACGTTCCTGTTGTATCTAAAATAAGCATAGTCTGCCATACCGCGGCGCACTGATATCACCCAGCCTCACAGTCTGCCTTCTCAGCCTTTCTCTCTTTTGTTTTCTTTGGATTAAGCCATGTTCTGTCTACAATGTTTATATTCCTGTTACTTGATCGAAATAGTTCGGTACTGGCGTCTCGTTCATCGTCTCGTTCAATTGGCTAAAAAGAAAGAGAAGATTATGATGAAGACTGCTACTGAGTTGAAGTAGCAGCTTCTGTTCCCTATACTGGCCATATATACATGAAACACGCGGAACTTAACCAGCTCAGTCATAGTCAAACTGCGCGTCTGTAACGCCGCTTGAGCACTATCCCAATGTTTCGCAGAGCTTAAACAGGTACAATTTTCAGTAGTTAAACACGGCTTTCTTCGCACTGTTACTTGCGTGACCGCGACACGAAGTCCAATCCTCCGTGGATCGAGACCTCAAGGTCTTCAAGTGAAAAACTGCCACTTCCTTCCAGTTTTCCTCACTCCACTCGAGCGTCTTAAGTGCTTTCTGTGTCTCTAACGATTCCAGGTGAAGTCGCGCTTTCACCGAGGCATATTCGCCTTTATCGTGTCGTCGGTGTCTTATCGCTTTTTGCTTATTGTTTGTATTAACAAAGGCTCTGTATATCGACAGGGCCTACGCATAAGGTTGGCGACGAAGATGTCTTGAGAATATGTCGTAAGTCACTGTAATGTAACCGGCGCAATTTGTCGCTCGCGAGTGTAACTGTCTCGTGTGATGACACAATTTGTCATTACAACTGACCGCTAGAGATACTGAATCAACAGCTAGAGCTACACCTGAACGTACGGCTATCTCAGTGTCGCGGGCAACGCAGCTTTTTTGAACATGAACATGAACATGGTTTCCTTGCAGTAGAAACTACATTGCTTGACTACATTGACTATATTGCTTGACTACATTGATTTGACTACATTTGCTTCGCAAATGTAGTCCAATCATGAGGCTAAGAAACTCCTATACAACGCAAGGTGTGCCTCTCTTGGAAGCATTTGCCTGTACTTTTTGACAGTGAGAATATAAGCACCGAGTGTTTAGTACCCTAGTTGGTTGATCCTTGAAAGCATTAGTGTTTCCTTTTCGTTTAAATGCAGCGTGTCTGAATTCCAATGGGCTCTTAATACCTGGGGAATGAAGTTTGCACTGGACTACTAGGAGTAGCTAACACTACGAAAAGTTGTTGCGATGTAATTATAGGGGTTCGTGCGCCATATGAAGAACACTCCTTGATAACCTTAACCAGTGTGCAATGCACAACAGCAATTGCAACATAATGCAGAAGAATCGGGGCACTCACGTTAAATGCGTACGTGTTATGTAAAGGCTGCTAGCGAGAACACTACACAAACTCTAACACTCGAGTCCTACCGGAATATTTTCTCACATCATATACTGTACTTTAGAACCAATTTAAGTAAAGTGAAATGTTTCTACATTTACTCGTGTGATATTGACATCTGTACCATTTCCTCACATCCATCGCTTCTCAGATCATAGACTGTACTTTAGAACTATTTTAACTAAAGTGAAATGTTTCTGCATCTCCTGGTGTCATACTGACATCTATACCATTTCCTCACATCCATTTAACGAACACCGACGTAAAATTAACGAACTTTAAAAACAATAAAGGGCATCGTAAGTAAAGGCGCTGACACATGAGGAAGGTTGCCGCGCTTTCATATGACACAAATTCAGAACATGTGTAACACCTGCTACTGAACAACGCCACAATGCATTTCAACCGGTTGAGAAATTTTAAAACGGCGTTCCCGACGAATGGGCTGCCTCATTTAATACCCCTCCAACGCACTTTACAAAAAATGAGCTGATATGGGCTGGGCCACTAGGGAAGTCGGGAAATCCGGGAGCACTTAGGCTAAAGCCATGTGCTTCCCAAGGAATACAATAAAGTCAGTCTAAAGTGAGACACACACGCTTGGAGTTGGGTCGCGCCGCAGGCATACGCATATACGGTCATGCGAGGAGAGGGGGGGGGGGAGGGAGGCCGAAGGAAATGCTTTTTATTTCCTATTTCCATAAGATTAATGATGCCTCCAACCATTTCTCATGGACGTCGTTCTGTAAAGAATGGCACGGTAGTGGGGCAGGATGCAGTATACGCGATGTATGGTCTCGTGACTGGATTTCGAGCATGTAAGCCCCTTGCCGTGCGTATACGTAAGAGGACGCTCTAAACTAGAACAAAAGTAAGGTCTGTCTATGTTGAACGGGAGAGGTTCCCAGCAGGGGTTTTTCCTTCCGCAGTTGTTCCGGGAGACACAGATAGTTGCACGAACACGGCGAGACTGTTTTTACTTTTGCCTATGCGTGTTTATTGTGCTCATGGTTTCGGAAATACTTACACGCCCGTTGACGTCTAAATGGTGCGGTGATAAATGTTTTTGATTGAATTTTCTTGTTATATTTTTCTGTACGTTCGCTTCCATAACGTGAAGCAGGTGTCCCGATAGTCTTTTTCGTCCCGCTCTGTCGACAGTTGGTATAATTAATGGCTTCAGGAAGTAACTCGAGCAGCTTGTCTGTTTCTGGATTGCGGGAATACAATCAATAACTATCTCATGGATGTCCCGCTACCAACACGCTTTCTCTTGCGTGGTTCTACAACGTGAGTCTTCAGAAAAAGGAGAAGTTGCTCTCGCCAGTACAGCTCTTCCACGTATTTTTTAATTCATATATATTGTCTACTTATTTCGCAAGAGTGGGTGCACTTTTACGAGCGGCATTTCCTTCACGACACTTGACAGCACTCCGCCGTATGCTTCCGTGTAGAATTAAATGTAAAAATGCGTGCACCTTCCTACGTATGTCCCTGGGATATTCAATCCCGGTGGGAAGACTACGCGCTTTTGCACATTTGCTTCGCCGCGCTTCGCTCTGACGCGGGCCCAGAAAACAACCCAACGGTCTGAAAGGCACAATCAGTCGACAAGACGACCGGTCCAAATCGAGCTGCTCTGCAGTCATCGTCTTACGGCATTGTATAAGGTTTTGCTATGGCGAGCATCCCGTAGTCAGGTTCCGATGACTTGACATGTCGCAAAACACATGACGATTAGCGCACTACTCTTTAGAATGTACGTCGTAAACCACAGTGCGCAACTTGCGCAACACGTGTGGACCTCTGCAACTCGTACACTGCTATAAAGCGGTAGCAGCAGCTCAGAAGCGAATGTGACATAAAGAGCCTTGTCTTTTTCCGCGAATAGGTGTTAACAACGTCTTCACAACGTTGTCTTCACGATGGGCGCTTAGCCGTGTCCCCAGTATGGGAGACAGAAATTAGCGTCTCTTCCTTCCTGACGAACCACCTCCCCCCCTTCACGATGTGTACAGGTTTCTAACTTAAACGGAAATGACACTGCTCTGGCCACTGCTTAATGGCAAGCCTGCTGGGAGCGCACTATAAGGGAACCAAAAACGCTCTACATATTCACTTCTTACAAATTGCCTCCGTGTGAACGATACAGAAAAAAAAAAGATATCTCATGCCTTGTACAGTCAAACGCCTTTATAACAAAGTGCTCGGGACCCTGAAACATACTGTTTGTATAAATCACTTCGCTGTAAAGGTCACCTGCCGTAACGCTCGCAGTGAGTCTGGGACCTAACTGTTCCTTTCTTACATCGGTCATTCTGATGAAAAGGCGTACGTTGTCAAAGGGGCTTCACTGTAGATCGGAAACCGCTGAACCCTAATTGACGTGCCGGTGGAATCCCACGTAAGTGTCGCGTGAGACACGGCGTGCAAAACACACGGAGCTTCAAAAATAGGACTCACCGCTCCCAGAGAACTCGGGACAACCGAAAGTGGAAGGGGTTACAGGCAAGCGTAAAAACATTGTCCCCACATTGTTGTTATTTCTTTCTTTTTTTTCATGAATAGGGACAGAAGTGTGAACTACAATGCGAGTGCACTCGCGCCCCTTCCACTGACAACCACTTGCTTACACGTACGCACACACGGCCCCACATGAAGCGACGAACACAAATCTTTAACGAATACATTCATATCAACATCCTTTGAGCTTTGTTGCACGAAACGCACTTAACTTTTATTTCTGGCGAGCCCCCAACGACCTGTTCGGGGATGACCCTCCTTTTGTGACTCAGAAAGCAAGGTACAAGTGAGAGGGTGCGGTTACGTGTACGTCGTTAGGCTTAGCACGAAAAAAAATGCATGTGCCCGAGACGTCAGTAGGGGCGTGATGCCCGTGCTGACGCGATGCATGTACAGAAGTGTGGAAGTGGGCGGAGGCGCAAGGTTGAAAGCATGCGCTTAAGGAACGTTTGTTGTGCATACGCGTCACCTGGTTTCAGTGGGAATCAAGGGCAGTGGTCAGCAACGAACCGCCACATAACTTTCGCACCTTCATTAAAAAAATACAAGGTAGGACAAGTTAAGAAAGCAAACAGCAAAGGAAAGAAATTAAGCCAGCTCTACTCCAGCGAAGGAAGCACGATCTGCGCAGCAGTGATTCATCTGTGTTTCCCCCGTGTTTCTGTTGTGCTTATCTTCGGCGTTCTAGAATTACTTTCGCTTGATTTGATCTCAATATGCTATTAGTGTCCCACAATGCGTATGTTTTTTTATTTTTATTATATTAATCTCGTTTAGTTTAAGCATTCCTATTCTAGATCCATTTAATTTATTTTCAACCATTATTGATCGATTTTATGGGAATTCATCGGTGTCTGCAAGCTCGTGTCTCCCGGTGCGTGACGTGACACAGCACGACACAATATAGACGCCGACAGCCCGAGCCCTTAAAGTACTCCGCAGTTAAAGTAGAGAGTGCATTTAAGAGAAGCCCCTATCCCTCTCATTGGCACGCAGTGCCGGCGGACGAAGAGGAAGCGAAATACAATTAAGGAAATGAAAAGTGAGTACGGTGGCGTTAAAAAAAGAAAGGAAAAGGAAAAACATGCCACTCTCGCTTGACGACAAGGATTTCTTTTTTTCGTTGCGGTTGTGTAAACAACGTATGCGGTCGTTGTCTATAGCCACAGCAGTACAAACGCGCGGAGAGAAAAGCGTTGAGAAGAATGGGGCTTCGGTAAAAATAAAGGCAAAGCAAGGGAGAAAAAGAAAAGAGGCACTCCACTTATCTCGAGAGCGGTGCATCAAACACCTTATAACTCGAGGCCGCGTTGTATGTGATGTCGGTGGTAAAGCGCGGTCAATGCCCCTTCGTGACTAGAGCGGAGATGTGTCAATGGGGGAGGGGGGGGGGGGGGGCTTCCTGCTGTGGCGGCGACCCCACATGCTGCAGCAGCGGGAATATTTTTGGAAGAGTGTGGGGAAGGTTTCCAGAGATGCGGGAGCATGAATGGGTAGGGGATAAGGGGTTTTGGACGCTAGGGTTGTTTTCGTGTGTAGGGATGAGGTAGCGGGTACGTTCTAAGCGGCCCGGGGACGCGTTTTTTTTTTCTTTTTATTGCTCATTTATGAGTTCTCTCTTAACTTCCTTCAGTTGCTATTTATCGCTTATGTTTCCACCCGTCGGAATTTCAGCGCTTGTACACCGGTTCTTTTTCTTTTCACGGGATAGTTCGTCGGAGTCCACTACTTTACGACTACAAAACATAGCGCGGGAAAGACCTTACCACTTCACGATCACAAAAATAAAAAAAACAAGAAAACACAGAAAGGATCAATCTTAGGAGACATTTGCGGATAATGAGTCAGCACTGTGGCCGGCAACCTTCGAAGCCCTTGCATGGAACCCGCCATCGCTATGGTCGCTCCGGTGATGATTCCGCCGCGTTCTCGTCTTTGTGCCGAAATGTCCACAATTATTGCGGTTAAGAGTAAAGACCGCTGTATTGGCGATGATTTATACGCGTTACCTCGCGTGCGCAATTTAGTTAGGATATGTGCTCGAAAAGCTTCTAGCACTGGCCTTTTGGTTTCAGTACTGCGAAGGGAGACAAGGGAGAAAGAAAGCTCGTGTTTTCATTAAACTGCTTCACTGTGCGACACTTCGCTGCACTCTCCTGGACTGCGCTACCGTCGCTGTCAAGGTTCAAGGAAGGAGCCATTGGTGTAACGCGTTTTCTAATAGACAAACGGATGTTATATTCTCGGGAGGAAGTCGTCCTACATAATTTACGCGTTAAGAGCTTAAGTAAGAGTAGGGAGCAGGGTGACGGAGGACTATTCTGTGAGTAAAAAGTTAGAGACTAGAGGGTACTTTTCGTTTGTGTCGGTGCATTATTCAATATTCACTTCTCCTTTTGCACTTGTTACATCAGGTGCGTAATAATGCCTTTAAGAAGCTTTCTCTTCCTATAAAAATTATTTAGAAAGGAAGTCTTTTTCTAATCCTTTACTGAGCGCTTTATAAAACCTTTGGTGTGCTGAAATTATTCAATCAGGTAATGCTGCATATTTAGCGTTTATGCCTTTCGTGTACCGTATTTCTGAGTATCAGCGGAAGGCACCGAATATTTTACCTCCTTCTGATCAGCATTATTATGAAAAAAGAAAGGGTCCTTACGCACTTATCATTTTTCTTTGAGCCCCGCCACGGTGGTCTAGTGGTTATGACACTCGACTGCAGATCCGAAGGTCGCGGGATCGAATCCCGGCGGCGGCGGCTGCATTTCGATGGAGGCGAAATGTTGAGGCCCGTGTACTGTGCGATGTCAGTACACGTTAAAGAACCCCAGGTGGTCGAAATTTCCGGAGACCTCCAATACGGCGTCTCCCATAATCCTAGCTGGTTTTGGGACGTTAAACTCAATCAATTAATAATTTTTTTCGAAGGTATTCAGTAAGCAAACTCGCTTTAATTCGGGACGGTGGAGGAAATTATTACGATAAAGTTTTCTGCATTCCATTTCAGGGCGCATAAATGCAGTGTGAAAAGTTTTAAAGCGCGTATTAGCGACTTCCAGGCTAATTGCAATTCGCCAACCCGCGCTTCCACAATTAACTAGACACCTCGAGCTGTTCAATCCACTAAAGAAATAAGAGAGAGGGAGAGAGAAGAAATATGCGATACACCTTCCGTTCCAAGTCGTGAGGTGGCCATATAATTCCCCGGTCCGGCTTACTGACCCCTCACGGAAGAATGTCCTGTGCCTTGGATAACGGGCCTGCGCATGCAAACGAGCTGCATTATAAGTTAGCCTGAGGCAGGCTCACTGACCACTCCCTTTAGGGTGAAAGGCCTGAAAGCTCAGTTCCACTGAGACGCTTTTACGATCTCCTCATTATCTCCAACTGCAATAACATTTAGCCCCAGTATGCCCCTGGGCCAGTGGAGACCAACAACGCAGGAACTCTAACCCAGAAAGCACGATCTCACCTCTTTGAACGTAAAGGATGCGTATGCATTATCACAACTGAAACTTCGAACCTTTAACTCGGTCAGCTCAGCTCTCTATCCGTTAGCATACGTCCCGAAAGGACGCAGTCGAGGTCCTCGGCCACGACATGTGGCATCGTAGAATGCCGCGCTTAAAATGCAGTGTCTATCTGTGCCATAAATCCAATTAAAAGAAGGGAGCAAAGGGTTCAAGGGGGGGTGGGGGGGGGTGGGGGTCTTTTAGTGGCGACCGTGTTTCCCAATTCATACTGTCCAGCCAGCCATGTTCTCGGCTCGGGTCTAAGCCGACGAGCGACGTACGCTTCATGGGTCTCCAGAGAAAGCTTTGCGAAGCTTACTCAGCAGGGGGAATCACGAGTCACCGCGTCCGCTAGGATAGCTCCCGAAGACAGTGTAGCGAGAGGACAGAACTGCAGTGGAACGGCGATGCGGTGGCAAAGGGGGTTGTTGAATGTAGCGGCGTTCCGGACACATGGCTGTGTGTTCAATGGGGCTTCGGTCTAATGCCATAACACGACGTGCTTTCACAGTCCGCGAACTTTGGACTCAGGTTACAACTTTCTACAGCACACGCAGAACGTGAACTTAACGTGCGACGTCCCTACTCCATGTGCAGCTACTCCGTAAAAACGTTCCGTATAGCGTCTATATCACCTGTGTTGTCACGACGTGCCCTTTGCCCTGCAGTTATTTGATTATAATTTAGCTAAGCAAGACGTTAGTCAATGAACATTCAGGCACTATAAGTTGGTTGTATGATCTGCGTGGCTCACATCATGAACGTAATAACGAAAGGGAAAAGGATGAGGGCTCATTTTTATTGTTAGGCACAGCATCATGAAGCTAACAGACAAGGAGACCAGGAAGGCGCAGGTCATGTTATTTCTAGTTGTCAGCTGCAGTGTAGTAGTTGTGACATAAAGAGAAAGGAATTAAAGTGCACGAAAGAAGGCCAGACGCCGGTGGCGCCGAACCCACAACCTTCGTATAACGCGTGCGACGCTCTATCAAATGAGCTGCTGGGGCGGACGTTCAAACGTCCAGTTTAGTGGGCATTCCTCTATATCTTTATTCCTAGGAATCCTTGCCAGAGCCATTCGTAGCCATGGAGGCCAGTGTGGAACACTCTTTTTTTGCCAGAATGCGCCACGTAGTACGTCATAGCCCGTCACTTATTACGAGATGCCAGCTGAGGAATAAGCCCTCGCACGCTACCTGAATACACCAGTCTGCCGTTACGAGACCCACGCTATGAAGCCATGAGAGGGGAAAGGGCAAAGGCTCGTTTTTGTTGTTAGACAACCTCACGAATCTAACGAACAAAGAGGACAAGTAAGGCATAGGGGAGGTTATTTGCAGTTTTCAGCTGCAGCGTTGTAGTTGTGACATACATGGAAAGGGATTAAAGTGGGCGAAAAAACGCCATCCGTTGCTGTTTGTAAAAGCTGTTTTTCAAAGGGCTGTGTTTTGCAATGTGGTTCGTTTGAAGCGATCTCGCGCGGGTTGTAATACAAGGAAGCATGATTTGGCTATACTGCTACTCCAGACAAGCCGCGTGTTCACGCATGAAGGAAAAGAATGCGGACGAAGTTTGTTTTTCATTGCTTCTTTTTTTCATTTTTGGGGGATACGGGGGAAGGCGGGGCAGGAGTTCTAGCAAAGACGGTCAAGATAGCAATGATGCAGGAGATGCCTTTTCTTGGGTTAGCACAGTGCATACGCATCGTAGTGGTACAGAAGGAAAGAAAAGATGCAAAAATAAACATATCCGTTCACTTACGCCGAGAGCAATTTGCTGACACAGCTGACTTGGCAGTAGATGACGACGTGCACAGGTTCTGTAAAAAAAGAAACACAGATTGATTTTGTGGGTTAGGCCCGGTCATGTTACTCAGCTGATCCCCGTGCAGAGTACTTTGGAACCGTTGAATAAAGTATCGGACGCTTTATGTCTCACTCACTCACTCACTCACTCACTCACTCACTCACTCACTCACTCACTCACTCACTCACTCACTCACTCACTCACTCACTCACTCACTCACTCACTCACTCACTCACTCACTCACTCACTCACTCTCATTGTATTCGTCGACCTCATGATTTGTCCCAGTTAAAAACACGATTAGTTAAGCGAAAACAAAGAATATTTATTTCGTACCTAGCGGCAAATTCATATATAGATTAGTAGATTTTTAACAAACCTTTCTCGTTTCACCAGTAAATAGATGTCAGATGCAAGGCACAGTAAATATATTTATTCTTATTTCACGTTTTATTGTAAACGGTGATTCGCTCAAATACTAGCAATCGCAGAACGCTTGAAAAGCGACAGCTGCATCATTTGTTTTTAAGAACAAGCTTCCAACTGCCGCAGCAGTTTTCCCACGTGATAGATTTCCTAAATAAAGGTTAAATAAAAAATAAGAAACGTAATTTGAAGTGCATTGCATTCTATCTCTCAGTTTTATTAAGAACACACGCAACACGTACCATTCATTGGAAACCATTCACTTGACGTTGTCTATAAAACGCCTATTTCATCACGTGTAAAAACCCCCCTTCCTAGTTTCTTTCCTCCCCTTTCACACGAGGAAGCATGCATCCGCTCCCCACAGCCAGTCCCTATTTTCTCGCCCTGCCTTACTAACCATGTTCAATGCTACGCTTCCATTGTACCGTACTCTCAAAATGCAACAGCAAGCAAGGAAGAGGAAACGATGCAGAAAGAAAGGAGCAGCGGTACCATGGGGAGAGCCGTAGGGTTGTAGGGACGGGTACGGTTGTAATCCGGGCAATCGGAAAAATCTTCTGGTGGAAACAATCTTCAAAAACGTAGCACCCTCTAGTCATCCTTCCGAACACCCGTTCCCTTGTCAGGTTTGAGGATAGCGCGCAGTTCAACCGAACGCCGCTATATTCAAATTAGGCGGCGAGTACGCGCCGTACCAATGTTCAGTTCGATGTCTATGCGACTCCGGTCCGGGCGAACAACTCATCCCCGCAGACAGCGTTCTCATCTACATCGCTGGATTGACTCAATTTGGCTGAGGTCTCACTTTTGTACTTTAGCTGGCCTGAATGAGACATGTAGTGCATTCCGCACGAAGAGTCAACCCCATGCGCACCACCGTAAAATATATGACAAGGCATCTGCGTTGATAACCATCTTGAATTTTACTTGGTGGGGGAAAGCGTCGGCTTCTGCGATAGTTCCCAGGAGTATCGCGGTAGCAGACGACAGACATCGATGTTTTTGAACAGAAACTCTGAGGGTTTGTTATGACTTGCAACGCAGAGAAGCTGTTGCCGTTTCTCGAAATTTGCATATCTGGAAATCACTTCCGGCCCGATTGGTAACCGTGGCGAATCGTTCCAGCAAGTCACGCTGTGATGTAGACGTCAGGGATGGACGGCAGGGCTGGAAAGAGGCTTGTATATTAAATCGAAGCATTACAGGAGTACAAAGAAAGGTACAACAGAACACTCAAAGTAGGGACGGAACATAGCGGGGAAATGAGGTACCACACCGTGTTACTGGAACGAAATAGCCGCGCAAAACACATCAGTTATCAAAGTTCTACGCGGCATACGCTCCTGTGAAAGGGACACGTTTACCTGCAGGCAGCTCAAGGACACCTTTAAAGAACCTTGCAGGAAGCCACGAATACTTCCATTTCAATAAACGAAAACACTTGCTTGAATGAAGTGCACTGCATTAGGAAGGGAATACTTAATTCAGCCTCCTATAGAAGGAAGGAAGGAAGAGGAAAACAGAAAGGCAGGGAGGTTAACCAGAAAGGAGTCCGGTTGGCTACCCTACACTGGGAGAATGGGAAGGGGAAATAGAAAGATGGTAGAGAAGAGAGAAGGAAGGGAATAACGAAAGAGTCTCCTATAGACATATTAAAGTGTGGTTAAGGAAGCTAGAGAAGCATGGAAAGTCTTTCTTTCCTCCCTCCTCCACACCCCACCCCCGCCTAAAATTAAATAAATAAATAAATAAAACGGTTGCAGCACGAAGCTAACACATGCGTACGCCAAGCAGATCTTAAAAATGAGCAGACTTCGCTAGTTTATAGAATACGAAGTGAATCAGTTCTGTGAGCGGCATTTTCAGAAAACTTCAATATTCACTGCTTGTTGCTTACTGCAGAACAGTCTGTATTCATGTGTTTGTTTCTTTCTTTTAGTTGTCTCAATAAGTGTACTACGTAGACCTGTCCAGCTGTTTCGAACAACTGCGTGATGGAAGTGCAGCTATTAGACTCATACGCTATTGGGTATGGATATCTACAGCATCATTTTAATTGCTATCTTTACTTGAGTTTGCGGGGTTAAAACCTTGAAATCAATGCAATGAGAGAAGACTGTTAAGATTCGTAGTACCGAATGGCACAAATAACTTTTTCTCAACTAACGTCAATAAGTAAGAGCTTCAAAGACATTAAAACATCCACTTAAGTGTAAAGTACAGAAACCAGCATCATCATCAATGGAACTCGTTAGTGAATAGATCTGTACGAGTCACTTTTCTTTTTTTTTTTGTCAGAGGCCTATTTCCGTTTCATTCCGTTTAGGGTACTGCGACCGTTACCTTAATGGTGAAGTTGCTTTTAATGAACCTTAATTACCGTCTTTCTTTGCTTTGCACAACTTTAGTCGCATCTGTTCTCGAGATCACGTGAGGCAACGCTGACAACGTCAATGTGAAAAGCTCACGAGCACTCGCTAGCAAGAACGGTATCACTGCAGGTTTGTCTCTAAAGCGCCGTCAAAGATTTAAAAAAAAATAAAACCTTCTTCAATAGTGATGAGGTAGACAAAACGAAGGGTCATTGCAAGTACTGATCCAAGATTTGTTTTATTACAGTTAATCCGATAGGTGATGCGCACACAACGAAAGAAGCGTGTTTCCGATTGTAATTCTCTTGTTTCCTCTCCAGGAAGCTGGAATTTACTTCTTTCAAACCGGAAGGAGGCCGTTTCCGTTTGATTAGCGTCATGCTGACTCGTAATGGTGCCTGCTCAAACTTCCGGTCTTAAATGAGCAACGAGTACCTTGATAAAATGAGGTTGAAAACGCAGAAACAAAAATTACTGGTAGGTACTTTTTTTTTTACTTTCATGAGATTCAATTACGCATTTTTCATTTATCAGTTGCAGAATTTTTTTGCTGGTAACTGGAATGTGACCGCGCAAGGTTTGTTCGCATGGAGTGAAACTTTCATTGTGATATTTAATGCTTGTTAACTTATTAAAGTGGAACTCAATACGGCAGGTGCAAAATATTTATGTGCCAACTTTACTGTAAGCCGTGCAGACACAACCGAACAAAATAGATTGCAGCGGTACCGTATTCTTCCTACATACGAGTGAACCGCGAAATGCTAGAATGAAATGCACATGATATACGTTTTTCATTCTAGGCAGAATAAATTTGACAAAATTTCAAATTTTTTGACTTTTGATAAACATTCGCACGAGGAAACATTAAAATAACTGTATCTATACGTAGTAGCTGCACTTGTGACCATCTACTCTCTTGATTGAGCGTACATGCTCCTTCCTATGCATATTTGGTACTATGCTTATTTGGTACTTCATTGCGCCATATTTGGCGCAATGAACGGTGAGCTATAGGGATAAAGATACATATTAGGTCTTGAAACGAGGCAGCACAGGCCTGCACATATCTCACTGCCAGTTAAGTCGTAATTCCTATGGAACTCGATCCTACAAGGCGAAGCCTGAACATTGCGGGGATGAGCGCGTGCAGTCGTGTTTACATCAAATATTGCTCGTGAGCGTTTGAGTGGCGGCTCGCGAGCGCGCATTTATTTCGCATTATCCCGTATATCGTGGACTGTTGTTCCTCCCCGTAAGCAATTCCAACGTAAGCAATTCCAGCGTGAAACAAACGCTTGGTTCCGAAGTTATTTGAGGTGGTACACAACTTTCTAATGGACACGTAAGCGATAAAAGCTATATTTGAAAAGATCAATAATAAAAACAATTAATTTATCAATATTTAGTGATGGAAAGCTACTGGCTGCAAGTACATACGACTACCACCAAGATATTGTTCAGATGATTTCCTTGCATTTTATTTAAATGCTGATACGTGATGACTGGGACACCCTGATTAGTCAGGCAAGCCTATAGCCCCTGATATCACAAGATAAGACATTTTTGTAAGGAATCCGCCAACTTGATTTCTCTAGCTGCTATGCTATGCATTTTGGTGCTGCTATATCGCATCTCAAAAGCTCCGTTGCGGGCTTACATGAATTTAAAAATATAGAAATGGGGTCGAAAAAGTTGGCTGGAAAATTGTTGACGAATGCCGCCCGCAGCTGCGCCCTTTGGTTTAAAAACGATAGTTTATCTTGGGCTACCTTCCGTGTTCAGATGGCAAGGCGATGCGTCTGCCCGGAGGCGCCTAATCCCAAAGCATGTACGACTTATCATCTATCATAATTCAAAATGGACGCCCTTGTAGGCCTGAACGCGAAAAACTTAGCCTGTCGTGTCCGCCCATCTGTCTGTCTGTCTGTCTGTCTGTCTGTCTGTCTGTCTGTCAAAAGCCCGACCAAAGCCAATTCAACTGGATCATCAAACAAATTGGTCACATATCTGCGTGCTTCATTGCAAATGTCATCGAAAGACGATAGCATCAAATGTCATGGAAAGACGAAAGACGTCATGTAGGCTCCCTAAGCTGCGTGAGATATGGACGCCATCCGGCAGCGCCGTCGGGAAACATGGGCTTCTGCAGAATCCCTGGGCAACTGCCAGGTCGCCGCACCAAGTCGTCGGCAGAGGCCTTTTTCGTGCATAGCGTCGCATCTTTAGCGCAGCCTAACAAACACTAGGTTCTTTGGAATTACGTATCTATGTATTTTCTAGTAAACCAACAGACCACCTAATACCTACATGGTGATATGCGTAATATTTGCTTTTTGGTTGACAATGTTCACAAGTATGAACGCAGCTACCAGTTGAAGATGGCTGGGCGTTAGGCAAGTGCTTAAACTTTGTCCAGGTGACTGCATTTTGTGACAGACAGACAAACAGACAGACAAACCGAACTTTCTGCGTTCTAGTATCCCAAGAAAGACTATCTATCCTCTTTAAAACCAACTGAGCTATTAGCACTGGTGGCAAGTCAACTTTATACACGTCGACTTTATACAGCGCGTCAACTTATACAGCGCAGGGACAACTACGGCCTACTTGAGGCAAGATATGTGTAGGCAATCATGACCTGCAGCGTTTCCTTAATTAAGAACACACTTTAAGAACACACTTTAATTAAGCACAAACTTTAAAATGAGTAAGAGCGAGGATATAAATGGTCTAAAAATGGAGCCGATTAAATATATTATTGATCTTCTTAGCCCGTGTGTGACACATATTTACAATCTTTCCTTACGAACTGGCATTTCCCCACAGAATATGAAAAATGCTAAGGTGACGGTAATATACAAAAGTGGAGATAAAAATATTCTCGGTAATTACAGACCTATTTCAATCCTTCTCCTATTCTCCAAGGGACTCGAAAAAATTATTCATCTTAGACTGTCAAACTTTTTTGACAAACATTCCGTCATAACAAAATCGCAATATGGTTTTAGATCAGGTTTTTCAAGAGAAAGTGCTCTACTGTTTCAAAAAGAATTGATTCTTAAAAATATTGAAGCTAAAAAATTCACACTCGGTATATTCTTAGATATGTCCAAGGCCTCTGATAAAATTATCCATGAAACATTAATAGGAAAACTGCAGTGCTATGGAGATCGTGGTGTTGCCCTCTAACTAATTAAAGCTACTTAGCTAACAGACATCAATGTGTATCGACAAGCAGAATTCTGTCTTCTATGCTACCTCTTAAATACGGAGTTCCCCAAGGCAGCATATTAGGGCCGCTTTTGTTTGTTATATTTATTAATGATATTGTAAATTTTGACCCATCAGCGCAATATATAATCTATGCTGATGATACAAGTCTTTTCTTTTCAGGAACAAATATACATGATCTCGTGAATCTAGCTAACTTGACACTAGAGAATATATATGGCTGGACACTTAATAATTCTTGACAAATTAACTGTTCAAAAACTAAAGCTGTTCTTTTTCGCTCTAAATCCCCGCTATACGAGCCCGCTCAGTCTTATAATCTCATGTTGAATAATAATATAATTGAATTTTCTTCTACAGCAAAATCTCTAGGTGTAATGTTTCACGAATATATGAAATGGGATCACCATGCGGAACTTTTACAAAATAAACTTTAGCAGGGTCTTGGGCGTCCTGAGAAAATGCCAGCGTATATAGCCAGTTCCTCAAAAGCTTTCGATATTTAAGGCGCTCTTCTCATCACATCTACGTTATTGTAACCTAATTTGGGGTAACGGAACACAGCAATCCATAAATCATCTTGTTATCCTACAAAAAAAGGCCCTACGTTCTGTTGCAAACCTACCATACAATGCACACACTTCAGAACTATTCGTTAAATATAGTGCAATTAAATTGAATGTGCTATATGAATACACTTTATTACTTTCCTTTAGATCTGATATTGTGAAAAATCGCAACTATACACACAGTGTAGCTAGCCTGCAACTAAATCCTTCTTCGCGCCAAAACAGACATTCGAAACAATGGTATGTGCCACGGCCGCGTACAAACTATGGCTTTCAAACATTAGGTTATTGCTTGCCGAAGACATTAAATAAATTCAAGATATCTTTTGAAAATGTTCGCACACTGTCAACAATTCTCTTTTAAGCATGGTGTGTTAAATATGTTTATAGTTAAATTTCACTTTTTGTAAATATGTTTTTGTGTGGATACTGTGTGTTTTTCTCATTTGACACCGATGTTGAAATGTACTTTTCTTTTACTGCCATGCTGCCATAGTGAACTGGGGACGTGGGGCTAGTCAAGCTGTTTTTAATGCAGCTTTTTTTCCCTCGTCCCCACAACTCATGTGAATTCCATGTATGTGGTAAATAAAGGAACTTGAACTTGAAGGAACTTGAACATTGGACCGTTTTCTTTGCATTACTAAACGAAAAAAAAAAACGCGTTCGAAATGCTGTGGAGGAGACGCCAAAGTAATAAAATGTCCCAACACGTGGCGCGAGAGTACGGCGAACGCGGGAAATAAGAATTGAGGTGAGGAAAACCTCCAGTGCGTCCATCATGGGAGGAGTGGGAGGGGGAGGGGAGAGGCTGTTACGTACCAGGGGCGGTGCAATGTCCCTAGATATTTTTTCCGAAAACGAAAAAAATATCTAGGGCGATACAGTATTCGACGTCATTTGCAGCGGAGAAAGCAGTATGCGGCCTCTTTTTTTTTTTTTTTTCGCGGAAGTGTCATAGATTTAGGTTAACAGATCAGTGTAATTCGTATATCTGCTTGCGAGGGCGCCTTGTGATAGGAGCGATAGTGTGTGCTCAAAATCTGCAAGTGCAATAGGGGTTGCTTTAACCAGATCCCATGGGTCCGTCCTTTTTCAGCTTTTCTCTAAGAGCAGTGTTCGTCGATGTTCGGAAAAACCATGACGTTCATTTGTCCCTCCGCACGCGATTGACGACGTTGATTTCGGTGGATCCTGTTTGTATTTCATTTCTGGAACGGTTACAACAGCATCGTAAGGTGCACTGTTGTCACAAATCGCTTACGTTTGTTCTAAACAGTCCAGCTGCATTCAGCGAACCCATCATAGAGTTACTCGGTGCTTTGTGCACCTTTTTTTTTTATTGAGCGGCATGACTGAGCTGTAGCTCAAGAAAGCCTAAATCTGCTAATCGAAGCCGGGGCCTAGAGTGGTTCGAACTTTTTACAGTCGAACATAACATGCGGGCACGTTGTACCGCGTTTTGAGTGCTAATCAGTTTTAAAGACGATACTATGGAAAAACCTCATGCCACGTGTCCATTAACCTCGTATGAACACATATGAATCATACGTGTTCTACGATTCATACGAGGTTATTGGATACGTGGTATATGTGGCATATGAGATTTTTCGATAGGCTGTCTGTTTGTCTGTCTGTCACACGATTCAGCCAGCCTGCCAAAGTTTGAGCACTTGCCTAACGCCCAGCCATTTTGAACTAGTAGCTGCTTTCACACTTGTGAACACTGTCGATCAAAAAGCAAATATTACCATATCTGAGGCGCAACATCAATATGTAAGTATTAGGTGGCGCGTTCCTTCACTAGAAAATACATAGATGCCTAATTCTAAAGACCCTAGTGTTTCTTAGGCTGCGCTAGAAATGCGACGCTATGCACGAAAAAGGCCTCTGCCGGCGATTTGGTGCGGCCACCTGGCAGTTACCCAGGGATTCAGCACAAGCTCATGTTTCCCGACGGCGCTGCGAGATGGCGTCCATTTCTCACGCAGCGTAGTACGACCGGCAGGAGAATATCGTCTTTCGACGACATTCGCAGCGAAGCACGCAGATACGCGGTCAACTTTTGTTTAGTAATTGCTACTTTACATCGACAGCAGTTGCGGGCTCTTTACAGCCATCTATAGTTATGGCGACGGTGGTGGTTTCACATCCTAAAACCACGATACTATCGTGGGTCACGCCATGGTGGAAGGCTCCAGAGATGTCAACCACCTGGGGTTCTTTGCCGTGCACGAAAAAAAAAAGAAAAAGAAAACACCGCAAACGAGCCTCTACCATTTTTCTAGGGTCGAACATGCACGCTTCGGTTCAGCAGCCGAACTCCTTCGCCTCTGTACAATAGCGGTTGACAGATCAAGATGAAGAGAACGCATCCAGAGTCGGAGAACGCATCGTGAGCTACCCAAGTTGCCTGACGTGGACCCCTTTCATATCAAAATTTGCCCAAGCCGCCAGAGGGAGCCGCTGACAAAAATCTCCATCTATATTAAATCTAAACACTTCGTGGAAACGTAAGAAAGGAGAAAAAACAATAAAACAAAGGTTTTCTGCGAGCGCTATTCCCGACGAACTAAAACAAAGAACGGTCATACATGCGGAGTCACTGTTCTATGTGTGCCTGTGTTTGGTACGCTCGAAAGGATGTTGATTCTGTGCTATAGATGAATCGATAGAACGACGGCACTCTTCCATTCACGCAGAACTGCGCTCTTGTTCGCGGTTCTCTCAGTAGGAATATTTGCATAACTGAGTAGGCTCAAGTGGTCTCGCCCTTAATGGAGAAAAGGGGGCAGCGTTTATAGAAAGCTCCGAATAAAAAAATTTAATACTAAAGGATACCTTCATCTCTACGTCAGCTGAAGTAACTTTGTCTTTTTACATTGAATTATTGATGCAGAAATGACTGCACACACATGCACACTCAAAGCGTCGGCAGGCTTCGATGTTCCACGGTTTTCTTTAGAGAGGTTCGAGTTTGGCTGGGTGAAATGTCCGGTAGGACATGAAATACGATCAAGACGATGCGTGTAGCGACAGAAAGTATGTACAGAAATGAAAGCCGCTTACGTAGTTAGCGCACAGGATACAGAAACAAGGTAGCTTATTACCCTGGTTGGCGGATAAATATGAAATGGGTGTTGTACATGGCAAGTTGGATTTGTTCAACATGGATGAAAAAGAGAGAATAATTATTATAACTTAACGGTACCCGTGACCCGTTGGTTTCACATTGCTGCAAAACGTATATTTGGAGACTTTACGCCATCTCGGTGCGGTGAGTTGGGCCTCTCAAAAAGCACAAAGGGGAGTGGTGTGATGAAAACTACTTGAAAATAGATTTAATCGAAATGTGTCACGGAAATAATGACCTAAGGCTGTGATAACAATGGGAACGGCGTATTCTTGACTACTTCATTCTGAAGCAAGAGGAAAAGGAAATAGAAAACAAGATATAGGGAGAAGGACAGGATAGTTACAGCGAACCTTTCCAAAAGGAAACCGAGGCATCAGCTCTTGCACGGAAACGGACTATTCCCTCATTTAAAGGGGAAAAAAATCATAATAGAAGTGACAATCTACTAGTGCACTTGACTTACATTTTCGTATTTATTGCATTTTCTTGACTTAAGAGCAAAGCAAAGGACGCTTCTGTACGCCAGTATACAAGATTAGTGATATGTTCACTGCGTTGTATGCAGTCCCTAGATTTTCACGCCTTGTTCCTGCGATTATTCCTTAATAACATGCATAGTGCTTTGTAAACGCCGAAAATCCTCAATATAAACCCGAACGCGATTTGTGAGCAAACAGTTTTCATGGCGTGGCCATCTTTATACTAGTCTATCCTCCTTTTTGCCTATGCTTTTTTAAATGCGTAGCGCTTTAGGGTGTCGCCTTGTGGACGACCGTCTCTTCCTGTCGCGTGCTCCTGCTTGCAGGCGACAGCCACGATGCGCCAGAGAGGGCGCCACCGCTTCGCAGAGTCCCGAGCTTTCTCCTCCCACGGCTCTTTTCCGGCGCACAACGAGAATAGCTGGGTTGCGCGTGATACGCACTTTCTCATGTTCTACAGCGGTGGAGGCGTTCTTTTTCTTTTTTTTTCTCTGTGACTTCACTTGAAATGTGGTCTTTCACGTCGCTAGAAATATACGCGCCGTATATTAAGATACATAAAAGGAAATGAATAAACGACAATGGCAACAAGCACGGAGACTTAGACCTAATCTGTCGCGTTCAGAATGGCGCTTACAACTACAGCTTAGCGTTACAAATTGAGCGTCGGCACAAAGGCTTCCGAGGTGATGTGGTCAGTGTTATTAAGTGCGCATTCATCCCCCCTCCCCACACACACTTCACTGTCTTTCTTTCTCCCCGGGCCCCTCAGCCCTCCTGCCTCCATAGCATAAGGGCTGTTCGTTTATTTGTCAACGCAAGAGCTATAAAGGCGCTGGTTTTCAGATAAGCATAGCTGCGAAATAAAAAGAAAGCTGCAAAGTGATCATGGAAAGCCACGTCACGGCAGCGATTTTCGGCGTAGTATTCGGGGAAGAATCATCGAAATAAATGCAGAAACTAGTGTAAAGGGGGAAGAAAAAGAGCGATTCAAACATCAAACCTCGTTGCACAATTCCTGCGGTCTAGAGGATTTGGTCAGTTAATCCCCACCAACGGCCTGACATACTGTACCAGGACAAAAGACCGCCTGACCGCCGTTCTCCAAGCCGTGGCGCCTGGCGGTCAGTGCTGAAACACGTTCAGCCTGTACGTCAAGCGGTTGGGCATTTAATCAGGATTATCTCTACATCCAGCGCTCACATGCTGCGGCCTTTGCTAGCGCGTTATGGGGCTATTACATTTGATGCATGACGACAAGGACAGCGAGATAGATTTGAGTGCAGTGCGGACTGACTGGACAGAACGTGAAAGGAAAGAAAAGAACTTCAGCTGATCTGTATGAACTCATCGCGAGAAAGGTTAGTACAGTGCGTAAATGCCAAACGATGCGTGAATCAGTCCTTAATTATTTAGTATAAGGCTAAAATATGATACCTGAGCGGTTAGTTATCCCAATGTACTCGCCTTGATTAATGGACTGTCTGCAGATAAAATTTAAAAAATTTGGTCAAAAGCTTCGCGAGGAAACGGGGATAATGAGGGCACACAACACAACACAGCACAAGCGCCGAAGACGCGCAGTTTTCGCGCAGTTTCGACATCATGGATCATAATCAGCTTGTCCAGCAGTCCTCTGTTCCAAGAAAATAACCTTTGCAGACCTATTTAGTGTAGACGAAAGGAAGGTGGCATAAGAATATTTGCTAGCAGCGCACAGAAATTCTGATATTGGTCTAATGTCTGTTCATTATCACGCAACATCCCCAGCTACATTTGCCTTCGGTTAAAATAACGCCTCTGAGTCGTTTGTGATGCCGAGGCGCTCAATGTCACGATAGCGGCGCTGTCAGGGGCCGTTTCAATTATAGCCTTTGAAACTTTGTACTTTGCATACTTTTTCCTATTCGCGTACTGGATTTCAGTGGACGTTTTTGTCAGCATCAAAGCTGAATATCCCGGCCATTGTTGACAACGGACATTGCTGAAATAGCTTGCCCTGTTGCTCCATTCATCTCCAGTGTGAATTTGCACACTTTACTAGAAAGGATGAGAACTGATTTCTTGGCAATGGTAAGTAAAGTTCGCCGAGGATAGTTCCTTTAGAACAAATTATCATGACTGTTCTCGCGTTTCGCGGTATGCCGCATTAACAGCATTCAAATTGAATCCCGCACGTAGAGTGCGCCGCCTACTGTTAATGTCTCCCGCGAGTGGCTAACAATTAACTGTAGCGTACAACATCAGCCGTACAATAAGTTATAGTCCTCACAGCGAAAAAAAAGAAGGCATCAGTTTTACATACTTTTTCATTTTTTTTTTGTGGTTGTTGTTGCTGTCGCGAGAGCATTAGCTATTCACATCTTTGACCACCACCTTATGTATTGATACCATTGAACGTGCTAAAAGTACAAGCTTCTTTACTCAAATCATCGAGTAATGACGAGCTGATCAAGAATGTGGTTCGCTGACGACGCTGAGTAGTACCATTAATCTCCCTTTCTGTCTCTGACGTACAAGGCAGTGGTGACACAGTGGAGGCGGCTTTGCGTTCGGATAGGCGTATGCTGCACGGGGTCGAGACAGTGGGTGCCTGACGATCTTTGCAGATAGCGAGTGCACAGCTGATTCACTCACGATGCACGTTTTAGTCTCGCACGATTGATCACCACTCCAACACTTCTTTAATGTGACAAAAAATGCACCGCCGATCAATGGAGGATGCAGCTGTGAACATGTCAGGCAAATATTATTGCACCATACGCAGCAGGCAATTTGTCATTTCGTTTCAGAATACATCTGGAGAGCGCCCGCTCTTCTTTCAACAGAACTCGTCATAATCTGCACGGACTGCGAAATAATTTTGAGGACTACAATTGGCTGATACTCGTGCGCAGTTCTCAGAGGCACCGTGGCGCGGCGTCAAGTGCCCGAAGTAACTCTGCCCACACACATCGTCATCAGTGTGCAAGCGCTCATAGCTTCAAAGAAAAGGAAAAGAAATGTTCAGGTCATGACGTGTACTAGCCTTGGTTATTGCCACTTTCTTGCTACTTTTTCACATCCCTGTGTATAGCTTCCAGGGCGCTCATCGCGACGAAAGGGAAGTGAGCGATAGAATTCCCTCAAACTTGTCCCGGTAACTCATCTGATATCTAACGGATATAAAAAAGAAAAAAAATGTTTCCTCACGCGATTCGCGAGACTATGAGCGCCTTAAAGGATGTCACTCTTGGATTACTGGCAAAAACGTTGCAGGGACCCATCAAATCGCGAAAGCCTGCTCTAACGCACATTTTATCTTACGACACAATGCAGTGAAGTGTGCGTGATCGGCCAGTATGACGTGTTATAGCAGTAGCAGAAAATTCGAAAACGTATGCTTCTGACATCACGCATTTTGTGGCCTAGAGATGTCACTGAAACCCCTCCTCGAACCGACCAAGCAGATCATGAGCCAACGTAGTATGGCAAGAGGAGGGGGAGTGGAGTGTAGAGGAGTGGAGCATGAAAGGCAGCAGCGGGACTGTAAAGATTGATGAGTCCTTCAGTGACAGGAAACAGGCCCAGCACACTGTGGTGGCGTGTCAGTCACTTTCGCTATTGTTATTAACCTTCGGAGTTGTCTCCCTGGAGATACTCGTCTCTCGCCGACGCCACCATCGCCATCTCTCGTTTCCTCTTCGAAAACCGGAAGCCGCTCACTTCCATACCGGAAGGACACCATTCCGCATTTGCGGGGGTTTCGTGGAACCTCTGAACGAGCCACGCCTCACGTCAAACACAGGCTCAGAGTTGCAATCGTGGCCGAAAAACAAGAGAAAGTATCCAGAAATAAACTTCGTTAGCTGTTGCCAGGACCAAACAATAGCAACCGCTTCTATGGTCATTAATCTGCGCTAATGGTCAAGGGGAACGTGTCGGCGACGGCACCCACCCGATTTCGATCTTCACAGTTGTTCTTTGTTTATTTTGTACATTGTACATGCGCAGCACAAAACATCTGTCCCTACGCTACAGTAGTCACGAAACATTCGATTGATGTATTGCCGCTTCCAGAACCGACGACGTCCAGTTATAAATCTTAGAGTCTACAAGACAAATATTCAAGTATGAATTATCTTGGCCGCAAACTCTGCTCTTCACTTTCATAACTCCCCAATGCCATATGTCGAACAACCGATTCTCGTGTAGTCTTGGGAGCTCAGCGATGATGGGATACATATAGAGGAAACCGTTAAGTTCTCTGACCAAAGCCGATGGCCAACACAACTAAGAATGCTATGTTGGCTGAGCAGGTGCATTATACTTAGTTGAGGCGAAGTGGCTCATTGTAATATGGCGTTCGGAAATGAGGAGAATGAGAAAAGAGCACCAATATGGCAGTATTTCTGCCTTTTCCTTTGTTTCCTAAAATCACGACACATCGCACCACTTTAGCTCGACTAAATACTCCTTTGCGAGCTCTCCCTAGGGTTAACATATCTAATTAAAGTAAAACAAAGCTAAGAAAACATTGGAGTAACACGGGGTATTAAGAGCAACACAGATTAGCTGGAGTTCAGAAAGCCGCTTTAAAGTTCAAGCAATGAAAATCAACTCGAAATTTCGTTTAACGAGTCACGAACTGAACAGCGTTTCCATGGCAGGCCATCGGCATCACGCCACCTTCGCTCCGCTCCGCCCACACCCATAGAACTATACAAAGCAGGTTCTTTTGACAAAAAGGGAATATCTCCCACGGTCATGGGGTTCAAACGACGCGCTATGCGACGGAAGCGCCGTCACCGGCATCATAACGGACAATAGAGGTCGTTCCGACGCCCACCGCCGCAAAAGAGGAAGAACCCCATTCGTCTCGTGCCACTTAAACACGCGTACGCGATACGGGACCCAAACCCATTTAAAACGGCACCAGCCGTAATTTTGAAGTCAACCGGGCCGCTTACTTCAGTTGCCATATTCTTAGCGTTTTTGCGCGGTCCATGCCATCAAGTGCTTCCCACTGAGAAACTTCCGGTTGATCCATTACAGAACCATTGAAACTGAAACTGCGTGTGCCCTTTAAAGGGAACTTTAAAATGCACTTATATGTTTTGTAGTGTCATGGTAGCAACTTACCGAGGGAAAAAGAATAGAGAGTGAGAGGGTTTGTCGTGTGGGATCCCTTATACCTCAAAGTCGCATTTCGCTCCCACCGCGCTGCTCTTGTTGTGTGTGTCACGTGCCTATACCCTTTGAAAGTCCCGAGCCATTGAAACTATAAAATCACTGCCAACAGTGACGCCGGCAGAATGCGGGATATGGTGGGGAAGCATAACCAAAGGTACGTTTGGCTGCTCACTGAGGAGCGCTCCAGATCGCTGATGCGGTGAGTGTCACATTGGGCTCGTCAAAGCAGAACGCACTGTAGGAACACCATCGGCCGGCCTTTTCCGAGCACCTCGATCTAGCCCCGATAGTTCTTGAGGCGCTCTAGCCTGTGGCCCCTGAGTGCGAGCGAGATCGACGACGTGGCTCTTGTAGTTGTGGTTGGTGGTCGTGGTTTTTATGCTTATTACGAATGATGATGATGGTAGTGAGGATGATAATTAGAATGGATTATTGGGATTGTAGGGCACTAGAGCGTTACAACGGAGACGACTGCAGCCTTGCACTTGAAGCTGCCAACAAAGAAGTTACAATTTTAAGACATGAAGTCTGACTGAAACTTTGACCATTGTCTGGATAACATAGGGGCAGGTTTTGTCCTCAAGCTCCTTATGTAACACTCCTAAGGTGGCGTAATGAGCGGTCATGGTTGCTCCGTGATGCTTTCCGAACCCTCTATGGCAGCCGGATATGCTAGCGATGATGATCATTATGATTAGCGTCTTATCGTGCAAGAACCACTGGCCAGTGATGGCCGAAAAAAAATGAAGAGCTGAAGTGAGGTGTACAGAAAGCAGTGTTGAAGAGCGTCAGGCATGTCACAGCTAAAAATGACGATCATGAGTGCAATGTACAACCGCGTGATATACGACGTTCGAGTTTCAGTTCACTTAAGCAAGTCGCAGCAAAGCGTAACCTGCGGAAGTGCTTAGCACTGATAGAAAAAAGAAATGCAAGAAATGATAGAAAAAAGAAACGCAGGTGCTTTACGGGAGCCATCACTGGGAAATCAAACTATTTGGACAGAAATTACCAAATCATAAGCTGGGCTGAATGACACCGATATGACTGCGGCTTAGCGCCGCTAGGACTGGTTACGCAAGTGAAAAACATGTTTTGAACACTCTTGTAGCCGAAGCACAGTTTGCCAACCGAACGATATAGCTAATCGGACGTCCGCTACTGCGATCACCGTCGCTCCGGCAGTTTTCGTAGCTGTCGTTGAATGCGAGACGTCCATTGTTGCCTCTATAGTCAACAAGTCCGACATGTTCGTGAACGCAGCGGATGGCGCCGAGACAACACAAAAATAGCGTAAGCCTCCCAGCTAAGGCAGTAACAACGTCCAGCCCGAGCCCCACTTGTGATGCACTGGCGATACGGCTCCAAGACTCGCTGTCGTCTTTCTGCAACCTTCTCCCCACGCTCGCTCGACGAAATTTCCGTTCTTCACTCGTTCCAGCCTGCCGCTTCTCGCGCTCGTACCCTCGTTTCCACTTTAACTCATTCGCAGGCCAGGCATATTTTGGGCATGTAAAGGTTAGGCTCCTTCAGGAAGGCTCTTGCCAGGCTCCTCAGAACTTACCTGGCAGGCCCTTCTAAGGGCCGCCACCGATCTGAGGGACCAAGTGATAATAGTCACAACCAAGTCAAAATAGTCACTTGGACCGAGGGAGTCGCCCCTAAGATGGACCACACCGAGATCCCTCCGTGACGTTAATATAAAGCTGTTGTCACCACCACCTGGCACGCCAAGAGACATCTGCTGGATGTTCCGACGCAGCTTGTAGCTTTCTCCACTGGGACCACGCACACAACTTAAGCAAAGATGGACCAACGTCCTCGCTCCCTCCTCCCATCGCTGAACTGAAGCACTGAGAGAGAGAAAGCGGCGCCAGCTTCCTTACAAATGATCGCTGAATCACGTGTTAGTCACGTGGACAAAGCTCGCGAGGAGGGAGTCGGTGCAGCGGTGCGACGGCTGTAAGTCACGTGGTATCATTCAAGCTCAAACTCTCACGAATGGCGTAACTCGCGCGAATGTAGCCAGTAAAGCCTTAGCTTTTTAAATAAAGTTACTAAACTATAATTTCGTTATTTTAAGGTTAAGTAATGAAGTACTATGTTGAAACCAGCACTGCGCAATGACACAAGGTCTTACTTGGTTCTCCCTTATTCTCCTCAAGCCTTCATAGGAATCTTCCCTAACCAAAAGAAAAAATTTGGAACCGCAATAAAGAATCATGCATTGCTGGACAACCCCTCACCCCCCTGCCCTCCCCGCACACGGTTGCGCGAACTATTAGAGGGGCACCATGAGTTATGATGTGGTGAGCGCGTTCCATTTTCTCTGAAGGACCAAATCGCAAGGACCGCCCTGATGACAAAGTGTTGTGCGGAGCCAACACTCGACTGAGCATTGTCGTCTGACTGACACGAGGTCACAAGCGGGCGTGAATGCATCAAAAACAGTGAAAGAAGCACTAAAGAACAAAAAGAAAGACCTCTCCTTCGTTCCACTGACCCCGAGTTATGAAGAAGCTATGGGGACTGTGAACAGCATTCATTTCTCATGCGTTTCACGAAAGAGCTTTTCGTGCTGTGGTGCAGTGTTCTTCCTCTGCTGTTTCATTATTCAAGTTGGTAGAGTAGGTTCGGCACTCTCTTTTTTTTTCAGCAAGTGCGTAGGCGTACGCCAAGAATGCTCCGTGCTCCCACCAGACCACGACAAATCGACTCTTAGTCGGGTTCGCGTTTCCGCAACTAATATAGCGGAACCGCAGCAATGCCGTTTCCCCAGTCATCCCTGCAAGCTGGCTAAGTGAAGAGGCGTTGAGGGAAACTGCGGGTCATCAGTGTTCCATTTGGTGATGAAGCCATTGTCACTGCTTGCAAGTGTGGGGAGTGATTTATAGCGAATTCGCGGTCACAATGTCGGAGAGCCTCTGCGGGTAGCAGGAAGCTGCGTCATTTAGCTCATCACCGATTTCAAATAAATAAACAAACAAAAACAAACAATAAATAAATAAATAAATAAATAAAATAAATAACACTGTCAGATGGACCTCCACAATTATCGACAAGCAGTACACAATTCGCTCTGTCGGCTGCGGTTACGATATATCGGGACAGCCTGCTCACCCCCCCTGCCGACGCAAATGGCACCCGCCTGTTCAGTAGATAGATAGATAGATAGATAGATAGATAGATAGATAGATAGATAGATAGATAGATAGATAGATAGATAGATAGATAGATAGATAGATAGATAGATAGATGTTGCGTCATACGACAGATTTCTTGTTTCGCAAATTCTTGTGCAATTTCATTCCCTCATAAGTAGTAATAGCAGTAGTAATAGGCAGATTTTTATGAAGGGCGCATATGCATGACTCACCAGGGATGAATATAGATGCTGTGTGTAGGGGAGGCCACTGTACCAATTAGATTGTGGCTCATTTGGGCGACCAGCCAAACGAGCCCCTCCCGTTCTGGGCCGGAGGGCAAGCTACTTCGCTGCAGCGCCTTCTCTCTCTTTTTTTTTAATATTTGTCACGTGCTCTACGCTCCTCGCTAATGATTTATGAAATACAAGCCTCTCGGGATGGATTAAACGCAATGCACCGAAATGGCATTCTTCGGCCTGCCCGTTCCAGGGGTTAGCATTTAACTTGCACCTAGCCAGTGCTTGGGCGTTGTACGGGGAACATGCAACGCCCCCGTTGACAGGAACGCAAACTGCTTGCAACCGTGAAGCGTCCCTTGGGATTTAGCTGCCCTGCTTCTCCTTTTGCGGCCACAGAAAATTTCTCCATGGCCGTTTACTGCAGGGGTGATCGTTTAATTGTGGCTACCGCCCGCGACGCTTCGAGATTAAGCAGGCCGTGTACAAGTCCACTTAATTATGCTAAGTTCTCGCACAGTGATTGGTGTCAACGTTCTCCCATGATTTACGGCACTAGGCTAGGAAAAATCGGGGCCTCGTAACGTGATTAGAGACCACACCAATCGCACTTAGATTTAGTGAGCCTCTTTATTTTTGAATACTGCGCTTGTTAGCTGACATTTTATTTTATTTTTTACTTTTCATTGTGCAAGAGAAGTTGTTACTTTTGTGTAGCGTTTGTATACTTCTCACAACATTGCCTTTTCTATAAAATATTAATGGTTATTCTCTTGCGACGAAAGGACTGACGTATGTAACATACCATTATATGCAGTGTCACAATGATATTACTCGAGTAAGAATTGCTTGCAAAAGAATTTACCTTTACGGATGCATAGTATTATATATAACTCTTTTTCTTCTTTAGGCTTCCCGCCCTGTGACCGCGTGGAACACATGGGGGTGGGATCATTGCAGCGAAAAATGCGCACTATAGAATTTTCCTCTGGACATTTTGTGCGCACTTTATACAGGAAGAACTATGGGAGCAGGCAAGACACAGTCGGCACGTTGTACATAGTAAATACACGCAGTGCCTTAACCAGCTGCTATTGGCGCCTTAGCCGGCACCTTTAATGTTCTCTTCTCTGCTCTTATTGTCCCTTACTAACATACAAGACATTAAAATCCGCCGACGCTCGGTGAACACCACATTACGTGCTATCGCGCTTAACACGTACTGACAGCAGCTGACGTCGTGCACTTTGATCTCTAGACAGCGCGCGGGGCTAGGAGCCTCGCTAAGAGCTCGGAGTCCTTACTAAATGAAAGCTCACCGAAGCGTGAAACGGAATCTCTAATACTCGGCCTGCTCGAGAGCGCCCACATCTTCCTAATTAACGGCTCATAGCTGCAGAAAATGAACCAAAGGGGATGCATGGCTTGGGACTTCTTTTGACTAAGACCTACAAGGAAAGAAATCTCCCTTTGTACAGGTTCCCGCCCCACCGCGGTCTCAACTCGTCACGCTGTATAAAGGGTCGTCCGACAACCCTCCTTCTTTTTCAGGCACGGAAACTTAGTTCCGCATCGCACTGAACGAAGCAAGGACGAATGCACTTACATTAATTACGTCACGCAGCTCGGAAGAGAACTGTTCCCCGTGTGTGCCCAATAATCGTGAATGGAAATGAACCATATAGACGCCACTGACTGTACAGCTTCCCCGCTTTTCTTTTTACCAGGTCATGTCTGGCGACGGTTTCCTTAATTCTGGCCGTCTCTTGCTGTTAATTCGAATCAACAGCCAGTTCGTTATGCCGACGAAGATGAAAGCAAAAGGACGTTGAATACGAAAAGCAAACAGGAGTGGCTATCTGTCCTGTCAGTACGCTCGCCACTCATTAGTGTCATGCAGTCTTTATGGTGTTACGCTAACTCCTTTGATATAGATGAGTGTCCCAGTATTTGCGCTCGGTCTTAAAACCAAGTGTAAAGCTAATGGACGGTGACGACTACGCATGCAGAAAAAGCACTGACTGTGCGTCGTAAAATATAGCAAGGGTGTCTACGAGTGTGAATCGGCAATGAGCGCCAGAGAGATATAGCGGACAGATAGCCAGACTTAAAAAGAAAGGTACATCTGCATAGTAATCATATTCCATCCCGGTGTTTGAGGGCAATTTGCTCTCTTTATTATACTCTTCTGCGGTGTCACAGTAAGGACGTTACACACAACTACAACAGAGACCCCCCACCCCCGTTCTCTCCACCATGTCCAAAATAAAGCGAAATGGAAAAGTTCAGAGTTAAGGCACAGGGCGTGGGACTCCAACAAATCGGCACTGTGGAATTAAAAGAGCCCGCAAAAAGCCGAAGACTTTTCGAAGCGAAGCCGCGCTTCGGTGGCACACTGCTTGGATCAAGGTTTGATCCTTGGTCCTGAGGTGCTCATGCAACTGTGACAGTAGTCGAGAGTGCGAAATTGAGTTTCCTTCTAGTGCGTCCCATATATGCTTTAGTTCATACTATTAGGATGACAATGAATACTGCTGTCGCTCATTAAGATTGTAAGCGGTATATCTGTCGTTATCTGTACACCTCCTCAAACCCAGTTTCGTCAGTGTGAAGCCGCGAAGGACAAAATTTCTCAATGGCTTCAGTGGAATTCAAACTCCAGTTCATTTATTTAATTATTTCGCATGTAAACATGTACATAGGCACAAGGGCATGAGAGAAATAGAGCAGGCTGACAACTGCCACCTAGAGGGGCATCACGCCTGCCTACTTTTTTCGAAAACGGAAACGGGGAATGGGAAGAAATTAAAGAAAGAGGAAAGAAAATGTAAATAGAAAATAAATAGAAAATCTAAATAGAAATAGAAGATAGAACGAATTAGAAATAGAAATAAAATAAGGTCACAGAAAGACAGTTAAAGTAGATGCACATGCGCGCACACACAGAAGCCACGACGCTCAAGAGGGGCATTCTGTTTTTCTGGAAATGCCAGCATACCGAACATTACAAGACATCAGAGACAGCTTCGAGTAAAAATAACTATGCCGTTCATTTGATTGTGAAGGCGCGATGGGTAATATTAATGATTCCTTTTGTCTTTATCATCCATATGGAGTGTAGCGCTAACGACCCAGTGTACAGCACCCACAAGAAATATTACGTTAGTAGGAAGTTGACAAGTTTATAATATAATAATATCCTGCTCAAAACAACAGGAAGTTTTCCCGCAACATAGAGCTGGCTGCCATACCACTTCTCAATATATCTGACACCGATGAAGCGACAGCAGACGACGCTACATAACGGGCCTGCATCCACTACAATATATACTTGAGCTTCATTGAAGCATAACGAGTGCGCGCAAGTGCACGTCTCGTCTGAATGACTCCGTATACCGACGCTGCAGCCATGCATTCATAGCGATCCCTCATGCGATATGCACACGCAAGCTCCCACATGCTAAAATACAAACGTACATATAAAACGGTTACACACGCACACACTAACATTATAACACATGCACTTAGCACAGAAACACAAACACGCATACTTGCTCACCTACGCTTACGCATGCGGAAGGCCGAGGACAATATAAATAACGTGAAAGCTCCCACGTGTCATCAACATCCGTAAATGATGGATCACTTGCCCTAAGTGTAAGCTCTTGTTATTATTATTTCGAGATCGTATATCCGACGCCATCGGTGTCGGCATATCATTCGACACGCTTACTTCTTCGCTGTCATGCGAGTCTCAACGAACTAACGGTGCCCTCATTAACGACACCCACACCCGTAAAACCGGAAACCTGTCCCGGTCATTCCGTCTTCAAAACTTTGAAAACAATACGCCGACTCATCTCTGTCGCTGAACAACTCGGGGAATGATGCGCACGTGTGCCCCAGGGACTTTTAAGACAACTGGCCGTCACACTCGTAACTACAAAGCCAGTCATGCACGTATTGTAAGTACCAATCAATAGAAGTCAAGCGAACGAGAGGGAAGGCTCAGAAAGGTGTTGGCACAATATGGTGCCGGTTTGAAACAAAGGCCACGGCTCTGAGAGACATCTGGCGAGCACAGCGGGCGCTACCCGCTCCCTTCACCTGAGGCCATTACAGCGAGCGCTAAGTTATGCCAGCCGTAAAACGCAAGCAGGCCCGAAGAGACAAGGCTGAGCTGGCTTTGTAGGTGGCTGCTCGTGCGCGCTTGTCTGGCCTGCCTAAGGAACCCTGCTTCATATCACTACTCGTGGAGACGGGCATGCCTTGGCCGCCTAAATATACAACCCATTTAGCTTTAAACCGTCCAGCACCGTGGCAGGGATGGACGGTGTAATTCACGCTTTGTGTGCCTGCGCAGCGTATTCCAGGGAGTACAGAGGATTTTATTTCGGAGAGGGAGTAGGCCGGAGATCCGACTCTACATTGACAAAACTTTGGCAAAACTCTGACGCAACTTTGACAAAATGTAAACATAGAATCGTCAACAATATGGCAGCATTTACCGGCCCATAAAACAACATTGCCGTCGTACGCAGGAAACCCCAAAATATTTTCTTTTTCTTTGCGGTCTGGAGCGATACACGTGTCGCAATATCTCCATCACGCTCAAGCCGTGCCAACTATGCTTGAGGGATTCGGCACAAGCACGGTGGCGACGAGATATGACGAATCGCTGCAGACCCAGTACTAAATGTGCACCGGTCGAAGGGCGATATCCAGGCCCAGCGACCTGTGTCCCTTTGTACTTGGCTCACGTGCCGGTTGTTTTTCGCTTTTTCTTCCCCCCATCTGAAGAATGCATGTATAGAAATACAAATACATAGAGGTAGAGCATGCTGAAACCATACTGTCTCGCACAACCGGAATCTAAATTTCTGTTCAGCGCATCAATCGCGAAACAAAGCAATAAGACGCGTCATCTCGGCACAACCCACATCTATTCAGCCACGCGCGCTGTCTGATCATTCGACGTCTTGTTTTGGGGAGGCTATATCAGTCTGGCACATCCAGTGAACCGTGAACACTAAAATGAACGCGCGTTACCAGGGGACCAGCAAATTTGTCCCCTCAATACGTAAGACCACTGATTTACAGCCTACCGTGTTCCGTCAGGCACACGAACAAGGCTTAACGCCGCCGCTACTCGATTTTAGGGGCGTCTCTTCCCACGTCCCAGTTAACAAGTTTCTTTGGCAAATTGTGTATACTTTATTTTTGGGGCGCCTATAGGTTATAGAAAGTCATGTATGCGCGACCACATAGCCCGCCGAATGAATAAGTTTGGGTGGGCGCACCGAATTAGGATCTTGTTTGTGGTTGCGAAAGCCGCTATGATCGTAAAATAAAGCACTGAGCTAACTCTCTTGTCGTCACTCGCAACACTGTCGGCGCCCGCACGATGCTTTTGGCCCACGACCGCTTGCAGAAAAGATCTGAGTGGTCAGTGAAAAAAGAGGACTGTAGTTCACTATACTAAACACGTTTTCTTTATCCGGACGGTAGTTAAATGCAACTCGTAGAGCGCTTTGAGACACATATAAGGCCCAGCTGTTCCTATATGTGCAATGTTGCGGTGGAATATCGGTAGAGCTTCCAGCTCCTTTCGTCAGGTGAATGTGGGTTCAGTCCACCTGTGTGGAACTTTCATTGTGAATGTAAGCTCATTTTTTCAGAGATTCACTTCCCTTACGGAAGTGCGTCACTCATACCTTGGTGGACCCCGGCATAAAACACTTTCGTGTTAAAAGAAAAGACCAGTACAGGTCGGCACAACTGCAGCCTCACTTGCGGTCCACCGGGTGTTCGCGGGAATTGAGTGTTTGTCTTAATAGGTGTCCTTTCGTTCCTTTTGTGTATGCCAGTGTTCTCAAGCACGCTCCCCGTATCTGTGTTCCTCGACGCAGGAGACGTTTGCTGTATTATACTCATTCTAACGTTGGCGTTGCACAATTAAACGGGAGATACGCGAATAAAAAGAAACCAAAAAACGGCAGAGATATGGCGTCCGGTTCATAGTTTCTGTCACTGCAGTCTGGCTGCCATGGCCTGGCGCGAGTCGAAATGTACATCGGATGTCTCACTTGTCTAAAGCAGTTTCTCTTTGACGATCCCCGTTTGCAGGAAGAAAGCGAATATTGGATCAAGATAAAATTTGAAGGCGTGGTGCATTGGAATGTACGTTACAGTATGACACTTGCTAGTCAAATATTTCTTGAAATTAAAAAGATGTGTGCGCAGTAGGAACGGTTCCTTAAACTGTTTGTTGTATCTTGCTGAGTGGATTGTATAAGGACGCACAGCAGGTCAATCCGAAAGAGATATCGCAGTCACAGTACATAAAATAAAGCAGTCTAAAAGATCACACGCGTCCAGATTCACGCAGAACGACATAGAATAGATATGCAAGATTATGAACCCATGTGTGTACTTTGTGGAAATGCCGTCCATAGTAGTATGGCACAAATAAAGCAAGAGACAGAATTGCATGTACAGTTTATGGGCTATATATGGTACATGGAAATAATAGGGAAAATTCAGAACTGGAGACTGACTGTTCACTTTCACGCTCCCAACACACACACACACACACACACACACACACACACACACACACACACACACACACACACACACACACACACACACACGACGATAGGAACTCTCTACTGTATTCTATCGAGACACTGCAAAAACGTGACGACGCAATATAGCTCTCGCGGCAGGGAACGGACCCAGGCAGACCTACGAAAAAGAAAGAAAATAAACGTAGAGCAACACAAAATGAATGAACTCGCCACAAGAGAGGGTCTTTGTATACGTGCGTATGGCTGCAGATTTCTTTCACTACAGTTCGCCTAACGACTGACGCGTGCCCGACGATAGAAAGCCGCTTCCGATTGCAGTTTTCTCGTTTCCTCTTCAGGGCACCCGGAAGTTCCCTCGAACCGGAAGGACGCCGTTCGGGACCAATTCTCTTCCCTTTGACTAGCTATTGTCTCTCCTGAGGCGCCGTCATGCGACTGAGGCTTTACTAAACCAACATTGGGAAGCGGCAATGCGAAGACATTCTGTATTACCTTCACCCCGTCGTTGTCTTGATCATTTTTTTGTAATTTAGGACGTGAGCTTTTCCATGTGTCACTGGTTCGCGATGGCTTATTTGTTACCTTTCTTTTGCCAGTGTTTATATGTCTTTCTTTAGGAAGGCGGAAAATAGACCGGCTGACACAACTTGAACATGGCGTTTGCGGAGAAGAAATTGCCGCTAATTTAAACACAGTATCGGAACTTGGTTGTCATCCCCCGCTCTCCTCTAGCAGGGGAAAAAGATGTGTGCAAAATATTACCCGTCCTATCGCGAAACGTTATCCCAAAATGCTATGATATTTTCCACGTCCAAAAACCACGTTCTGAATATGAAGGACGACGTAGTGGAGGGCTCCGGAACTCTCTACCTCCTGGGGTTCCTTAACGTGCACTGACATCGCACAGCACACGGGTCTCAACCTTTCGCCTCCCCGAAAATGCGACCACCGAGGCCGGGTGGTGATTCGCGACTTTGCCGAAAAATAAAATAAAGATAAAATGCAGTATCCAGAAATGCCTACACGAACTTTAAGGCGCATTTCTGAAAAGTGTGAACCTTATTTATGGCGGTAGCACTGCTTGGATGATATCCTGCGTAGTCGTAAAACGGCAGTCGATTTTTTAATACACTACTCTCAGCGAAGAGACATCTCGTGGCCCGTTTTCATCGCATCGCAACACCTCGTTCCTCTTCTTTGTCTCTGTCTTTTTTGTCTACCATTGAGGGTTCCGGCCAACGGAAAGGAGACCACTTTTAGAATTGCCTCGCAGTTGCCGCTCGAGGAATGTTTTTCCTGCGCTCTTGAAAACGCACACCGGCATGCACGAACGAGAGCGGTCTAAGATCCACTGAAATAAACATGAATCTAACATTCAAAGCGTAAACTATTGAAAAAAAGTAAATGTAAAGAAACACTACCGGTTTAAATAGTTGGGCAGAGAGATCTGTGCCCTCACTCAATGGCAAGCTTCCTTTAGCAAACAGCCGTGCAGCCTACACTTCCACTGTACTACCGAATTCTTTCGGGGGATGCAACATCGAATAAATACAAATATCAGTACCACGGATAGCGCAATGGAGCAAAGGATGGTGCGCGCACAGTATAGATGGCGAGCACGGGGATTCGGGGCGAGAATGGCGCTGCAATAAAACAACCAGCGGGCCATTACACCACGGAGACCCCCTGCTGGTGGGCAAAAGGGACGACACTTCACGCGTTGGGTGTCACGCACCATGGTATATAACGCCAGGGGCGCTGCGCTGGGCGCACTTTTGAATTTAAGTGGTTCAGCGTGAACGGCGGCTCAATAGAAAGTGCACAAGACCATGATGCGCTTCGGTGAAGTTTAACGGTTTAACACCAACTTACTTTCCTTTCGACCTGAGCCGGCGTTTGAAGAGCTCTTGAATAGAAAACTTATCGCATCTACTTCAATGTGATTCTAAAGTGCACAAAAAGAGGAGGCTGAGAGACACAGACACAAGAAAAAAAAATTAAGTGCCTTCCAGAACTCCCGGAAGGGAACTGTCCACGGTCTGCATAGCAATGCATGAAAGTCGGAGTGATGTCTGGGTTGTTATTGCAGCATGATCAACGTGCTACAGTTACGTGTCTGCCCTTAACATCGCACACATGAACTGTTTTGCCTTTTCTTCTTATGTGTACCCTGCGTTATGTAATGAATGTGTTTCCTTTGGGTGTGCTGCAGACATTGGATGCGCAGTGTCACTTTTTTCTCGTTCAAACGGAATTGTTCGGAAGACTCGTCAAATAAAGCCAAAATCACTTAAATACTTGTTGGAATGGAACTGGTGAAAGACAGGCTTGACCACGAAGAGCCGGTATTGGAAACTCTGTCCACTTTCATCGGTACTACCAGAAAAGTCCCGATACCTGCGGGCCCTTCGTAGTCACTTGCAGGTACAATAGCGACTATTGCCGTCACCACTGATCTCCAGTAGTTTTTATAAGGCGATCATTTTCAACTAACTTTATAAGGCCGTTCGTGTTTCAAGGAAGATCTTGCTCAGAATGAAGGTTACACTCGCATAAAGTAGACAAGTCTGTCCCTACTTGTGTTAACGAATGTAAGGGTATCATTCCAAAGCGTTCGTCCTGATAACGACATAATGCTGTGCTGTGAAAGCTGTTTGCACTGCGAGAGAGAGAGAGAGAGAGAGAGAGAGGGAAAGGGAAGGAAAGACGGGCGTTTAACCAGAGGAGATCTCCGGTTGGCTGCCCTGTACTGGGGAAGGGGAAAGGAGAATGAAAGAAGGAAAGGAGGCCTGCCTCAAGGCCCTGCTAAGGGCCCTGACACAGGCTAGGGGACACGACAAATGTTCAACGACTCCTGCTGGAGGTGGCTTTCCCTACTCTCTCTATGTAGTCTAGCACTGCTGCATTTAAGGAAAGCTTAAATACCAAACGGGAAGAGGGACATAAGAGGTGACTGACGGATTTTACATTTGCACTTTGCACATAAGGCTCAGTCAGCCAGATTAATACGACAGATGTGAGAGTTGTTAAAAAGAGCAAATATGCCGAGAGCCCACTCCCCATTTTATTACCTCAGAAAACCAAACAAACTATTCTGCAATACTTCAGCCTGACCGACTTTGTGCGCTTCAACCTGACTGACTGAGTGCGCCACTGCAGAATACTGCACCATGTTTGTGTAAATCATCTGAACTCAACTCATTCTTTGTTTCTCTCATTACTGTCCCGTTAGCCTTTAAAACAACAACAACAACAACAACAACAACAACAACAAACACGACGACGACGACAGACACGACTGATTTCGCAAGCTTACATTACTGCGTAACAGCACTTGCCATTTGGCAGTGTCATGTTCAGTATGGCAATACACGGGGTCTTTTTATTCATTATGCTGCACACAAGCGTTCAGAGATCGCTTTGTAAATTCGGGCCACGGCTAATACGGATCATGAAGGGCGCGTTACGCCGCGGTGGGAGAGTGGAGGAAGGAGCCTGTGAGTGTCGTCTCGTGGATACAAGTCTTCATTTCCTGCAGCAGTTTTCGACAACCCCGAGAGTGAAGTTCACTGCGGCCCTCCCCGAAGGCCGACAGGATTTAATGGAGGGCAAGAAATTGCGTGACCTTCGGTATTTCTTCCGACCCGCACATGCAGCCGCCATCAAGTGGGATCTACGTCAACCATCCTCAACTAACGCTCATAAATTAGATGTAGAAAAGAAAAAGGTAAAACTGTTCGCAGTCACAACCATACTTACAGGCAGATACTGTCATTCTCTCACCCTCCCCTCTTCCCTCCCCCTTTTTTGTTTTTCTTCACTGATACAAGGATCAGGCGTAAAGCGGCTGATCCCATAACCAACTCAGAGCCAAAACCAGCTCTGAATATGAGGGACGCCGTATTGGAGGTCTCCAGAAATTTCGACCACCCGGGGTTCTTTAACTTGCTCTGACATCGCACAGCACACGGGCTTCAACATTTCCGCTCAATGGAAATGCAGCTGCCGCGGCCGGAATTTGATCCCGCGACCTTCGGATCAGCAGCCGAGTACCGTAGCCACTAGACCACCATGGCGGGGCGTATGTGGTATTGGAGTCAGCCAACTAGTTCTATTTTTCACAGCATCGCCTAAACTCAGCTTTCAATATTTGCTATAAAATCAAGGTGCCAGTGGTGAATGCAAAAATGAATAAGTGATGCACTCTAACAGTGAAGACACAATCAAAGAAAAAACAGAACAATAAACAGTGAAACACAGGGGAAAGAACAAGGCAGCTCGTCTGGGAATTCTTTTTCCTTTTGGGCTCTGTATGGTCGCGCAAGGATCATGACGCGCGCTAGCCGAACCGCCAACTCGGGTCTGGCCAGCGAGGAGCCAATGACGCGGCATGTGAACGTTCGGGGTCATAAAACCCATGCAGCAGCGGGCGCTTGACACACGGACCAACGCATCCTGGCATCCTCTCACACACATTGCTGGGGCACTCTGAAGAGCTCTCTCCTCTTCACCAGGTCGATACGTAGAATCACGCCGTTTTCGCGTGCACGCCAGTGACCCTCTTTCCCATGCAGTACATGCACGCGCCACTCTCAGTGATCCATTATGTTACGTGCAGTGGGCATCAAAGGAAACCAGGAGGAAATGAAACTATAGGTCTTCATCCAACAAACTGTACCGCTTCGTTTACTAAGAAAAGCAGGTGAGTGTCTGTCTCAAGACAGAAGCAAACTTTATTTTGACCCCTTGTTTTATGAATTGTTTGGCCTTAGATAATTCCGCATAGCTGATTTGCTACCGGTGTCCATGTTTCTGGACTAGTTTGTACTTATTTAAGCTACATAGCCAATATACTTCGATAATGTAGCCGTGAAGAGAACACGTCCAGAACCACGTCATTCGCCTTCATGTAGAATCACTGCCATAAGTCTGTCTGCGTTGTTGCGCGGCCATATTCTTATGAAAACGTAGTTATAGCATATATTCTTGATTTCCATATGTCGGTTATACACTTTTACGCAACAGTTCAGCCCTGTTAGAAATAAAAACAATGCACCTAACCTACAGCTGCGATAAACGCGTGATAGGGAAAATACTACGCCCGAGCTATACCGGTGAGCGTTTACTACTGTTCTTTTAAAATAATTAACCACAAGTTAAAACAATGAGAGCCAGTTTAACAGATATCACAACGGACTCTCCTTTTGGATAAGCCGCACGAGTTATTTTAGTAACGTTATAGCACCCCGATGAATCGCCATGGTTACACGACGTGTAACACAAGCATGTGTAAGCGTTGTGGAGTGGCATCACACTGCACGCAATTCCCCCTCGACACAACAGAAAAGGCACAGGCGGCAATGGGAGGCGGAACACTCGTCAGGAGCCGTCGCGTGGCGCTGGTCGTTACTCAGGCGAATTATAATCCCGTCTCCGCACCGACGTAGGAAGGGTGGGGGAGGCGCCCATCTTCTCCACGCTTCGGTGGCGCGAATGGTCCGTAGTAGCCTCTGTACCGGCAGGAATACCCCGCTAGCGTTAAAAGCCATCAAAGAAAGTTACCGGTGCCTTCCATTCTCTGCTGCCCCTGCGCGTCACACCGTTCTTGATGTCTCCTGACCACTCCCGTCCACAGGGCCTGCAGACCCTATATCCTTCCCAGTGTTAGAACACAGTAGTCAGAATGGGACACGCTTACCGCTTGTGACCACCAAGTGACATCCAGGCATAAAAAATGTTGAGGACAGAACAAGGAGGGAAAACGCGTTAATCCCGGAAGTCCCGCCTGGTTCTGCTGCCCGCCTAACTTCTAATGGAATTGCATTTTTTTCCTTCTTTGTGTTGTTCTTTTCTTTTGTCATCCAGTGTACACGTATGCTTCGTTTCGGCACGCTAACTGTTCATTCTGGGCTGTTCTCGAGACATGTTCACTGATTTGATTTTTGGGGCTTTACATCCGAAACCACAACGTGAATATGAGACGCCGTTGTGGAGGGCTTCGGAAATGTCAACCACCTGGTATTAATGTGCACTGACATCGCTCAGAACACAGCCGTCAGCATTTCGCCTTCACCTCAATGTAGCCGCCGAGGCTGGGAATCGATCCCGGGACCTTCCCATCAGCAGCAGAGTGCCACAGCCTCTTGACCACCGTGGCCCGGCGAGGCATATCCACGTACTAGGCGCGAAACTCAGTTGTTCTGCCCTATAAGAGAGTTCACAGAGCTGTTTAAGAATTCGTTTCAACAACGCGAGGTTTGCCTCCCCGCCTCCCCATTCTACATTTCGTCCCTCGTCTCCTTGCTTATACTCTTGCGCTGAACGTTGCGCGCTTGACGCAATCGCGACGGTTTGATGGAAACATCCCTGCCCTGGCTCCTTCACTGTTTTATATCCTCCAGTCTTCGTGCAAAAAATTGACGTCTCTCTCCTAATTGCAAGAGAGAGAGAGAAAGAAACAGAAAATACTTCACTTAATGGGCGTACCGTACGCAGCGGTGATGCAGTGGTTATGGTACTCGGCTGCCACGCAAAAAACACGGGTTCGATCCTGGTCGCGCTGGTAGCATTTTCTATAGAGGCGAAAGCACCAGAGGCCCGTGCACTGTGCGTTGTCAGTGGACGTTAAAGTACCCCAGGTGGCCAAAATTTCCGTAGTCCTCCACTACGGTGCTTCTCTCCTTTCTATTTCATTCAGTCTATTTCGTCTGCCCCTACGGACGCTTAGCCGTACTCCCGAGATGGACTGCCGAAATTAGCGTCTTTTCCACGGTCAATCAATCAATCGATGCACTGTACAGCTGTTCTAACAAGTAAAGTGTTTTTATCTAGATGCGAAAAGACATGGGAAAGTAGGCTGTTTTACGGCCGGTTATCCCAACATCATTAAATTGATATGAAAAAAATAGGAAACGTGAAAAAGAAGAAAGAAAAAAAAACCAAAGTTAAGAAAAAAGGCTATCTCCGGATCACTGGGTAAAAAGAAGTCTCTGTGAGCATAGTTCAGTACATATAAGGTAATCACGCGGATCACCATGGATACAGTCTGCATAAATAACGTTCATGCCCTGACATATAACACGATTATGAGAACCTCCCTTAATATCTTGGTATGGTCAAAATGAACATTAGTTCTGCTGCCAGTAAAGCTGGCTTTATTCTTAGCTTTGTTGCATTAGGTGAAGCCTCTGCAAAACCTTTGCGTACATGAGGCGTAGAAAAGTGGGTACGTTGCTTTAGCGGGCGAAACTGGTGCAGTCAGCTGAGTTTTGAAATGCGTGTCAAAATACCTTCAATTCTGATCTTTGCCTTCAGGATCAAAAGTAAAATGCATCAAATGTTATGCAATCATTGTGGAGCTGCTTGAAAAAAGAAAAGTTTATAAAAGAAGAAGAGAGAGAGAGAATTCGTTTGTACTAAGGCGCATGATTAAAAAACATGTATTTCCACGTGGTGCAATCTAGGCAAAACGTTTTTGTGGATAAACACCCTTTTCTGGTTGTCTAAAGAAAATAAAGCCGTAAACGGGGGAAGGAAAATAATGGACAAATGTTGGCCACGTACATACGGCAGATTCCGTGTACGTTACTAGCTTAAATTATTCCCGGGAGAACTGCATTTTTACTCACCGGCAACCACTTCAATGCATCCATGCCGTTTCACGTCATTTGACCGCCGTCACAGGCTATAATGAGCCAGTCAAAGCCACCTTAGGCTGTTACTATAGCGTGCATAGAACAATTTACAATGGGCGTGCTTGCCATAGAAGCTTATCTGACAAATTGGGGCGACTACCATACTGCACGTCGTGAAAGAAAATCAGAAGACCGAAAACAAAACTCAATGAACATAGAAATGTGCACAAGGTTGTTACATGCTTGCTCACCACTGATCTCCCGAGTGAAACGCCATTAGAAAGTCATCCCGATGGGAGCTCTCTTCGGAGGGGCCTATTGGAGTTTCATAGCTATCAGATGACGTCGGCTGATGACAACGAATCACGCGCTATTTGTTGAGAAGCGACCACCACACCGACTGCAACTTCGTAGAACGCCGCTGAAACCATTGCTCCTTTTCGGCGCGCGTCACCGTACACGACTGCAAACAGTGACGAGCAACGCACTAAGAAGGCTTAGTTACGTTGCAGGGAATCGCGTGCAATTGGTAATTTGAGGAGCAGCTTGTTCAAGCGTGCTCCGCGCGGACAGTGGTCGAAGAGATCGGCAGGTAGCTCAGACAAAAAAAAAAATGAAGAAAAAGAAGAAAAAGGACGTTTCGGATAGCTTGGCATTGCGACGTGGTTCTCCGCGCCTTTGTTCCTGCTCATTAGGTTCCCTTTTGCGGAGAGCGCCGGCTAGCGGTGGCGCACCACAAATGTTTGGTAACATCGTTATGGAGTGCCACAGAAAGCTGGCAGTATTTGCAGAGTGGATTTTGTTCTTTATGAGGCACAAAGTATACAAAGAGACAATTGAAAGTCACTTTTACCTCTCTATGCATAGCGCACACAGTCCATTACGCATCGGGGAACGCGTGCGATGTGGATACCATGCACTGGTTCTCATGGCTCAGCCGAATGACGCGCACCTTCAGTGGCTATGGATTCTCAACTTACCTGACGGTTCACGAATAGCAAGCTATCCTGAACGAGATGGACAGTGGTGCCATGTCAGTAGCAGCGCCGTTCTTTATTATTAAATATTAATGTACAGTTGTGCGTTGTAGCGATGGTATATTGGGAGAAGTTGTGGATTACTATGCATATTAGTGCAGGCGTGAAAAAAAAAAATAAAAACGGGGAGAGCGTGAGAGGTCGCATTTTGATCACCTTAAATGGGTGGTAAAAATGCTGAGCAGTATCATCACGCAGATTTATGGGAGCTGTGTGGAACAGAAATTTACTCTGATAAAGCAAATGGACATTCAATATCGGCGTTTTCAGTTATTAGTTACCAGGGCAATCAACGTGGTTCTTTGATATCTGCGACACCGTAGTTGCGCCAGTATTTCTCGGCGATAAATGGTGCTTTCATTGTTCGGTGTTGCCTTGAGATGGTCGGTCGAATATGCTTAATCTGGATTTCTTCCAAGAGATAGTTTCCATGATAATAGTACGTTTCAGTGCTCAGTGAAATAAATTGTTTTCTATTTTTTTTAAATAACTGCAGAGTTAAGGGGAAGAGAGTACTTTGTTCACCAAGCAGCGACACACCTTGATGAAACTACGGCATTCAGATTATATTTGGACAGTAAAGGCAGATTAACTTTGAAGTACATTCCTATCATTAGAATAATTTTCTAGTAATTCTAATGGGTACCGCTACCAAAACATCAAAACGAGAACTAAATTGGCGTGGTAAGTGTGTAGCACATGAGTAGCAAGCGTTGTCTTATCTATAAAGTATGCAGAGAAATGTTCTGGCGTACACGCCAGCATGGGGTGGTGTGTTCTGGCGTAAACACCAGCCTGGTGTGATATGTTGTGGCATACCCACCAGACTGGTGTGGTGTGTTCTGGCGTACACACCAGCCTGGTGTGATATGTTGTGGCATACCCACCAGACTGGTGTGGTGTGTTCTGGCGTAAACACCAGACTGGTGTGATATGTTGTGGCATACCCACCAGACTGGTGTGGTGTGTTCTGGCGTACACGCCAGCATGGGGTGGTGTGTTCTGCGTACACACCAGCCTGGTGTGATATGTTGTGGCATACCCACCAGACTGGTGTGGTGTGTTCTGGCGTACACGCCAGCATGGGGTGGTGTGTTCTGGCGTACACGCCAGCATGGGGTGGTGTGTTCTGGCGTACACACCAGCCTGGTGTGATATGTTGTGGCATACCCACCAGCCTGGTGTGATATGTTGTGGCATACCCACCAGACTGGTGTGGTGTGTTCTGGCGTACACGCCAGCATGGGGTGGTGTGTTCTGGCGTACACGCCAGCATGGGGTGGTGTGTTCTGGCGTACACACCAGCCTGGTGTGATATGTTGTGGCATACCCACCAGACTGGTGTGGTGTGTTCTGGCGTAAACACCAGCCTCGTGTGATATGTTGTGGCATACACACCAGACTGGTGTGGTGTGTTCTGGCGTACACGCCAGCATGGGGTGGTGTGTTCTGGCGTACACACCAGCCTGGTGTGATATGTTGTGGCATACCCACCAGACTGGTGTGGTGTGTTCTGGCGTAAACACCAGCCTGGTGTGATATGTTGTGGCATACCCACCAGACTGGTGTGGTGTGTTCTGGCGTAAACACCAGCCTGGTGTGATATGTTGTGGCATACCCACCAGACTGGTGTGGTGTGTTCTGGCGTAAACACCAGCCTGGTGTGATATGTTGTGGCATACCCACCAGACTGGTGTGGTGTGTTCTGGCGTAAACACCAGCCTGGTGTGATATGTTGTGGCATACCCACCAGACTGGTGTGGTGTGTTCTGGCATACCCACCAGACTGGTGTGGTGTGTTCTGGCGTACACGCCAGCATGGGGTGGTGTGTTCTGGCGTACACGCCAGCATGGGGTGGTGTGTTCTGGCGTACACGCCAGCATGGGGTGGTGTGTTCTGGCGTAAACACCAGCCTGGTGTGATATGTTGTGGCATACCCACCAGACTGGTGTGGTGTGTTCTGGCGTACACGCCAGCATGGGGTGGTGTGTTCTGGCGTAAACACCAGCCTGGTGTGATATGTTGTGGCATACCCACCAGACTGGTGTGGTGTGTTCTGGCGTAAACACCAGCCTGGTGTGATATGTTGTGGCATACCCACCAGACTGGTGTGGTGTGTTCTGGCGTACACGCCAGCATGGGGTGGTGTGTTCTGGCGTAAACACCAGCCTGGTGTGATATGTTGTGGCATACCCACCAGACTGGTGTGGTGTGTTCTGGCGTACACGCCAGCATGGGGTGGTGTGTTCTGGCGTAAACACCAGCCTGGTGTGATATGTTGTGGCATACCCACCAGACTGGTGTGGTGTGTTCTGGCGTACACGCCAGCATGGGGTGGTGTGTTCTGGCGTACACACCAGCCTGGTGTGATATGTTGTGGCATACCCACCAGACTGGTGTGGTGTGTTCTGGCGTACACGCCAGCATGGGGTGGTGTGTTCTGGCGTACACACCAGCCTGGTGTGATATGTTGTGGCATACCCACCAGACTGGTGTGGTGTGTTCTGGCGTACACACCAGCCTGGTGTGATACGTTGTGGCATACCCACCAGACTGGGGTGGTGTGTTCTGGCGTACACACCAGCCTGGTGTGATATGTTGTGGCATACCCACCAGACTGGTGTGGTGTGTTCTGGTGTACAAGCCTCGTGGCGTGGTGTGTTCTGGCGTATTCGGAACTCCTTTATTATAGCGAAGGCCTAACTCTCTTATAACTTCGTGCGCGATTCTGTCGCCATGAGCATAATCTATTCTTCAGTGTTGTGTGTTGTAAGTGCTCTCAGCAATAAAGAGGCGAGCCTAGCTCTGGCTCTCTTAATGCTGCTTTACTCTATAGCGGCATGTTCTTCACGAGAGAGTTTGCTAGGCGGCGCTATAATTATGTGCGAATTATGAAGAACGCGACGCTTTGAGATCCACCTAAAAGTGAGGTAATTAGGGGAGTTCTTTCCGTATCCAGACTACGTGTCGCCTTTCCTTTATGTAGGAAAGCCGTTGTAACCATGATTTTAGTTCATGAAGTGAAGGCACACTCCGCAACCCTTTTATTCTAGGACGTCGGACTTTGTCACTAACTTTGTCGATATTATGTAAAGACAGACGCGGCTTTCGTACTCAGACCCTCCACTCGAGGACGTGCAAGTCGCGAGGAGGAAAATTAACTCACGTCGCGTCAACTTGCTACATATCATAGAAAATTAGTATTAATTAGGATGCTGTCGGCGGACAACAAAACTATCGCGGGCTCCCCGACGTGATGTAATCAGTCGTGACTCTTTAGGCGCTAAGTAATTTAAGAAGCAATAAGATGGTCCACATGAAACGTTGAAAGCACGTCCCTGCTGCACTGAATGACCGCGAGAAGTGTAAGAGTAATGACAATGTCTAATTGAATCTTGCAACGCCTTTTAGAGAACGTGAACTAATGCGGGCACCAACGAGTTTCGTTCCATAAGTAAAGTATACTATGTTCCTCAGTTTTTGCTGACTCAGCGAACGAGTACGTCGCTAGGTTTTAATGAACTAGAAGTTCTAACTTTATTTAGAGTGTCTCGCTAGGCTAACATAAATTTGATTCCTCTCTCCTCGCACATCATTCAGATGGTTAAATTTAAAGAGCTGCATTTGCCAATCTTGTCCCACTCTTTTGCTACCCATTCTTATCACATGTCATGGGGCCTTACCTCTCGGTATCTACTCTCTAACCGTGAAACGTGCAATAGCTGGCATCTAGATGACAGCCGAATCCCAGCCAAAATTGAGAACAAGCATCCTTGACTGGTCAACCTACTGGTCAGCCTACGGTACACAGCCATCGCTTTGGAATTTGTTTTTCCCTAATCATCTCTTCCTTATTTTTTTATACCTTTCCTCGTGAGAAGTCAGCTCAAAACAATAAAATTAACTATACTTAAAAAAGCTGAATACCATCAAAAGAAAACAATAACGGAAAAAACAATGTAAATGTCAGAGCAGGGTAATAAGAACACGGGACTTAAACTTTTGCACTGTGGGACGATAATTGCACGTAGGGATTAGTGCTACCGACAGACGCTAATCACAGTGACTTTCCAGGACTAAGCGGCCTGTGTAGTGCTCGACTCTTTCGTGCTCTTTCTTATCGCGAAAGCGTTTATTTCTCGTTGCCCTCATCTTCCAAGGTCAATTCGTTTTCACTATATAACGAAACGTAAAATGAAACGAGGTGCACACGCAAGCCTATGCACATGGTAGCAGCAAGCAGTAGAAAAGATGTCACCGCAAAGCAAAGCGGAGGAGAAAGTTCATTGCGAGATCAATATAGAGTGACAAGACAAATTTCGATGTAACCCCCCCCCCCTGCCACCCCCACATCCCCCATCTTCGTTTCCTTCGATCGCTAGGTAATGACCTTTACTGGGCCATTTTGTGTAAGAAAGTAAGTTGATCAATAATATGAACATCAATGCTATTATGGAAACGCTATGGTGTTTCGCGATAGCATACTCTACTGGTTTTCGAAACTATCTAGTAACTGCGCTTCGAGTAGAGTGGCACAGAGATGTATTGTTTCGTGATACTTTATTCTATACATCATCATCATTAACATCACCATCAGCATTTCTACACCCACTGCAAGGCTAAGGCCTCGACCCATAGGTATTCAACATTGTGTACCGGCAGCTTTGCCAACTCGCCTATGAATTAGGAAGATAAGGATAAGGATTCGTCGAGTAAGAAGTATCTCCGGACGCGTAGCTTCAAGTACAAACACTATTTAAGAATCCCTTTATGTCAAAGAAGGCGTGAAGATATTACTGTCGCATTCCTTAGAGTTCAATTAAGGCGGAAAAGAAGAAAAGAGGAAGAACGCATGCGAAGTCTTCCAGGTAGGTTATATCACAAACCGGCCCTTTGTGTCGAGAACGTGGGCACTCCGTTATACTAAAGATATTAGCATACCGACAATGCTTACTACATATTCCTTCCGCCTCAACGAGTGCCATCTACGAACGAAACATGAGATGGCGCTAGCAATTCTCATCATAAGGTTCCCTCTGCGGTCTCCCTGAAGCGTGCCTTATGAAATATGCAACGCCTTGACCCTACCGGCCTGGCTTCGGTCTGTATTTGTACGCCGTTCTCCCATCTTCGTGCACCGTTACACCTGTGCTTTCAGTTAGCGTCGGTGCACTTCCATTATTGGTCTCAGCCTCGACGACGACCCCTAATCACGTGGGGTGACTCCCGTTTTTCTCTTAGTGCAAAGAATAGGACGCACGCTACACCTTGCTCACTCGTCCCGGCTTACAGTATCACGGCTGAGTGCCGAGAGATGCGATCGATGTGAGAACAACTGAAGTGCAGACAAGCAAGGAAACAACCAAGAATGAGGCTGTCCCGAGAGCCCCTCATGCTAAGCTGAGCATACTCAATGGAAACGAGGGTTTGTTGAGCTACTCGGGGCTTTCGAAACGCGCCTAAATTATAGGGAACAGCGGAGAAGCGACGGCTCACGCGTGACCGCGAGCACCGGAAGTTGTGTGCAGAAGAACCGCGCGTTGTCTTCAATGTGGGTCCCCGAGCAGTCGGTTTCCTGGTCATTGTGGTTATAGCGGCACGCATGCAATGACGTCAAGCTCGATAAAAATGACGTCAACTTCTATTTACTATTGTGAGCTGTTATGCGTCATGGGGAGCGAAAGGTGCGAATAAGTGTTACTTGGCACTGTTTTTCTGAGGTCTGGTGTGGCATGGGCTAGTTGTGTCAGAGAAAGAATGTGTATGGCAGAAATAACTTTTTTTTAACATCTGGACCTTTCACAAGGTCACTGGAGTATGTTCTCCTTGATTGCTTTTCAGCAACGTTTCCACGCTGTGCGTTGCAGGCAAGGTTCATCGGTCTAGCCAAACACATGTTATCTAAGCACACAAGTACAACGAACAAGCGATCGTCCTATCGCCAACGACGGTCACTATTATCCTAGGAGAGGTGGTATACACGAATAGGGCCGGCGTTCGCAAGCGCAGCTTACGAAAAAAAATATGTTCGCAAGAAAATGGTTTAGCCAACCCTGGTACTGGACACATCGATGGCAGTCAGCCGATGGTAAAAGGACTTTAAAAACTAGAAGGCTCGTCACTTTCGGCGCCAGCTATTTAACGGAAAATAGGAACCCTATTTCTTCATAATTACACACAATTAGCAATGCAGGCGTAGGATGCCCAAAGCTCCCAATCGAAGCCGCTACACACGAATCATGTTATCACAGCTGATATTCCAGTTAACTGAAACTCACGGCTCGTGACGTGCATTTGAATCCTACATCCCTTCGGGAAAGCCACAAGAGTTAAGTTGAGGGAGCCTGACAAGATATGGCACAACCAATCATTCATTCCATTGCGAAAACAACCTCCAGTGTCGCCTCTCCCTGGACTCCCATTCACAGGAGACGCGAAGCTGTGAGGACATCGTCGGTCCAGCTGTAGAGAGTCCCGAGTCCCGCAATCTGCGGCTAGAGTTAGATGCAGTGATTGTGAATTCAATGCCAGGATAGAATAAGGACGCCCAATCACTTTGTAAATTTGATGTCAGCTAAGGGGCATGAGGAATCCTTCCTGGACAAGTTTGTTGTCCAGGAACAATTCCTTATGCCCTAATGATAAACAAAAAAATAAAACACTGCACAAGGACTCCTGCAGGAATACTTAGAAAAGGTGAAAGGCACTTTATGTTAACTTATTTTTCTCACCTCACGTGGTTGTAAGGAAAAGATGAAATAGCCACGTACCACTGGTCCATGCTCGCAAACACGCCGTGGCAAGTTAGTCGACCAGTGAACATATACACACTTTTCTTCTATTGTGCTTTATATACATACACAGCACACGCAGTTAACCGCCAATTGTTTATGTTGTTGTAAGCTATCGGTATTAAAGAAGTAAAGGGACAAATTCGATTGCTTTTCACCTTTAAATTAGCCAGAAAGTGAGACACGCGTGAGTGTCCACAGAATTTTCTCTTATAAATGCAAAGTTGCACACGACCTCTCCTGCCACGCAGAGGAGAGCAGTAGGCTATGGTTCTTTACCGGGCAGCCACAAACAAATAGAACACTGTCTAAACATCCTCTCACATGTCCTGCCCCCTCCTAGCACCATGTATACGATTCAGCGAAAGCACCATGCACGCGAGAAGCACGCTTCCGCACAAAAAAAAAAAAAAAAAGAAAAGAAACGCAGGTGCGCGCAGCAGGGGTCGGACCACTATGTGGTTGCCTGATGAGTTTTCTAGATTTCGCGTGGGTCCACGTAAGTTGCTCGCGTGTGCTCGGCTTTCGGTTCCGCACGACTGAACACCGCGTCCGTGTCGGAGAACGCAGTCAGAGCTACTTCTCCGTGTCAGGCGCGTTCGTGGTATTGAGTTTGTGTAGCTGGTTAAATAACGGTATCATCGCGGTGCCAATTACGCCTAGTGTCCGAGCAATTCCGGTTGACGTTATTTACTTCTTCGCACATTTTGGGAGTGGACATTGGTAAAGCGTTGGGTGCTGTTGTTAGAACTAAGATATGGAAACTTTCGTTTTCTGAAGTAAAATATGAACGGAGCAGTTGCTGTCGCCGTGCCCTTGCGATGGCCATCAATTTTCACTTAGCTAGTAGAAAAATTAGAGAAAACTAAAACGATAAACCGTGCCGCTCGTTTATGAAAGGGAAAATTAAAATCGACCAGCTCGTACCCCAAGGTTATACGGAAACCATAAGCATGCTAATTTTCCCTTTCATAAACGTTACTCCACCTTGCGGATTTCCGCAGAACTTATTTGCCATGTGCCGCTCGTTGATTGCAAAACTTCGCACACAAGCACCATGGGCACACGTGGTGCAGTTCCTTGAGTACTTGTCGCAAATGCCGGTGTCTCCAAACAAGCTTTGAAAGCTTTTCCTTGCTTTAGGATGTACATGTTATGGTAATGATTCCGATACTGCGGCCAAGTGAACGGGTTCCCAATGAATCCAACGAAATGGAGTTAGTTTTGGCGCGGCCGTCTATATGTGATGTGCTTGGGATAACCGGGCAACGAACGTTACATATGATCATCGCTATGGCAACAACATCAACACTTTCGTGACAACACGCTCAGATTTCTGAATGAAAAGTGCTTCCTGCAGGCCGTACGCAGCTGCAGACAACGCAGGAGTTTGCACCATTTCTCATCGCAACCCATCAGGCAGTCCGCTTTGCTGAAGTTTGCGTATATAAAGGGCTGCCACAACATGACTATACACCCTTCCTCCACCCCCACTTCCCCTGTCTTCTTCCACGTAATCCCGTGGTGCCAGCAGTAGGGAAGGGTACAGCAGAGATTGATGAGCAGATCCGGGACGCACGCCTTTGGTGGTGATGTTGTGGAAACCCCTTTCAAACACTGTTATCGTTTCGGTGCAAAAAAAAAAAAAAAAAAAAAAAAAAAGCTGGTGGAGGGGTGAGACGAATGTGCCTACTGTTGCTGCTGCCACCCCTTAATTGCTGTTGTCACCTGTTTCACCCTCGAAAACAGGAAGCAGCCTGCTTCCATTCCGGAAGTACACCACTCTGCCCGAACGGACTCCTCCTAGGGCACAGCGCACGAGAGTTGCGTCTAACGCAGCTTCAAGGTTTCCTTATATGCAAAGAAAAGCGACCGACTACAGCAGCATAGGTAGCCGTGTTAGCTCTTGCCCGAACTAAACAATGAGATCGAGTGTGGTAGTCATTAATCTAAGCTAATGATCAAGAGATACTCATGAGCAGTAGCGGAAGAGCTCCGACCCAGGCCGTTGCAGCTTAGTATTTCCTAATTTGCGTGGTGGCCGCGGCACTAAATATTGGTCCTTCGCTGCAACTGGTCACGAAGCATAAAATCAATGACCTTTCGATGCCACTAACATGCAGTCGAAGCGTGCTTTGCGTAGTCACTTCTGGAACGAAGCGACTTAAACACAGTGTTTGCCGCCTTTACAAACGATGCTCAGATGTATGCGTATTGCAGGCTACACCATTTCTAGCACTATTTGCGCACTTAATAAATTAATCTAAGCAACGCTTTTTTTGTAGTCATTGTATTTTTCTGTGCATGCATGTGCCTGATATGTGGATTACCTTTCCTAATCAGTAGCGTTTCTGTTTAGGCATTGGCGTCTCGTCTATAGTTTCGTTCTCACATTTTTTTACATGCTCAAAAACCCTGGCCTTCACTGCGGATCAAACAAGTGATGATACGGTCTTGTCAGCACTTCTGTGACAACAGCCGTAACCTGATCTTAAACATAGTTAATTTTCTAAGGGAACCTACAAAAACTGTCATAACACTTCCTTACACAATTAAATTTCTCTTTCAATAACCCGCTCTCTTTTCATCACCAACCAAAAGTTGCTAATACTCGGTGGCGAAGGTAAAGGCCGGCAATTCTTCCGGCAAACAAAGCTCCACCTTGTCAGTTTTACGTTCCAGATCATAAAGGCCATCTTCTCGAACTTACCCGTTTTAAAGCACAAAAAAATGCTATAAAAGAAATTGGGGAGGGACAATTCTAAGCCGCGATGCCCACATTATTTCTTGAAAAATAACTACGTAAACTGAAGAACTACTCGAGGTTGCTTCTGACGGCTCTCCACTTTCCAAGTTTCGCCACCCAAGCTTACCCGCCGTTTCTTGTTTGTTTGTTTGTTTTGCTTTCTCCTGTGGGTGGCAATGATATTTTGAGAACCTCACGCGCCATCTTTTAAGTAGTGTTGCTAATGTTATATTGTTCCCGCTCTTTCTAGCCTGCTCTGCCAAGGAAACAAGGACGTATTTCGTATTACGGAAGCTTAGTTACTAATAAAAATCAGTGGCTGAATTTCGATGGAAGCGAAACGTTGAGGCCCGTGTACTGTGGGATGTCAGTGCACCCTAGAAAACCCGAGGTGGTTGAAATTTTCGGAGTCCACCGCTACGGCGTCCCTCGCAATCACATCGTGGACATGATTGCGAGAAGGCACCTGTTAGATCCAGTTTCACCTTATGGTGTTTAGTGCTTCATCGTCGTTTTCTTTTTTTTTCATGTGTCTGCAGCTGTAGAAAGGAAGAAATAAAGCAACGCTGGCTCCACGTCATCGAGTAAAGGTATCGCCTGTTTCATAGAACGAATTTCATCTGTTTCCAAAGTTGGAAGCGTTTATGTAGTGTGGTGGTTGTGTGTAATGTGGTGGGGACTCCGGTTTCAGCCCAGCACTAGCGAAAAATTTTACTTTTTTTCCTTCTTTCTTTGTTTATGTAGCAAGAAGGGAACAATGGTCTCCGCTTGATTTGAAACACGCGCGTTGACACCTGCTTGGCCAACGCGTGAACACTTGAAGTGCCGGCTCAGTCAATGTAGATCCTGCGGGCTACTACGACGCCGACAATGACACATGGTCCACAAAAAAAAAAAATAACTTTGCTGTAAAATACACGCACGAAAAGGTGGGAATAAGAGCATTCGAAAGTTAGTATGCGCACAGCGACCTTGCCGCTGTCAAACGTCCAGAACGCAGTTTCAAAGCATAAGCTCTGGGCAGCACAGTGGCAGCATAATGTGCCCATGAAATATGTATGCGATAATGCGGTCCCCTCGACAAGGATCAGTGGACAAAAAGACAAAAACAAAAAGAACAAGAAGAAACAGATAAAGCATGCTAACTCTGTGCCCAAGAAAATGACGCGTTTTTTTTTTTTTTTTGACAGTGGGCGGATTCGTCCGTGATATGGAAATTGTATCTCTATAGAAAACACTGCGCTTGGACACTTCGCGCGTGAGTTCAACAGAAAAGCGGCAGACAAAGCGACAGAGATTACCCAGTGGGTTGTCGAGACGTGTGACAGCCAAAGTAGGCAAAACACTTGCACTGGAGATAAAATCAAACGTACCAAGATTATAGAGACAGCTGCGAGCAGTGTTCAGTGTCCAGAGTGACCAGCTGTCACTTGTCATGGGTCTGAAGAGGCAACCCCGCAATTCCGCGGAGAACGCGCTAATGCGTGACCCGGACTTATTTATCGTTCACCGTCCTGTCTTCATGGCGGGAGTTTTCGCATTCGCTTTCGTCGTCGAAGTTTCATGCATGGTGAGTCATTTTGCATCGGTTAGCCGAAGAGCTAGCTATTCAGTCTACATCGAACGATCGGATATGTTCACTTAAGCGTGATTTGGTATTAGCCGTGGTGGTCTAATGACTATGCCACTTGACTGATGATACGCAGGTTGCGCGATCGAATCTCGGCAGTGGCGGCCCCATTAATACGGAGGTAAAATGCTATAGGCCCGTGTGCGGTGCGATGTGAGTGCACTTTAAAGAGCCCCAGGTGGTCGAAATTTCCGGAGCTCTCCATGACGGCGTCTACCACATACCGTTGTTTTGGGACGCGAAATCCCAGAAGTTATCATTATTAAACGTTATTCACTAAAGCTATTTATCAGAAACATTTGTATATGCTGCTCGAGTACAAAAAAATATTCACAGCATATCCACGGAGTGAATGATGATGAGTGGGCGAAGCTCCGGACGTTCATCGTAGATCATGCCGAGTTCCGGATCAATTTAGTTAACGCGCACGCTACGAATCATTATGGTTCAACTACGCACAAGTGAAATCTCCCACCGGCACTTCATTGCAAGTCAAGATCCAGTGCCTATATATATATATATATATATATATATATATATATATATGGGTGGCCGATGAACGGTTCTCCAGCGCGAGCAGTCGGTATTTATCAATCAAGAAACTCCCTAGAAGACGCTGCCTGCGCCAACGTTGTCTCTCGCGCGTGAGGGCGCGTTCTCCTTCTTTGCGAGCTGGTAGAGCGTTCATCGAAGAACGAGCGTTTCCATAGCCAACGCGCGCCTTTCGCTCTCTCTCACAAGACAGCAGATGGAAGAGTGAGAGAGCTCGCGCGCTGGTAGGCAAACGGCGAGGGCGAGCGCGAGCCTCCCGGCGGCGCGAGGTGGCTACATACATACTACTACTACTACTACTACTACTACTACTACTACTACTACTACTACTACTACTACTATAGAGGAGGGAACGACCCACACCCTAAGGAGCTTCGCCCCTAAAATTGTATATGGCGTTTACTATAAAATTGACAGTTTTAACAGCGAAGCTGTCAAAGCTTTTAGTTCTGCCGTACACTGTTAGCAGAAAACTACCGTCATCATGAAATAAGTGAGCGTGCACTTTTATGCCATGCCAATGGGCGGCGTTTGCGCGCACTTCATTTCGCGCTCTAGTTATAAGGTGACTAACACCTCTCTAGATATAAGGGAATTCTAGTTATAAGAAGCTAACCCCGAGTAACAAACTTTCTTTGTTCTGTCACTACCTCTCGGTGAGCCTAAGACAACCACATTTTTACCGCCCGGACACCACGAAACACCGGCGGTTAACCATATGCAGCTTTGCTGTAATATCATTGAATTAGCAGGCATGCATGCGATGTCATAGATCAATGTATCCAACAGAGACACCCAGAGATTTCAAGGTGATGCATCTACAATGCTTATAATGGTGAGAACATGTATGCCTTTGAGAACAGCGCCCTAGGCGCTATCGCCACAGTGTTAACTCACTAAGCACACCGAGCATTCTTTAGTCGACCACTCGTAACAGCAGAATACGCTCACAAAAGCGTTCAGGTATATTTTATGGGCCAAGCCACGTGCTTTTAACGACATGGTATCTGACATGTAGTAGATTCCACGCGCGCTGGCAGAGTTAGCGAGCGCGGTACTTTCTGTGTCGATAAAAGTGGTCCGATCGCTATCGCGAGCTCCCCTTTCCTGCGCACTTCCGCCCCCAGCACCGGAAGTCGTAACAGTATGCTGAAGTCTAGAGGTTCTTCAACACTTCCGGTTTCTGCACGATACCCGCTGATGTTGCCACTTCAGAACTGTTCCCTGTTCTTCACCCATATAAAAGGAGCGAGCTCGTTTCTACGACAGCTGGTTGGGAAATTGCTGCGGTTCCGTTCAGCGACTTCCGACTAAAAGAAGGAGCGGAAAATTTTGATCTTTCAGAGTATTTTGTACGCACACATTAGCGAGTACTCCAGAGTGATCAAGACGTTACTAATTTAGGATTGCTTGCGGCTACTTCTCTGTTGCGTAGAAGCAATCTGACAACATAGTTTTCACCCGATTTATGATTCAATTAAGCCACCAACCCAGGATTTGTAATGTAATCTGAAGGCAGAGCTTCAAACGCTTTGAACATGATTTAGTCCTATCTCTGATTAGGTATTGTTTCTAACAGCAAATTAGCACAAAAACGGCGTCATTCAATAATAGCGTGGTTGAAGTAGCTTAAGTAACAGTGTGGAATTAGCAGTCCTACTGTATCCGAATACGATGCGACAAGCGGTATAACTCCATTGATCAGCTCTATAATGTGGCAAATAAAAAGTCTGAGCGGTTGTTGTTAGATTTATGCTAAGAACTCCTAATTTGACGCATTCGTGGATTGCGCACGACGATGGTTTTTCCCAAGGGCTCTGAATATGGAGCACGAGAGAAGAATTCAGACGTCAAATGACAAGCAAGAAAGCACTGAAAAACAAGAACCACTGAGGGGCAAGCTCCGTTGAGACGCGTACTCTAATTGGATGCAGGAAATGCAGTCTTCTCGTCTCTTCTGAGCCTATTGTGCAAACATCGTTTGTGTTTTCACTGAGCAATAACAAGGAAAGCGTCACCGTTGGGCATATCCAGATCCCTACCTATAAAGGAAGACTGTATATGCGTCGAGGTCAGCTCAGATACTGACACTGTTTACGCACTTTCTTGGATGACACGAATGGAGTCTGGCGAGTCAGTGATAAACGACCGCATGGAGGAACTAAAGGCGACAAAGCGAAGCAACGGTTACAGAAGGATAAAGAAACGAAGATAGACAACAAACAGGGACGGGGCAGACACTATCTGTAAACAGCAGGGAAGATTGGAACTGTTGGTGCCGCCTCCTCTAGTATGAGGCATGCAGTAATGTTCCCGGCATTGATCCAAGACCTGATGCTTCTTCGTCTTCTTAAGACACCTCGTAAATCTTCGAAGCCATAAAATAAATGCCGATATACCAAATCCCTCGGCCCGACCACCATTTCGCTTTCTATATTTCTCATACCGTATTTCTTTGTCCAATGAATATGCTGTGTGCTTGCGACCTTTGGCTCGGTCGTTGCGGCATTCCACAGGCATTATTACGTCTTAAAACAGCGTCCCTAAAGATAAAGTTTGTGAAGACAAAAACGGCGACGCGACAGTACTGAATCGAAAGTGGACATTAATTGAAGAGTGGAAACAATGTGCGGATAACATACAGCAACGGTGGCTATGTCCTGAGAAAATAAGAATGACGAAAGAAACAGCTGAAGGAACTGGAAGAATTAATTATAAGAATGTTATCAAACTCATTTTTAATTGTTAATTGGAAACACTGTAATTGGTAATTCGAGCTAACATTTATGGCTATAAGATGTTAAAAAGGCAGACAGATCAGGGAAGAGGTATTAAAATGGAAGCAACAAAGACACTACGTTGTAATTCCGCTGCTCTATCGTGCTTCGCAATCGGGTCTTTTATAATAAACAGAAAAACATGAAAACAGGTTTCATTAATTAAAATGTAAAGCATGAGAAATAGCGAACACTGCGCAGTTGTTTCTGAGAGAATACACTTTGAGAAATGCTATTAATTCACTTATTTTACAGATTATCGGCTCCCCTGAAACGGTCTTTGCTTTTATTTTTCGTTAACCTTAGGAATCTATAAATATTGATCGCATCGGCATGGTGTTTTATTTAAGCTACACAGGAAGACTATAACAAAATTAGCGGAGAAAATAATAACTAAATTAGTGCCCTTTGTTTGACATATCGTATCAAGTCCTTTAGAAGTTACTGGAACAAAAAAAAATCTAAAATCGGATTACTATAAAACATCCCGGAAGTTCTGAAATTGCTCTGACATCTGCGTCGTAAAATTACCGAGGCGTAAAGAACAGAGATATCGTATTACGAGGAGCAGGTGAGCGCGAGACGTGAGATAATAAGCGCCTGCTATGTATCCGTCAGCCTTGGTCCTCTCCGAGACGCAACAAATTATGGTAATTGGAGTGGCGTTAACAAAGGCACACCGGGCCGACAGGTTATTAAAATTCAAGCAGCGAAAGCACTATCCTGGAATTTTATCCCTCGGGTAGTGCCTGGCTATCGGGATTTACATAATTAAACAGTCTTTCGCGTGGGGAGCTCTTTCTTGTCAGTGCAAGAACTTCATCTCAATATGCAGAAACATGTCGCAGGAAGAAGCTCTGCGCGTCTTAGAAAGAGGTGGAGTTAAAGAGGCTTGCTGTCCGACAGTGATCTACTAGGTATAATATAGGTAAACTATTTTTCGTAAAGGTGACGACACGACCTTTTCTATCAAAAGCTTTAGGTTAACAGGTAAGCTATAAAAACAGCCCAAATGTACTAGAAAACGGGTCTATGATGCTGAGGCTATATATATTCGCAGCCTAGTCGTAAAAGTTCTGATACGTCATGGACACTCGCGCTCTATCTGATAGTTAAATTTAGCCTGCTTAACGACAGATGAAAGAAGACCTCAACGAAGAACTCTGTTGCTTGTACCCGAATATGTTGGTTTCGCCTTCTAACTATACGGGGTGCATCAGCTAACTTACGCCACTTTTAAAACAATCCACGCGCACGTCACGGGGGCGAAACCAATCAAATAATATCCACTGTCATCTTGGCCATCACAGAATATTTTATTAACCAAAGGTGACTCATTAACAGTTATTGATAGCCAAGTTTCAACAATTGCTTTAAACGCTATATGTTCAATGACCAAGTTGCAAAGCTTGTTATTTATGCCCAATTAATGTATTTCCATGCTAATAAGCGCAATGGTTTCAATTACGTTGACCACCTAAAATGTGCGCGAGATTTGAAAAAAAAATACCACGCCCCGCCACCGTGTTCTAGTGGCTGCGGCACTCGGCTGCTGATCCAAAGGTCGCGGGATCGCATCTCGGCCGCGGCGGCTGCATTTCGATGAAGGCTAAGTGTCGAGGCACGTGTACTGTGCGACGTCAGTGCACGTTAAATAACACCAGGTGGTCGATATTCCCGGCGTCTTCCACTATGGCGTCCCTCATAATCATATATCGGACGATATATGTGTCCCATAAGTCAATTAATCAAAAAGTATCACGTGACTAGCGCGTGCACGCAGTGATATTTGCTCCCTCAAAACGCGCCAAGAACGGACGATCCATGACGGACTCATCCAGGCCCTGCTAACAAGGTCACAGGATGAAATGATTACAGGTGGTCACACCTTTGGCCCTTTCGGCCTGCCCATGCCTGCAGTCTGCATCCTTGAATGTGCACGTTTCAGGGTGATAACGTACGTCTGAGAACGTTTGATGGTGCTGATGGGCCTGCGCGCGAGTGCTAGTCACTTTCGCATCTCGCGCACTGGCTCAAAATTCCAGAACAAAATTAATACCATTGTACTTGTTAACAAGGACCTAAATAAGTTGGGAACTAATTAACATGCTTTACACTTTTGCCATTATACATATTGCACTTAAAGCAACCGTTTAGAAGTTCACTACTTAATTATTATTACTGATTCTCCGCCGTCGCCGTTGTCCACGTGACACCGCAGAAAGGGTACGGTGGACATGACGGGTCCACATACAGCTCCGCTGGTACAGAGACGCGCGCACGCCAAGCTTCGTTGCCCCGATTTTGTCGATACCGGAACGGCTCCTATTTTTTTTCACACGTCTTCATGCTCAGACAGAACACCTTGCGACAAGCCCTCCCCCACTCACTCTTTAATTGTGCTCATTTGCATTCAAACAAAAAGAAACTATGTGACCACATTAAACTAAGCACAAGCACGCTTTCGTGCAAAGCAGTGTGACATAGGGACGTAAAGTAGTGGCCTATTCCCCGCCGCCCCGAAAAATTAAATACCCCCCCCCCCCCCCCAAAAAAAAAGAACGGCAGCTCCACTGCCATGGTTCACAGGCATACGTTCCATAATGGAAGACAGGAAGGATATCCTCGAAACCTTCTCCCTCTGAAAACAAAAAAAAAAAGGGGGGGGTGCAAGAACTTTCCCGCTGGAATTGTTCGGATGTCTTCCCGGCAAATGCCCTCTTGGTCTGTTTATTACTCAGTTCCGTTAGCATGATAGCCTTGCTCCATTCGAGATGAATCAAGTGCAACCCGATCCCTGGCCATCCCGACAGTACAGTGACTTCCCTAACGTCATTTGAGGCTCTGTCTGACTCCATCAGGCTGCCTATCGGATGCGTACGGCAATGGAAAAGAACATAACGTGGCCCGGCTGTCGTTCGTTCTGGACGGTTGCTTTGGGGAAACTCCGTGTTACTCGTCCTTTCTTTCCCCTTGTATGTGTCTGATCGGTTCGGCAGATAACTCGCTGATGCAACTAAGGAGAGAATTGCCTGCCGAAATAGATGAGGCCGGTGTTTTATGCTCTCCTCGGGGACTCCCAAATGCGGTGTATCATAAACGTCGGACACGGCCACCGGGGAGAGAGCGACAGCGACATTGGCACAAAGCACCGTTCACCGAAGATGGCCGTCTGGTTCCCCTGGGACACAATTACAGGACTGTGTCGTTCCCAGCCAAACAAAACGCATGTGTGGTGTGTTTTACAGCTCTTATAGGTGCGAAGCACCTCATGAGTCCGAGCTGTCGGCGTCTAACGTCGGTCGTCGCGGGCGCGCTCACAAACAAGGGCTCAAAAAGAAAGGGGGGGGGGGGGGGGGTTCACTTAAGTGCACTGAATACGCCCATCACACGGACACTGTGTTATGCGCCTTCATAAAAAAAAGCGATCACCGCGTTAGCGATCGCACCTGCTTTAACTCAAGAACTATACCTCGGCAGACCAGCTATCTCAAAAGGCTGCATGGAAAAAAAAACTCAGACAACGTGTCCTTAGAAGCATGCACAGCACAAAGCAAAAAGAGAACTATGCAGCTCTTCAAATGAAAAAGGATGGGGTTCTAATTAACATGACAAATGCACACGGCGGTCAATCTCAATAAAAAAGCAATTGTTGAAGTCTTCTACCAACTACAGAAAAATAGACGCGCTACTGCAGGAATAATTTGCCTTGGAAATGAGGCTTACCGAAGAGAATGCTTAGTTGTTTACTGTGGAGCTCTGTTTTCTGTTTCTATTATCGGGAAGACAGCAAGGAGATGTATTTTGCTGTAAGCTTTATTGATTTTTGAGATTTTCGACCCAAAATCGCGATATGGTTGTGATAGACGCCGTAGTCGAGGGCTTCGGAAATTTCGACCTCCTGGTGTCCTTTAACATGCACTGACGTCGCACAGTACACGGGCCTCGACATTCCGCCTCCATCGAGCAACATGTCGCCGCGGCCGGCATTCTATCCCGCGGCCTTTTTATATGCAGCTGAGTGCCGTAGCCACTAGACCACCCTGGCGGGGATTCCTGTAAGCTTGACTGATAAGTTTCGCTACCTACTACCTTTTTTACGTAATCGCAAATCTTTTATCTTCATGCGTAATTCGCGTTCTCTTGTAAGATGACGTACATCTTATTAAAAATGGGGAAGAAAGAATAGATAGATAGATAGATAGATAGATAGATAGATAGATAGATAGATAGATAGATAGATAGATAGATAGATAGATAGATAGATAGATAGATAGATAGATAGATAGATAGATAGATACGGTCTTAGCTGCTTGAGTTCGCCAAGAAATGCTTCGCACTTAGAACTAGCCAAATGCAATCGCGAATCACAAAACGGCCCACAGAAATTGAAACCACAGTTCACTCAGGCCTTGTTACCTCGTGACTGACGAAAGAAAAAAAAAAGAAATTACAGGAATTTCTCGCGCCCCAACGGCGAAGATGAAAACTTCATCAGCTTTTCCGATCATAAATTTTCTGCTATAGGACGGGCCTCCAGAGGAAAAAAAAAGTAAAGCCAGTTCCACACCTTTGAAATCTGAACAAACGACTGAACAGGACAGGGCTGTCAAATTAGGGCATAACAAGAAAACAACGCGGATCAATCGCAGAGCCTCCTTTGAGCATTCCTACCGATTATATTTGCACTGTTCGCGGCAGGGACCTTGCAATCTGGTATCGTAATAGAACTCGAAAGCGTCTGCCCTTCCTTCAATAAAACACGTCATAACTTTTCACAGACTACCACATAACTTGGAGAATTGGCTGATTCCCAGGTTACCGCTGATGTCGTGGGATGGCGCCATGTGACCAGAGTAACACTGGCGGCCAGCTTGTCAAAAACAGAAGAGAAAATGTTCAAGGTCACGAGGCGCGCAGTGTGGCTTGTCGTCTCTTCATGCACTTCGCTTACATCAATGTTGTGAACAAACTACCAACGAGATAACGGCAAGCACAGTAGTAATATCGAAGAGCAAACAGTAAAAAAACAGTTTTGTGGAAAATTCTTTTACTATCTCAGATACTGGCGAGAACATACACGGCAGGCGGGATAAAAGCACAGGACGCGATAGCGCGCCACCACGGCGCGATGAGGAAAGAAGCAATGAGAATGTTCTATACTTTTATTCTTTGAAGTCATGCAATTGATAGAAAAACAGCCAAAGGAAAACAACGACAAATCTAATACTTTTTGTTTCGGCTTAACGGGAAAACGACCGCAACAAAGTGCTCTCGTAATATCTGTGCTCTCGGTACGCAAGACACAAAGAAGCGTGACACGCCATTGCCATCGACATCACGGTGCGTGGAGAGCCCCAAGGCAACGGGCAATTTCCGCACAGCGCGATCGATTTCAAAAAGCCGTGGTAGCGGTGGCACAGTCCATCTGCGTTAGCGCAAAGACGGCAAATCGTCCAAAACACTCGTACACTGGTAGACGGCACGCCAAAGCGGCTCTATGGGCGCTCGGTCTTTCTGATGAGCTAAACTGAAGCTTTAACGGAAATTGGAACGACATGACCATTTGAAGTTGAGGCCCCGTTTTGTCGCTGAATGGCGCAATTTCACCGTTTTCGCCGCTACTTTGGAAGAAGCTATCTCTTTCTTTCTTTCTTTCTTTCTTTCTTTCTTTCTTTCTTTCTTTCTTGCCCTGCCACGGTGGTCTAGCGGTTACGGCAAGCGGCTGCTGATCTGAAGGTCGCGGGATCGAATTCCAGACGCAGCGGCTGCATTTCGATGGAGGCTAAATGTTGAGGCTGGTGTGCTGTGCGATGTCAGTGTTCGTCAAAGAAACCCAGATGGTCGAAATTTCCGGAGACCTCTACTGCGGTGTCTCCCACAATCGGAGCTGGTTTTCAGACGTCAAACTCCACAAATCAATCAATCATTCTTTCTTTACTGGTTTGGTTTACGTGGCCGAAGGATGCATTACATGGCTTCTTCCTCCAGTAGATGTTGCAGCCATGGTTTTTGATGTGCGATTTAGATGAGTTATTTAGGAGACATTATACCTTATATTCAGGAAACAATGGTGCACCGCCGCTCTGCGCACCTCCAGCCTCAAAATAGAAGAGCTGACAGTCAATCAGGCCCGCAAGAGGCGGCGTAGAGACAAGGCCTTGGAAGTCCCCTCAACCTCAGCCCGGGTGGCTAAACTTCGCCGGATGCTAAATAAACCTGTTACTTTCCCTCCCAATCTCCCGTAGTATTATGTTTAGGAAACATATTAAATTATGCACAATACAGACTACAACATTGAAGATGCGTGTACCGCTCGTCCGTTCGTACGCACCTTGTATCGTTCTTCCTGACGTTAGGAGCAACCCTTGTACCGTGCGGATTCAATACAGATAGGCTAAAAAAATGCCGGTCACGACATCTTCGCTTTCGGGGTCGATGCTAAGGAAGACAGAAACACGTCCTTCCTGATCGTTTTTTAAGGCAGCGAGGCAGCAGTCGGTAACCGACAACTTGGATGCCGTAGCAAACTCTAATACGAAGGCAAATTTCGATTCATCTCTCGCATTTGCATTTTTTGCAGAGAATGGGCATACGCTCAGTTTCATCTTAAAGCAGACAAAGACCTGCCTAATAACGAACACGCTGAACAGAAAATTAGGCCGCATAGTTCTCACACGTACCCGTGACAACCGATGTTCTTGTTCCATCTTTAAATTTCGTCTAAATTCCCGCTTATAGTACACAACAGGACAACAGAAAGTTCACTGAAAAGAGTTTCTCAAATGACATAAGATACATGTTTTCGAATGTCGCATCGTCTCTAAGTGAAGTAACAAAACCACGCAGGGGCTGTAGCCGCCCATTCAGCTGCGAATTACTAAGGGCCGCTATGCACCCTTTGCGAATATACCCGGAGAGCGAGGTGACGGAATGCCTAATGTGTGCTGAGCTAGCATGTATATTCCACACAAAACCCCGTCCCCTTTGCATGAGACGAACCTTAAGCGTAACGCGAGTTAATGGGGTGGAAGCATCCGGGCTGTAGCCGTTCCGCTCTTCCACGGTCTGGGTCGCTTGTGCAAAAGGGGTGAGATGTGGCCCATTGGCAAACCCCAGAGACAACCCTTTATTGCGCAAGCTTTAGTAATAAAAAAAAAGGAAGTATTACGTCATCAAGCACCGGAAAAAAGAAAAACTGGGAGAGCAACATCACCCTGCGGTCTTGTACAAAGAAAAACGCGATAAAGATGTCAAGACAAGTATGGAATGATCCCTTACGCTCACTTAGCACAATCAAAACCACTGTAGACTCTACGCCAAGATGCAATTACGGGCGGGTCCTCTGCTTCCGCTAACTCAGTCACGAGGCAACCAGTGATCCCTCTGCTCAAAAGCGAAGGGAAGTCTTGTTGCTGATTACGCGAACGGAAAGCCCTTAAATAAATGACGTACAAGATGGAAGCAAAATTTAAAAAAGGCGTCTCTTCGTCTGCGTTACATTGCAAGCGGCGGCACTCAGTAGAAGGGTGCAAAAAATTTACGCGTTTTTGAAGTTCTTCTGACGCCGTCGCGAACTTTCCGGACATCAAATGACATCTTGGACAAATCTTGGACATCCAAGAATTCTCAATTTGTATTTCTTGTTTTGGACAACATTTTGTCATTGCACGATGTCTGTCAGCCCCATTCATACTTGCATATCAGTGTTTAATAGTCTCAGCTAGCTGCGTGCGACACAATATGCAAGGTCTTTAAGCTCGTTCCTAGTTGGGATGCAAGTGTATTGGTGCTGGTATGCGAATTTGCACAAATGGTTAGCCGGTCATATGTTTTTCGGCAAGTTGCTTCGACTGCTTATAAACTGCTGCATCGGTGTGCAGAAAGAATACCTTCTCCTGCAGGGCGAATTCACTGGCGAAAAAAGTTTTGTATAGTAGTCGAAAATGTTGGCAAAATATTTGGGCATGCCAGCTCACCCGATATCATTCAGTGGATATTCTAGAACCCATTGTTTTCTTTTTCGTTGTTCTATTAAATTTCACGCTCAACAGGTTTATTTTTCTCTGTTCTATATTCAGAAGAATTTCAGCCATCTAGAATTTTTTAACTGCTCCAACCGCTTGTCCTACTTAAGATTGGTTACTCCTACAGAGACAGCCACTCTATCAAACAATAAAGGATATACCTATATTCCGAGCTTTTTGACAAATCACTCATAATACGACATTCGTCGCCACGAGAAGCTTCATCACATGTAATTTTTGAACGACCGCGGTCGTGTAGCTGCAATCAAGCGAAAGCTGAGGGACATGACGTATTTATCAAGACAGCTCTTCAAAAGCGAGCAGGTGACATCAGTGTATTCCGAGCTCCTCATAACACACACACAAACGCACACACACACACACACACACACACACACGCACGCACGCACGACGATAGGAAGTCCCTGTCGTATTGGTATAGATGTATCAAAGAGGTGCTGTTTCTGAAAGCCTGAGAGCATCATCTACTCATCAGTCCACCATTAAGATCCATTGCGCACAGCAGGTAGTTCAGGCAATGAACAAGCGTTTCTAGTGCATGCCTGCGTTGTATCCATGCACACCGAATAGATCCAAGCAGTTCGCTCATTAGGATCGCCATTGCCAGCCCACCTGATGCCACAGATCTATGTGAGCTGCAATCAAAACCTGAGAGCTTTCATGGATACTGCAGATACCTAGTTAAGCACTTAATTCGAGAACGCCAGATTACCCAACCCTCTTTTTCGACTAGAAAAGCGGGCACATCAAATTACCCGTCCACCACGGCGCCCGTCTACAGGTCACGCGAAGCCGTGACGTCACCGGGGGTCCAGCTGCGCCTGTCTACACAGACTCAACGCTGCTGCCATCTGGTTGCGTCCAGTGTTGTGGAAGCCGAAATGATCGTCTAGCCGTGCTTTTGAACACCTTATCACTCAGCAGCCACAATCAAGTTTCAAGTATAGTACATATTGCGGGAACCTTCAAAGGATCAGCGACAATCCGGATTGTATTGTACCGATTCGAAATTATTATCGTCATTCCAGTATGATGTCCATGAAAAAAAAAAGCATTAAAATTTCCTGACCTTTCGTTGCGCCGGAAATCATCGCGCCAAAGCCTCTTTCATAAAATGCATCACTATAACGTAGACTGATCCGAGGGAAAGCCTGCTTCAACCACCTCACTACACATCAGTAAGGACCGATCATCGCTAGAAAGTGAGTGTGCCTTGATTGATTTTATTGATTTGTAGTGTTTAACGTTCCAAAACCAGCTCTGATTATGAGAGACGCCGTAGTGGAAATCTCCGGAAATTTTGACCACCCGGGTTTATTTAACGTGCACTGACATCGCACAGCACACGGGCCACAACATTTCGCCTCCATCGAAATGCACCCGCCGCGGCCGGGATTTGATCCCGCGACCTTCGGATCAGCAGCCGAGTACCGTAGCCACTAGACCACCGTGGCGAGGGAAAAAGTGGGTGTGCCTACGTGTACACAAAGTTGTCTAATGACTATTTTGTTCCAGAACAAACGTCAAAATGGGCCTACCTTCCCGCACAAATGCTCTTTATTCTTTCTTTTTTTGTCTGCTGACTGCACATCTTGTAATTTTTTTCCCACTACAACCCATCGTTTTCTTGCGTAAAGTACAGTACAGCACGGTATAGAGCACAGTACAGGCGAGGAAACGCGCTCCACCACTTTCACGTGCAGGTGCGCGCAACGGGGGTACGTGGCTGAGGTGATATACGTGAACCCATTTATACATTGCACGTGGGTGGCGCAAATTTTTTCCCCACAGCGCATGCTCTTTGGTTTTCGAACGAACCCGCGCACGCATGACAGCGCACAGTCGCCTGTGTGCAGTTTTAACAACGTCGAGCGGGGCGTTTGTGCTGCTATATCTGTGAGGCGCGGCACCGCGGCAGGATAATTAACGAAATTGTAAGCGAGCACAGGGAACAGGTTACGTGATACGTGAACAGGTTACGTGATATATATATATATATATATATATATATATATATATATATATAACGAAAGGGAAGGGGTCAAGGGCTCGTTCTTTATTTGTTAGAAACAACTTAATGAGCAAACAGACAATGAAGCCAAGGAAAACATAGGACAAGTAAATTCCCCTATGCTTTCCTTGGCTTCATTGTCTGTTTGCTCATTAAGTTGTTTCTATATATATATATATATATATATATATATATATATATATATATATATATATATATATCCAAAAAAGTTCTTCCTGGTTATCGGGATAAATATATTATTCAATTTATTCAATTTAGTTTCAATACGGCGTAACATTGCTAGTGTATGTAGTATATACATTCGGAGGTCCCATAGTTAGGAGAACTGACGGGGGTACCTCCTAATACTAAAACATATGTATGTTAAGTATTATGTGCAGCATGAGAAAAGAATAGTGCATTTATAAAAACTTACAGAAAAGCTAGGAAGAGCGCAAGATTACAAAGAATGAAAGCAAAAATGAATGAAAACGGAGAGCGAAAAACAGAAAAGAATAGGCATGGTATTAAATCTATGATTATACAATAGTAGAAGCTGACAAAAAACAAAGTTCCAGTGAAAAACCTTCATGATGCCGGTGTCATTAATTCATCAGAACAAAGTGAAAATACAATAAGATTTAACGCAAAAGTAATACAATGAGATTGAACATAAAGCAATATATAAAAGAATGAATACAAAGCGATATACGAAATAGCCGCTACGAAACATGTATTCTTGTAGAAAGAATAACGTAAAATATTCAAAGCAAAGAACGAGAAAATTATGTTGAGCAAATATTAGTAAGTATAATTGCTTACACATTTGTCGAGGTAGTGTTTTTTAAAGTAGTCTTTGGAATATATGTAGAGATGACGACTATTTAATTTCCTATGGTATTCAGTTGCAGAATGATATGCCTGAAAAGAGAGCTGTTAGTTTTCCGTCATTTGTTGGAACGCGGGGGAAAAGTAGATTGTTATTTGGAGAGAACCTGGTAATGTTAGTATGTATAAGATATCCGTTTGAGTAAGCCGGTATGGAGGTGCCACATTGCTTAAGCTTAAAGATGGCCACGAAAGTGAGACTTGTGAGGAAGTGCTTGAAGACAGCATACTTTGAGATGTCGGACAAGGCAACCATTCCGCCCGTCCTGCATGTGGAGCCATCCTTACATTGCAGATGCACGCTCCCTATCACGTGGAACAACCGTCTTTACCTTGGGAGGCTGAACCAAAACACTGCAATTCATTTACCAAGAAAACTAGCAGTAAAGAAATCCTTACCAGCGGAAGTGCGCATTTCGCCCAAGGCTTAGAAGTTTCATTATAACACTCAATGTTGAAATGCAGAAAAGCCGCTGTGGGTCATTTGTGTGCTCTGTTTGCGAAAGCTCACGTCAGGCCTTTTAAGTCGACCCCCCTCTCCCCCCCCCCTCACACATACACAGCGGGTGTATTCGTTTTAAAAGTCCCTGGCGACTCCGGACGGCCCCAAAGGCGTGCGGGGCATTCGTTTTAGGGGCGAAGCTCCTCTTAGTCTAACCTTGTCACGCGTCAGGCGTCAGTCGTCAGGCGTAACCAGCGTGCCGGGAGGCACGCACTCGCCCTCGGCGCTCGCTCTCTGCGCGTGCCTCTCTCTCTCCCGGTGCGTGCCTCTGCTGTCTTGTGAGAGAGAAAGAGACAGAGAGAGAGCGAAAGGCGCGCGTTGGCTATGGAAACGCTCTTTCTTAGAGCAACGCTCTACCAGCTCGCAAAGAAGAAGAACGCGCCCTCACCCGCGAGAGGTAACGTGGGCGCAGGCAGCGTCTCCAAGCGAGTTTCTTGATTGAGAAATATCGACTGCTCGCGTTGGAGAAGCGTTCACCGGCAACCCATATATATATATATATATATATATATATATATATATATATATATATATATATATATATATATATGCACTGGATCTTGACTTGCAGTGAAGTGCCGGTGGGAGATTTCACTTGTGCATAGTTGAACCATGAGGATTCGTAACGTGTGCGTTAACTAAATTAATCCGGAACTCGGCACGATCTACGATGATCCTCCAGAGCTTCGTCCACTCATCATCATTCACTCCGTGGATATGCTGTAATTTTTTTCACGAGGACCTCCAGGAAGCACCCCCTCCCCCGTTCTCCGCTAGAAGTGCAGGGGAGTCTTGAATCACGTGACAGTGGCATCTTGTCTGTCAGTAAGGCGCCCGCTGGCCTCCCGGGACTGGCCCGGGACTCGGTAAATCGAAAACGCTCAGGTATGTAGTGGTTATAACACTCGGCTGCTGATCCTAGCATCGCGGGACCGAATCCTAAACCTGGCGGCTGCATTTCGATTGAGGCGAAATGTTGATGGACGTCAGTGAAGATTAAAAAATTGTGAAGCTTGCACTAGTGGCCCAACGCTACGAAGCCGCGGAGCTTATGGGCACGTTTATGGACCAGCTTTGTATCCGGCACACCTGCATCGTGGTTCCGAGCATTGGGAAACGTTTCGCAAAGCACTGCGACGCCCAGCGAACGTTTCTGATCATTTCACACCGAGCTGAGTGCAAAGACGTGCGCATCGAAGCAGACTGTGGCAGACGTGGCATGTGTGGCCTCGTCTTGATTGCGTCCTACCATGCTACATTATGCGTTTGTGCATAGCTTCGCGGCATGAGAGGATGCATGCTCTCGGGGTGCGACGCTATGTACCAACGCACAGCTTTGCGAGACGTTATGCACCGGACATTTGGCGGTTGTTTGGTTGGTCCTTGGCAACTATAGGGAGCCTACGAAACGCCACCTATTTTCGAGGTGGCGTTGGCCTACGCGACTGCCTTTTATGGGCGAACCACCTTTGGGCGGAGCGTGCACCGGTGTGACCGTGTGTGTGTGTGGGCCGATCCCGGAGGAAGTGCACTCAGACTGTGTCCTCTGCTGTCGTGAGAGTGCGAACGGCGCGCGTTGACTATGTAAACGCTATTTCTGTAATGAACGCTTTACCAGCTCGCAACGAGCTTTTAGGGGCGAAGCTCCTTAATGCGTGGGTCGTGCGTCCCTAGTAGTAGGTAGCCACCGGCGCGTGCCTGCCGGGAGGCACGCACGCGCTCGCCCGCGAGAGGCAACGTTGGCGCAGGCAGCGTCTCCTAGCGAGTTTCTTGATTGAGAAATACCGACTGCTCGCGTTGGAGAAGCGTTCACCGGCAACCCATATATATATATATATAGGCACTGAATCTTGACTTGCAATGAAGTGCCGGTGGGAAATTTCACTTGTCATTGTGCATAGTTGAACCGTGAGGATTCGTAGCATGCGCGAGATGTTATAAAACTAGATGGCGGTACTTGTAGTTGTTGATGAAAGATGCGAGATGTTATAATAGTTTGATGACATTTACTCAAGTGTTTCACATTTAATTGTGGGGCGAATTCCACGGAAGAGTTTCACGGTTTACCGATGATTCCTTCCGGAGCTTCGCCCCACTCATCATCATTCACCCCGTGAATATGCTGTGATTTTTTTAAAAACGTGTCCTCGCCCGCGAGAGACAACGCTGATGCATGCAGCGTCTGCTAGCGAATTTCCTGACTGAAAAAAAAAAGAAGCCGACTGCTCGCACTCCACAACCTTTCTCCGGCCACCCCATATATATAGGCACTGCATCTTAACCAGCAATGTAGTATCGGCAGGAGATTTCTCTTGTGCGCAGTTGAACCATAAGGATTCGCAGCGTGCGCGTTAACTAAATGCAATCCGGAACTCGGCACGATCTACGACGTGGGAGCGCAGGAACCTCATAAGGACCAGGAGAATAAATGACAACGCGTGTGTAATTATACACACGCGTCATCACTAATTTACATGCATGAGTAATCACGCATTTACATGTATGAGTGGAGTGCTTCGCCCATTCGTCATGATTCACTTCACGGAAATTCGTGAATTTTTTGTAGGCTTCGTATTGGCAGCCTAGGCGCAACCGACCCCGGGGAATCGGGCATGCACCGAGAGATGTGTTTCGAAAAAAAGGGCTAATAGACCAGACAAAACCAGACATGGTATTAATTTAGTACCATCAAACAGAAAGGCTGTGCACTGCCTGCGAAACCAGGTTCACAGCTCTGCGGCCACAAATGCGACTCTGAAATCACCCGTGCTTTCTCTGCTTTCGCAGCAAGCTCTATCAAAGTATCTGATAAACAAGACAAATCAGTGACACATCGCGCAGCTAGGAATAACGCTCCTCATGCTTTTTTCATGTTCTTTAAACAAAAGTCACAATAGTAGCAGGTGCGTAAAATGGCATTGCGAAAATACCGGCTGTAAAGAGCGATATCATAAACTGCAGTTACGAAGTACGGGTAAAGAATTGAGTGCGAAGAACATAGATGGGCCAAAAAATAAAAGGCGGTGTCTCGTGACTGATTAAGAGAATGAGTGAAAGAACTTTTAACGAGGTCCGGCGGTGATGTGAAAATGCCAGAGGCCCGTGTACTGTGCGTTGTCAGTGCACGTTAAAGAACCCCAGGTGGTCTAAATTTCCGGAGCCCTCCACTACGGCCCTTCTCTCCTCTCTATCTCTTTCACTCCCCTTCCCCCACCCCCACGGACGCTTAGCCGTGCTCCCTACATGGGCTGCAGAAATTAGCGTCCTTTCCTAACCGAACCACAATCAATCAATCAACTCCTTGCGCACCCGGCTAGTCCCACCTCAGGACCGGCAGGTCTAGCCCAAAAGCCTGGTCGCGGGTACGCCGGACAGCCAGTAATAATCACGTGATTCCACTAGCGTCGGATCGGCAGCGGTGGCCTAGTGGTTATGGCGCTCGGCTAACCTAAAAAATGCGGGTTCGATCCCGGCCGTGGTCGGATTTTCGGCGGAGGCGAAAATGCAAGAGGCCCGTGTACAGTGTGTTGTCAGTGCGCATTAAAGAACCCCGTGGGATCAAACTTCTTGGAGCTCCCTACCACGGATTTTCTCTCCTTTCTATGTCTTTCACTCCCTTACCCCTACCCCCCCACGGACGCTGAGCCGTGCTCCAGACATGGACTGCAGAAAATTAGCGTCGGTTCCTTGTGATGATGATGATGATAGTGGTTCGGTTAAGGCAAGAACGCTAATTCCTGCCAAAGCTGATAACTCCTACGCCAAACTCTGAATTCAAGGACGACGGAGCAACAACGCGTTGAAATCGACGCTCATTAGAGAGAAAGCGCTTTGAAAGGGAAAGCTCTTGCTTGGCGAAGACTTCGTCTCTCCTGCGCGCTGCCAATTTGCATACAAGGGCCATTTTCTCCCGCCCCTTTGGATCTCACGTTGAGCACCCAGCCGCGCCAAACCCCTGAAAGCGTTCCCTTGTTAAGAGTATACCTTCAGTCATTTCCATAGAAGTGCGACGGCCATTAGTTCAATGCTCGTAAAATCTGTACTTGTGTGCGCACGAAGGCTTTGTATGCCACGGAAAAAAATGCCGCGAGATTTACTGAGGCAATACGCGTGACAATGATGCTTTGTGAAGCGGTTGCTTATTTGAACAGTGGAGAGCTGCATTTCACTCAGCGTAATCCGCTACATTCGAACCTGATAAAGCTTCGCACTTTTTAAACCCAGACTCATCTCGACCCCACAAACAGGGTTATAATGGTCTCATTTATCCATACAGCATAGGTAATTCACTTTATCGGTAAGATTGGGTTTAGCGGTGTATGTTTTTCTTTTTACTCACTGAGATAACTTATGAAATATACGCACCAGCTTTACGTCAACGTAGACGCCAGAGAGAAATTGGTACCTTGGGATTAAATCTAGGCACATCTGATCCAACATTGGATGGTCCACCGAACATTTGAAGCGAGGGCCCTGTTTAGCAGTTTGAGTAAATGACCACATTTAACACCGGCTCCTTTCATTTCCTCACTTCTGCGTGCTGGCTATTAAAAAAACACTATTCAGGTCGTTCCTTGTGAGGTGAGCTAGCCTTTATGTTATCATTGTGGCCATCTTTAAATATATGGACGGCTGTTAAGTGGTTGAGATCTATCGCTGAGGCATTTCGAACGGAACTCCTTCAGCAAATTGAACTGATTGAGCCATTTATTCCTTTGTTATTATTATTTGCTGTCATGCAGCCCCGTAACTTTTGTGTTCGACTTTCAGAATGAAAAAAGGAAATTTTTTTCGCAGGAACTTCGTGTTATGCAATGAGGAATAGCCATTTGTTGTCTGCCCAAACCTTAACTTGTTTTGCCGCGTTGCATTTCAGTTATTCAATGCTTTACTACGTCCTGGTAAAATACGACCCAAGAGTATGAAACCAACTGAATTGGTTTGTTAGGTTCCGCGTTCGCTGCAGTCTCGATCTCTCGCGCATTTAGCTTAACTTGGGTCGTTTCTTTTCCTTTTATTTGTTTCTCTTGTATTCCGAGAACAGTGGTGATTTATCGAGATCCTTGTATATCTCATGTACATCCCTCAAGCTTCCTATAGAGAGAACACACAACAAACACAAAAATATGGTAACATTTCAATGTGACGGCAGCTTAAAGGTTTAAAACCCTATCTTGAAGCATGCACATCTGAAATTTAATTGATGTGAGATATATTTTCACCATGCCGCTGCACCGGAATTGCCCTGACGTTTCCAATGTTACCAATCACTTCTATTTAGAACTCGCATTTCGTATTCTCAGCTCCTCCCTAACCAAATGGGGCACACATATAGTCCTCTAAAAGTTGGACAGAGTTTAATTTTTCAAGTTTCACGTAGAAAAGCAACGATAAGTTTATGACGCATGCCGTGGTGGGGAGCCCAGGAGTACTTCCGTCCACTTCGGGTTCTTTAACATACACCTTAATGGTTGTGTAGAATTAAGCAGCAAACATTCTGTTTTCTATCTCGTCAGCATATGTTTTAATATTTCACATTAAATAACTAAATTTACTACCAGCCCGGAACTCCCACTTCCAAGTACGTACGAGAAAAATGTGCCCTATTAAAGTGCTATACAGGAAAGCCAGTCTAGGCGTTTCGCAAGTCACAATACAGCCAAACAGGCAACAGTTTAGCGTAGTAAAAGAAGAAATATAAAAATATCCAGCATTATTTGTCACAAGGTTGTTGTCATCTCGTACGACAGCCTGCTTCTATAGCTGCAACTGGGTTTAGACCGCAATTGTACCGGCTGCCCTCACAACGCCTACATTTTCTCTTCGTTATTATCGCGATCGCAATTTGCATGCGATCACAAGAACAGCACTATCTGGATCAGAAACGCTCATTTCCTTTCCCGAGCCATCGACCACAGCTCGTTTAGCGTACATGGTACGGCACTTACTACCGCCGTATACAGAGCTGTCTTCTTCCACCAGAAACACGAAACAATATTTAATTAGAAAACTCGTTCTGCAGTCACGAAATGCGTCTGCAATTGATCTTTCTTTGTTCTAAGGTCACCCAACTATTTATCGGTGGCTGAGGCTCCCGTGCCCCTGCTGTCAAGGCGATGGAACGACACGGCCACTACACTCGGTGTAGAGTTCTTTTCGCGTTTACGTTGGGAGTCTGCAAATTGTGAGCACGCATGCATCCTCGTTAAAGCTCTCTCTTGTAGCAACCAGTGGCTGAAAGCGTTTGCTCATTATCAGATATCAGCGCCAAATGTGCTCCGCTGAAACTGCGGCGGCGAGAACTTCGTGTGGCTTTGTTTCTAGCTGCAGCGTTAGTGTCGTTGTGTTGTGCGCCCCGACCAACTTTGCCCGCCCGTTCTCTTTGGCGACCGCAAAATCGCATGTTTTGTTTGGCTTCGAGCGGTTGGGAGCACTGATTAAAGTAGTGAAGCGTGCCTGTAATTAATTTTGTGCGCTTGGTGTGTTTTTACAAGCAACAACACGGTCTGGATTTCCTGCATTGTTTTAGCGTATGTGCACCGAACAGCTGCTTGCGGAAAGAACCTTTCACCGTTGCTTATGATCGGCCATAACGAGAGCATAAAAGGGGAGACCCACAGAGAAGGATTAGTATAGCAACCAACTACAACGTACGAAACAAAGCATTGGAAGCAGGAAGATACAGTGCAGACACCGGCATCCGATCATCCGGTTTTTCAATGAAGAAAGACGACAATATGTAATTAAGAGCTACTCTTCCTCGAAGAGCAACCGCAGTCCAAGAACAGCGGAGAATGAATGATTGGAGTGAAAGTAGATGACGAAGTTTAGATGGGTCATACGAATATAAGCTATGTAAATACGAAGAAAAATCCCAGTTTCACTGAAAGGGCGAAGCAGTGAATGGGATAGCAAGAAATTGTAATTTTATACGAGGTGAGGCTGGAAGCTAACTCTTTAGGATGCGATCTCACGAAACTACAAAACGCTGGTGTAAGGGAATACGGCTCCTACAGGGACACTTTTCGCAGTCTCTTCGCGTTGAGAGCGCAGCACGTAGAAGGGTTTACGAACCTCCCGCTGATTGCTGCGGGCATAGCGCGTGCGCCAGCTTTGGCCACCGCGCGCGAAGTGCACAGTTGCTGCTCCGAGCGATACCACCCTCGCTTCTTTTCATGCTCGTTAAAGATAGGCGGGGGATTTCATCTCCGCTTCGACGGCAGGAGTTCCGATCGGGGTAATTTTATCGCATGCGCCCTCCGAGTGACAGAGATGAGCCCGGCTCGTGTCACGCATACTTCAGCCGTGTTCGTCGCCCGGCCGACTCGCGTGCATTCACCCGCGTGCAGAACGTGCGATGCGCGCCCCGGGGGAGGGGGGGGGGCTGTTTACAGTACATGACAGCGACGGCTACGGCAAGAACACATCGAGTCGGTCCATATAATTGCTATCGCGATAAAAGTTTTTGTAATATCTTGCGATTTTCGTACACTTCCCCTTTGTACGCAATGCCAAGTTCGAAGCAAAATCAAACGCTAGATCAGAACGCCCCTACAGCCATAATCTTAGGATAGAATGTTTCCCGTCCTCATTTTTTTCTGTCATCCACTTGATTTCTAAAATGAATATGTGATGTTTTGGGCCTGCCTAAAGGAAACATATGAGTGAAAAATTGTTAGGTGATGTTCTAATTACTTAGATCAATCACTATTATTTCGCGAATGTGCTAATGAACGTTTATTACTTACACCTGTCGGAGAGTTCCGACTTTTTGAGAGAGAACTAACAAGATATGAGCAGCCGGAGATTTGTGCGCATTGCACAACGCACTGTCATGTGCGCGCCAAAGTGCGTGTCTGTGTTGGGTTGTTTTGGGCAGTATAATATGTGTGAAAACGTGAGTTAGAAAATGCAAATGAAACTCTTAAATAGAGTGTCATTGCTGCAGTGTATTGTGTGTAATAGTGCGAAGCGCACATGTGTCACCTTTTGTCTGCGTGGACGTATGGACCAAAGACTTGGGAAGGGGCCACATTGTGATGTGCGCGCGAGTGTGGCCTGTGCTCAGTGCCCAAGAAGAGGACGACGACGAAGTGATCGCACGCGCCAACCTGCGCGAACGTGAGCCTGGTGCTAAGAAGTGGGGAAGAGAACAGAACAGGGGAGAGGGACTGCAGCGGTCGACACAGTCGGGTACATCTTTCATTAGCTTTCAGTCCTCTTTATTTGTCCGCCGCTGTGGTGTAGTGGTTACGGTACTCGGCTGTCACCCAAAAAAAAAAATGCGGGTTCGATCCCGGCCGCGGCGGTCGCATTTTCGATGGAGGCGAAAATGCCAGAGGCCCGTGTACTGTGCGTTGTCAGTGCACGTTAAAGAACCCCAGGTAGTCAAAATTTCCGGAGCCCTCCACTACGGCCGTTCTCTCCTCTCTATCTCTTTCACTCCCTTTCCCCCACCCCTACGGACGCTTAGCCGTGCTCCCTACATGGGTTGCAGAAATTAGCGTCCTTTCCTAACTACAATCAATCAATCAATCAATCAATCAATCAATCAATCAATCAATCAATCAAATCTTTATTTCCCGTTATCCCCTCCCGAAGACGCTGCGCCGTGCTCCCAATTTGGGCTGCAGAAATAAGCGTCTTTTCCTATCATAATCACTACCACCACCATCACTACAGTCGGGTGCCACCGGGTGCCATATTTGTTAATCGCGTGCCACCATTTCCACTTGTATTACTTCGGCGGCGCTGCGCTTTTGCTCTATCAAGTGAAATCTGGTGTCATACAGAGTATCTACTGTCACCCAAGGGATGCAACGATAGACATGGCTGCCAGCGCGGCGCTTAATTCCCTGCGCCTCATTAAATTCCAAGAACAAAGCAGCCCTAAGCGCCTAGTTGGCGGCGTATTTTTACGCTACGCAATACAGAAAGCTTCGCCACAAGCGCCTTATCAGAGTAAAGAGAAAATGGCAACAAAAGCTCATTGTACTCGCTGACTCCTATTTTTGAAACAAGACGCGTTCACCAAGGAAGCTCATTAAGGGTGGCTGCATGTATCGGCCTACGGATTCTTTCGTGAGGCGCTCAATTAATTACGATAATTGGAAAAGCCCTATTCCTAGCGTAAAGCTTCCCGAAACAAAGTTGTCTCTCTTCTTGCTGTTTTTTTTTTTAGTTCACAGTGGGCTCAGTTAGCAGAAAGGTGTGGCTTGGTACGTTGTAGCAACAGTTATTTCTGTGCGCATGTATGATAATCCCGTCGGAAGGGAGGTTTGAGTGCAGCGCGGTAATTAATTACGATGACTGTTGCCTTTCACAGAACGTTCCTCTTATCAGTGCCAAAGAGCTCAAAACTTTCTGCGCAAGATCATTAGAAGAGACTAAAAATGGACAGAGAGATCAGGCATAGAGCACTGTATGTCTATTTTGCTACTCTTCTGCTGCGCTTGCGCAGCATGTTGCGAATTTATTCCCAGCCAACTAACCTGCATAAAGTTTGCCGCGTGGAACTCTGTTGTGCAGTAGAGCTACATAAAGGGATGTCGAGAGTTTGACTACGACGATAAAAGCAGAATGAATCTAAGCACAGTAGACTTTGTGTAACGTGTTCTTTTTTTCAGGGAGATCAGAAAGCGGCTTCATTTTTCTTCACGGAACGTACATATTAATCATAAAATCTGGAAAAAAATGTTTGCTCTGAATCGTTGCTGCACGGTTTTGCAGGCTCTTGGATTATCGCGTTTTTTCACCTATTAGATGCGGAGCATTTCTTAGCGAGCTTCGGCCGCTTTGGGCGTATCTATCTACCTCTCTAGCCGCCTACGACTTTGTGCTCTCCGGGCCATTTCGTTAATGAGATGTATACCAAAATTGCTATGGCACAATACGACTGCATGACGAATGTAAGTGACGGGTTATAAAATTAGAATTAGGACGTGTATGTCCTGAGCGGCATGGTTTACATGCCACAGTTTTGGTGCTCTTGCGACCGTTTCGTTAACTTCATACGTACCAGAATCGATACAGCGAGGCAACAATGCTGATCCAGTTCACGTTCCTGATGCGTGCTTTGCATTTGCTTGATTCCCACTGCACGTGGGATCTGGCTTTTTTTTTCTGCCCGCATTAATCTCTTACTTCACGACTCCTCAACCGAACAAGGTCGCTCAAAAATTATGAAATACACTGCTGTAATTGCTTAAAACGATGGATGTCTTCGTCAGAACGTCAGGATGAAGACAAGGCCACTCGTCGAAGCTTTGGCCTCCAACGTCATTACATGTTCTCCACCGTTTTTAGCGATCTTTTCGTCGAATCAAGCCACCATCTTACCCTGAGGTTCTCATCTAGTTTGGACTGCTGTACTTTGAGATAATCCTGAACGCTGTATTTTGGAAATGACAACGTTGTTTCTCCTTTCCTCGAGATGGAAACAGGTCACACCAACATTCGCTACATACAGCGTGTTATAGTGTCCTGTATAATCGCTCAGAGTTTGTGCTTTTTATGGCCGAGCTGTTTAGCAGTCCGCCAAGCACGACGTCTCCGATGTCCGCCGTCACGTGGAAAGGAAAAGCTGCTAAATGATTGAGAAAGTGATAGGGATAACGCTGCAAGTTATTGTTAGTGAACTGGAAACCCTGAAATTAACCAGCGCTGCACGGCCATTGGAAGAACGTTAGTGTAGTTTCTTTGATTAAGCGTTAACGTCTTATCGAATTGCAAAACATGCTTTCATGCTCTTGAGCACGTTACTTCTCTTTTATCTTTCTCTTTTCTACTCCTCCTACTACATAAGGAGTGCCTGAAGCCACTTAGGAAATTGATGCAGAGATCCCCTCAGCAGATGTACGACAGCACCTGATCCATCTTCAACGCACGCGCATCCGCGTGTGAGTGATTTCGGCGGCTCCGCAGTGTTGAGCCCCGCAACGTAACGGAATCGCGTAATACTCCAATTCACTGGAAATAAGGATGCCAGGAGCGGGTCAACGAGAACCATACATAGCAGTCCCGCTGACGCAGTCATTTATTTGGCCCGCTGAGCTGCAGCAATGTCTGTGCCCATCACTCACGTCCTCATGCGCGGGAACATTCTATGTCTCCGTAGGAGTGCGTGTGACCGGTGACAGGGGACTATCATTCTACGGACTAAGAGCTCAGTGGGAGGAAGGGGCAAGGATTCTGTGAAAGCCCGTCTCATTTTCGAGCGATGAGATTCGAATGCGAGCCCACTTAACCGTGAACGACGTCATTACAACCCTTTTCGGGGTTCTGATGAGGTCCGGATTTAGCGCTCTGCAAGACCATCAGAAAGGATAACACTCGGTATGGAGATTGCGGGCACCGCGGACGTTGCGCATGTAACAAATTGTTTGACGTGATTTATTCTGTGGAGTTTGCCTTTTTTTTATTACTCTGCTAAACGCTAGTTATGCGACAGACGAAAGGCAACTGGCAACAGGTGTAAGCCAAAAAATGTAGAATATTGTTTCTGGTTGGGCCACTTTACGGGCAACTCTAAAATACCTTAAAGCTCTATTGCTTGACGTGGTACCGTGAGCGTTAAATATGGCTATGGTATCTTTGGCTACGCAATGGTACGGGGAAATTCGAAGCGTGATTCATTCTAAGGTACGATAAATGCGTGCTTGCTTTGAAATTGTATTTCACTTGGCTGTATATTAAAAAAACACATCTTGAAAAACAACGCGTTTTCACATACGCACTCTCTCTCTGACACGCACGCGCACACACACTCGCACACACTTTCTTAATTTCTTGCCCTTTGCACAATCGCTATGATGTGGCAGTTTGCTGAGGCCCAAGAGTGTGGGCATTGTGTCGACGGCAGGAGCTTTTCTCTCTTGCGTGACGGCGGACGTCGAGGACGGGAACGGAGAAGGCTCTATCCGCTGTGTTGCGCACTGGTCCGACCCCACTGAGTCCCATAACTAGGATGCCACGCACGAAGCACTACGACTCTATGCGTGCAGCCATAAGCTTGCAACGCGGCACTGCTAGGGAGGTGGCACACTTGCCACGCATCCTGACAGAGATGGCGCAATGGGCACTACTATGTGGACTAAAGTGACCCAATATCTATAGAGCGACACCGCACCCCCCCCCCCTCTCTCTCTCTCCCCTTCGCTCCCGCACCGGAAGTCGGAACCGTCCACAGAAGATCCCAATTCGTCAGGCCCCTCGACGGTGCCGGCTCTTGTGTGTCACGCCAAGCAACTCCAGAACAACTCTTTCCTCTTCGTCAGCCATAAAAGAGAAGCGAGCTAGTGACGGCGAGAGCTGGTCGGGAAATCGCCGCCATTCCGTTCAACGACTTACGACTGCCGGGTGAGCTAAACAACTCTTACATTTAGCATCCATTTTATGTATTGAATCGAGCGTCGGTGCAGCGCCCAGATGTATTCACGCAGCTTAGATTTCCATGAATTTTACGGTGCACGGAAGCCATTCGGCAACAGTCAACGAAAGGTGGAATAACTTATCTATCAAGAATCGCTTTGTGTGGAGTGTCACACACATAATACTTAGCAGTTCGGGAGATAATCTTCGACCCCTCCAACATTCGTTTACATTGAAGATGTTAAGAAAACACACGTGACGTAAGGAGCAAGAAACTCAAGGTCAGCAGAAGGGGTACCAAGAAAAGTGATAACAGTAACTTGGCAGCGTGATAGAATACGCATATTTTTGAGAATAGAGGATGAATTCAGTGCCTGTGACAGAAGAGATATTTTGCACTGACATCGCTGCGTGCCCTCGCATCGTATGCAAGTGCCCGCAGCAATGTCAATGTTCCCGGAAAAGTAAGACGTAACGGAACGTATAACAGGAATAGAAAAAAGTCATAGCAGAAATGGATAAAAGATGAATTTCAGACCGAAGCTGTAGGGGTACTAGGGCTATGGAGGAAACGCATTGCAAAAGCCTCTGGCGCTCACCCCGGGGCTATAAAGTCAACGCCGACATGCGCCTCCCTCAGCCACGACGCCCTCGTGGCACTTCTCACCTCTCTTAAGCTGTACCCCTCTTGGGATAGCGATATAGCATCGCGTTTACGACCAGGAAAGTTTTATCGATACGCAGAAAAGCTGCGGGCGTGGATCGAAGTAAGATCTCAAAAGTTATAAGGGTGCTTAGGAATCGCGACAGTTTATTCACATTGAAAACATTCTGCATGGGATGTCTGCACGAGGATGCGCTAGGTGTTGAGGGCCACTGTTTGGAATGGCAGCGAGCGATCCGCTTATTCCGGTCTCAGGAATCTCTCAGAAGGATAATGCAAAATGCGGTGCATAAAACTATGAGCCCCGGATATATAAGGAGCAGTTTTTCTTGGTGCTGCTTTTAAACTATATTTTATGTCGGATTGTGTTTATCGGGATGCACTCTGGCGAAAACGCCGTCGGCTGTGTTTGCTCATATCCGAGTAGGTTTGGGAGAGAACGCAAAAATAAAAATAAAGTAAATGTAAATAATTGTGTGATGAGGCACTTTCACTGTAACAACTGAGCGCGTACTAAAATTTTTAGGAACTGCACACGTGAGCAGTATAGCGTTCAGTAGATAGTATTCGGCGGCTATGCGTGGTGCGCCAACTTTGAACCGTAAAAATACCATGTTAATTTAGAAAATGCGAAATTTCAATTAAAAGGGAATTGAATCCTTACATTTCAGAGAAACGGACGACAACTGGCACACAGTCTTATACCATAACAGCATCGTTCGGTACTGTCACTTGCTTCTGTCTGCGCTAACAAGCCCGTTTGGCGGACTGTTGTCCCTTCATTAGGTTAGCTTACATACAACTTGACCAAGACATTGCTGGTTTTACGTCAGCCTTCGCGCTTCAGCTCTACACACCCCTTCGTCTAACAAGCGTATACATAGCAGTGACGAGGCGTCACACTTAAGCTAGCATACGACGTGGCACGAAACGGCAACGCTCAAAATTAGCATTAATGAAAGCCGTTTAATTCTCATGGCGCCAAGCACACCAAAATAAGGAAACCTTCCGTAGTTCCCTATAGGGCTTTCCGTCTGACAGAGTGTACCAAGGCGTGCAAGTAATTACAGCGAAAGAATAAAAGATGAACGTGACAATATTTAGAATGTATAGCCTGGGCTCGGTTTGAGTCAACGTCATAACGTTACTGAAGCGTGCAGAACAGAGAGATCGCATTACGTGAGGCAGATGGGCGTGAGACGTAAGGTAATAATGGCCCGGACACTGCACACGTCAATCGTGGTTCTCCCTTAGGAGGCAGCAAATTATGGTAATTGGAATACTGTTAATATGGACGCACGACGATGCAACGAGAATTTGAAGCCGAAGAGAATGACGGCCGCTCTGAAATCCTACTCCACCGTGGTGCCCTACGAGAGAGGCATTTATAATTAAACACCATCATTCGAGCGAAAAAATTATCCATCTTAAAAAGTTGACTGTTTACGCGGAAAGCAGGACAAGTTGTACGAAGAAGTGCGCGGTGTTACTCGAGACCGGTAAAATCATGTCCCTTGCGTAGGTCACGAGGAACGCGATAGCCTCAGAAGTTTTTCAAAAGGTAAAGTAACTGCAGTTATATTAACTCAACGGGACAGAAGTGGTAAGTTTTAAGGAGGAACGGAGCGGGTTCGTTGTGTACGTTCGGGTCTGACTCGAGAGGGGCCGTATTTCGTCGCTGTATAGACTCACGTTTCAGGTAGTGATTCATTGAAAGCTTTAGGGTGCGCGATCTCAGGCACTCCAAACTCAAAAAATTCGCTTACAGCTGTTAACTTCGATTTTGTTGTTCAAAGAATGCCTTAAAAAGCGCAAAGGTACTGGAATTTTTCCGTCATTTGATTTTCTATAGTTATTTCTCTTCAAAAATAGAAAATAGAAAAGTACGTGCACTTATGACTACGTGACGCTGGACAATAGAGCATGGAACTTTTATTTAAATTCCAGCATCATGTTACAGCTCGTCTGTATTTTTGATAATGTACGAGGGAAAATGTTCCCGGGCCCAAAATGCATAAAGTAATGGCACTGACTGGTGCAGTCACCTTTAGCACTCGCAGCATTCAAGCCCCAGCGGATTGTCATTTTTGTTTTTTTTTTCTATGAATAATCTCTATTGATGATTTACTTTTAATCTAAGTTTCAATATTCCTTTCATATTCCAGACATAACGAGCACGGAAATCACATCAACGTACCAGCGACAAAGTTTCTTTGGTTACTCTGCCCCCCTTTATCGCCCCTTCGCAATAAAGAAACTTGGTGATACCCCTACATACGTCTTTCGGCAAACTCTGAAGTGACACAAATGTTACTCGCACCAAGACAAGCAGCGGCGTATAGCCGAATATAAAGCAATACCTTTTTGTCCTCAAACGATAGAGATGAGATAGGGCACACAAGGGGACAGAAAGGACCTTTCCTGCATCAGCTTCCTGAGGGAAAAGAAAGAGACGAAAACTTTCTCCGTATTGCGGGGATGTCCTTACAACCATCCCCGTCTTCGTTCTTTATTACTCCCTGTCGTTGTTAGGTTGATAGCGCCACGCAATTCGGCACAATTCGAGTGCAGTCCGATCCTGGTCCTTCCCGTCGCACGCTGACATCCTCGCCATCGTTCGACACTATGTCTATAGGTCTGCGATTCCTCTATAGTATGCACAGGGAAGAAGCACGTAGCGTGGAACAGCCGTCGTTCGTTCCGACCCGCCGACTTGAGGAAATGTGTAAGTATCGCACTTCTTCCTGCTCCATTCATTGTCCAGGAGCGTACTCCTGCAGGCGTCTTCGCGGTGTAGTTAAGGGATCGTCGGGCGGGATCGACACGGGCCTGTTGTTTTTATGCCCTTTTCCGGTCGTCCGTTTCAGCGCACTATAGGGGATGGTCACAGCCATCGCGTGTATGAGTTCGAGCCCGCGGCGTCATTTATTGTTGCATGGTTCGCACGAGAGAAGTTCAGTTCTCTTGGGGCCCAATTACGTGCTCTTGTACGATTCTTTCCAAAGCGCATCACGTGTGAGTTGTGGTTGGGCTGTTTTATCCTTATGCCTCCGCGGTGCTAGAGTGATTATGGAGCTCGCCAGTTGACCCGAAGGACCTCGGTTAGATGCCAGCCGCGGCGGTCGTATGTCTATGGAGATGAAATGCGAGAGATTTGTATTGTGCAGTTTGGTGCTAAAGAACCGCGATGGGGTAAAAATTTCCCGTGCCGTCATCTACTCATCTCAACATCGTATTGTGAATTTGGCACGTAAAATCCCGACAGTTAGTACGTTGCATACTTTTGTGTGTGCGTGCTTGTGTAAGCCATTCGAAGTCATGTATGTCTAAGGAAGAGCAGTCCAAACTATAATCGAAGCTGAGAGAAAGGTGGAGACTTAAACCAAAGAAAGAGATCATTGAAAACGACGAAGAACACGGAATGCCGTAATTTCCAACGTTTCGACAAGTGGACACGTCTTCGTCAGCAGGGCAGCGAACTTTATTGCGTAATATATGTGTAATGTAAGTTTTAGTGGATTCTAGCCCCCTATAATTAGCCAGATCTCTATTAAGTGATCGCTCCTTTAGTTTAGGTCTATGTACGCAAGCTTTAATGGGTAATTAAAGTGTATACGGGACAGCAAACAGCGACATTAGAAATCTACTTTGCTTTTGGCAACACATTGTGAAGTTCAAGTAATTACACATTCCTCGCTTAATGCTCTGGTAGAAAGTTATTTTATTCGTTTTAGCCAATTAACAAGAAAGAAACATGGACTCCTCATTTAAGAATTTCTGTGGAGACGAAATAAAAAAAAGGGTCCTGGTCTATTCTTTAAAGCGTATGTTCGTTCGAGTGCTTACAGAACTGCTGTTGCAAGTGTTCAGGTTTGATCTGGTATGTTATATTGCCCGACCTTTTTTTGGTATATCGAAATATGAAGGTTCAAGCCCTGGTGGTAGCACACAGAAGTTGCAGCTCGAAGAAAGGAGGTATGAGGAATAGGTGCAAAAGAGAAATTGCATCGTCTGTACCTGAATTTCAGCTTGGGGTGTATAAATATTTATTTTACTTTTATTATTTTTTACCAATCAAGTCCAAAGGCGTTGCAGAAGGGGTTGGGAAAAACAAACAAGCATAAGACAACATCAAAGACAAGAACAGTAAATACCTTTTTCACAAGGTAACACAAGCTTTTACTCAGGTAACTTTGCTTAGTGCTTCGAGAATATGTTGATCATCAGTGGTCGATGACATTTCAGCAGGAAAGTGGTTCCACTCGGGTGCTGTGCGTGTCAGTCAAAATATATCAAAACTGCGGTCTTTTTCCCCAGTTGTGGCGTTCCCAGCAAACTTACCGAAAATTTGTGCTCGTTCTGTGAACAAAACAGAAACCCTAATAACACATGTAGAGCACTGAAAACACTCTCAAGCGCACCAGTGACCAACGAAGCGCCCCATCTCCCCTTACAATGCATTCTTACAAATTTATCTGTCATTTTATGCGAAGGCGTCTTCAGCCGACACCGTACTTAGAGGGAACCAATTCCTATCCACAGATTTACCTTCAACCAGGACGCACAAGAATTTCATACTATGGCGTTCCGTTTGCAATTTATTCAAATAACATTAACGATATAGTACTATAGACTTTGTCATATAGGCGCTGAAAAACATGATGTTCAGCGCATAACGTGTAATGTTACTTCCAAAACCAATGAAAAATGTTGGAAAGAACTTGAAAATTAGCGGACATCGTTTAAGCCTTCTCTCGCCACAAAATAATGCGCACTAGAGAAACATGACGATGGAGAAACCCGGCGAACTATGCAGGGAATTCCCTTTTCATTATCATAGCTGGCAAGACATTTTCTCGCACCACGCCCTCTACAACACCGCAAGAAAATTTGTTGCCTTCCGAGGCACTTAATTTCGTCTGTTTCCATATATTTGCATACTAATGACAACCCGAGAGCCACGGACGCTTGGGAGAGTTCTTTTTATGCATGCACTGTGATCCCTCTAAACAAGTGCCGGCGCTGTACAATGTGCGTCTTAATTAACGGCATCTCAAACATGCACTTACTACAGAAGACTTCCTTACTGATGCAATACTATAACAAGTCACTTCGCCGGCTTTCATAAGATAATAAGGGAAAGTAATACGTCGTCATTAATGGACATGTGCTTCCATGATCAATATCAGTGGTAAGGGCATTCCTTCAAGTGATCGCTGTGCCTTGTGATTTGAGTGTACAATAAAAATGACGCGGCATGTTCGAGGTACATAACGAGAACTGCGAGTTGAGGGGAGGACACCAATCTTCGATGGAAACCGAGTTTGAGTACAATCATATTAGCGCGGAAATAAAATAAAGATATATGATTGAAATCACGAAAAGTGGATGCTTGAGAGCGTGATTAGCATATGTGGGAGACACGAAGGATCAGTGAAGCCTGACTTCGTGATGAAGGGATTTATGCAAATTGATCACCGCAGGGAGGGTGTTTACCGAAAAGCCCCAAACAGAGGTCGTTTCCGATTAATCTCAATGCATTCAAAAAGAGTTTCCTTACTAAAGTAACGAAACTAAGCATGCTGTGTAGCAGAGCCGGGTAGAGAAAATAAAAAAAAATAGCCTCACATTCCGAAACGTTATAGCGTGTAAAGAGAACATTTTGGGATTGCACTCTGTATAGAAATATTACATTAATTATAAATTCGCCTATTGTGAAGCCTCCGTGTGCGAGGATACTTTCACGATGGCAAAAATACGCCAGACGCCAGACAACAGGACAGCAAAAATAAATTAACTCCGTTGTTTTGACAATGTGTGCAGCAATGGTTATTACTATTGCTTGATTTAAATACGGTGTAGTAATTAGTGAAGCTTACACTAGTGGCGCAACGCTAGCGAGGAAGTGAGGCTGATCGCCACTTGGCTTGTCCGGGTTTGTCTCCGGCACCCCCGCATTTCGTCATTGTCCGAGGCTTCGAGAAACACCTCGAAAGCATTGCGAGGCCCAGCGAATTCTTCTCAAAGTTTCGCACAGAGCTCAGCGTAAACAGGTTCGCAGACGCGGCACGCGTGGCCTCGGTTTGGTGTCGTCCCACCCCTTTGCTATACTGTACTATGCGTTTGTTCATAGATGCGCGTCATAAGAGGACGTATGAATCCCCGGCATAAAATACCTTTGTGTTGAAAAAAGTTTGCCTTCTGAAACGCTGCATATTACTTACGAAAAAAAGAACGAATGCTGTAGGAACAGCGACACGACAAAGAGTCGGTCTGCAGAATAATAATAAAATAATATAATAATAATAATAATAATAATAATAATAAAACATTCAGCGTCATCGACTTAGGAGATAGCAAATGGAAGAACACTATTTCGGTCTTTCTGCTTGGTGTTCGGTCCTCAAACGGGCGCCGACTGCAACAGTGTTGAGAGGACAGAAAGAGTTGTTCTCGTTGTAGCCTATAAGCACCGAGCCATCGCGATGTCAACTCCCGAGCTGCCCTCGCGAAATTTTGAGTGTGTGTGTGCAGACAGTGTGCTCCATTCCTTCATTCCCATGGAGAAACCGACATGCCCGGCCATTCCACTGTAATATCAAACAATCAAAATAAAGAAACAGTGAACTAGTACCAGGAACAGGCGCCACGACGCCTCCATTCCGAAGCCGTAACCAAAATAGCTTTTGTTTGGAGTAAACACTTCATTGGCTTCGACCTGGCATGTTTGCTACTTTACTTTTTCTATAGCTGCGGGCTCACGAGCTCTACATGTCAATTTTTGCTAACGAGGATTCGCAAAACTAGAATAAATCCATCATCGACTGCGCCCTAAAGCAAATCGTGCTCTGCCGCGTGGTTTCGTCATGGTAGCGTATAGAGACGTATGCACGCTGCCAAGTTGACTGCTCTGCCGTGTATTTTCTTAAAGAATGTTGCGCACCGCAATTGCCTGATGTTTACTTAGTGGCTCGTTGTTGCCCGAATCTTTCCTGCAAGTGGCAGTTAGATCAATATTCACAGACTCGAAAGCATGAAGTAATTGTGCAACATCTTGCAACAGAGCCCAGATGAGCATACCTGTTTACTTCAATGTTGGATACTTAGTTTCAAACCTTTTGGTAGAAGTAAATTGAAACAAACAAGCAAACTAGTACAAGTATACATGTGCAGAAGGATATTTTGCTGGCACGAGTTAATCGTTTTGCAGTTTTTGGGCCAGTCCGATTCTTCCCTGCCCGATCGCGAACTACCTAAGCCAATTTAAAATGTCGGTGAAAAAAAAAAAAACACTCAGCCGAAAATAATTGTCACCGATAAACCTGTATTCGCGAGGCAAGGATATATACTTATGTGGTGTGGATATCAAGTTCCGTGAACATAAAATAGCCCAGTCCCATAAGCTCGAAAGGAAAAGCAGCGGCGTTGCACCGAGCGTTACGAGTAAAGCGAGTCCCCGACGGCGCCGTAACTCTGCACGTCACTCAAATACATCGTTGTCTCTGAAAATTTAAGCCCCTGAGTGCGTCAAGCATACAATCGCTCCTGGGGTGGTAATAAAAGCGTGCAGATTCCAGCAACTCTCCTCGATGAATGCAACAAGGCACCGGAATGCTCGCTGTGAAGCGCGAAATCCACTTACCCCCTTTTTTTGGGGTGTAAATGAGGTCATTACAACCCTTTCTGAGGCTCAGATGCGATGAGATTCGGCAGCCTAGCTTTCGTGCTAAGCCTTGTTCGTGCGCCTCCATCAGAGCGCACCCTGTTGATTTCTTTCGTGACGTCACTCTTTTTCCTTCCCGTCGTTCAACTGGTATTCGCGGTCATTTAGCCGGGGAAGAAATCGTTTGACGCGACCACTTCTATTTTCTTGACTGCTGTGAATTTGTCTAGTTGTGAGGGAATACACACATGGCACTTCTACATGAGTAATTTCATTGCATATCTCAAGCGAGCTTGAGCGTTGTTCGTGGCGGTGACACAGTATCGGTCAAAGGGGGACAAAGGCTCGTTCCTCACTCAGGAATTAGTCAACGGGAAACAGGTCTACAACGGCATTTCGTGCTAAACGCACATCTATCGCTTTCATTATTCGGTGATAAAAAAACATGTGACCACATTTCATTCAAATCCACCAGACGTGCGCTATAGACATCACGCCTCCGTCTCCATCGCCATATCTACATCTCAACAGAACTAAGTATTCTGCAGAAGAACTCCTTGACATGAGAGAATACATTCTCATCCTTTCCCGCAGACCGAAAGTGTAAAGCAGAATGCGTTAACGATAACATCGCAACTCTACGTTAGGGCGCCTACCCTTTGCCAATGCCGCAGCTTCCACGTTGTAGAGTGACGCTCACTGATAGTTCGTCCTTCAATGGCTATTCAAATACAGACCACCTCCTCGGCCATGCTTACAAACTCGGGCGTTTGACTGAGTTAGTGATATGTACCCACCCACGGAGCTTAATTGCATGACGAAAACCTCTCAGTCGAGTCGGCTTATACTTGATCGCTGTCGTGCTTTGAGCCGCCACCCCTCACACTTCCGGCAGGACTTGTTCGGAAAGACATAAGATTACACTGAAAAGCCGCGGAGAGGAAAGCCTGTTGGATGTCAGGCGTGCCGCGAGCGGCACTCCGGAACAACTGTTTCCACTTCAGTTGGTATCAAGGGGGATTGTGTTCCTGGTACAAGAGGCGGGCGAGAAACAAGTGGGCTTGGTTTCGATTGGCTTTGCTCATTGTGTTCTAAACTTGACAATTAAGGTTTTGGCACAGATCGCAGCAATACACGCCATAAGTGATGACAAGTGGAAAGAATTCAGCTGTATTTGGTTCTCTACTTGGACAGCCGCGTCGGCTTGCGAATGACATTGTGTGAAGTGAACGTTTGTCACTGTTAACTTCTTTGCCAAGTTAGTTGCTTCCTTTGTTTCAGTTCACTACTAGATTTAGTTATTTGTTTATTTACTTTAGGGCAGCATTTCCGTCTTTTCTTCTTCGAAAAAACAAGGAAATGGAGTAGTCGAAGTGCTATCTACCTCGAACCCTCAACAATAACCAAGTCGGAACAGAACAAACCAGAAGGTTGATACATGGCTGAATTTTATGCTTTACGTCCATCGACTGCCATCTTATGACCTTACGGTGGGTGCGTATAAAAATTCTGGCAGTTACGCATGATATAAAACGAATGAAGTATGACCATTAAAAAACTCAAGATGACAAAATTTTGAAGCTATGGTGACGAAATGGTTCCGACTGCAAGAAAGTAGAAAACGTCAGACCATAAAATATCGGTCCGCTTGGACCAGATTAGGGATCCCGAGTCAGCGCAGTTACGCGTGTACAAATGATGACCACAGTTCACCAGGAGACACAATTTCAGTATTTCTCATAGCACACAGCATAGTGAAATAAACTAGAAAATAAAGCATTAAAATGCTGTTCAAACAAACGTACCAGTGATATTACAGTTGAGAGCGGCTAGTTCCTCGTCTTTTATTACAAACGCACTGAAAATAAGTTGTAGCACCAGCGTCCAGCCTACTACTTCCGTGTCTCATACTTCTGAATATTGCTGCAGTTGTCCAAAGTCTGTTGTTTCCTTCCTCGTTATATATCGCGTGTCTGCCTAAATTTGGAAGCCTTTGTACGATATCAAGACCACGGAATTACATGAGCTAATGTGCTACAATGGCTACCTGTTTTATAATGCGCGCATCCAGATAGGTGCAACCAACAACGCCTACGGTACGAGAATACGTTGTCCCTTGGAGTATACACCAAGCTCCCCACAGTGCAGTGGTCTTATGGTGGATGGTAACGTTACAAAGCCCACATACTTTAAGAGGGGTGCTTATCATTTGATGCAATGTAGTGAGAAGGCAATTTCACAAACAGAAACAAGTTGACGTGACAGCCAGTTCGTGACAATCGAAACCATCACATCCGCGAAAGCAATCATATGTGAATGCGTTACTAGAGTGTCGCCTTTTCTGTTTGCGCGATGAACTTGCGCGATGAACTAATCACGCTATCGTGTTTACAAGACCCGATGGACCCCCGTGCCTATAAATAACGTTCGGGGAACATCAAAGCATTGTCCAAACAAAGGCCAGTTATTGAACCTCCCTGGCCTAACAGTTTGGGTGACTATACGTTTGCTAGTGAAAAATAAAAGTGCAGCTTCGGTACCACCCAACCGGACAAGGAAGGGAGGGGTATATGAAAGGCGCCGAAGAAGAACGGTCGTAAAAGCAACACAAGGGCGTCGATTGGAAGCTTTGGCAAACATTGCGACTGATCAGAACTGCCGGAGAGCCAGTGAATAGTAGGAAATGTCATGAACGCATAGGTGCAGAGAATATGGAACACACAGATCCTCAGGCGCACTGAATTTGTAGAGGATGACGACTTCCTGGACAAACAAAGGAAGTACCACTCGCATTGACACAGCTATATATATTTTAGGCCTGTCGATGTTCCTTTTGTGTATGCACGTGTGCGTTGCAGTCACACTAACATAAGCACAATAACTGCAATATGCAGTTGGAAGCATCTTTTTTGGCGATATCATAGCACACATAAATTAATGCATTAGCTGATGCAGCGGACTATTCCAAGCAGTGGCGGACAACCCCAGACGTACTCTGTCACCGAATTTTCCCTACCCACAAAAATCTCGCCTAGACATTTTCGTAGCGTGACATTCAACGTAACGTGGGAACAGCGTCGTATTCAGAGACACGTACGAGTGCCTACCGAGTGCCTACTGCTACCGAGTGCCCGAGTGCCTATTGGCAGCAAAGTGCTGCCGGTTACTACTTACCTGCTGTGTGCATTGTGACCAGTCGTCTGTTGAGTACTACAACTTGCTAAGAGCTCTACAGCTCTTAACATGACAGCTCACTAAACCATCATAGCACGTCAGTCCAACACACAAAACTGCATGATAGTGCAATTTTTTTCAATCGATGTAACTGTCGTTAAATATTCGCTGTCGTTTCTGCCGCTTCACTTAAGTAAAATCCACACCTCGTAAAATAGACGGAGAAAGATGAAACCCTCCGTGCTTTACAATCAGTTCCTCTATATATACGCCGCATGACGTGATCCCTGAACACTTTTTGTATTTCTTTTTTAAGTACATTTCCCCACCCTTTGGGCATGTCAGCGTCACGATCACATACATCGACGGGGTCGGCCACGTGCTCTACTGCTTCCTGTCAATCCCAGAGCGTTCGAATACGTTGCTATGCACGTGTCGAAGGGATATGAGTATAGCGGGCGTGCTGCGCAGCGGGTTGACGTCGTAGACAATGGATCGAAGAGGTTAATTTTTGTTCTCCCTCACGCGACGTGTCCTGTTTTAATTTCTTTTTTCCAGCTTCGACACGGTTTCTGCGTTCTTTAAGGACTTGCTTCCACCTATAGCTTCGACTCTAAGTCGTCAGCTCGATCGGATACGGGTGATCCTTGCGCAGATTTCGGCTCGGTATACCTCATTCGCTATTTCGAATGATAAAACACATAAAAAGACAAAAAGAAAGAAAGTAGAGAAATTATGAAGAATGAAACAACAGCAAAATACCGTCTGTCTCTGCTCAGTGAATTCAAACTGAGATCTATGAGGGTAAAAAATTTCAGTTTGGATCTTTCTAAGAGTACCTTTACTTTGAGAGTGACAAGGCTCTGTTTTCGACATATGGGAGGGAGGCGCCCCGATTGGCTGATTGCTGGGGAGAGTGTTCGAGAATATAGTTGATGATATAAAGTTCCTAAATATACTGGATTGCCCTTCGTCGACTAAATACTTCGCTCGTTCCTGAGTGCGCTTTCAAAATATTTCACAACTCTTTGTAGCTTGCTCTTTCGAAGCAGGCTAACATTTTTTTTTTCTTTTACTATAAGCGGTACAGTAGGGGCTCATTCGTTTGTCGGTGAAATTCTAGAACACGGCGTAGATTCCGAGCCAAGGCATCTGAATTACCATTTCCGAGCAGTGCACTTTTCGGCTTTTTACGGATAAGTGCTCCTAGAGAGATAATAAAATTCAATGACAAAAAATATCAACAGTAGATGTATTACCGCAGGGGAGAAGTGTAGGAGAAGGGGAGAGGGTCAGAAATTAATTTTGGCGTCACGTTCTTTCTCTTCTTTTGTTTTTTGTCACGTCTCCTTTCTGCTATCCCTTATTCACTTTGCCCCTTTTCCACAACACAGAGTATATAGCCAGCCGGCTTTAGCCATGGCTAGCCTCATTGTATTTATTCTTTTCCTTTTCCTTTCTACTCCTTCTCGCAATGTAAATGCCATCAATAAACTTAGATTTAGGTGTTAAGCAACCCACTATAGCACATAGCGCGAACCCTTAAGAAGAACAACGAGCACAGTAACGGATGAGTACCGACTGGCCCATATCTGACTGTTTGCTAATTAATGAACAGATCGCTAAACACTATTGAGAACAGATAATGTCGCAGGAGCCAACGTTTCTACAAGTGGATTTGTCTTCGTCAGGACAGCGACGAAGACACAAGTCCACTTGTCGGAACGTTGGCTCCTGCGATATTCCCTCTTCTCAATCATTTTTAGCGATCTGTTCATCGATATCTGCGCAAAGCATTTGAGCCCGTTTTGTGACTGGTAGTAAGCACACGTTGAGGACACCTCTATGTAAGGGAAAGCACCGTGGTTTAAATTACTTGTGAGCATGATGGTGACATAGAAGTCTTGCTTTATCACAGCACGCACCGTGCAATCTTAGAAAGACTGCACGCCTCTAAGCTCGACGCGGGTGGGCTCGCTTTCCATTTCGAAGGCAGCGTGGTGCTTCTGAAATTCAAATTTCGCCTGTGAAAGCTACTCCCTCCTTTGCTTCTTTTAAAGTATATGCCGGGGTGAGACTTTCGCATTCAACTACACACCGTTGAACTATTTCCTCCCGCGGTCGTTTACAAAGAGCAAATGCACGCATGCTGTGACGAACCCTTTTTCTAATATTACTGCCCATATGTAAAAATAAAAATACAGCTAACCAAGATACTCCAGTAGGAAGATGAAGAAACCTGGAACACTAGAAAGGAAACTAAGCTCGCATCGTTGTAAGACAAAGAGCTCTGAAGTTACTACGGCATGTTCTCTTTTAATCTCTGGTTGCTAGACCTGTGCACAGCGGAAGCGGTTTTATTCTTGAATCTTGGATGAGTCTGGCGTAAGAATGCACTCTCCTGTATTTATGCAGAGAAGCGTATTTGCTCACGGGGGCCTTCCGGCTATGCATTTGCATAGTTGAGACGTCTACTCTGCTTGCATTTTGAATACAGCTTAGTCGACAATGGCGTTAGGAATGCATTCGACAAAGCAAGAAAAGGAATGCGCAGATGAAAAAGAAAAAAGAAACAATTGTCGAACACTTTTATTAAATCGATGGCGGCGCTAGCACTGATCTGTGTATTTATGATATAAACTGGGTAGACGGGCAGGCGCGTGTGTGCGGAGTGCGTTTGTAGACATCGTCATGAACTAGCTCTGTTTAAACGACGAAAGGAGCCTAGCTTTCGAATTTTATTCGAGAGAGCACAGCGGTCGACCGGTGAATAAAGTACGCCGCTCCACACGTCGAACAAGTTGGGGCAAATGTCCTAGCAGTGAGAGGCTGCGTGGATTTTGGAGCGTTAACTTCAGTGATAAGCAAAAACGGAAACCTTTCATTTTGCCAGGAACATATCACATATTGATATGCATTCTCGATTGAAGGAAACCGTAAACATGAAGACGCGGTGGCGTTCGTTGTAATTATATCCTGAGTGTTCATTACCAAAGGCAGCTCGCTTTTGCTGTTGCGTGCAAATTAGCTTGTTAATCGAGCCGCACAAGTGATAAAGGATAATTACTTCGGGTGCGACTACCATTCCGTGTGCTCAGCCGAGTATTTCGGTAATATCAGAGGCAGGATACAAAAGCCGATCTCTGGAAATGAAGTGTAATAATAAAAAAGAATTTAGAAGAATCTTCTCGAAAGAACGCTATCAATATGCATGTAAAGAAACAAAACAACGAAACAAGAGTTAGGATGTGAAGGATGTGAAGGTAGATGGTCATGCACTGTGCGCCACTTGATAAAGAATCAAGCAATAACAAACGAAGAAAAGACAGCAAAGAAAACATAAATACCTGGAGGCTATACACTACAATAAGAAAATTGTCTTCATTAAGAGGAAAATGTATATTTTGTCTGCCCCTCCCTCCCTGGGGCCTCCGAAAAAACAAAACTGAAAAAAAGACATTTTTTTCCAGCAGGCACTCGATAGCAATAATGGGATCACGCAACGGTGTAAGATCTGTTCTCGGAGTGTGGCGCGAGACAGAAAGCCGCCAAGCACGCCACCACCATCCAGATCTCGATATGTGCGAGAGACAACGAGCTATTTCATCGTTGCGCGATCGACTTAACGAAGAAAACAAAATGATGGCAGCGCTGGAAAGAAGCGTCATGGTTCGTGCGCAGACGGCAAATGTCTCACGGCGTTCTCTCTCCGATGGACGACGCGCCAAAACGGCTCAATGGACGTTTGGGCACGCCCGCAAGAAAGAGGCCAGGCGTGTTGCGGAAATGGCATGATATAAGCATTTGAAGACCGCGAGACACTTTATCGCTAAGTGACGCGATAGAGCCGTTGGTATTGCCAACGCAGAGAACATGTGGAACTTCAGCTCTGTTTTCCGTTCTTGCGGTTTTTGGTCCAAATGGCGCAGGTAATTTGTAAAATTACGCTTTACAGGAAGCAAACCCTCTTTGAGGCTGCAGTGGTGACTCATTGATGCACCATTAAAGTACCCTCACAAAGCCTGGCCATCTTCAGCTGACATTGAGCGCCCACTATAAGATTCCTGTGAGAATTACAGCGCTGAATGCCGCAGAATAGCCGCAATTTCGAACTGAGCGCCGTTTTCCCCTCTCTTTGCGGACGCCGCTACGCAAGACGGAGCGATGACGAACATCGCAGCACCTGGACGCTGTCAAATTCCGCCATCTTGTCAAATTTTGTAACGGCGGCGTTTTTGAGCCAATCAGGGAGCATGTAGCTGCCCCTTACGGGCCAATCAAAGCTTCCAAGGTGGTGGAATTTGGCAATGTCCAGGATAGCGCTCCGGGTCAGGAAACTGCCTTCGCGCTAAGGGAAAGCTGTAGATCCCACCCGATCTCGAATGATACAGGTATTGACAGAATTGCATTATGGATTCGTCCAAAATTCTCTACAACTGCACTCAACTAGCTTACGCATAAAGTATTCCACACACCGAGCGTTATTCACCTGCTTCAGCGACAGGCGTTTTGCTCGGCAAAGTGGGGCGGAGACACGTATTGGAGAAAAAACTAACAAGGCAAGGGCGCCCACGAAGAGCCTCAGAAAGTAGGAGCATGGCAGGTTTTGGTAGAGTAGACAAGTTCCGATACAGTGGCCCTACCGCTCTCGCTGATTCACTTCTTGGGTCGTTTTAAGAATGTAAAATTCACATGCGCTCCTGAAAAGTTCTGAGTAAACAAGTCCACTTTATCTCATCGAGTGAGCGTACGGTAAATATCGAAGTCAAATTGAAAAGTGTAACGGTGTATAAAAGCTTGCACGAAGGCCCGTATAGCTCCAATGCGAGTGGAGCCGTTGTTTTTCGTCAAATCAGTTATTCATTTCACTCTGAGTGCGCCTTCAGGAACTATCGACATACTCGCATGAACTAACGAAGCGACCGATAGGAGACGGTGCGGTTGAACCAGAAAATAACACACTGATCCATCCATGTCGGTAGCAGGGCTAAGTGTTCTCTTAGCTGAATGAAAAAGGAAAAAGTGAACCTCACAAAGTGAAGTTGGTCGCTTTTGGTTCACCAAAGCGATGTTTACGTGGAACTTAAGTAAAGTTTTAATCCCACGCTACCCAGCATCCCTCACGGTCGTTTTTGTTTTGTTTTTCTCAAGCAGAACGCAATTTGGTGTATACTTGTGATGCTCAGTCAACGACGAGATGTTGCCGCTCCTGTGAGATCAAGCCAGCATTCGGTTTGAGTTGATTCACCCGAAGGCATGTCTGGCGGCGTAAATCAAAGATGCATGTGTTGTGCCCTGGTCCATATGGGAAGAAAAAGAAAAAAAAAACGCCTCCTTTCTACTCTAAGCCTATATAGGCGCTGACGGGAGAGCCAAATGAAATTTGAGTGACCCTCCACAGGTTTGCAAAAAAAAAAAAAAAAAACATAATGGTTTCCATGTCTACCTGAATTTTGCTTAGTCTATTTCCTAGTTCCTCGATCTCTACTTCGCAAGAGGCTACGCATGGCGTTCTCTATAGTGCATCAATCTTGAAGTCGTAAAGAGTCCGCCTTCAATATCGGATGTTCTGGCACCGATCCACGGTATTCCAGGACCCATGCATTTCAAAGGGGAAGCGTCTTTTTTTTTTTTTTTTTGCTATCTTAGCCAATTAAACCACTTCTATCTACATATCTATCGGTACAACATGCTTCATTACGGCGCTCTAGTGGCGGCATCTTTCATTTGGTATACACCAAAACTGGGATAGTATGGCATGATTGTCTCACGGGCCTGAATGGTCGATCTTGAAATGGCCAACATGATATACGTCATGCTTGTCCCGATTAGCATTAATACAGTCGTGTAAGACATATACTCTTATACATTTGACTTACAAACATGACAGTGCTCGACCCTGGTATGCCGTTATTCACCACATGTGAGTGAATGTTAACATTACAGCCCATGTCAATTAAGCACCAACCAAACTAGATTTTGAAGGTTTTGTATGCGTTAAACAAGAAAACGGCATATATCGTATCTTGGATCTTGTGCTGGAAATGTAGACAGGAAAAGCTGTAGACACAAAGAAGCTGGCTCAAATGGCCGATGGAAACCTACCACGCCATAAGGGGCAAGAATCGAACTTGATCCCCCAATGTGAGAAGCGACTGTGCGCTACCGCTGGCTCTCGGCGGCTATTCCGCTGTGGTGCGTATCATAAATAAACGTATTGCATTAACAGTTGTGTTAATGGTCCCTGTCTATCGTCTCTGGCTGTTCTACTGTGTTCAGCGCTCTCGCAGCAACGTAAAACAGAAAATTTCGCGGTTCGTGCATCGAATTCAGGCACCCCTGCTAGGCATGTCGCCGTTCATCCACGCATTCTCATAAGTGTGGCTAGATAAACGTGCGCATATTGCGTGTGCGTGCGCGACACGTCGCGGTCACGTGACTGACTGCAGGGGCCACATTCTGAGGTGATCACCTTGGGCGATCACCTCAGAAGGCAGAGTTGCCAGCAGAGATTCGCATGGAATTTCACAATGAACTGTGTGTTTAGAACAAGTCTGAACGATTTAAGACTGTTGTACTTTACCATGGCAGAGCCATTGCCGCTGTCCCAGTAACAAAGTACAAGACAATTGTTTGAACTCTTTTGCCTTTGGGACACTAGGCAAACGATTCAGAGTAAGGCGCACTCTACTATGGTCCGTAGAGCTGTCCCTAAGTGACAAAATAAAAGATGTACGGATTAAGCGGATGTCAATCGCCGCCAATATCGTTTGGAAAACGTTTATTCCAAAGTTTGACGATGATCGAGAAAGAGTGGTAGTTCTTTAACAGGAGCAATAAAACTGACATATACAATTAAAGATTTTATAAAACGCTACATGCATGACACATTCCCACACAAATGTCCCAGTTCACACGATATACCCAACACAGAGGGAATAACCATTAATCACAATAAAAAGACGATCGCTGTTTTCAAAGACATGAGATTCTGAAACCGCGCGGGCATGCAAGGCACTCGCGAACATTTTGATGACACCGCAGATTTTTATGCTGGCTCCAGTACGTTGTTTCCTGTAGCATTATTATTTAATGGAACATCTCGGAAAACCATGCGTCTTTGTTCTTTTAAACCCAACTCAGTCATTTTCGTGAAATACTCATGGTAAAAGAAAAACAGCAAAGCACCATGCATTCAGATTAGCTTTTAAGGATGCGGTTGTCCAAGAGTTGGCGCGGGGTGGCCTCAGATCAGATTAGCGAGATGTTCGGGGACGAATAGTAACGTGTATCACATGTCATTTACGTCGATAAATGTCGTCTACACTAGAGTCCCAAAGGACCCACTAGGAATGTTCATCCAACGAAGATGATGACTTTACACAGGGGCGGGCGGGGACTCATTTTGTGAGAACCTTCGAGTGTGCCTTCTGCTGCTTGTGTCGCTTTCATTACTATACGAACGTTCACTGTAATTATTATTTTTCATATTTTAAGGCGAAAAGTGGCTGGCTTTTTCGTATGCTGCTTTTGCTGTGCATTGCGAAGCATTACGACAGACTGCACACATAGATGCAGCTAGGCCCGTAGGCAGGAACTTTTTTTAGGAGGGACCCAATTGCTGAAGGCCTTGACTATTTGAGAAAAACATCTGTTTTCATTATTTCTTTTCGGTAAGAATCGCAGTATGCACAATAAGTGACTTTTTAAATACAACGTTACTTATAGGCTTAAATTTTATGTTATTAGCGCAACACTGTGATATCAACACTACCCCCCCACCCAACCAAAATTTCGGGAGGGGCCCGGGCCCCTAGGGCACCCCCCCCCCCACCCCTCGGCTACGAGCCTGGATGCAGCAATGCTCTTATGTCGTTGCATAAATTAGATAACGTAAAGTGACATACACCCGAAATCAGTTATCATCCATGCTTTTGGATTTTGACACCACCCCTCTTACAATAATTCATGCCTATTTTAATATATTTTAGGCTGACATTATGTATTTCAGATTTTCGCTTTTTTTTTCCTTTCTCTTTTTTGTACTGTATAAAAGCTCTTTATATTGCCTTTCCGTTGAGTTATGTTGCATGTAAATCTTGTCACCACTGCTCTCCTTACCACTACTCTCCTTACAGACCTCACGGATATTTTCCGAAACAACAATGAAAACCGTAGCAATGCCGTTGAACGTATCCTTCCCGTCATTAGCTATAACAATGATAAAACAATTGATAAATACTTTATAAATTAAACTATACTGCATACTCAGAAGCAGAGCACAAGACTACTTAAAGACCATACAATACGGCTCGCGAGCTCCGTTGAAATGTGTCGCATTCGGCACAGTTCATTAAGCTTTTATCAATGCGAGAAGAGAGCTCAGCTTTTAGAAATGACGGGGGAGCTCGGAAAACGGAGCACAGAACTCCGTAGCAACAGTGAAAAGGCATAAGGAAGGCATAAGAAAGAAAGAAAGATGCCTTCAAGTTCAACAGCCAGCAAGGCGTGGTTTACGGAATGTAAGCTATAGGAAGCATCCATGCACTGCTGCAACCGTAAGACGCGCCTGCAAAGAATCGCGGCACTCATTTGATTGACACCTACCTACCCTCTTTTAAGTGTTGACACACAAGGACCGATGTTTGGCCGAAACGAGCACTGTGAACGCCAAGAGAACCGAGCAATTGATTAAATGTTTGCTAACGGTCCATGCGAGCTGAATGTAACGGAATGAATGATAAAACTGTAAAAAAAAATTACAGCATATCCACGGAGTGAATGATGATGAGTGGGCGAAGCTCGGGAGGTTCATCGTAGATCGTTCCGAGTTCCGGATTAATTTAGTTAACGCGCACGCTACGAATCCGCATGGTTCAACTATGCACAAGTGAAATCTCCCACCAGAACTTCATTGCAAGTCAGATCCAGTGCATATATATATATATATATATATATATATATATATATATATATATATATATATATATATATATATATATATATATATGTGGGTGGCCGGTGAACGGTTCTCCAGCGCGAGCAGTCGGTATTTTAGGGGCGAAGCTCCTTAAAGCGGCACCCGTTCGTCCCTCGTCGTCGTAGTCGTAGTCGTAGTGCGTAGCCAGTCTTACGCTTTGACCTCCAAGGTGGTGCCGGTGGGAGATTTCTCCTGTGCGTTGTTGAACATTAAAAAAAATTCGCAGCGTGCGCGTTAACTAAAAGCCGAATTCTTCTGTCTCTCATTCCCCATTAGCAGTCATTGGCATGTTCCAGTAAGAAACGTTAGTAGAAGTAGAAGTGTTAAAAGCCGACTTCTGCTGTCTCTCATTCCCAGTAACAGCCATTGTTTACCTCCAAGGTAGTGCCTGGTGAGATTTCTCCTGTGCGTGATTAAACAATAAAAATTTTGTTCAAAACGCCGTTGATTGATGAAATAAACCAACGAAAGACGCCAGATGTTTTCTAAAAGCAAAACGAAAAGACGCCAGCTGCTTAACGAAAAGACGCCAGATGTTTCTAAAGCAAAACGAAAAGACGCCAGCTGCTTAACGAAAGACGCCAGGTAAAGCAATGGTTTTCATCTGCAACCAGTGCAAGAACCACTTAGCTTACATTTAACCGACCACAAAGCGGTCATAATGAAAGTTTGATAAAACATTTAATCAATCGTTTCACGTAATTTTTATCGGGCGAATTAACGGAAGAAATTTCACGGTTTAACCGATGATTACTTCCAGGAGCTTCGCCCAATCTCATCATCATTCACCTCGTGGATCTGCCGTCAATTTTTTTCAATCAAGAAACTCGCTAGAAGACGCTGCCTGCGTCAACGTTCTCTCTCGCGGGTGAGGGCGCGTTCTCCGTCTTTGCGAGCTGGTAGAGCGTTCATCGAAGAAAAAGCGTTTCCATAGCCAACGCGCGCCTTTCGCTCTCTCTCTGTCTCTCTCTCACAAGACAGCAGAGGCACGCGCCAGGAGGCACACGCCGGGAGAGAGAGAGAGGCACGCGCCGAGGGCGAGCGCGTGCCGGGAGGCACGCGGGTTACGCCTGACAACTGACGCGTGACAAGGTTAGACTAAGAGGAGCTTCGCCCCTAAAAAGAAAAAAAGGTTTCATTCCTCGTGGTTTTTAACAGTGTCGGCCACCCCGATGGCGATACGTTTGCACAGAATACGGGTTAATTACCCGAGTTGTCAGTTTAACGTGCCGAAAATACGCTTTAATAACGAGATACGCCGTATTTATGGCCGTTGCAAGCTAGAAATGTTTCAAGTCTATCCAAATTTAAGTGCGTGGCGGTTTTGGAGATCACTCAGACCATTTCATATAATATTTCACAGGTTCTCAGATCACTTATTTAGAATATGTGCTACTAGAACTTGAACATCCTCTGATCGGTTCCAAGCCAACCGGCGCACAATAACGTGATCAAAATATTAAATCCCAGAGTAAAAATACCAGTTTTTCTTTGAGAGTGCTATATAATCTTAACGACAGATAGGCCCGCAGCAGTGAGACGCGTTATTTGCCGCATTGAATCATGCAAAAACTGCATCCCTTGGTTCGTGTATGCACTATTTCTTACTATTTTAATCCAGTTACAAAGAGAGCGTGAGCTTTGGATGCCGTGAGAGCGACTGTCGCATGCGCTTTGTTCATAATTGAGCACCCTCGCTTGGAGTCTATCAAAAGAATCAACGCGATTTTGCAAGTCCGTGCACACCATATGTCCTGGTATATCCAGAATGCGATGAGTTGCGTTGATAAATTATGGGTCGCAACTGCGGGAGTTTACTTGCGGCTCCAGTTCGGCTCTTTATGAGCACGAAGTGACGTATACGAATTCACCGCCGGAAACGCTAATTCAGTTTTGTGAGACATGTCCGGTATAGTGCCGACAAAAATTTATGGTTCCGTACGCTTGTATCTCGGGCCAGCCACCGCATGCGTACGGAAAACAAGCTTGAAATATTCACAAAAGCTACGAGTAAACCTTGCTTTTCGTTGAAAAGTGTATGCAAGATCAACTCTCCTGGAAACGTTGCTTAGAGTCGCCTTTGCAAATCCCCCAACTGGTAACGCTGCATGCCATATGCTGGAAACCTTCTCACGTTGGTCGACCAGGCTGCCTTGAGGATTGCTCTAGGAGCTCATGAATGCGGGATCGGGCCGCGTTTCTTGTGACATCTTCAAGGAATATTACGTTGCTCGCAAGTTTATAACAAGATTGTGGCGGTGATTAAATTTTTAATCGGCTTAGGCACGAACATAACTCTGATGATAAACCTCTCGTGGTGTATTACCGATATTAAATCTCGCTATTTTCTAAGCGAATATTCTTTTACGTTCGCAATCTTTCTTTTGAATGCGTAAACACGACAACGCGGTGAAGAGTTGCAGAATATTAACGCATTTTCTCGTATCCTGATTGTTAAAAAGGCTTTCGCCGGATTTACGTGGCCTGCGGTTGAATGAGAGACGAAAATAAGTATTGTTTCCAGGTCAGACACGCAATTCAAGTAGCATATATCTAACGAAGAATCACTCATTTCACCTGCGCGGCGAGCCATGATGTGTTATCCCATGACAGAAGGTGTTCGTTCGTTACACGCATCAATTGCTGCGAATCCGCTGTAACCGTGGAACAATGAAAATCGAAGTGATCGCTGACTCGAGCACGCGGACATGATAAAGAAGCGCGAATGTGTCAGCCAGTTCACACGAAAAGCTACAGACGGTGATTGCGTCATCGAATTTCGGCCATGGCGGCTGCATTTGGATGGAGGCGAAATGTAGAGGCCTAGAGGCCCGTGTACTCTGTTAAGTCAGTGTGATCGAAATTACCGGGGTCCTTCCTCCCATACGGTGTCTTTCATTATCATATTGTGGTTTTGGGACTTAAAATCCGATAAATAAATCAATCAACTACATACGGCGAACATATTAGTGACAAAGGAACCGTTAGCCAATTCCACTTGTGTAAGCGAATTTCCATGGCAAGGTACCCAACGGAGCTTGAATACAGCTGGAATGATCGCGGTTGGCGTCCAACGTTCTACTACGTCATTGTAATGACTCGAACACCTCTACGCTTTATGACCATGCCAAATGTGTAACACTGCGCTGGTTCCTTACGTGCAGCAGTAGCTCAGTAGGTGGGGATGTCCGGAAAAGAATGTAAACTTTATGGTTCCACTTTATTCCCGCGAACTCATAAATTTCGTCGCTCAATCTAACCGTTTGCCTGCTTCTGTTTCATTTTCCCTCTCTTGGTATCCGTTCTGTCGCTCTTACTGTCGACCTGTTGTCTGTCCTCCGCATGATATGTCCTGCCAGGTCTCTTCTTTCCTTTTAATTGATATAAGGATATCAGGTACTCCTGTCGGTTCTCTGATCCACTCCGCTCCCTTTTTTTGTCTCTCAGCGTTACACCTGTCATAATCGTTATGAAGCAAGAAGCAACGCTGAAAACAAGGACAAAGAAAAATGAACGACCCCACGTAGCGCTTAGAACGCGTAGCGTCGTTTGTGTTCCTTCGCACATATTGTCAGCACTGTTTCCTCTTTCATAATGCTCGACCAGCTAGCTTACAGGTTCACCTTAATTTAAGCATACCCTGCTTTTAGCCCAGCAGTTGTAATTAAGACGCCTGCGTACACAAATATGGCATTGTCGAATGCAGAATGTGTTGTGTGTTCAGTTTTAGCACATGGTAGTTAGTGATCAGTTCGAGTAGACAGTAAAAATTTTTTAAATGGCACATATAAGGAGCGTTAAAAAAAGCTTTTCTAAACGTGGTGCATTTTCCTTAGCTCGCTGATCAAACGCGATCGCTTTCATGAGCTGAGGTTTACTTCGCAAAAAAACATGTCGGGAACGTATTAGTGAAGATGTTATAGAAGCACCACGTGGAAAGTTCTAAAGCACGTAGAGCAAATAACGCGTTGAGTGTAATGTTGAAACCCGTGCTTCGAAAGATGGGCTCCAAACCTGGTGCTCTTTAATCCGCTGGAGTAAAACGTACCTTACATTTCCAGTCTTCGGATAGCCGTAGGATTCGCAAGTCCACCCCGCTGACCCCTCGCGGAAGAAAGCCTTGCGAAATGGGCAACGGGTTTGCGCATACAAACGAGCTACATTATAACTTATGTACGGCAGGCAGCTCACTGACCACTGCCATATACCATGGAAGACCCGAACAGTCAGCGACGTGGACGTGTTTTTACGGACTCCTCATTATCTGCAACTGCAATAACATTAGTCCCACTTTTGTCCAAGGGCCAACGGAGATCAACAGCCGAACGGAAGCTCACCTAGAGGGCAAGACTGCGCATCTTTGAACGTAAATAAAGGCGTAAGCTCTCATCTGAACCAAACTTCGAACTTTAACTCGGTCATCTCGGCTCTCTACTCGTTAGCATACACCTCACGGCTTCGTGCACTGCCCGCAGAGGACGACTTGGGATCGCGAGCCGAGATCTGTGGCGTCGGGAGAGTCACGCTTAAAATGCGGTGGTCTATCCGCGCCATAAATCCAATTAGAAGAAGGGACCAAAGGGTGGAAGAAGGGGGAGGCTTTTAGTGGCGACCATGCATTTCCTCCGCCACCGTGCGTGCATCCGTCCCATCGTCCACTTCCCGACTTCGTGCTCTCTAGCTAGCCCATTTTCCGGGCTCTAAGCCGACGAGCGAGGCACGCTTCATGGGTCTCCTGAGAAGACCCCGCGAAGCCGAATGAGTGAAGCGAATTACGGACCACTGCGCCCGGTAGGAAAGTTTTTCGAAGACCCTGCTGAGAAGAGACGGAATCGGCAGAGGCTGTATGAACGCTGAACTGCAATGCGGTGGCAGAAGGGTCGTTGAGTGTGGCGGCCTGTCGGACATATGGTCGTGTCCTTAATGGAGCTTTAGCATACTGCCTTCACACGAAACGTGCTCTCACGCTCTGCGAACACGAGTCATTCAATGTTCAACTAATACTATTCAACGTACACGGGGTGGAGGTGAATCTGCCCGGGCAACGTCACTATACTTTATTTGAAGCACCGTGAGGCATTCCGTAAAGCAGGCCTCGTTTATGTTCTCCTGATATGTTTTCAGCTTAGCACTTTCGTCACTGCCATTGGCGTGAACAACACGCGAGTCATTTAATGTTAGGGCGTCTTGTTGGTTACATGACAGCGTAATTAGCTCAAATGGGGAGAGTAATGCAAGTAAAAGAGTGAAGGCCGAGGTTTCTCTAGCCTGTGTTCGTCAAGCGGGCATTCTTTCTGAGGATGACATCTGAAGCTTTTTTGGACAAAATGGACGGGCTGTATTACTGCCAAGACATGTAATATGAAAAAGGATAATTCTTCATATTCTGGGAGTAAAAGAAGGTGCTATGTATAATATCATGCCCATCACATAAATCCTTAATAACAAAAAATTGAGGCGGTTTTACGCGCCAAGACAGTTATTTGATTGTGGACCACGCCGCGTACAGTGGAGGGCTCCGCAAATTTCTCGACCACGATGATAGGACGCTATACCCTTTAGCTTTTTCGCGTGCATCAAAAATGTGACCGCCGCAGCTGCTATTGATACGTGGGCCCTTAGGTCAACAGATTAAAGCACCACAACTATAAGACCACAATGGCCTACGTACAAATCACTGACTTGCATACGTGAATTTTCAGGATTATCTGCTTGGTGCGAGTTCTATCACTTGTCTTTTTCTCAGTTACACGTTGCCCCGATTTTTACCGTCGTTCTCTTTGTTAATTAGTTCCAGTTGTTCCTGCTTTCGTGATATAGAAGAGGGTGGTGATTTAGTGGGCTGCATGCCTCTTTCCTTACGCTTTCCTTTGTTCCGATCCAGTTTGTTGCAGCCACAAGTAGAATTTTTGGGGTGATTCTTCTTTTTCAGCACGAATGCCACCGCCCATTAATGAGATTAACCTTATACCGGCTTTGAGAGCTGATTCTTTGTGGCGCTCCAAATGACACGAACAAAAAAAAAAAGAACTCCACAGTTTTTTCAGCTTTGTCGTCGAGAAATTTCATTAAGCCATTATATATTGATGGTATGCAATTTTTTTTACTTTCTCTCTTCTTTCTCTCTTCCTCTGCATCAGTCAGAGACAAAACCGTCATCACCACCGTCCCTTGGGTACTACGCACGTGCTTTGAGGTTTGCCCTTAACCCTACCTAATTTGCATATGTCTGCGCATGAAAGAGCAGCGATAAAAAAGATTTTCTGTGGAGCTATCTTAAGCGCATTAACATACGAGTAGTAGAGACGAGTTCGAAAAGGGTAATCCCTCCTGGGACAAGGCGTATGTACTTAAGTTGTGGACATCGTTCCAGTCCGTCTGCGCAATGGAGGTTTGCAAGAAAAGTAAAACATAGGCGTGTTTTCATTTAGCACTGCGCAGCTGCTTACCTATGGTAGCATGAGAATGGATGTACACGTAACAAACGGTCTACCAGGACTAGTGATAACGCGTCGGCCCTCCGTGTATTAAGTTCTCGCGCTGACCTGTACAAAAGCAATAGAACGTATCTTCTGGTCCTCCGCTTGCTATCTTCAATACGCTACGCAATACCTCTCCATTGTGCTGTGCCACATGAACGACTCACCTCTGTCGGATGAAACAGTTATACGCCACCGAAAAGACAATGTTGCCCAAGAAGGTTGCGGAAGTGCCACAGCCTTTACAGAGGAACTGTTAAGCTTTTCGTTATGCCGTTTATCGCCGGTAGATAATTGTAGGCCGATCCCGGAAGCAGTGCAGCGAGATAGTTCCGCTCCAGCACGCGTCGCCAAGCAACCATCCAGCTCGCATAGCCGCGCTTTATTCGAGAAACTTAGTTACAGCTAGTGTGACAGCGTAAGATGATGTCACGGCGAGTCAGGAGATTCAGGTCACCTAAAATGACGAATATGATGATACATCTAGTCACGTCAATTAACGACTATCTATCATAGCCACGCTTTCACAGCGTAGCTTAGTGACAGGTAGCGTGACCACTTTCAGTGAAGTCACATTAGTCACAAATACCCAAATCACATAACATGACGTCACAGTACGTCACGTGGTACGTTCCAGCCGAAACTATGTGGAAGATCGTCCCGTGACAAGTTACGTGATATAGTCGAGTTCGTACGTGACATAGTTGAGCTTCGCAAAAGCAATCTTGCCCGGAGATACCTGAATTGACTTGTCTTTTCTTCGCGTGCGGTAGCTTTCCCATACTACCCTACTGAAACGTTCCGTATGGACGTTCCAATAATTCCGTATGTTTCCGTAAGACTCATATGGAAAAATATGGAAAGTATACGGAAAGTATATGGAAAACTTGTGGACTTCGTATGGAAAATATGGAATTATTGGAATACGGAAACGGGCTTTTTCAGTAGGGTAGGCAAGAAAAAAAAAAGAAGATACATCGGGGAAGCTTCCAGACGAAATTGCCGGCGTGAACAGATCCAGCAAGACAAAGAAAATGATTACAATGAGAATGATTAAAATAATAATGCCTGGCTAGCTGTGTCATATGCACCAGGTGATCCCAAAAGAGAGTGTTTTGAATCAATTAAGGAAAAAAATGACAAGTATTAGTATTCTTTTTCCGTAAATTCCCTTGGCGTTGAGCAAAGCTATAACAATTGTGAACAAGTCGCACTCGCTCGTGTGCCGAACAATCCACAAACATCACTCACTCACTCACTCACTCACTCACTCACTCACTCACTCACTCACTCACTCACTCACTCACTCACTCACTCACTCACTCACTCACTCACTCACCGTATCTTTCCGAAGTAACGATTTGCGATAGTTCATTAACGCGCTGAGTGAAGACCAAACGATTTCTACCGGCTACAAAGCACCAGGTATACTAAAAAAGCCACCAGCAAATGTAAGCGTTGATTTTTAGTATCATTACTAATACCTTCACCACTGAATGGATCAGCATAGGTAGAACATGAAGCACAACGAATGTTCTCATTCTGACTCCATGTTCTGATTTTTTTTTTCACTATATAAGGTCAATCCTCTCAAGCATGAGCACCCGTACAACGCAACACAAATTGCTTTATGAATTCTTTTTTCAGGAAGACTCCACTTTGGCGATATTTTTTGTCTTCTAATGTAATTTCTTAGATTGCTGTTTACCGAACAAGAAATCAAGCGGATTTTCATTTTTCCCCTCGCGTTTTTATTATAAAGAAAACATAAATCTCTCGAATATTTAACGGGAGAGCCTTGTCGTTTTCCTTCTTTTTTCGAATGCACATTTTACAATTTGTCCAAACTCCACCTCTATTTTCTTCCCCTATCCCCCAGAAAGGCCCTCACTCCACCCCACAACCGGTGCCTATTTTCGAACCCTTCTTTATTAACCCTGCACATCGCTGCACTCCCCTTGTCTTTTGCCCTGAAATCAGACGAAATAAATAAAGGGCAGCAAATTCTGGACGAGGACAGCGAACCAGGGAACAGTCGTACCATGTCATGGCACATAGTGTTGTTCGAATGGGTGTCGCTTGTAATCCGGGCAATCGGGAAATCATACGATGGAAACAATCTTCAGAAGCGCAACCACCCCCCTGTCTTCCAAACAACCGCTTCCTCGTCGACCCTGTGGATAGCGGGCGCTTGAACTGAGCGCGGATATATTCAAATTAGGCCGGGAGCATGCACCGTATACGCACGTTCAGTTCAATGTCCGTGGGGCCCTTGTAGAGACGAGGAACTCGTCCCCGCAGTCTGCAATCGCATCTCCGTCGTTGGCTTGACTCGATTTGGATTGGCTCACTTTTTGTGTTTTGCTTCAGTCGTCATACAAATATCGCGTACGGGACGTTCTGCACAAAGAGTCAACCCCATGCGCACCACCGTGAAATATATGACAAGGGCATCTGTAGCGATAACCATCTTGAATGTTTCGGCGAGAGTGAAAAGCGCGTCGTCTGCTGCGATTGCTCCCAGGCGTATCGCAGTAGCAGACCGAGAGACGTCGGGTGCTTTTCAACTTGAAACACGGGGGTTCGGGATGACCTGCGACGCGGGAAACAAGTCGACGGCGTTTCTCGAAATTTGCATATCGGAAAATCACTCGTAACTCTGCTTGTGCGCCACGCACAAGCGCTCCCTTTAGTCGTGCTGAGATTTAGACGTCAGGAATAGACGACAGGTTAAAATGGCAGTGACAAATTAAACAGAGGCATTGGGGAGAAAGGAGAAGGAGGAATATATTGAAAAGGGCAGGAAGAAGTGCGGGGAAACGACCCCTTTCGTTTACCGCTTGTATATGTCAAAGGCTTGCTGAGATTTGAGGGCTTAGTGTGATTTGACTTGCCTGATGTATGAGTCTATCGATAGCGCCGCTGGTCGAGCACTAACAAACCTAATTTCTCTGATCAATTCTAGCACTGATGATGTAGAACCTTTGTGCGGCTCTACCTTGCATATGTCTCTCCGGATCATGATGACGTAGTTTGGCGATCTTGGTTGACTTCCTGGCTCATAGAACAGTGTTCAAGGTACCAGAAACAACAAAGTTGCATGGCAAAAATGATAAAGAATCAGTTATCAAGATTTGCTAACTCTCTAGGCACAATAATCATTCATGCATGTGTGTCACCTGGAGTAAGCGTCTGAACAAATATAACTGTGTGATTCTACCTTAGAATGTAGTTTATAATAGTTTCACATGAAAAGAAAATCGCAAGTCATATCACAAGTTAAGCACAGCATGCACTTCCAGAAATTAAAAGCGCACTGTTATCATGAAAAATAGAAAAATAATAATGTACTCATTAAAGTTGATAGACAACAAAATTTAGACACGTTCTGTAACAAAAAAAAATTCATATGTAAGATGTTTATTCGCTTAAAAGGGAAGCAATTAATTCGACCGACTGCAAAAAGTGTCACGTCCCTACAAAAAAGCGTCAACAAAATGCGACCCCCCCCCCCGACCACACACACACACACATAGAGACACACATACACCTTAAGTACATGGCAAAACATGCGCAAGGCTTACAATTGTGTAAGCCCAGATCTGATGATTCGCAGCACTTCGCAATGTACAGAGCGTGAAAGGCTCATAGACAGATTATACTTATGACGTTTTTCACGAAAGTTAGAGGCAATCATTAGCATTACATTTCAGTACAATGTAGAATTCAATTATTCCTTTTCTTTAAATTTTTCCCTTGTCATAAAAAGGATAGTCCACAACAGAGCCTTACTGCTTTGCCTACGCGTTTCATATGACGGCAAATGCTAGTTTCATTTCCTTCTGTTGGCTTTTTTTCACCGTCCTTATTGCTGGCTTTTATAATCAATCTTCTTCCCGCAGTTTTCAGTTTTAAACGTTTAGCTTTAAGTGCGACAAGGTGCTGAGCCTATTTGGGAGATTCGACGCTAAGAATAACAGCCCCTGCACTCTCGTTTATTCCATCAGAACTCCTGAGATAACACTGAATGTTTAACGTGAAACACTTTCCGTAGCAATCAAGGGCGTTAACTCTCACCGGATAGCTGCGTAGACTTCCATTATTGTTCTTTATTTTTTACAGCGCCTGATTTCCGTTTCATGTCGTTTGCAAGCAACGTGGTCGTTAGCTTAATGGTCGCGTTTACTTTAATAGACCTTAAATATAAGAGTTTGCATTGTGCACGGCTTTAGTTACTGCACTTTTGGAGCTCGCGTAACGCTAAGTCAGCATCATCCCAGTGACAATTCAGGAGCACTCACGTTTGAGAATGGCGTCAGGCAGCACTGAATGCAACCTGAAAAGAAAGAAAGAAAAACGTTCATCAAGATTAATGAGCTCAACGAAAAATACCACCATTTCAACACAGATTACAGTCTGTTTTCTTTTTCGCTACAGTTCGTCCAAAAATGGAGATGCCAACGACGAGAGAAGTTTACTTCCGATTAGAACTTTTTGTTTCCTTTCTTCTTCAGGTGGCCGGAAAAATCTTTCCTTCAAACCGGAAAGACGCCACCCGGGACAAATAAACTTCTTTCCCGAGTCGCTATTGCTTCCTCCGAAATTCCTGGCCTTAAATTAGCCCACCATGCTTTAGTAAAAGGAGATTGTAAGAGAAGGAACGAAAAGAAACGGTAGGTATTTATTTCGATTTGTTCAGTTCATTTAAAAGAGTTTTATGCTTAAGCGTGCTAAATATTGCGTCTGGAAAAGCAATGATATAGTAGGAAAACCCCGCTAGTTAGCTTTTATGATAACTAGATAAAATTCCTGATATATGTGCATGTGAAAGAGGCAATCTGCAGTGAAAAAATAATTTAAGAAATGCAGTCGCTTTTTTGAATATTTCTTTCTATCGTCTTACTCGGGGCGAAATCAGCGATCGATGTTCGGTTTCTGATCAGAAGACGTTCGTTTTTCGCCCCACGCCATTGGGCTAGGTCGCGCTTACAACATGAGACGCGGGGCTTGTCTACGTAGTTCTATGAGTACATTTTCTTGTCAACACGTTTTTTCTGCAATAACGCGCAGCAACCATGCAGAGAAAGTAATAGACAAACAGCAGTTGTAAATCGGGTTACAAGGAAGCCGTTTAAGCTTGAGAAACAAAGAAAACATCTTTGTTTTCGTAAAACTGTCCCATTCAGTATATTTGATAAAGTGAATACATTTCGCCTTGTAGTATATTGTCGACAAGCGGACGACAAGAGATGCGCGTCGCCTTCCGGGGTGCTGTACGCTTGTCACTTGGCTGCTCTCGTCCTAGCGTTCTCATATGTTCTGTGGGAGACCCTGTCGGAAAAACAGCGTTCAACCGAGCAATGTAGAGCCAGCAACCGTGGAAGCTAGCGTCACTCTCAGCACTGCGAAATCTGCAGAGATCGCAATAAGAACCGCGCCCCAAAATTCGTGACGTGGCAGCGAGCGAACGCATTCTATTCCGAACACACGTCTTGGACCACGCGCTTGCTTCCTTATTTACACAGCCGTTCGTCTATCGTAACTTCTCCCATGCGTCTACCTGTAATGCTGCATTGACTCCGATATTAGCAACAGGTGTGGCTAACTGTGTCATTCAAATCATCATCTGTCATCACCAATTCACACCGTCTCTCTGATCGTAGAAAGAAAAGGGGACGTTAGTATGAATGCAAGCACTATGCCCGAAATCAGTGTCAATTATAGTCCGCATCAATACCAACTGCTGAAAGTGGGATCCGCGGCCGAGATCCGCAGTCGTTCGAATGAAAGTGACACTTTAGCTGGGCTGCCCCCAATTGGGAACAAAACTCTGATCCCGGTGACATGTCAGGAGGATAAGACTAATCTCGTTAGCGCGAGCGGAACCTGGTGGCACGCTATAGTGCATTCTTACCCCGAAAATGGAAAGAATCTGGTCAACCCTTTTATCCTCGAGGGATCAGCTCTTCGCCGCGACATCGGTCTCTCTCGAAATCGGATTACGAGAAGCCGTTTACTCTGCGAATGCGATGATCGGCTCCCGTCACAGTGAGTCACTTGTGACTGAAGACGAAAATCGGCTTTAGCAACTGCCCCGAGATTCGGCTGACGAAAACATCGTATAGCTGTTTGTAAGGCCTGAAAGCGTTGGCCGTTGGCTTCCATTGTTCCTGTTCTGAGAAGGCGGCATTGATCAAACCGAAGGGCAAATAAGTGTCATCTTTGTCAAAACGGAATACTACTCACTCATTAAAAAAAAAAGAGCAGTAGACCAGAAAAGCAGCGTTCGCTCACACCTGAAGATTCGCAGGCAGTGCCCATCCCCTTTGGTCTAGCTAGGTGCAGTGAGCAAAAATCTAGAGCATGCACCAAGCATACGTCGTGGATCTACTTAGAAGTGAAGAAGACTTTGGTAGCAGAAAAATGAAGACGTCAACTGCACAGAGGGCAAAAATTTGTACTTCTTTTTAGTGCAGGAGTAGTGCTGTTAATACGGTGATGCGATGGCCCGGTGAAAGAAAAAAATGGGGTAACAGAGCAAGAAATGTTTCCCCTTTTAGACTTCCTTTAAGTGTGAGAACACATTGAAGAACTTTGGCCACCTAGCTCTAATACCGATACTATAGTGAATATCTTTCATATAACACTGCCCATTGTATCACAAATGGTCGACGACTGCACTTATATCCCAATTAACGGGCAGCATAGGTTTTGACATAGCGGGCCGTGGTTTTTTTTTTTTTTTAGTCATGAGACGCGTGTTATGATTATGTGGCGGATCAAGCCAGTGGTACTGGTAACATCGTCCAAGGGCGTAGAGTCCTCATTTTACATCGGTGTTCGTAACACTTAGTGTCGCAATTCACTGCAGGCTATCCACAAAGTGCACTAGGGGAGTCAGTACATGAGAAATTGCCTGCGATTCTATCCGTCCAGGACAGTCGTAGCTCAAGCTGAGGTCGATGACACCACCCGTAAATAAAGCGGCCTTGTCAATATGGAAAAAAATATGATAATACACTACAATAACTTGTAGACTTCGCCCTTTTTTATTTACATTTATCTCTTCGTCGCCCGCTACCTTGCGAGCGTGGGGGCCCGTAATTTCGATATAAGCAGCATTGTTTAAGCAAGCACTTTTTTTCACCACAGTTGTCTTGTGGCGCATTGCAATCTTCTATTACATATGGTAAATTGTTAAAGTGAGTATAGCAGCGACAGCACAAACACAAGCCCCAAACCCATGAGGAACACCGCCGGGTAGAAATTTCTTGTGTATTATAAAATACATTTAAGCGTAACAGAAACGAAAGAGTGTAATGAACGCTTTCCCTGAAGAAGCGATCATGCCACGTGACCTACGTTTGCTTCCGATCTCTGCTGCCGCTGAAACGCGATCTCATAAAAATTATGACCCACGCCAGCTGGACCGCAATCCTTGCTTCTAGCGAGCAAAATGCCAATGACGTGTGATGCGAAAATTCGGGGCCATAAGTTCTATTGAGCAGGGAGAAAGTAGCGGGTGCTGAAGCAAGGCTCGTTGCCTTGAGGGATATTTTAACACACGTGGCTGGAATGGCAGTGACGAGCTCGCCTCTTTGTACCACGTCCCCACAAAAGCCTGCCAGTGAAAGCTGGAAGACCCGCCCTCACATCGACGCGCGTGGCACTTGTTGCACATCTCATTTCGTATGTTCTATAGAAATAAAGAATTGATAATACAGACTCGCAGTTAATGCAGTCCGCAGCGGTGGTTTAATGGTTATGTGGGCCCGCAATCAAGCCCCGTAGGGCTTCATCCCTTTCCCCTACACCTACGCACGCTGAACGACGCTCCGGGATTGGCTGAATAAAAGGTGCCTTTACCTTAACCTAATCATAACTATTTGTTGTCGAAAGAATGAAACGGGAAACTATAAGCGTTCGTTTTATTGTTAGACGCAAACTCATGAAGCTGTAATGCAGAAGTCACTAGAGCATGACAGTATGAAGCTGCGATAGAAGCGGCGCACTCCACGCGTGCACACACACACACACACACACACACACACACACACACACACACACACACACACACACACACACACACATTATATGAGCACGCAACATAATTAAGGCTCCTCTTTGTATGTTTCTCGCCCACAGCGATCTCTTGTGCTTTTATTTAACTATCACGAACAAGTTAAGTATACCGCGCTCTCTTAGATAACCTTACAGTTAACATGATAATTATAAGTTGTGCAGCCAGAATTCCGTTATATTTGTCAAAACATTTAGTTAGCAACATTTTCACTTCTACCTAAAGGGTTTTTCTTCTATGCATTGTGCTATACGCTTTACGTGTCGTGTTTAACCAGGTGCAGTGGGCGAAAAAGTGAGATTCTGCTTGATACTCGAGCTACAACACTTTCCGAATTTCTTCCCGGAAGATGTGGTTCTATCTCGTCTGTGGTTTTCTGCCTGCCTGAGACAGTATATAATTAAATCACAACATCCATTACTCCGTAAGTCAGTCGATGTGTCCCTCCATTGATAGATCGATCGATCAATCAATCAATCAATCAATCAATCAAACAGTAACATAATTTATTAAACGACCACAGAAACGACACTAAGGCCTTATTGCCAGCTCACACGCTAATAAATGTCAGTATAAGATTAAAATGAATACAATCTAGGGGAGAAAATGTGCGCAAGGAATAGGGATTGTGTAACGAATTCGCAGAACATAAGAAATACCAAAAGGGCAACGGTGCTAACTACTACTTATATACAACGAAACATCAAATACGTTAAAGAGGCAAAGGCACAGCTCTCGTCTTTATAACACACTTGAGAAACTGGCAATCTGTTAAAACATGTTTTGCCATATTGAAATGAGAGTAATAAAAATTAGGCAAAATTTTGAGCCGCGTATTTAAAATATGCATTTTTCTTTTACAAATATTGGGTCTGCTGGCCGAATTCACAAAACTTCTCTTTCATGAGTCTTTCTTGCAATTATTCACTCGGCTTCTGTAATCATAATCCAGTACCAAGAGTTGCTTGAAATTTTTCCTGACAAGATCTTTTGTAGTCAAATGTTTTTTTTTTGTTTTTTTTTCCCATACGAGGCCCCGTCCTTTCACTCCAACAGGTTCTGCATTCCGCCTGTAAAGCAGGTTTCACCATTTGCTACGCAGCGTTGGGCAAAGCGCTCAGTTTGATACCAAATTGTGCAACCGCCATCACAAGTATCGCACATTTCACACAATGATGTACTCGAGCCTTGGTTTGCGAGTCAGACGAGAATCGAACAATAGAACTAGTGCAAGACTAGCAAAAAAAGTGCAATTATCAAGGACACGCAATGTTCCTTGCGTCTGTTTAGATTACTTCCATATGGCACGCGGTATTTTCGATCATTAATGTGGCGTGCTTTAGTACACAGCTAGACGTCCGGCTACAGTTGCCTTGTATAGGCAACAAGGTAACATGTAAAACCCAAAGCGGGTGGCTCCGTATGACATATAAGATCAGTTTACCTTGGGTGTGGTTCCCATAAAAACCTATCAGCCGCTTTGGAGTGCTTTCAGACAGCGATATTCACAACACAATAGACACCAAACCCATGCCTCAGTCACGCATTTGTTGTTTTTATTGGTTTTGCATGGAAACTAACCACCATTCGCCATTTAGTTCTCAAGTGAAACATTATTAGACTGTCGTTCTGGCGGCAGCTTTTTTCGGGAGAATCCCGTTGAAGCGAAGAAATGACTGTCTGATGATAGGAAATCACGCGTTGTTGGTAGAGAGGCGTCCCATACCGTGTGTGCACGGAAAGCGCAGTTGAAAGCGTGTACCTCTTATTTGTGATCCATTCCGCTGCTGCTTCTCTCAGTGCTAGCGTCCTCGTACACGAGCGCAAACAATGACGAACAACGCCATAGTGTGTTTAGTCCCATCGCGGGGATTCTGCGGGCTAGAGTGATTTCTGGAGAGATCGGAAGCGCCCAAATTGTGCGCACAAGTCCCAACTACTGACACATAAGTATTTCTGGGCTGCTTCCATCGAAGCAGCGTACACGCATCTGTTCGTTATTCAATTCGTAATGTCCTAACGCTGGCCTAATGATTATGGCACTCGTCTGCTGTTCTGAAGGTCGCCGTATTGATTCCCAGCCGTGGCGACTGCATTTCGATGGAGTCGAAATGTTCAGACCCGCTTTGCTGTGCGATGTCAGTGCACGTTAAAGAACCCCAGGTGATCGAAATTTCCGGACCCCTCCACTACGGCGTCTCATAATGATATGGTGAATTTGGCACGTAAAACCCCAGAAATCCCCAGAAACGTAAAAACCCAGAAACGTTTTCTTTCTATTTTGTTTTCCCCTCTGCTCCCTAATTGTTTAGTAACCAAATCTCCGACCTTCTTTTAGTGATACCTATCACGGACATGCTCTCACCACCTCCACTGCTAGCCCTAAATGTAAGAAGGTTGGAGAAGTGGCGTCATATAAGCTACAGTGCGTAAACAAACACCTGAACGAGTATCGTCGCATGCACTTGGACAATAATATCAAAGAATGAATCAGTTCCGAGTAGTAAACGGCCATATTGAGAAACGCCATCAATAATTATTTTGACGTCAATAACACTACAGCGTCGTAGTCACATCGCGAACAATGATAATAAAAGCATATGTGGCACGTACACCGCAATGGATATGCATCACATATGGCTGAATGGTAACCTTTAAAACCTACTTCAAGTTACATTCGTGCAATGTTCTACTGCCAGGGGCCCCGCTAACCTCCAGATCCCGGGTTCGCCTAACAAAGCCTTGTCTTTCACTTTTACATCTCCTAAGTTGTAGCTAAGTACTCCTAGAATTTTTAATACGTAAACTGCGCGTAACCGACTAACTTTTATATTGCTTTTGTTTGAGACGAAGCATTCATTTTACAACTTCGTTGATTCTATACCTAAAGAGCGATGGCTTCTTTCGGCGCCGTAAATTTCAATTTGTGCTTCGAACTACCCCGCAGCCTACAGTTTGCTCGGTTATGTTTTACGTCATATTTTCGCTCACATACTACGCCGAGTGTTTCAGTGAGAGAGACACTGAAGCATTCTGCAGTGAATCCTTTTCCTTTTAAAATTCGCCGAGACAGCCACAGCCAACCACTGACAAAAATCTGCATTTATATGAAATCTAAACACTCGATGAAAAAAAGACAGCAGGAATCTATAAGAGCCTATCAAACGGATACACTGAGAGAAGATATTCCTGGCTCACTAAAACAAAGAACTCTTGTATAGACGGGATCAGAGTTTTATATTTGTTTCTTGTCGCCACGTTTAAAGGGAGGTTGATTCTGTCCCCGTAGGCGAACCAATTTTAAGACCGCAATCTTCTTCTATGCACGCAGAGCTGCACTCGTATGCGTCGTATTCTCGGTAGGACTATTTGCATAACTGAGTGATCTGAAGTGCCTCCGTCCTAAATGGAGGTATGGGTGCCGTGTGCAGAACAATCTGAATTAAACACAAATAACGTAGCTCTCCTCTTAAGCCCTATTCGGGCGTTCTGAAGCGGCTGCTCTCGCGTTGTATATTGATTATTCAAGCAGAGAGAGCTGTAGACGTTTGCATGCTGAAAACCCGGAAGGGCTTTCAGGGTATGCGTTGTTATATTTTATTAAGAACGTGGGGATCGCAGTACAGCCCTTGCAGAACTTCGTATATTTCAGCGGGTGTGTTTACAGAGCGGAGAGCTTAGTTCGGTAAAATGTTCTCTTGTGTGCGTGGACGACCAATAAAAAAAATAAAGAAGGCAGTGGATATGAAGTTCATGCAGAATAACCAACCGTAGAACGGAACCTTCTGGTGATAATATAACAAGAAAGATTCACAGTGAACAGGCTAAATAGGAATGGTTCACTGAACATAAAAACTTACTACATGAAGGGTAGTTATGAACAGAGAACAAATGCAGCAAACTGAATTGTGTCCGGTGAGATGGTTTGCGTTCTAACGCATCGCTGTTTGAACAGGGTGCCCCAACTCACCAGGTACGCCAGAAGTGCTTCGGAAGCTACGCAGCTGTCAGATAGGCAAGGTGACAATAATTACAGTGAAATAAGATCGAAGAAAACCTCAAGACACTGAACAAATTTGTAGTACCAAAGATACGTTTAGTGTTATCGGTTTCCTCAGAGAAAAAGTTTAATGGGACGATGTAGTTATGAGGTGAGCAGGCATATAGTGCAATGAGCTCGAGCATTACAGGGTGAATTGGAGATCTCTGAAAGAGGTCCTGGTCCTGCATTGGAGATGGAATAGGCTGGTGAGGCGTGTCTAGCATCCAAATTGTATTCTCAGTGCTTGTGGAAGCGAGCAGTGCATACCCGAAGAACAAACAACTAACTTTATGTTCAGCATTGCCTAATTTCGGAGGCTCGTTTACACACCCTCGCAACCTTTTCCTTTCCCCAACACAATGCAATAACACCACGTAGAAGAAGATAGAAAAGCCTATTTCAGCTGCTGCTGCGCGACCGCGAGGCCGCCGCAACGTATACGCCTAAAACTAAAATATTCTAATAGATGCGCCTAGTGTTATGTTCGCCTAAACCCCCTCTTCAACCTTGCCTCTCAGACTGCTCTACTGCGAAGTAAAAGAAGGAGGGTTGCCATGGCGAAAAGTGGAATTCGAAAGACTGATGACTCGTTCGGTGTCGGGAAACTGAACCGACGCACTCTGGTGGCGTGTCGACCGCTTTCGCTTTGTTGTTAACCTTCGGGGGGTTCTCCCCATGGAAGCGAAATATGCGTCTCTCGTCGATGCGACCATCGCCGCCCCTTGCCCCACCACCACCTCACTCCCTAATCTATCTATCCTCTATCTACTTCCCCTTAGGAAACCGGAAGCCGCCCGCTTGCACTCCGGAAGGACACCATTCCGATTTTGCGGACGCTTCAACGAACCGCCACGGCAAGGCAACGCCTCATGTCGAACACAGGCTCAGAGTTTCACTCGCGACTGACAAATGAGAGGAAAAAGAGTCCGAAAATAAACTAAATAAACTCGGTTAGTTGTTTCGATGAACAGACAATGGCACCCGCTTCTATAATCATTAATCTGAGCTAATGGTCAGGAGAAAGTTATCGGGAGCGGCGCCCCTTCAGTACGGGTCCGTGCAGCTGGTTCTCTGCCTTCCTATAGTCTGCTTGTTTAGCAGTATGCTGCATTTAAGTCTACATTAAGGTAATCAAAAAGCAATGGACTAATGCTTCCGCTTGATCATAACGTAAGCTAAATCACTCCATGCAATGCACACGCTATGGAGAAAACAAAAGCATTTAGTATTGACGAAAGCAAATATTCCTCAAAGCGCCTTGAGGCTAGTTCTTCTGACATTATATAGCATACATAAGGTTGATGATAAGAAAAGAAAACCGACGCAGACGGGCAATACCCTAATTTGAAAGTGCAAGTTCCTCGCGCCTGCAACTATTTCTTTTTGCTTCAGCAACAACGCCCATTCATTTTGCAATCACTTCTGATTAATGCTTAGTATTATCATATTTTTAATGAACGTTTTAATTATCCACTTTATTCGGTGCTAACAGGCAAAGTGAAGAGAATACTGTTTTATTCATATATCCAATACTGTGTAGGACTTCACTTAACAGAGATCGAATGAGAGGCGTTGGTGCGCAGTGTGTGAGGAAGGCATGGTGGGCTTGGAAAGTTACGTGTTAGTCAGGGGTTTCATGGAAACACCTCGAGAGGTTTTGTTACGCCAAGTAAAGCTCCTCATGTCACATTACCCTACTTCTTGTGCTCGAGGCAACCGGCCTGCTTCCCTTTTCTGGAACTCAGAGGTGATGGCAGACGAGTGAAGTTCGTGTACTTTGGGCAAAGCTAAACGACAACCTCCTTCTGCAGGATACTACACGTATATGTCGCGCGAGCTGCAGCGTGGGTAATCTGGGTAATCTGAAGCAATGTAAGATATTTTCGCAAAGAAAAAGGTAGATCACAGAAAGAGCACCTTTGTGACAACTATTGCTTGTTATCCTTTCTTTTATTGCTAAATTTGTATTCCGTTCTGCCGCACGAACTGAGATAAGCACCCTCTTAAGTTGAATATATTTGCCAGCGAGGATAAGACATGAAGAAAGGGAGATACAAGTAGAACGCTCCTAAAATATATTTAATTCATAACCAACTACTGCAATATTAATCCTTAAACCTCCTGAAATGCTCCTCGTTGGGTGAAAAGAAGCTCAATTTGAAAAAAGAAAGAAGTACAGAAACTATAGACTCAGCATTCAAGAGGAACAGACGCAATTTAGGCGAACACGAGGTACCGCAATCGCGAGCACACTGGAGTTTAAGCAATGAAAAACATCTCCCCATTATGTTTAACGGGTAACGAGCTAAAGAGAGTTTCTGCTAGAAGGCACATCATCAGTGCCCCCTTCGCTACGCTCCGCCCACTTCCATTCAACTGTAAGAAGCACATTTTTCGACAAAAGGGAATCTCTCACGCTCTGGGAGCTCAGACAACGCGGCAAGGCTGAAAAACGCCACCGCCGTCCCCTCCAACAATGCAGACAGTTTCGACTGCCTTTACCGCAATCGAAAAAAAGAAAGAAGGAGAAAGAGCCCCATTCGCCTCGATCCACTTAAACACGCGTGCGATAGCGGGCCCCAGACCATTTAAAACGGCAGCAACCGCAATTCGAAGTCAACTGGGGTGCTCGTGTCGCCGTATTGAACGAGTTTTGTAGTGCTTGACGCAATGTCGTGAGGGGTCTCCCACTGAGATGCTTCCGGTTTCTGCTTCACATACACTTTTGAAACTGAAATTTCGCGCACTGTGGCACTTAAAACGGCGTTCATCAACGCATTCTCTTTGATTGTAGCAATAATACACACAGCAAAACAGAGAGGTAGAGAGAGGGAAGTGATAGGGTGGGTTATGACCCCTCGATGACCTCACTTCCGTAACGCTCTTCTTATTGTGCCCGCCCCGCGTCCACCCTTTAAAAATGGCTGAGTCACTAAAGCTTTATATTGACGGCCAACAATGACGTCAGAGTACATATGGGTGTTCAGTAAAGTAGAATGTGAAGGTTAAGCCTGTGTAGAGATCTAGTGTTAGTTTTGAAGCGCATGGAAAACGCATTCGGCTATCTCTTTTGCAGCGTCACGCTCCAGCACGGTATGTTCTGAGGCGCTCTCACTTCCGACCTTGGGGCGTGACCGAAATCTCATTACGCGCCTCTTGGAGCTTTCGTTTTGCGTAAAGCCATGTGTCGAGAAAAAAAAAAGGTATCACAGAGGTACAGTAGAACTGATACATGACTGTGAATATGCGAAGAATAATATAAAAGAAAGAAGAAAGAAAGAAAGAAAGAAAGAAAGAAAGAAAGAAAGAAAGAAAGAAAGAAAGAAAGAAAGAAAGAAAGAAAGAAAGAAAGAAAGAAAGAAAGCTTGTTCACAGCCGACGCAAGATACACTCATTTGCTCGACCGATTACCGACACCCCTTGCTTCAGCCCATTGCAATCATAGTGAAAGTAGCAGTACTGGAAAATGTACTAAGACAGTACTAAGTACAATACTAAGAAAATGAAAGAGAGAGAGCGAGAAAGAAAGGAAGGAAGGTCTCGGCTTGCGGAAAAGGAAAAAGCGCGGGCCCGTTCAGTGGAGGAACGTCGTCCATTTCATTCACGCCGGCCTTGCTAATAGAGGGACCTTCAAGAGAGGGACCTCCAATGACTCAGAAGCCAGCAAAGGCCGATACGGTGCAGAGGGAGCCACTTTACGTGATTTGATTGCTGGTCATATTGTGGACCAGCCGGCGGCGCTCCTCTCTTATTATGAAGTAGAGACTAAACGACTCTCAGGCACACAGCCTTTTTGTTTATTGTTCACCTGTCCTACTGTCTTGGCTAATGATTCATGAAATACCAACTTCCGCGCCGGGCTTACCCATCGAGGGCCGGAATGGCATGTTCCGGGGTGTGCGTTCAGCGATGTTAACGTATAAGCGGTGCCTAACCATCGTACCCCGATGCGGCACCCCGTATGATACGAATACAAACAGGTTGAAACCGTGAAACATCACTTGGAATTTTAGACCCCTGCGCCTTTGTTCGTTTGGGTTCGCATGTTGGTTTATTGGTGGGCGGGCAAACGCTTAATTGAGGCTGTCGTCTGGTGTGACCCGAGAGTAAGCAGGCCGTCGCACTTTCAGTCCACTTAATTATGCCGAGATCTCGTGGAGTCATTACTGTAAATGTTGTCCGGTGATTTACGGTCCTAACTTTGTGAAATAGGAGCTTTTTAAACCAATTAGAAACCATCCAAACCTCACAGTCCTATAATGCGCCTTTCTGCGAGTCCTTTGGTAGCTATGTCACTAAATGACGTGCAGTTATTAGGAAATATTGCTTCTCCCGTCAAACAGAAAGCAAGTATACTTATTAAGTGGCAACGTTACGAGGGTTATCCGTGATAATCATCGGAGATTTAATGCCCACTGTACAACGAAGACGTGTCCCGATGACCAGCCTTGATCACGGCGTCCTGCACGGGGCTGAATTCCAATTTGCACCTAGAAATTTCTTATCTTTCCCAACCTATAGAACAGTCTGCTGTACTGCTGTGTCTCCCACCTTCTGGTGTCATTTGCGTCAATCTAACAGGCTATCGGTGATCTGTTTTCATTACACAACCTGCACAGGCACATTGCTTGTTCTGTTCAACTCATATTGAATGTCAGCTGCCTCTCGTAGTTTTCCGTTCTACTTTCATTTCTTCCTAGCTTTAAGTTAGCGACTATCATTTTTCGTTCCTTATTGCCATATATGCTTGGGACGAGTGCCTGTAACATGCCTCTTAGTTAATGGCTTTTTACTTTTGCTGTCACTGTTGCACTTTCCGAACCCTAATGATGCAGAAAACCCGGGAAAGGAATTAACGGACCGAATAAAATGAACCAGACATATTCTCATCGAGACATCTGGGCACAACTAATTCAGTCGAACACATGAGGTATTCTATAATAAGGCAGAGAAAAGTCTATACATCTTCTACAACAACTACACACAGTGTCTTAATTAGTTTCCGTCGGCTTCCATTCCGACACCCTTAGAGTTAAATTCCTTGCCCTCAAGGTATCTTACTGATCTACACTAGTATTCACCTATGTGCTCGAAGCATGCCCTGTTACGCGGCAACCTGCTTAACACTTACTGACAGCCGTTGGCGGTGTGCACTTCGCGAGGCCCACGCTGAGCCAAGGCTTCGAACTGAGAGCTCTAATCTCCTACTAATATGAGTCCACAGACGCGCGAAATGAAATTCCTAAACCTCGACTAGCCCTAGCACGTGCGTCTCCTTAATTAACGGCATATAGCAGCGGAAAAAGAATGGAAGCGAACATGTGGCGTGACCTTCCTCCCGACTAAGACCTACGACGAACGAAATCTTCCTTTGTTAAAAGGTTCCCGCCTAAGCGCAGTTTCAACTCGGCAAGCTATATAAATTCTGGTCCGACAGCCCCGCTCTTTCGGTCAAAGCAAAAATTTGCGCTGCATCGCACTTAACGAAGCGCGGCGATTACACTATATACTAATTACGTCATGTGGCTCATAGAAGAACAGCTCCCCGTGTATGGCCGCCATCGCAAATGGAAATAAGAGATAACGCCGTTTCATCCGCATCGTTCCCGCAGCTTTTTCCACGTCAAGAGTGCCGATGTCGTTTTTTGTGTGTATATCTTTTTTAGTTAATTAGAATCAACACCACATCTGCCATACCGAAGCAAGGTTTCAGATAAAGGATGTTGAATTCGAAAAGCAAACAGACGCGGTGGCTACCCTGTCAGTTCACTCACCATTCATTACTCCCTCTGTCTAATTCGTATAATTTTGACGATATTACGCTAATTTATTAGATTTGAATGAGTAGTGGGTATTTGGACTTAGCCTTAACCCGCACACAACGCTAATGGGCTGTGACGGCTGCGCATACAGAAAGAGTGGTGAGTCGCAAGACAGTGACAGTTCCTAGAAGTAAGAACCTGCAATGGCTATAGGAGGAATCACTGACAGAGAGCAAGATATTAAAAAGGTCCACAGGGTATTCTGACGAGGCATTATTCTGGTGTAAGATACTTCATTACAGACATCGTCGGTCGTCGTCGTCCTCTTCATCAAAACGTCATCTGCTGAGGCCCGGCAGCCTCACTAGAAGCGAGTGTAATCACGAAAGGACGGCGAGTCGCAGCAGGCAAATGAAATCAAAGGAGGAATGAAAGAGAGAACACATTCTACGTTCACACGCAAACAAGACCGTCACTTCAGTTAAAGATGACTCCCAATGTCAGATGTTGTGAAAGTGTTTTGCAGGGCTAGCTTCTGTGAGACTGGGAGAGGATGGGCCTGAAACTAATGGTTTCCGTGTGTATACGTTACTGTGGAAGCAGATAGGTAGTTGAAATCTTGTTTTTGTTTTTTTTTTGCCCGTATCGTCCCACCATCAGTCCAGCAAGGCTTATGACCGCCACTGTTGTCACGATTGTGCTCATCAGGGAGCCTCTTCAAGCACATCCTAGCCATTTTCAGGCCAGTAAGTAAAATAGGTTTTCTCGGCCGATCCGCTGGCAAATTAAACTGCTCCAATAAAGCAGTGATAAAAGAGAATATAAGTATTAACCTCTATAGAAGATGTATGGGCTGAGGAATGACAACATATATTGGTATCCTATCAACAACGAGAATCCTTGATAGTGTCTCTAGTGCAAGTCTGAGGTTTATGCGGCGTGTTGTTCTTCGGGGACTCCACAATATCTCGCAATGCACTCGTTGACCGATTGTGTGACGTCCAGTGCTGACAGCGACCGGGATCCGCTGAACGACATCCGACTTCATGGAGGGTTGCTGGCCGGAAGAAACGATCCCCTCAGCAACGTTGCACCCCTCCCGTGAGCTCCTTCCCCTAGTGGGACAGGGTACATGCGTCCCTGTCTTCAAATATGATTAGCTTATCCCGCTTCCGCTCCTCCTCCGCTTCCTTATTCCCCTTACTGGCACGTACAGGCGCATGCACAAGAGAAACTGGGAAACTCAACTTCCAGATATCTATTATCCTCATGCTAAGCAAAAAAATTAGTAATAACAGAGAGAGGAAAGTAAGGAAAGACAGGGAAGTTAACCAGCTGAGGCCTCTGGTTGGCTACCCTGCACTAGAGAAAGGTAAATGGGGAATTACAACTATGACGTACATTTCGCTGTGGGGATGAGTCGATCTTGGAAAAACACAGGCGAAAGTCTTCATGTCCTACGTTTCCGACTCTAGAGCAGCTAAGGAAAAGAACATCTGAGTCCGCTCGCAAATATATTTGTTTGGCGGTTTAAAAGATCTGGACAAAAATTCTGCTGGACAACCTAGAGAGCGTTGTTCAGCAGCCTAGGGCTTATTACAAACGATACCCTTTTCCCCGTCAGAAAACAATACTACTCGCCGTGAGTTGCTTCACAATGTCATGCGGGTAATGAGGTGATCCAAGTATAAATAGACCGTACAAAACTTACATGCTTCGACTAATGCATACCGCACTAAAGCTGCACCCATGCGTGGCTGTAGTGATCTGTCATCCGGTATGCACCCCCCCTTACACACACACTCACACCTGTGTACCTATGTGCGCACACCGAAAGGAGGGAGAATGTGGGAAGATCCCGACAGCTCCCATGTGTCATCGCAATCTGCGAATGACTGATCGCTAGCTTTCAGCTCCAACTTCTTTTAGACTCGCTCCGATACGCAACATCACCCGTGTCATTATCGCATTATGTATATCGACACGCATAGTCATACTGCGGTCAACCGAGCTGTGCAGAGGTAACCGTACACACTCATCAGCGAGACGCTCGTCGTAACACCGGAAACCCATCCGTCACACTCATCCCTTCTTCAAAACTTCGAAAAACAATACGGCGACTGATTTCCATCATTGTATGGTGCAAAGAACGTTGCCCATATGTGCCCTAGGGACAGTTGAGAACATCGACCTGCCACACCTAAAAACAAAGAAGCCTAGCCGAGGGAGCATTTTAAGTCCAAATCAACACAGGACACTTGGACTAAGGGGAGTGCGCACAGAAGGGTCGGTTGCAAACAAAGGCCACGTCTCTCAGAGCACAGCGGGGCCTCCACCCCCCCTTTTTCTCCTTTCACACATTCGCACACTTCCCCCTCTCTTCTTCTCTAGTTTCCGTCCATCATAGCGCGCGCTCTACAAGTTCCGTAAGCCGTAAAACGCAAGCAGGCGCAAGGGAGGAGGAATCCCGCTGTTTGACAGTGAGCTGTGTTTATAGGTGGCTGGTGGCACGTAGTTCTCAGGTGTTCATAAAAAAAAAGGAAAGAAATCTGCCTCATAGCTAACTCTGGGAAAGAGGCTTGCGAAGCTCGCATCAAAATACAATACTTTTGCTTTAACCCACCCACCATCTGTGGCACTAACGGACGGCGTAATTCAAGCTTTCCGACCCAAAGCTGCAAATTCAAGTGCTGCCTTTTACAGCAAGCTTTAGCACAGTGACTAGGTATTAAAGCATGACATGCAGTATGCTCGCAGAGGTATTGGCACAATATTTCTGACCGATACGCTTTTTTTGTGGCGGTCTTTCTTTTTGCATAGTGCTGTGCTCTCAGCAGAATTGAAGAGTAGACTACCGATGGCACACCAGCCTACTTCGGAGGACTGTCGAAATATAAGTAATGAAAAATGTTGTTTACGGCGTGGCAACCCCATGCCGCCCGGCTGTCGCAATAATCCCTGCAGCTGATGGAGCTTAACTACAGCCTTCTTTATCTGTTTAGACTTCCTGGTGTGGACATAGATTTCAGCTCACGGAAGTGCCAAAGAAACAGCAATGATTTCGGGCACAGGCGTTTGGTATAACATTTCAGGCACATGTAAAATATCTGTCGATCCGAAAAAAGAGCGGACGTACGACTGGCGTAAAATAGTATCGGGGCACTTGCGCACGACGCATGCACAAACGACAGCCATAACACAACTTCCTTCTGACGTTCGTCCGTACTGGAGGTACTCGAAGTAGCAAAGAGCATTGAAAACCTAGGCATGGAGTCGCACAACCGGACATGACGTGCATATATTGTTTTCGAATAATGGAAGGATCAAATAATAGGACTTCATAAGCAATCAGGAAGCTCTTTCACGATTAACCCATGCAACCGCTCGAAAGCTCCTATGAAGCGAGTACTAGTTTTGTCCCATGACCAGGAATAACAGTAGAGCTCCATAAAACAAACTGCAGTGAAAAAAAGGGAATAGCATAGGGAGACATTAGCACGACTGCTTACATGTAGTACGGCTCTTGAACATCACACATTTAGGCGCTGAAGTTCCGACGGGGCTGACGATAACGCCTCGGTACACTCAGCTTCACGCGCCCATAGCACTGAGACATAAGCGCGACCCAAGCCGCCGCACTTTTGTGTTGAAGACTTTTGTGTTGTGAGCGGGTGGCCATCACTTCCGCTCGTGTAGTCAGCGCTAAGCACTAAAATTACACGTTCGGTCGACTGGCTTCGCTTGTTGTGACAGTGCGTCCCGGCTGAAACGTGGGAAAAACATCGTCAGCGAGTCGCACGTGTATCCAAAGAACAGAGAGAGTAATTTTCACGAGCATTATCTTCGCAGCATAATGTCAAACGTAAGGATTACGTCTGATTGTGAAATCACTTGTTGACGGTTCGTGTTTTTGCAGCAATGCTTGAGTGACACCACGTGGGAAGCCGAATGTGCAACATAGGCTGATTCATGGTGGTACTTGCGCGAAACAAACGGGGACGACTAGCCGTTTTGCTTCAGTTCATAGGCTGATTGAGTAACTCAGCCCGGTGGAACACTACGCCTACGCACAGTACAGCGTAAACAGAATAGAAACGACTCAGCACATTTACTTAATTTTAGTACATAGTTGCTTAATTATCTTTACTAATTAACGTTACTAATAGTAATTACCTTTACAAAAGTAAATGATTGCTTAAGTTTCTTGCCATTCCAGAGTTTATCTCCCAGAACTATACTACTCTTTTCATGAGCGCGCACGACGCGCGCTGTCTTTATAACCGCTCTTACAAAAGTGTTACATATGGCAATATCAGACATTAGGCATACAGGGCACGCATGGCACGTATCCACCAATCACCATTCTCATCTAAATTTATGACACAGAAATACATGTCAATTCCTGTATAGGCCTCTCATCGGCACATAACACTTGGGCAAACATACCATATTTGGACACGTGCCATGTAGGCCCAGTATGCACAAGTGCTTATATGACCATGTATGCATATCGGGCTATATATGGCACGTGTACACATATTGCCACATTTGTACATCTAATAATAATAATAATAATAATAATAATAATAATAATAATAATAATAATAATAATAATAATGGTGTCAATTTGTGGTATTTGCGTGCCAGAGCCAGCCATGATTTTGAGGTATGCCTGTTGTTGATTTGTGGGGTTTAACGTCCCAAAACCAGCTGTGATTATGAGAGACGCCGTAGAGGATGCCTCCGGAAATTTCGACCACCTGGGGTTCTTTAACGTGCACTGACATCGCACAGCACACGGGCCTCAACATTTCGCCTCCATCGAAATGCAGCCGCCGCGGCCGGGATTCGATCCCGCGATCTTCGGATCAGCAGCCGAGTGCCCAAACCACTAGACCATCGCGGCGGGACAGGTATGCCTGTAGTGGAGGGTTCAGGAGTAATTTTGACCCCCTAGGATTTAACGGGCGTCTAAATATAAGTTTACGGACGCTTTCTTGCATTTCGATCCCGTGACCTCGAGCTTCGCCAGCTGACACCTAGCCACTTAGCTACCCAGGGAGGCTACCTGACTTCGTGACAGAACTACACGCATGGAAAAATTAGTGTACATGTCTTAACTGTCATATATGGCTCTACCACGAATTGGAAAAATATAAACACAGGGACACGTGCCACATATAGCCCGATATGCCCAATGCGCCATGTGGTTGTACAAGGGATTTCTCTACAATGTGCTTACCCCGTCCACGGACTTTAAAGCCCAATTTAACGCAGCACGAACGCTCACTCAAACGAGTGAGCGCCGACTGTGATAATCCCGATGCATCAGTGCAGCGTACCCTCATGTAGTGCCCGTAGTACAGGAGGAGGAATAAACCTTAATGCCACAAAACACTAGGTGGATCACAGAACAGCGCATTAAGTGAGAGATAGATTGTACAGCCTCGATGGTCCACCACCTGCACTGAGTAAAGTGCTTGGACCGTAGCTACACTCTGACAACCAAATACGTCCAATGAGTGAACATTTTGACGGTCGGCGTGAAAAAAACGAGGACAATATGCAAGGAAGGACACAAGCCGCAGCTCTCTCTCACAACTAACATTTATTAGGCAACACACGCATATTAAGAGCACTGACCAAACCCACGTGATCGTATATGACGAAGAGGGAAAAACGTACAACAGGACAAAATAAACCTGCTGAGAACCAATACAAGATATGCTATGTAATTAAACGATTCAGAAATTAAATTTTTTTTGTCATGCAAAGCTACCAAAGATATTTTGTATCAATAAATTTAGGGGTGCAGTCGGGCTTCCAACAGTGTCTAGCCATGAGTGAGTACTCATTCCCTTTAAGAGAGCGTTTGTGTTGAGCGAATCTTCCACTTCAAACATTTTTTATCCATATCTCTTACTTTTATTCATATATTTTATTCTTATTTTAGCCAATCTTGCATTCATACATTCCTTACGCGCGGACGGCCAAAATGTTTAAGCATTTCCAACTCGCCCAAACGACCATCCTTCTATAATGTCCTGTGAGCGCACTTCAAGGTATTCAATGAACGCAAATCTAATGAGCCATCTGTACTTGACATTACGGCATCTCCTTATCGTGTTTTATTGATAAGGGATATATCACATAGGCATTCTAAGGCAGCACATTGAAATATTTGTAGGGACTGTATTCCCAGTCATCTGTGTGACCACCCTGTGTTTATTGGACTCTGCCCTTAGAGGTATTCTTTACACGTTAGCCATCATGCTTGCATACATAGTATGTACATACTCAGCCCGCTATTTCTTTTCTTATGCTTCTTTTGCGGCTTCCTTTTCTGCATGCGTGTGCTTATTGCTTTCAACGTAAGATTCTGGTCTAGCAGGCTGTGACATAGCCTAACTTTTCACGTTTTAAAATTTAAATAAAAAATTACAATGAGTTGAAGAGCGGGAACAAGTATGACAAAGAGAAAAAACATATCACTCATCCAAAAAATGAAAACCTCTGTAAGCGGGAAAAGGAGGAATCAGGCGACACTTCAATGACGACCGGAACGAGCCGATGGGGGCCTCACAAAGCCCAAAGGTTCCCCCAACCCTGAGGTAACAAAAAGCCCTGCGCCCCATTCCCCCTGCCTGCCCCCCCTCCCCCCCCCCCCCCTCTCATCGACGCGACCCTCGAACCCACGAAATACAACCGCTCCTTGACCCCCCCCCACCGGTTCACGTAGGCACACTTTGGCAGCCTTGATCTGCCCCCCCCCCCCTGCCCCACATCCTCGCGCCCAAACGGCAGCATGGCTAGATGCCCCCCCCCCCCCTCCCTTTTTCTTTTTTTCACAAGTCAAACGCAGAGTACTGCATGCAGCTACAGAGGGCAAACTGCGCGCCACGCCGGTAAATACCCGTAATCTTTTGATGTCGTGACTTAACACCACCTTATACATTAAACCGCATTGTAATGCGATATCCCATTTGCAAATTTGAAGCTTTACGTTATGGGCACATCAATATTATCAGCGATATGCATGTAGCAAACTGTCAAAGCACTTTGGAGACAAATATTTCGCATGCCGCTGATCATCAAAGCCTGTTGGAACGTTGATGACTGATTGGTTGCTTCTTTTGTTCCACTCATTACGTCAGAGGTCGAGGCGTTTGCCTCTTTACAGCTTTTCGTGACGCATGCTGCGGCACGCTCTCGCTGAAAAAACTAATTTACCAAAATAAATGACCTTAAGAATCAACATCAATTTCAAGACTTCCTTTTTTCTTCAAGTGCATCCGTTGCGTTGAAAGCACAAGCTTCGGCAGCAGAAGGGGCTTTTCACTTCTTCATCGGGAGATGAAAAATTTGCGAGAGAAAGCTGTCTCAAGCGTAGCGCTCGAGCTTGCTTCGTTCGTGCAGACATTACGTAACGCTCATCTTCAGCTGCTTATCCAAACTAATTCGTCTATGGCGTTACTATGTCGTTCCTGAACACGGATAAAGAAACATGAATTCGCCTTGTGAAAAATATCATTAACAATCGGAAGCTCGTGTCCAATCCATTAACAATCGGAAGCTCCACGTGTCCGCGGCATCTTATACACACTGAAGGCAGGAACTTACGACCTATCATTTTAGCTCTGAAAGTGATACCGGGGCAGAAATGTAGCGCCGAAAGTCTTCAGTAGCAAATCACGTGACTTTCGCTTATGTACGCAATTTCACCGCGAATAGAATAGCATGAACTAAAGAAAACAGGGTAAATGACCAAAAGAACTGTCAAATTATGTTATTCACGTCCCATCTACCTAGTCCGACGGTCAGCATTTGTGTTGTTGCTTCCTTGCGACACGCAATGGATTCCAAGTCAAACGACGCCATTCGTGTCTAAGCACAAGCAGCAGCTGAGGGGCTTCCGGCGTCACCACGCCCGTGCCATTTTCTCACGCAACAAGCACGCTTAACGACATTGCCCATTAGGGTCGATTGAGGCGCGCTGTCAACCAGCGACGACGAACGTACACGAATTCGCACCTTGACGCCGCTCTGTTGAAGCGTCCATACATGTGCGACGGAAAGGTACGTGTTCAATCTTCCAGAGGTCTGCAAACATATCGTGCAAACATATCGCGGTCGCTCTTTCATGCGTTCCGGATTGAAAGTACAGAAGCACTCTTTTCAACACTACCGCTCTGACGCGTGTCCCACAATTGTGTCAACAGAAATCGGCCCTTAACGGCGACGCTCTGTCAAACTTCACGCGACAGGAAACTCGTTTTGTTTACAGCGACATTATGTACAGAAAAGCTATCGCAGTATGTTACTCCACACGCGAAGTGACGCCCAGCTTTCGTGGCGCGCACGCTATATCGCACTCGTGAGAGCCGCTGGCCACTAACGCGCCAAATTTCAGGGCCCGACCCGACGAAAAGACAACAATAAGTGAAAGCGAAGGTTGAAACATGCGGTAAGATTGTTAAACAGAACGTTGTCGGCTTGCCTAGGCTAGGCTGGGAAAGGTAACAGAGTAATGGAAAAGAAATTGGAGCACGCTTAAACTTTGCCTTTATGAGTGGAACGTGATCACGTCATCGGACCTCACTCGCATCACCTTCTCATTCGCTTGTCATCTTATCGCGTTAAAATGCAACGTAGAGCATGCATCCCACACGGCAATCAGGATGATATTTGGGCAAATAATCTATCCGGGTTAATGCCTCTTCCATGTAGGTGGAGCTGCGCGCATGCACCGCTAATAGTATGGTAGAAATGCTGTGAAAGGCGTTTGGTGGGGGCTTTCCAGTAACAGAGCGATGTTTCCTCATACATTGAAGTTACAATCTGAGCTACCTCGTGTGTATGTTGTACTTAAGCCATATAGTTTACAATTTTTTCTCACGGATGTTTACTTGAGAAATTCGATTTTGTTTAATCACCGATCTGCGCCATGACGGGAGGGTCTGCTTGGTTCGGAGTGATTTGGTATGGCTTTCTCCACCATAGACGCCGGCGTCTACACCTCAAGCTGACGATGGATTTTCACCGACACGAGCTGTGCACAGCACAACGCAGTGTGTAGTTTATGTGGACAGCACATATTAGATAAAGAAATGACCTTTATTTGAAAAGAAGAGTTTACATTTTGCAACTGGAATGAATTCAGCGCTGCTGCTCACAGTGCATAAAGGTGTCCCCTTTCTGGAAATGAGAATGACTTAACCTTACGCGTTGTCTAGTCTTCATCTTTCCTTCAGTGCTCATGCACTGGCACTAAGGAATAAGTTATCTGCATGGGGCTTGCCACGCTAATTGATTTTGTATCCGTAGCTATTCGTGCATAAGGAAAGAGGTGTGCTATGACGAACCGCAATGTAGAGCTCTGAACACCGAATGTCTTAAGGTTCGACGAAACGCCATAATTTCGTGTGACGTGAAGTCATTTATCCCGCCCTAATGTGGTGCGTGAGCCGAATCTGCATGCGTGTGACCTCTTCAGCTCTCCAACGCTTCATTTCACGTCCTGTTTCACTGCTTTTCGCATACAGTGCAGCACGCTTCAGCGACCGATGCTGGACTTGCGACATTGTAGCTATACCACATGCAGCGAGGGAGCTGTCTGCTCGCGAATGACTGGAGACTATTAACGAAGAGTGTCACCACTGGACAATAACCTGTACTGTGTATGTAGTTTCTCTGTAGAAAATGCTTTGCCCATCGTGAATGCCTTTTCTGAGCATCACTTTCTGCTCTATATGAGAGATGCGGTGAGAGAGAAAGAAAGACAAACAAGGAAAGGGAAAGTCAGGCTGGTTAACTATACGCCTGTTTGTCTATGAGGACGACCTGCTTGTCTACCTCTGTTTCTTAATTTGAAACAGGTACTGAGTCCAGTGGTACAGTGCCTTGAGGTTCAAAGGATGCGGTGTTCTATAAACGTGGTCAAACCTGACACCTGACCTTGATATGTGGATGTCATTAGAGAAACGATCACCCGGCATCGGACAGCAAATCGGTATCTTATTATAGCAGCAGTGACTGTTACGGTATAGTTGTGAAAGTTGTGTTTTAGATAACTGCAAGGCATATAAAACGTCAATAGACAGCATTAGGCAGGAAGCAGTCGCGTTGTCATAAAGATGTTGGCCGTGGTGAGAATTGACAATCAAGTTGAAGATTTGAGTAGGACGTGTCTGACCAATCATTAAATTGGAGCGCATCTTTCTTACTATCATTCTGCCTCCACTCGATTCGAAGCACATATGTTTTTCTTCCGCGAAATAAATGTACAATGTGGCACGTTTTTCAACACCGGTTCCCACAGCTCCAATCCCACCCGTTATTTCCCACCGTTGCAGTCACACATTCCATCCGTATTGCACTCAATTTTTTAGCTTCTTTTCTTTGCGCCAATCATCACAATCCATCTCTCGCTTCGCTCACCGCACCCTTCCGTCTTTTAAAACTTGATCTTTTTAAAAGTTGCTGCACAATACGCTGCAGTAAATTGGCTATGGGGGGTGGCCGCCGTTCGAGGCGTCTGGGAACAATCGACACGCCTGCACGTGCTCGGCGTGGTGAGTGCATTACGAGCCGAAGTCAGGACCCATGGGGACAAAATGCGGGTTCGAATTGTGTCAAACACGCGGCTGTGTCGAGTTCCCGTTCTCCTTCAATGGGTGCCTCCTATCTGTACACACAAGACCACCTACTCTCCTTTGATTTGATGACCCTCTCTGTCGCAACAAAAAGTCGGGGGCGCATTGTGTCCATTGATGCTCGAGTCCTGCGTGGTTATTGCGTTGTGAAGGAAGCGTTAGCACGAAACAAGTGAAAAATAATTTGTTAAGGCTAAGGATAGGAACTAGGCATGATACTATCAGTGCGATTCACGGGAAGAAGTGTTAGACGAGAAACAATGGAGTTTACGAATCGAAGGCGGCGTTATTTCATTAAGTCCTGCTCTATGGTATGCGAAAATATTTTTATAAGAAACTGCGCTTGTCGTCGTTCTGTTTAGTTATCTACACACACACACACACACACACACACACACACACACACACACACACACACACACACACACACACACACGCTACTGATGCAGGTGCATGTTTTTTTTTTTTTTAGACTACGATTTCTCGTGCGGCTATAATGCGGAGTAAGGTGTGCCCGTCGATCGAGTGCTACGGAACACTTCTGAACGTACGACTGCCTATAGTTCGGGTTTTTCAGCGTCAGTAAACAACAAAGCTGGTGAACTGACACATTAATTGGAGAATCTTATCGCATGTTGTGTTGGGGTTTGGTGGTATACTACAACAAACGGCTGTAAGGAGATTCAAAATTGTAACTAGAGTCGAAACGAAAGCTGTAGAACGCAAGCACCGCACCCTGCTCCCGGTGACTCGTCATTTTGTTTGTGTATTTATTTGTTTCTGTATTTTCGTATAAATTTAAAGCATATACATCTTCTCTTGAGTGCTTCAAATAGCCAACAAGTACGCCTGCGCTCTCGAATGCACTTAAAAAACAAAATGAGGACATCTATAGGAATAATAGATGGATAAAGCAGCCTAATATTTTCTCATGCCTCAGTTGCTTTAGTAACCCTGAACACCGAGCACGGCACGTGACATCGACGGCAATATTATGTAGTGCTGTGCACAAAAGACACGGATGCAAGAAAAAACGATATGAGACACGATGCGCGACACACACAAACGTGCAGGCAAGTTTAAAAGATCTTAAAAAGATATTAAGTGCTGCAGTTCGAAAGGGCGCATTTACTCCTTTGTCTAGACGCATCGATGAAACATCAAATGCGAAAGCGTAGAACGTAAGGGCACGTGCCTGAATGTATGTCAGCTTACCGACCGGAAGAGGAGGGAGAGTGGGAGACCGCGTGCCTTTTCACCGTCAGCACTCGGCGGTCCCTTCCTCTGCTGAACAATATGTTCTCCTATAGCTACCTATAGCCAGTCCCCCCTCCTTGTGTTGGTGGGGTATATACCAACCACCCTATACCAATCGATTTCTCTATGTCATGTCAGAGTGTTCCGGTTGGTCCCAACTACACTGGTGCATTACGAACAACCCCAATGTCTCTTTGACCGTGAGAAGGAGGTTGCCCCGCGTGTTCAAAGCGCCATATATTAAAATACATTATTTAATCCTTTCTTTTTTTTTCAACTTTAAGCATACTTTTTCCCATTACGGCCATCGTTCGCAAAGCACTTCAGCAGGTTATGACAACCGATCCGCTCTGGAGCGGGATACTACCCCAACAATTTCAGTTTGAAGGCTCAACACCTTAAACGACGTGACTTCGACATTTACAGACTTAACGTCTCCGGATCTTGGAATTTAGATTGCGGCAATACATAGTAACAATGCAAGGTAGTAATCGCCAGTAACAATACGCTGCGTGCACGTATCGTAAGAGACCGATTTCATAGGATAGATATGATCGTGAACCTACTAGGGAACGTCGCTCAAGTATCTCTCGCTCAAACGAAACTAACCGCCTTACTGAAAGATTGTAGAGACTAATTTCGAAACTGTTTTTGCCAATTGAGTCGCAGATGTTGAATTCACAAGTGGAGTGCTTTGCTTACGCTAACAACTGAATTCATTGCACCACATTTTTCTTTTCAGTTGCCTAATTATTATGCGATTATTATTTATTTCACACTTCCCTCCTTTTCAAAAGTTATTTGTCGAGGGAGTACGTGTACCACCGTGGTCAAATGTTTAGACGGTGTTTCACTGCATCAACGCTGCTGTGAACTAAGATATCCTAGGAAATAAAAAAAAAGATGCATCCCTGCTTCTGCGCATCAATCAATCTGTCAATGAATCAGTCAATTTTTCAACCAATTGAAGAAAACAAAAGCGAAAGTGACTAAAGTGCCTAGACGGCAGTTCAGTGTCGCTCTTTGGCAAGTGCAACTGCGCGAAGCACACACACACACACACACACACACACACACACACACACACACACACACACACACACACACACACACACACACACACACACACACACACACACACACACACACACACATTGCTAAACTAATACTGAACAAGCCAACGTGCGTCTCCACAAAGAAAGGAATTTAACGCCAACGGTGTTATTTAATGGACAACGCCTTCACGCCCTATACCCATGCAACGTGATAGAAAATAAAAAAAATGAACCAACACGGGGATTGGAAGGCAGGGGAAGTTAGGGAGAAATCGTGGGGAAACGAGACGCTTGGGGAAGGGTACACTGCCTTCTGTAACTCGGGTCGCGCCGCTGCCATAAAATCGCAGAAGCGAATGGGGATGTCCGTCATTTACTATATATACGGAAACGGAAAAGATAGATGGCGGCTAGAGTCATTATTTACGAACTACATGGCACCGGTAGAGCTGAGTAGGGCGCACACGTGGCCAAGCCCAGCACACGCAATTCGCAGTCGTACGCGCCTGTGCACACAGGAACACGGTTTCCACTGGAAAGAAAGGCATGTTAGAATAGAATGTATAGGAAAGGCCTCAGAAAGGAAAGGCCTTGTGCACTCAGAAAACGTACGGGCAGTCCTCGTAATGGCGTGATGAGATTGTTTTCTCTTGGCGTTTGCACCAGTTCACCGAGCTTACACGCCTGTCGGCATACAAATGGCCTTTTGATGAATGGCTTTAGCTGTTTCGCTGTTTTTGTTGGTTCTATACTTTAAGCGTTCTATTTTGAACAGCTAGACAGGTTTGCCAACAGTTTTTGTTTGAGAGACAGCAGTGGTGCTCTTGCTCTGTCGACAGCTCGGCGTAATTAATGGCTTGAGGAAGTGAGTAGCGTGTCCTAGTTTCTGCATTTGTTGTGCCAGTATTATTGATGACTAACCTCGTACTCGAAGTCTGGGGATCGACGTTTTCCAGTTGTCTTCTATTATTTTGTTCTTATAATAGTGCTTTGAGCAAAAAGAAGGAAAATAAAATTTCCATAGAATTTGTTAGCTCGACGAAAATATTTCATTCATAGCTCACGATGCAAATACTTGTTTTTAGTGTAGTTATTTGAGCATACGAGTACCGAAAACCTTTTTTCTTTTCTTTTCCCATGTCTTATACCTATCGCACTTATTCTTTTTTAGGCCCAGGTTAGCTTTAATATTGACGCAGGACTACAAGGGAAATAGCTTGGGGACGATGGCCTCGCGGGACAGAAATGAAAGCACGTAACGCGATAAAATGGCCGCAGACAACGAAGCCACTTTCGAGGTTTGAACTGCCTGTCCCGTACCAACTCAGAAAAGGAACAACCATTACTTTATCTTCACTTCGATAGAAAGCAGAACTCTACGATGAGACGAACAAAAGCAATCGCACCTTACAAATGCACTTATGCAGTGCAAATGGTCTTACTTTGCTTCGTTTTCCCACTTTGTCCTCTCTTTCCAAATGGCCCCTCACAAAAATCGCGATGTGCCTAAGCCTACTGCCGGAATTTCTGCGTGCTTACGCAATGCATTCATAGAAATGTGCATGCCGCATGTCAGAGGGCAAAAAAACAAAAATAAATATGGTTTGGTGATTGTCCTCGTTGCCAGGAGGTGGATATCAGAAGAATATCCCCTACAGGACAGCCGTACAGTCCTCATACATTTATGGCCCCTTGGAACATGAAAAAAAAAGGCAGGAGGGGTGTGTGTGGCAGTGAACTGGTAAAGTCACAAACGGTCCAACGTGTCGACAGGCCATACGCTGACCGTTGACTGACCAGAACGGGCTGGACCCTCCAAAATGTTTTCGCGACTAATAATTTGGATGATCGATGACCGCAGCTGTTTCGCAGCTGTTGCGAAAAGAAATTCAAAGCGCTCAACGCTTGAACTCAACTGTGAAACAACCGATGTTACCACTTGACCACTGTCCGGTAGTAGCTGTCAATGTCATACAGGGGACACTGGCGGAAATATGACAACGGACCGATTAATCTTCACCCAAGCGCGACGCGCCCAACGTTTCGTTGTAGGGCCAATGCACCTGGACATTTCGAAGCCTTTGCGAGGGCAGTTCACGATATTGCCGTCCGCCACTACGTCATCGACGTAATGCTTTCAAGTAACGTCCCACTTAAAAAAATCAACACTACTTTGTCTTTCGGATACGAACAGTGCTACAGCTTATGTCAAAAAGTCATCGTGTAACAGCAATTCCGCCCAAACTTAGTTAATCAAGGACCTTTGGTGTCACTAGTTAAGCACTTCAGAGTATCGTTGCTGATGGAATTTGAGAACGCCATAAAAAGCACATTTGACTTATCGCATAAACAGTCCGCGATACGAAACCCGGAATTCTTGTAAATCATGCAAATTATTATTCCATATGTAAGACAAGAAACCCGGCGAATTACTATATATTTTTCACGCTGGATACTCGTCGATTTTTTCCATCGCTTCTATATATTTATTTTAGCACTCCATATCAATGTATCTCATGAAGTTTTTGTTTATTTTATTGCTCTGATTTTCCTGGTAGGACCAGAAAACGTGAGGGAAAAAATGATAATGCAACATCCCGCTGAGCTTTTAAGGACAATCCCCGGCGTGGAAACCAGAGTGGCGTCAAATCGAATTATCCAAATGTTCCCGTTGCGAAATTCCCCTAGAGGCGGCAGTTGGGCTGTCGTTTGTGTACCGCTCGTAGGACTGGGGCTGTTATATGCGTCATAAATACCGATGACTGTCAGCTCCCTGCAAAGGCGAGCATGAGTTGCCTCGCTTGCGTTTTTGCTGCAACATAACGAAAACGCCGTGCTGCACAGCAGGATATTAGTACCTGGTTTTGCGGATGGTGTCATGTTTTTCCTATTGGGAGGTATAACTGTCGTACTTTGTTTTGTTGTCGATGGGCGTGCATCTGTCACTCCTATACGATTCCCCCACCCTTAGTGCAAAGTCACTTAGTTATTAGTGGTGCTACTGCTCTTCTTTTGGAGATGGTTGCAGGCAATGTTCATGAACTTCATTTCAACCTAAGAAAGTACCTGTATAGTGATATTCATTCATTCATTCATTCATTCATTCATTCATTCATTCATTCATTTGACGTTCACTTCAGTCAAAATACCTAGACCGCATTACCCGGAATGCGACCGATGCGTCCCAGAATTAACTCACCAACTCGCGTTCTGAAGCTGAAGACCGTAACCACCAAACTACCACGGCTGGCAACAAAACTTGCCTGCTGAAACACAGACTAAAGTTTATCAACCTACGCCGCCTATTGAATGTCCCCAGGACTGCGATGTTCATTAATCTTTTACACACATGGCGAAAGAACGGTCTATTCAGCGCAGAAGAACAAGACCACGCCGTAGCAACAGCGTGTAAGGGGAAGGCAGGAAAGAGCCTCTCGAAGTGCGTCAGCGGGGCAGCTGCAACACAGTTGCAACCTGGCAACGCGTCTAAAGAGCCCCCGCTTCACTAGCGTGGTGTCAGCACTAATTTAATAACCCACCTCCCTCCCTGCTGTACCTCCGGACATGGCTTTCCGCAGACCGTTTTGACAGAGGAGGGAGCAGAGAAGAGCTAGATGGACGATCGATTAGCGCTGGACAACAAAAGGTGCGCCGAAATGGAAAGAAGGAGCTCATTGTCCGTGATCAGTTTTACAATTGGCTGCTCCCATGGGTAACAACAGGGATCGCGAAATGTTCCAACTAGCTAGTATTTGTTACAGTATAGTACGGCGTTATTATTCGGTGTTATTATTATTTCTGTTTATTACTCATGCTATAGCGGTATTTCATTGTATGTAGTTTTTTTTTTGCACATGTATTTATTTTCACTTTTTCTTCCTGCAATTCTCGTGCTGGAAATACATGTCAACCGCTGTATATGTACTTACGATATCGTATTCTGTTTTACTTGTTGGTTTGCTCGCCACTGCACCTGACTGCTTGGTTGTTACTGCCCTGTATAGTCTGGTCATTGGGTTCCGACAAGCTACTTATGTAGCTTTTAACCCTACGCAACCATCCAGCATGTATACGTATATGTATATACTGGAAAATAAAAATTGAATTGAATAGAATTGAAGGGAAGAAGGGCGTATGCCTGCAAAAGTAAAAGTTGCCGTCAGAAACGGGAAGCCTTATTTTTGCACGTCACGGGCTTAGGCCAAGCAATTCACACTCTTTAACGAGGAAGATTGAAGAGGTAAACGACAGATAGCACAATATAATTGCGTTTAACAGAGCACAAGGGTCAACATCTACATATGTTCTGAAAGAACTTCACGAGGGACATTCATGGAAGTAGTTCAGGGGCTGTCACGTGGAGGTGGATGGATGACCAGTTAGCATGTTTCACTGTTCTGTGCTCTGTGGTGAGCACGAATTAAACTGGGTGTTTGGACCTGCAGGGGCCCTGAAACACTCTTCCAAACATAGTCAGAAAACTGTGCAGAATTGTCGTAGAGGCCCCTGCGAACATGTGAGCGAAATATTGTTGCAGTACAGCAATATTTGTGCAGTACAACAATATTGTACACTCAATGTTGTACTCCAACACACCTGGAAAGCGCCTTCTCTCCCTTCAACAAGTTAAGTCAGTAGGAGAATCCTCTGCGTCGCTTGAGGCAGAGCTAGCACTGGGTTATTTCATGATTGCGGAAACGTCCCCAGTAATGCTTTTGTTTGTTTGTTTGTTTGTTTGTTTGTTTGTTCAATAATTAAAGAAAGTTTATGTACTTACCTTTAAAAACCACCGAGCAAAGCCAAGCGACGTAATGGGTGCTCCTAGTCGCGTAACTGCTTGAAAAAATAGCGGGCATTTTACAGCTCTGGTTGAAACCGAATAGCACATTTTCTGGTCCATGCGTGCAGTGCAATAATATTTGACTCACACGTTCAGAGGTGCCTCCACGGCTGAGTCAAACGTTACAGTCTGCATGTTATGTTTAACTTCGCTTTCCCATCGCATACTGCTTACCACTGATCTTCCTGTACAGCTCTTAAATGCTAGGGAGGGGGGAGGGGGGTGTAAGCTATGAGCAGCCCTTATTTAAAAGTCCCCCCTTAATTTGTACGAATTTGCAACGAATTCTAGATATGCGCAACTTTACTACTGCACTTGAAAATTAAATTTAGAAAAATATGAACTAAATTTTTCTTTCGTTAAATTTTCGATGTTCAGGAAACTTCTAAATAACACTACATTTTCTCACAAGCACCGTTGCTAGAATCGTAGCTCGAATAAATTCTAATGATGTACGTCGTTAATTAGCGAATAACATTACGCCCGTGTATTTGTGTGTGTGCGCTTTCTTTCATTAACATGCACTTACCTGCGGCATATGATGCGAGCATCCATAGATGGGCACGACAGTTAATCTCATTCAATTCTCACCCTGCTGTTTAGGCGGTATGAAAAGTGAATTAAAAGTGAACGGCACACGGAAACTTATGAAGTTGTGGGGCGTGCCTCTCTCAATCATTCAAGAGCCACTTTCCAAACCTCGTCAAAAAGTTCTCTATTTTACAGCACCGTGCCATTTTGTGGCACGGTGCTTAATTTAAGTCGCCTGGCATTTGCAAAACGCCAAGTACGACGTCTATACGCGTGGAACTAGCCTGATACCTGGCGCAGTCTGTACGTAGGAAGAGAGAGAGAGAGAGAGAGAAATAAGGAAGAGAAGGCAGGGATGTTAACCAGTCATGAGTCCGGTTTGCTACCCTACACTGGGGGATGGGAAAAGGGGAAGAAAAGTAAAGAGAAGGAGAGAAGGGGAATGCCTACAGGGCAGTCCTATATAATATCATAGGCGCTCGGCTAGGCCAGATGTTTTTAGAAAGTCCAAAAGCGCTTTCATTGCTTTACGTAGGAACAAGTGCGATCTGTTAGTTGCGTGTCCTCCACGTAACTTTGCATCGCCCAATCGGGACGAGAGGGTGCATTGTTAATAATTCACGCCACATCAATCAGGAGGGGCTTCTTTGCGACAACTCCTCGGTGATGTTCCTTTTTTTTTTTAACGCGTATGCGCTGTACGAATGCGTCACTGTTGTCTGTAATTTAATTTTTGTGAGTTACGTGCACACAAACTACTACGCACCGTGCCATTTTGTGGCACGGTGCTTAATTTCAGTCGCCTGGTATTTGCAAACGTTTGGTTCCGAATACCTAGTAGGATGGATTTGCAGGCTAGTTGGTCAAGCATCATGGAAAAAACAGCGCGAACACAAGGACGATAAAAAAAGGAACATAAATCACACCACGGAGCACCATGGAGCGCGAGGGCGCTCCGTGGTGGGGTTTATGTTCCTTTTTTCATCGTCCTTGTGTTCGCGCTGTTTTTTCCCTAATACCTAGCTTCTCACATATATCAAGTTCAAATAATAATAATAATAATATGGCGGTGTGTTCGTTACAACCGCTTTTTCTAACATCGTTATATCCTGTTACTATAATTATTTCACCTGTCGCAAATCCGAAGCATAAAGCGAATGAGCGGCTAGGCAGTTGCGATTCACTTCAAGATATAGGGACCTCGATTTGTTGTATATTTCTATGGCTACGAATTCCAGAACCTCTACCTCTGTCTGAAGCATGTCACTGTACGGGTCTGCGACAACTTCGCCCACTCATGTTGTTTTGAAACGCACGTAAATGCAAGCGTATCAGTCCTTTTCCTTTCTTGTTTTTCTTGTATTCTTGTTTTACTTTGCCCTGATCAACTGCGGCAGCCGAGGCCGCACCGAATCTACTACCTCGATCTAGCTTAACGATGTCGGCGTAGCAGCAACGCTATCTCTGTGCATGCAGGCTTGCCGGCCACACCTATATCTTTACCCCTGCCTGACGTTGTGGCGTCGTGTCGAATCGTAAGACATTCTGCGAAGCTAACCGAGCCGACTGCATGTAGTACGAGCACCTGTCGAGACGCAGCTAAGACTGTGGGTCGAAGACTCCGGTATCTCTCGTACACACTGGATACTGCGATGGTGAGCAAATACAAATAATAATGTCATTCTTGCTGTTGATTTGTTCAGTATCCACGTGATTAACGCAATGACTCCTGCCTGCCACCGGAGAAGATTGCAACAATATAATCCCGAAGAGAGGAAGAGAGAGAGAGAGAAGAAGAAGGAACAACGCACCTTGTATATTTTTAACGGCTGAATAATAGTAACTTCAAATGTGTACTTTGTTCACCTGAGCTCCTCGATAAGCTTTTCATTCTTTTATTTTAAGAAGTGTAAATACGTCTAACGTCTGAGTTACATTTGCCTTTGAACTTGTATTTTATTAAAAATCGTACAGTAATGCTTGAACTGTTATCTCACAGGTAATATGTATTTGCTCAAGGAATTTCGACCATAAGGAATAAAAAACTAACCCATAGATCTATCTATCTATCTATCTATCTACACACACACACACACACACACACACACACACACACACACACACACACACACACACACACACACACACACACACACACACACACACACACACACACACACACGTCCAGACCACCTCAAGATCGAAAGGCATTCTTCGCCAGCGTGCGCGATCTGCAGTAAATCAGCGAAAGACAATAATAAATATGCGAGCGGCACCGATCTTTCGCAGGCAGCGTACGAGGCACCACCGACATCGTGACGCCTCTGGGCGCATCAGGTAGCAGAGTTAAAGATAGACATGCTACTTTCGTTTACGCAAGCATAGTTCCGCGGTATACATGGTTTGCGCTCGATTATGGATCGGACGATCGCGGTTTCGCGTGCGGCGTTCTGCTTCGTCATCGTCGCCTCCACTGTACCCTCTACACACTTTTCGACTACACAAGAGGCACAAACTTATATTATTGCTTTCGCGTGGAGCAATCGCGTGAGTGAAGAGAGGGAAATCGAGGATGCAATCGCGACAGCTGTGTGAAGATGCTCACTTGCGCACAAAGGTGTCGCTTCTAAGTGTGAAAGCGCTCAGGTGCGCCATCGCTTCGCGCTGTTCTTGTCCTTGCTTTCTTTTTCCATTATATCGAGGCAGGGTGTTTAGTCTCTTGCGTTATAGGCATAAATATATCAGCGTGTTGTGTGCTCTAAGTGCCAAATGAATACATTGTGATTGTGCTGTTCTTTCGCGAAGCAGCAGAAATGGGCTCTGCACCATAGTCGTGTTGACGCTAACATCCTTCTTGCGACAGATGGCGCTCCGTGAGATGGCCTGTCACATGCGTCACACGGTCGACTTCCGCTAGGCGGAGCCCGTATGGTCATTACTTGACTTTTAACTGTGCGTGACACCCCTGTAAATAAACGAAGAACACTGTTTCGGAAAACTAATGAAAATAATAATTTAAACCAGTAAATACAATATTGTGTCTCACGTCTTTGGAGAACGCTTTGTGAAAAAGAAGCTATTTCAGACTCCACACAGTATCCAAGGTTTTAACTTTTGGGATTTGTTTTGCAACCATCAGCAATGTATTCTTACGCAAATAATACAAGGAACAGCTATTTACAGGTGTATTTACAGCGACGCGCACGGCATCACCCAAGATGGTGGACAGCTGGGCACCAGACGGTCCCGTATTCATCTTCTGCTGTAGGTAGAACGTGCCATACCAGCTTCATACTAGCTTCGTAGCAATATTAAGGAGTACAGAGATGAGAAAGTAGTCATTCTACGATAATGTCTTCATAGAGTGCTTATACCGGCAAGCACTCATTACCTTTATTCATTTTGTCCTCCCTAGGCGCACACACACTCAAAAAAAAAAAACGTAGTTGAAGTCTCCAATGCTGGCTTCAAGAAGCACTTTATCATTGTCCAATATTTGCTGATTTATTGACTGCGACGGCAACTTATATGATGATGGTTAACTTGATTGGCAGTTTCTTTTCTACTGATATTGTGGGGAGCTGCTCCACTTAACTGTATCTGAGGCAAGTAACATAGACGCTGGCCCTTCGTTGTAGATAATATTCCGGCAAAAATAAGGTGTGCATGGAGCAATTTCGAAAATGCAGATGGTTCGTGATAGTGAACTGTGAGCGCACGTCAGGTAGAGTAAATTACATATTTATATTCAGCTCATTTTGCTAACACTACGCTTAATAAGCTGGAAGAATATATATAGAGCCTGAAGCAATGCCGAGGGCTGCGTGAGATGCAAGATTAAGAAATTCAAGTACCATTATTCTGTTTAGAGACATAACGTAAGTCATCCACAGGCTAGCCGAAACGTCAGCGCAAATACGCATTTTCACAAAAATACAGAAAATGTGACACGCCTGAAACAGGCGATCCAACTCGTGCGTCATATAACATCGCCGAAAAGTTATCAGAGCACAGCTCAAGGTTAACAATATTTGCTGTAGTTTTACATGCCAGGACCACTATATGATTCTGAGGCACGTCGTAGCGATTGGATGGATGGAAAAAACCTTTATTGATTGTCGTGCATATTAACGACCCGGGCTAAGGTCTCCCACGTCGGGACGTCAAGGCCTTGGCATTCCGCCGCTTCGCGAGTCTACTGGACTGCCCAGTCTTGGTCGGCGAGCTCGGAGCTGCGCAGGGCGGCGCCTCCCACCTCACTGAGAGAACATCGGAAATCATCCCTTTTGGCTTTAGTCTCATATTCCCAGAACATATGCTTAAGCGTAGCTGTGTCTATCGAACGGCTCTGGAAGTCTTGAGCAACCGTGGTTGTTTAACGTGCTCTCAAAACGCAGAATAACCACGGATCTCTGCTATTTTCGCCTCCATCGAAAATGCGACCACCGTGGACGATATCGAACCTGCTGCGTCTTTTAGGTCAGTAGCCGAGCAAAACCTGACGTGTTTGGTAATAAAGTCGCTATAATGTTAACCCGAGAAAGAGGGAGGGTTGCACTTCAACGCGAGTAGCTCCGGCACAGCGTAAACTTGAGACCACACTAAAGTCGAGGTGCCTAGCCGCCTTCAGGCGATCTAACTAGCGCAACGCTTTGCCGCAACAGATGGAAATACAGTGCCATGTCATTTCTATAATAATGATGACGGCGATAATAACCACGCCCATATGACGGCGATAATTAACCAATACAACTGTGAAAAAGAAAAAGAAAAAAATTCACAGCATATCCACGGGGTGAATGATGATGAGTGGGCGAAGCTCCGGAGTGAATCACCGGTAAACCGTTAATCTTCCGTGTAATTCGCCCAGTCGATCATCATGTAAAGACGTGAGAAACACTCTATTCGAACGCTGGGATCTCGCGTTTAAGGGGACGCTAGCACAAACGCGTTAGAAACATGCAGTACACTCTAGTAAGGGGGGAGAGGCCACAGCGTCTTACGCAGCCCCTTACACAGGCCGGAACGCGCACCGCGTTTGCCGACGCCATCACATGACTGCTGAAAGAGTATAAGGCGGAGAGGCCACAGCGTCTTACACCAGCTTCTTACACGCGCCGTAACGCGCTAGCACAAACCCATCATCATCGTTAGAAACGGACAGTCTTTCGCTCTCTCTCTCTTTCTGTCTCTCTCACACAAGACAGCAGATGGAAGAGTGAGAGAGCTCGCGCGCCGGGGCGCGAGCCTCCCGGCGCGCGAGCTATCGAGCGCAATCCTAGAACGAGGTGGTTACGACTACAAGGGACGAACGACCCACGCCATAAGGAGCTTCGCCCCTAAAAAATGCAATCCATGATTCCTAGCTCTCTCGTAGAAAGTGGTCGTATCACGGAAGTTCAGCGGACCTTCGCAGATGTTGTTGTAGGTTTGTTTGAATTTCAAGAAATACGAGAGAATACACTGTAGCGCTCGATATGAAATCTCTACAATATTTCTTTGTTCATTTATTATGTGCCAGAGAATCTGCAGACAAAACCTCTTCGCGCTAAGCATGATGGAGCAGCGTTCTGGCATGTTGAAGCATTCTGACCGCCGAGCTTGCCGAAATGCATGCACCAATGATAAGGTATTTTCCTTTCCATGTGACCCATTACGGAGCCTCACATAAAAGGCATACGCAGTGGGTGAAAAGCTATGAAATACACTGATAAACGCGATAATCTTTAATGATAACGTATAATATGTTTTCGGAATCAGCAAATGTGTTGTCGCGCATCCGATGGGTGAATAGATAAATATCTAGAGAGGCGAAGCTGGTGAGCTGGTTTTCGTAAAACGCCTTGTTGAGGTTACGAGTCTTTCTCACCGTTGTAGAGAGCAGGTGCCGTAAATTCTTCACATGTAGTGCAGCGTCAACACGCGGAGAATACATTCTTGAGTACTCACTGAATGGGCATTGAAACTGTTTGAGTTTAGCTTTGTGACTGTTGTACACACAAAGAAAAAAAAATCACAGCATATCCACAGGGTGAATGATGATGAGTGGGCGAAGCTCCGTAGGGAATTATCGGTAAACCGTGAACCTTCCGTGTAATTCGCCCAGTCGATCATCATGTAAAGACGTTTTACGCAGCTCCTTACACAGGCCGAAACGCGCACCGCGTTTGCCGACGCCATCACATGACTGCTGAGAGAGTACAAGGCGGAGAGGCCACAGCGTCTTACATCAGCTTCTTACACGGGCTGTAACGCGCTAGCACAAACGCATTAGAAACGCGGTTTTTCGTTAATATTTGGTGTTTACTCTCATCGTGGTACATGTGTCCATGTGCGCTTCGTGGCGTAGTGGCTAGCGCCGCGCGTTCGGAAGCGAGGGGTCCCTGGTTCGATTCCGCGCTTCGGACACAATGTTCGGAATTTTTTCCTCATCGTCCATGGTCCACCAAGCGCGATCCGACACGTACGGCGACGATCCAGGAGAATGAGAGGAGCGCTCCCCGCGCAGCAGCCAATCGGAGAGCAGCTGCACCGCCAACGCCATCTAGCGTACCTTCACCCAACCGCCATATTGTACGCATGTCTATGGGACAGCGCCCTCTCGGAAACGAGACGAGAAATGGAGATGACACAGAATGCGCACAGCGCCATCTAGTGTATCGTCACCCAACTGCAGTTTGCATGCATCTCTATGGGACAGCGCCATCTATTGTATGCTAAGGGAGACGCTACTGGCTACGCAGGATGCATCGACAACCGAGAACCGCCCAGGTGATGCCATAAGGAGCTTCGCCCCTAAAAAATCGACGCATATCCACGGAGTGAATGATGATGAGTGGGCGAAGCTCCAGAGGTTCATCGGTAAAAACCGTGAATCTTCCGTGAATCTTGCCCAGTACATCATCAAAGACGTGACAAACACTGTGTGTCGCCATCTAGCGCTCTCCTATCACAGTAGAGCACGCAGCGAGCGCCTCCGCGCCATCTATTGGTCAATTCGCGTACTAGCTAAGCAGACAGACAGACAGACGGACGGACGGACGCCCATACATCTGAATGAAGCTAGCACCGCAGCGCCATCACGCCATCTAGTGAGCACTTCACGAACTAGAGGTGGCTACTACAAACGGAGGATGGACAGGCCCACGGCATAAGGAGCTTCGCCGCTAAAGAAAGTATAGAAAACACGCAGTTGGCTTGTCTTAGAACGAGAAACGCATTGTCACTTAAAAGAACTGTTGCGCGCCTCACCTTATCGTTTTGATAGCTTTATCATGATGAGAAGGTTGTCGTACATACCAATGCAGCTTGATGAAGTCGCAATATATGTCGCACGCACTTGCGATGCCAGAGATAAGGCACTGGCAAAGGCAAAATGTGAAATAGTTTATTTTCCAACCTGTTCTGGACAATACTGAAAGCTCACTTTGGCCAGTGCACTACAAAATTTGCGCGAAAGCCATGAAGTGCGCGAATGCGGCACGCTGGGGGATGGCTGTGCCGTCATTGAGGTCATGCAGAACTACAGCACTATCACGCTACCCATCCTGAAATATTTATTTGTCAGCACCTTTTCCGGTAGGAAAAGGTGCTGACACGAGCTGACACGAGTAGGCGCCTTCAGGTACATCGAAGAGCCAGGTCAGGTTGCAGGCGGGGCGGCGTACGTCGCCTGCCGCACAATACGACAAAACTGCTTCAGAAGGCAGCCCTTCGTAATAATGATGACGAAAATGTTGAAGATTATTTCATAATGATGATGTCCATGATGCCGCTGTAATGGCTTCGGAGCTACAAACCACGCAGCCCTGTGTTCTTTCGAATGATGCCTCGAACTCGTTATGCAGTCCAGTTTCCCCGACGTGTATAGTGGCGCATTATTATCCTGCCACGTAACATTACATTTGTTAATGCGATTCTTCGGCAGACGTTATAACTGTTTAGGTATTTTAGCGAAGTTTTCTCAAGCTCAGGCGCGGCTCAGGGGTTGAATGCTCGACTGCCACGCAGAGGATGTGGGTACGAACCCACGCAGAGGACGTGCTTTGAATCCTCCTCGGTCCTGGTTATCTATTCTAAAATTTTCGCGATAGTGGTCACGGACGCCGGCAGCGGCGGCGGACAACAACGGCAGAAAAACGGCTCTTGTTGTGATCTCATAACTGCTTACGCTGTAACAAATATGACTGGAAGCTTCTCGCGTAACACGTCACAGCTGCAAAATGCCCCATTATACGGTGCACAAACTATACAGCCGCCCTTCGCATAGCCCTAGCAAACGGGACTAATTGTCAATAGCGAAAAAAAATATATATATATGAAGAAGTACCGCATAGAAATTATGCCAACTTCAGAACATATCAGTCTGATTCAGCGCAGTTTCAAGGTGCCTGCGTTATAGCATGCCGCTATTTGCGAGCAAAGCATGGCAAAATCATATTGGCGATGCGGATTTACGATACCGCTAGGGAAAACCGTTATGCATTATTGCAAACAACTGGCTATAAAAACGCATAAAAATTGTGGTTTGTGGCGTTTACTCACACTTAATGCTGTATTTTGGGATGTGCTGACTAAATAAATAAAAGCCGCAGTGCTGACTAAATAAATAAATAAATAAATAAATAAATAAATAAATAAATAAATAAAAGAAAACTTACCGGCTCATAGCGGTAACTCTATGGCTGTATCATTGTAGTGCTGTGCTCTGGAGGCTGCCGGCTCAATGCCGACCACGATGGCTGTTTTTATTTGGGGACGATGTTGAAAAACGCTCTGGCGCTTGGGCTTACGCGATTGTTAAATAAATGCTGGTCGTCAAAATAAACGCCGAGTCGCATCCGCATACAAGGACTATGACAATCAGATTTCAGCTGTAGAGCGGGAAAGCCTATATATATATATATATATATATATATTTCTGCTGAATGAATTTTATAAAGAAAGCCAGCATGGATATTAGGCGTTTTATTGATTCTTATTATTTCTTTTGAGCCAGAGCTGAGCACAGATAACTGATGATGTAACAAGGCCTCTGTTTTTTATTCAGCGAAAATGCTAATGTAACAACGTAAGACGAGAAGAATAACCTTTTGCATAAATATATGGAGAAGATGATGCTGCGCAATAGTATATATGAACTAAACTGCGATTGCAATTGCGTTGTTTATGTTGCGAAGTTGCCAGAGGGCGCATCGCAAAATTCAGATGTGTGACGTACTAATTTATGGAACCCTTTTACTCACGAATTAGTTGTGATTGGCTGAAAAAGGTTTTCAAACTGGTAACATCGGGATGTTGGTCACTGCCTCTGAACCACGCGCTTACGTGTGACTCAGCCGTAGGGTGCGCTTTTCAGGCTTACGGAATATATGGAGTAGAAGAGCGTGCGAACATACTTCGCATCTACAGCCTGACATGCGAGGACAGGCTACTTTAAACGCAAGTGGTCTTTCGTTGCATATAAAGCGTCACTAGAAGTACGTATGCAATTTACGTCCAGATAAAATGCGCGGCTGTATCTGACGCGATTCTTCGAAAAAGGTGGTGCGAAATGCAGAGTGCTTTGATGATTCGTGGGGTTTAACGTCCCAAAACCAGCTCTGATTATGAGTAACGCCGTAGTGGAGGTCTCCGGAAATTTCGACCACCTGGGGTTCTTTAACGTGCACTGACATCGCACAGCACGTCGGCATCGACATTTCGCGTCCATCGCAATGCAGCCGCCGCGGCCCGGATTCGATCCCGCGACTTTCGGATCTTCAGCCGAGTGCTATAACCACTAGACCACCGTGGCGGGGCAATTTCAGCGTGCTGTTTCACTGTAGCGCCGTGGGCGTAGCACTTAAACATAGAGGAAAGTATTGTTTCATTTCATTTCATTTCATTTTATTACCTTAAAGACCCCAGCGGGGCATTACATAAGGGGTGGGTTCATATTCAATGACGATATTGTCACAATGATGACTATGTAGTTAATTCTGATAGCTTATGCACAAAGCTTGATGGGCAGGTGATTGTGGCGATGTGAAAACATAATGCCAAAAAACTCAATGTACTTTTTTCTTATAACGAGGCATTTAAACACAACGGCCGGACTCTGCACATGAGAGCTAACGGCCAAACTGAACGTAGTTCCTCTGGCAGTGCAATGGTATGCTAAAGTGAAAACGTTAAGTACACATGCAGCATCTTAGAAAGGCGCAAGTTCTTTACAAATACACTCGTATAACAAACAACCTCACGGTTAACACGTGCAAAAAAATTATACGCCTCAGTTTCAGAGTAACGAAAGGGAAGGGGTCAAGGGGTTCGGGTCCCACCGAGGGCAGGTTTGTCTTTTCGGCAGAATTTTGACTTGGGCTAGTTGGTTCATACTCTTCAGATTGCAGCGCGACCAAGACGAAGACAGGAGACACATGAATTACACAGACGAGCGCCGACTTACAACTAGATTTATTTGCACTTCACCAGTCCTTTTTATGCAAATTCTTGCCACATCACGCCAAGCAGTCCAACTTTAATTTTTTCGTCCACTTTAATTCCTTTCTACTTTCTCCACAATTACAATACCACAAGTAACTTCCCCTATGTTTTCCTAGGCTTCATTGTCTGTTTGCTCATTAAGTTGTTTCAGTTTCAGAGTGTTATTCAACAATTGTCCCTCCTGTGGAAACCTGCGCAAGTGATGCTTGTAAGGCTGCCGAAAAAATGAGTTAACTGACACAAATAGAATTCACCTCTTGCTGACGGCCGAGGCCGCGATAAGTACACGAAAGAGTTAAAGGCAACGTACAGATCTTTTTTTCCCATCCTGTCAGAAGTGCTGTAAAGTGGATGGTCTAGGTCTCTCAACTTCGGTCAACAATAAAAACCTCCATTTCAAATTCGCACTTGCACTATGAAAAGGAAAGGGGGGGTAGGGGTTTCAAAAGAAAGCGCGACACACAAACACCCGTCCCGGGAAAAACCGGTCCCCCTCCCCCCCTCCTCCTGCTCCTTTACCCTACTCACACCTCCAACACCTTTCTTCACGTGAGCAGACCGCAACCTCTTTTTTTTCTTCGCCAATTCATAAAGAACTCTGAGTTTAGCCCAAAATGCACCTCATTCATGTGGAGAAATGATAGAACGAGTGAATATGTGAGGTAAGTCGCGCCTCATTAGCCTAAGGAAAAAGGGTGTCGTTGTTTGCGAGGTGTTCAACATCGAATATTACGTTCTGCCGAATTGTACTACTAAGAATTCGACAAGGAAAAAAAAGGAGGAGGGGGGGGGAGATAAAACGGGCACAGCGGGTAGGATGCGACCTCCACGATAGCAGCGTCTTAGTTAAGACGGAAGAAGAAGAAAGCATTTAATGAGAGGAGAGGAGGAGATGTCGGCCTGGAGAGTGGGTCTCTGGCCTGCTACCCCTCACAGGGGTAAGGGGAAAAGGGATAGATAGAGATAGAGGGAGGTATGAGAGGTGACGATGGTAAAGTACAATGAGTCACTATACACGTCCTATAAGCGGATGTGCACCATGAGCAGTAGTCTTTAGAGCACAGTATTAGAGACTGGCATCTAAACCTGTGTCGCACAGAAAATTAAAAAAAGGGCCTTTAAGTTGCGCTGGGCGCGGTCCCTGTGCTTCCATGCACCTAAAAGTTTCTCCTCCGAAAAGGGCCGGAAGTCCAAACCATCTACCACGCACCGAAGTGTTCTCTTTTCGGCCGAATATTGAGGGCAGACGCCAAGGAATCCACCAAATTGATAAGCAGCAGGCGTGCATTAAGTGCACCTTTGATAGGCATGCGTCTTCGATACCACCTCTACTCCAGCAGAGATGCACCATGTCGGCGCAGGAATAGGTGCGAAGGGGAACTGGGGAAAGGAACCGGTCTCCGGGAAGGGTTTCGATTAATAATAAGAAATGGATGGGGAGCCGCGGCTTCCTTGTTATAATATGGACTCTTTGTTCTCTCGGAACCAGTGTTGGCTATGTACGCAGTAGTCCACGACACACGTGATTTTGTAGGGAAGATGTGATACACTCTACTCGAGATCCAACTAGAAGCTCAGTGGAAGATAGAGGCTTGAATCAATGAACAGATCTCTGAAAACGATTGAGAACAGGGAATGCCGCAGGAACCAACGTTTCGACAAGTGGACTTGTCTTCGTCAGGACAGTGACTGCCTTCTCGAGTGTTCGTCCCCCCCCCCCCTCCCCCTCTTCCGCTCCCCATCCTGCTCGCGCAGCTCTCTGAAATTTCCAAGAGATGAGCTCCTATGGAAAATCCCGGGTTGTAGGTTAAAGTGGGGAGAGGGGGGGTTGATGGCTGTAGTATCTGGTTTAGCAACTGCAGTAAAAGGTCTAGAAACTGCATGCACGCGCAAATCATAACAATATTAGAGCTTTCTTGCAAGATTCAACAAGTGGATTCTGACACATTGTGCTAATAACAGTTACCGCTCTTTAACGGCACATACGATATTAGAGAAAGGGTTTGGAAATTAGGCAGGAAAACGGAACCACAAGTGCTTGAAGTTCCGCACTACCTCGCACTGGCGTGAAAAACTTTGATGGCGATCTCCATGAGAATATTTGCCTTTTTCATTTTGGAGAAGGCAACTGAAGGAAAACAAAGCTAAACATGTTTTTCAGGACTACAGTGGTGCCATACATCACTACGACCGAGATACGAAAGATTATTTTGAGTGTTGCGATAACGCGTGTACAGATCATATCAAAAGATTATCATTTGGGAGACCACTACTTCACTTATTACCCATCATAGCGAGTTAGTTGCTGGCGTTGCTAAGCGTATTGTCTACTGTACGGACCCTCGTTGCGCCGCACACTTGAGACATCATGCGCAAAGCTGTACAAGGACTTCATGGTTGCATGCACCAGCTGGTAGCGCTGGGGTGCTCGATAAGTGGCATATATTCGACACTCACGCTGACAGAGATGACGCGTTCGATATCCCTCCTGTAGAGCGACGTGGCCCGATCGCTATCAAGCGGTGCCTCTTCCCCTACACTTCCGCCTCAGCACCGGAAGTCGTAACCGCATGTAGAAGAGCTCAGCTCATAAGGGCCTTCGTCGAAGCCACCTCTTGTGTCTGATACCCTGCCGCGAGCACAACTTCAAAACAACTGTTTCCCCTTGAACAGCCATGTGAGAGAGAGCTGAGCTCGTGGGCACGACATCTCGGCAGTTAGGAAATGGCTGTCATTCCTTTTAGCGGCTTCCGACTGCCGAGCGAGCGAGAACTCTCTGACATTTACTGCTTGTGTCGAGACTGGATCAACCATCTCGGCCCTCGCGACGCAATCGAAGAAGAAAATAAAAGGACACTGCCGTGAGTTCCTTGCTGAGCACGAAATACACCAGCTAACGTTTTACGCGATAACAAATTCATAATATTTCGGACAAAACCAGAAGCTGCGATGACCTCGAAGGCAGATAACGCTTAGATAGATTGAGAAGTACTCTAAACTTCTTTTAAGGAATTTTTAGGTGGTCTAAAATTTCCGGAGACCTCCACTACGGCGTCTCTCATAATCAGAGCTGGTTTTGGGACGTTAAACCCTACAGAACAACAACAACTCTGAACTACATTAAATATATTCTTAGGGAGGGCATGTTTAGAATTATACCTTAGGTATAATTTTATGCGGTACAAGCGAAATGTGGCAGATTAGATTTCAAGAATGAGGGACAGGAAGAAGGCGACTGTGGTGTAAATACAATATCAGGGCGGTAGCACGAACTCAGCTCAGGCAGTACAGAGGCATGTAATTGTAGGAAAAGTCTTCGATCTACACAAGACGTGCAAACGTGATATCGATTAGATATTTGTGAGTTCAGTAACAACGTGGAGATTTGCAGATTTAGGCGATCTTTGATTCTTGTAAAAACATTATCTGACCATGATTTGTCGTCACAATGGACTACGCCATGTTCAGTAGAACAGTGTACTCCGTGCAGTGAGCACTACGTCTTTTTATATTGATAATGACCAACATTTCGTGAAGGATGGTTAACATATGCGATGCGAATTGTCTAGTCGACGCCGCCTATAATTGCTGACGTCCACTTATTCTTCTCATGACCACTCTGTAAACAAAGGTGCACCCGTCCAATCTTACACGTCCAAACTTATATATTCCCAGAGCGTTTCTGTTGTCCAATTCATGGGTTTAACGAGCCAGCATACGAAACACGACAGAAGTAACCAGTCGACGACATGTGGAAGCAAAATGACACAGTCCAGGAATGAAAAAGTCAAGAGACGCAAGCTGCACAGAGAATGAGAGGCTGACGGCCACCTTCGACGAAAGCTCTATGACCACTCAATTGCAGCCAGCTCATGTCGGCGAAGAAGCCTTCATGTTTTTGTTTCGGCAGTGAGACAAAGCCACCGTGGTGCCTCTTCACAGATTTTCGAAACAATAAAAGAGAAGCACCTTGCATCGCCGACAGTTTCGATACATGCTTCTTTACGTACTACATCCACTGACGTGAACGGAATGGGGAGTGTCAAAAAAGTACGCAAGGGGAAGATACCCAGTAAAGAATTGTGTAAGTATTCCAGAAAACGCTAAGACACAAAGGCAATAGATAAATGCGGTAACTGAGGGTGAATCACCGCCAACGTTGCAATAGGAGAAGCAGTGGCGCCTCAGACATGTAGAGGTATTACATAGCACAAGCCTCTGGCACTGGCCCCACAGCTATCAGGGTTTTTTCCTCTTTTTTTTAAAATAAACATGAAGCCTTCATGGAAACATTCACTAGACATAAAGTGAATACAGATATATGCCTATATCAGCCGTGTTGCTGATGTGAAACTTTGTGTGTGTCTTAAGTATCACCCCGAGCCTCGCGAAAGAGTGCTTTCTTTACGACCTGGAGAATTTTATTGCCATCCAGCCAAACTGCGAGACTGGATCAACGCAAGCTCTCGAAACACTAAAAGCGCCTCAGTATCATGGCAAATTTATTCACATTGAAAGCTGTCTAGATGCTGCGCCTGAAAAGGGCTGCACGGGACTTTTGGGACCCGATGTTGCGGATACGGGTGGGCCATCCGATTATCCTGGTATCAGGAACTGGCGCGAAGGATCATACAAACGGTGCGGCGCATAAAACCATGAGACCGTTCACAAGACGCATGTATCATTGTCGAGGCGTAGAAAAAGCGCTTCAAGCCGCGTTCTCTTTAAAGTAATGTGCCACGGTTGAACCGCCGTAGGCTGTATTTTGTGCAGATTCGCGTGATCTCGCCTTAAGACACGAGTATACAGACATAAAATAAATGGGGGTATTGTTCGGCGTATAGAGAGATGTACGGCGTCAGCAGATGCTGCCGTTTTTGCGAACTCTACTTAACATACGGCTCATCGTTCAGTGCATAGTGGTCGTAACCTATCGCTGGGATGAGGAGTTTTCACCGTCAAGGTAGTAGATAACACGAGGGTGATTGAACTGCCTATTTCTCTGAGAAATTCTGAAGAATCGGCACGTAGCTTCGTCGGATTACTTGCTAATTATTGTAATAACCTTATTTTTTGATAAATAACAACTGCTCCGCTTAAGTCAACCAAGCCATGTCTTCACCAGCCGAGCCATGACTGTACATAAGCCTTTGCGCTTGCTACAATAACTCTCAGCTTCTTGCACCAACTCCATGCACTGCTATGACAATGTGTTATGCGCGCATGGCAGCGACGACAACCCAACGGAGATGGGCGCGTAACTGTGAGCAATGACATTAAAAAATTACAGCATATCCACAGAGTGAATGATGATGAGTGGGCGAAGCTCGGGAGGTTCATCGTAGATCGTGCCGAGTTCCGGATTAATTTAGTTAACGCGCATGCTAGTAATCTTCATGGTTCAACTATGCACAAGTGAAATCTCCCACCGGCTCTTCATTGCAAGTCAAGATCCAGTGCATATATATATATATATATATATATATATATATATATATATATATATATATATATATATATATATATATATATATGGGTTGCCGGTGAACGCTTCTCCAACGCGAGCAGTCGGTATTTGTCAATCAAGAAACTCGCTAGGAGACGCTGCCTGCGCCAACGTTGTCTCTCGCGGGTGAGGGCGCGTTCTCCTTCTTTGCGAGCTGGTAGCGTTCCTCTAAGAGCGTTTCCATAGCCAAAGCGCACCTTTCGCTCTCTCTCTGTCTCTCTCTCTCGCAAGACAGCAGAGGCAGTGCATATATATATATATATATATATATATATATATATATATATATATATATATATATATATATAGGCACTGGATCTTGACTTGCAATGAAGTGCCTGTGGGAGATTTCACTTGTGCATAGTTGAACCATGAGGGTTCGTAGCGTGCGCGTTAACTAAATTAATCCGAAACTCGGCACGATCTACGATGAACCTCCCGAGCTTCGCCCACTCATCATCATTCACTCCGTGGATATGCTGTAATTTTTTTCAAAGAGATCTAGGGACGTTACGCGAGCCGGGAGGCACGCGCCGAGGGCGCGCCTCCCACACGCGCCCTCCCAGTATAGCGCGTTCCTAGCAGGTAACGCGCTTACTACAACGGACGGACAGACCGAAATCTTAAGGAGCTTCGCCCCTAAAACGCTATACAGAAACGCAACGATAGCTGGCTACGAGATATCTGGAACTGAATATGCAAGATTTATTCACTTTATGTATGTGCAGTAACTGTGTATAAAAGGAGAAGTAAATAAAATGTAGGTGTGTAAAAACAGATATATAAAGAGTGCTGCAAAAAAGTGATAATAATAATGTAAAGAAATTTTACTACTGTATTGATAGGAAGTACGCGTCTAATTATTTGAAGCATTTCATTTGTATTGTTTCATGTACCCTGTTTAAGACGAATTAATCGAATTAATTATCCCGAAAGAAGCAAAGAACGGACGGCGCCAAATTAGGAACGTATAGACTAAACTTGCGTGGTTTGACATCAACGTCGTAATCTCGCCGAGGCGTAAGGAACTGAGAGATCGCATTACAAGAGGCAGGTAAGCGTGAGACGTAAGTTAGTAAGGGCATATGCCGTGTGCACGTCCATCGTGGTTCCCTTGGGGAGGAAACAAATTATGGTAATTGGAACGACGGTGGGGTGACATTATAGTAGGTAATTATGGTAATAAGCAGGCATGACAGTGTGGCGGGAACCCGTAGCCATTAAACAGCTCTCTGAAATTCTATCACTCGGCGATGTCTTGCCATGGGGTTTTTAATAATTAAACGTCATGTTTCACAATATAACGTATACATTTTCGAAAACGAAGGCTGCCAATTAAGAAGCGTTAGCGAATTGCAGGATAAAGCTCGCAGCGTCACTTGAGTGGGCTAAAATTAGGTCTTGCTTTTAGGTGTGGTCAACTCAAAACGCCACCACTTAATAGGTTTTCGAAAGGTTTTAAGGGCATTTGTTACGCTGGCAGATTCAAATTGCTGCGTCGTGTAGTATTTGAAAGGCTGGTTTGTTATATTTGTTTTGGCACGAGTTAGCAAGCAGCACGGTCCGCGTTTCGGGGGTGTACGCTTTCTCACTCGTAGTGTACGCTCACGTTTCCGTTAATGGCGTATATTGGAAGCTTTAGGCAGCGTGTTGGTGGGCAGTAGTAAACTGGGCCCTTTTCAGTGCTAATATATATACTGAAATCCTAATGGGGCGTCAGGGCGTTTTTTCGCGCTTTTCTTCGTCTTTTTGCAAGACTGCAAGGCACTCCTATACAATGGCAAATGATTTCTGCGGAAACCCACAAGGCGGAGTAACGTACGTTTACCAAAGGGGAAATGAGCATGCACACGTTTGTAGCACGTGGCTACAAACGAGTGGGTGCGAAATTTTCCTTTCACTCCTATGCAATTTGTACGCAAGTGGCAATTTAATAATAGCGCACGTAGTTGCTAGTACTAATTATGATCTTCGCACTGTCTATTTCGCCACTCAAAATGCTGGAAATGCATCACTAAACTGACATCGCAGTAGTATGTGACAAGATCTACAGAGAAACGGGCAAATCTTTCTGGGATTATACTTTTGGTTGCCGGAGCCTGAAATTGTTCAGACCAGCGACATTCAGCAACCTTATTTTTCTTTAAACTAGAGTTCGTACTGCATCTGTGCTGCATATGCGTAAATTAATGAATCGGCAAAGTTAATGACATTCGTGATTTCTAAATCCTAACGTCTCATCACATGTGGTTGTCATGAACATCATTAACTTGTCATACATTGTCTACAAGTTTTCCACCTCTCACCACACTGAGTACATACACAAGCGTGTTCCCTGGAGTGAACGCGCTAGTAAGCGCAGTTATGCCAAAATACATGGCAGTAGGCCACTACTAATGGCTGACCTGAATCTCGCTTGTGCGTTGTTGACTGTTTTTATTTTTAGATGCGAAGCAGCTTATGGCCGCGGCTATGTCACTCCCTCCCTCCCTCCATCCATCCGCCGTGTGGCATCCACCCGCACTGCGCATACGCATCCTCCTCCCCCTCCTCTCCTTGTCTCATCTCCTCTCCTCTCTGCATTCGTCCTCTTCTCCGAACGACGCGCGTTGACTATCGAAACGCTCTTTCTTCGATAAATGTTTTACCAGCGTCAAGGAACGAGAACGCGCCCTGGCCCGCGAGAGAAAACGCTGACGCAGGCAGAATCTGCTAGCGTCAAACCGATGCAAACGCGACACTTAGTCAAACCGATGCAAACCCGGTGTGCACCCCCCGTGCTGCTTCGCATCGCCTCATGGTCCTCTGTAGCGGGGGATGGCGTAATTTTTTAAACTCGAGTTCATACTGCGTCTGTGCTGCAATTGAGTAAATTAATGAATAGACGAAGTCAATCACATTTGTGATTTCTAAATCCTAACGTCTCATCACATGTGGTCATCATTAACATCATTAACTTGTCATACATTGTCTACAACTTTTCCACCTCTCACCACACTCACTACATATACAAGCGTGTTCCCTAGAGTGAACGCGCTTGAGTAAACACAGTTATGCCAGAATACATGGCAGTAGCTCACTACTAATGGCTGACCTGGCTCTCGCTTGTGCTTTGTTGAATGTTTCTATTTTTATTTTTTTACTATAGGTTTCCTTTGAGGTAAAAGGAACAACTGCTCTGTCTGGCGCTCCTAATATTTGTTTGGTATCTACCGGACACGTTCTCTTAACTCAACCTATGTTGAGCGGCTTCGAGTTCCCACAGTGTTTTCGCCCTTGCTTGGAGCGATTTCGCATGAATACCGAAAACTACAAAGAAACCATAGTTCCAAGGCCTTCAATGCATTACGCGTTGGTGACGGCTAAATCAATCTCGTTAAGCTATTTTGACATTACAGCCCGAATTTCCTATCGCTGCCATGTTTCCTTTACAAGATTTGCCACAGTCTTTTATTGATTGAACTTATTCCCTTAGTGCTAAGCGGTAGTGTTAGTGCTTCTGTTCCAGGAAAGATTGGCCACTCAATTCCTACTTGTTCGTATACAAATCAATGAAATTCTTCGGGACACTCCCACATGCAGTTTTCGCCAAGCCGTGCGGAACTGACAGACTTGTTATCGGCGCCAAGACAAAGTTGCAGCCGTCAGCGAAGAAACAAAGCAAGACACCTTTTCTGACAAGATGGAAACACAGATAGGGCGTAATAGGAGGCAGGAAAGAGCTTTTCGACATTGACTCCTGAGGGGAAACAAAAAGAGGCTAAAACTTTCCTTGTATTCTGGGGATGTCCTTCCGAACTATGCCCCAGCCTTCTTTCTTTATGGCTCTCTGCCGTTAGGCTGATAGCCGCACGCAATTCAGGATGAATCGAGCCCAACCCGACCCCGGGCCATCTTGACTAGCGTCGACATCCCAACCGTCGTTCGAGATCCTGTCTAGGTCTGTGACTTTGTCTATCGTATGCGCAGGAGAAAGCGTTCGGTGGGACTAGGCTGTCGTTCGTTCTGGGTTGTTGCTTTCAGAATACATGGCCGTAGCTCACTACTAATGGCTGACCTGGCTCTCGCTTTCGTCCCTCGTCGTAGTAGTAGTAGTAGTAGTGTGTAACCAACGCTAGTACCAGATCTTGACCTCCAAGGTGTGCCGGTGGGAGATTTCTCCTGTGCGTTGTTGAACAATAAAAAATTCGCAGCGTGCGCGTTAACTAAAAGCCGAATTCTTCTGTCTCTCATTCCCCATTAGCAGCCATTGGCATGTTCCAGTAGGAAACGTTAGTAGAAGTAGAAGTGTAAGTGTTAGCTAAAAGCCGACTTCTTTTGTCTCTCATTCCCATTAGCAGCCATTGTTTACCTTCAAAGTAGTGCCTGGTGAGATTTCTCCTGTGCGTGATTAGACAATAAAAATTTTGTTCAAAACGCCGTTGATTGATGAAATAAACCAACGAAAGACGCCAGGCACCCGCTCGCCCTCACCGCATGCCTCCTGCCCTCGGCGCGTGCTGTCTTGTGATAGACAGAGAGAGAGCGAAAGGGGCGCGTTGACTATGGAAACGCTCTTTCTTAGATGTACGCTCTACCAGCTCGCAAAGAAGTACAACACGCCCTCACCCGCGAGAGGCAACGTTGGCGCAGGTAGCGTCTCCTAGCCAGTTTCTTGATTGAGAAATACCGAATGCTCGCTTAGAAGAACCGTTGACCGGCCACCCATATATATATATATATATATATTTAGGCACGTGTCTTGACTTGCAACGAAGTGCCGGTGGGAGATTTCACTTGTGCGTATAGTTGAACCATGAGGGTTCGTAGCGTGCGCGTTAACTCAATTAATCCGGAACTCGGCACGATCTGCGATGAACCTCCCGAGCTTCGCCCACTCGTGATCATTCACTCCGTGGATATGCTGTATTTTTTTTTTTTAGTCTAGGTTTCCTTTGAGGTAAAAAGGAACAACTGCTCTGTCTGGCGCTCCTAATATTTGTTTGGTATCTACCGGACACGTTCTCTTAACTCAACCTATGTTGAGCGGCTTCGAGTTCCCACAGTGTTTTCGCCCTTGCTTGGAGCGATTTCGCATGAATACCGGAAACTAGAAAGAAACCATAGTTCCCAGGCCTTCAATGCATTGCGCGTTGGTGACGGCTAAATCAATCTCGTTAAGCTATTTTGACATTACAGCCCGAATTTCCTATCGCTGCCATGTTTCCTTTACAAGATTTGCCACAGTCTTTTATTGATTGAACTTATTACCTTAGTGCTAAGCGGTAGTGTTAGTGCTTCTGTTCCAGGAAAGATTGGCCACTCAATTCCTACTTGTTCATATACAAATCAATGAAATTCTTCGGGACACTCCCACATGCAGTTTTCGCCAAGCCGTGCCGAACTGACAGACTTGTTATCGGCGCCAAGACAAAGTTGCAGCCGTCAGCGAAGAAACAAAGCAAGACACCTTTTCTGACAAGATGGAAACACAGATAGGGCGTAATAGGAGGCAGGAAAGAGCTTTTCGACATTGAGTCCTAAGGGGAAACAAAAAGAGGCTAAAACTTTCCTTGTATTCTGGGGATGTCCTTCCGAACTATGCCCCAGCCTTCTTTCTTTATGACTCTCTGCCGTTAGGCTGATAGCCGCACGCAATTCAGGATGAATCAAGCCCAACCCGACCCCGGGCCATCTTGACTAGCGTCGACATCCCAACCGTCGTTCGAGATCCTGTCTAGGTCTGTGACTTTGTCTATCGTATGCGCAGGAGAAAGCGTTCGGTGGGACTCGGCTGTCGTTCGTTCTGGGTTGTTGCTTTGCGGAAACTTGTAAGTACCGCTCTTTTTCCCGTTCCCTTCTTTGCAGGGCCCAGCTCAGCGGTGATCGCAGTTCAACTGAGGAATCGCCGGCCGGGATTGACGCGGGGACGGCGTTTTTTATGAGCTGTTCCGGTCTCCCGTTGCGGCGCTCCAAAGGCGATGGACAAAGCCGTAGTGTCTATGTGTCTGGAAGGCAGGACCGTTGGCATATAGCGCCATTCGCGGGGGTCGTGTTCGGTTCCCTTGGGACGCAATTACGTGCCTGTATTGTTCTCTCCACAGCACACCACAAAAGTGATGTTGTAGATTTGTTTTCTTTTTTCGGTCGGTGTGTGTTCATATGTGATTGGAGTGCATAGTGTGGGAGTCCTTCCGAGTCGTTTCATTTCCAGTGTGCCTTACATGCTCTGTCCTGGTAAACCTAGGAAACAGACCGGGTAACGTAATGAGCGAAGCTCTGATCACTTGATCACGTTTTTTTCGGCTGTGGATTTTGCTGGCTGCGTAGTCTTAAAACGAGCATAAGTGGATGTAATCAGATAAATCGAGGTACATGAACTCGAAGAGTGGGTCGCTGGGCGTTTGCAACACAAAGGTTGGAGTCTCTTGCACTTTACAACAGAAAAGCAGAGAAGCGCTTGTTTTAAACATGCATTTCCGTGCTAAAATAGGGTTTTCTTTTTACCTGTTTCACAGGACAGCAGCAGCAGAGCAACCTAAAGTGAGCAAGGCTGCTAAGAGTTGATGTAGATCTTATAGGATATAGTTACGGCGCTTGCCTGGTTCGATATCGCTGACCCTCTCTTTTCCTGCTTTGTAATGCGTAGAAATTGATCAGCTTTCGACGCATCCATGGATGTCACTATTTAAGTATGGGTTTCTTCAGCAAGATTTGAGTGATTTCTGGGGTTTTACATCCCAAGACCCCGATATGATTGCGAGAGACGCCGTGGTGTACGACTCCGGAAATTTCGACCACCTGGGGTTCTTTAACGTGCACTGGAATCGCACAGTGTACAGGCTTCAACCTTTCGCCTCCATCAAATTCAGCCGTCGCGGCAGGGATTGGACACCGCAACCCTCGGATCAGCAGCTGAGTGCCATAGTCACTAGACCACCGTGGCAAGGCACGGTTCACAAGTCAGCAGGCACGGTCGGTGGCAAGGCACGGTTCACAAGTGAGCAAGCCTAAATACAACCCGATGCCCCCAAGAACGTACTTTGAACTTCAAGTACAATTTTTTTTTTTTGCTGTTTTCGAATACAGGCGCAGCGCGAAAGAGACTAGATGCGCAAAAGAGACTATTAACGAGATAGCCGCTGTCTGTGTCTGTTCGTGCAGTCTCTTTCGAACTGTGGCCACAGTTGCGGGCAACTGACAAGTCCAACTTTCCTGCTACTGTTGCTTATTTGTTCTTAACTGAATTTTGACGATGCACGCTAAAGTACCGCAGATGGTTGAAATTTCCGGAGACCTCCATAATAACCGCATGGTTATTTTGGAGCGTAGAATCCCAGAAACCATTCACTGCGGGCTGCTTAATAAATGCATAGCGTGCGATGTTATCAATAAGCCTGGTAATGACATCAGAAGACATTCAGACTATAAGCTGACCCTCGAACGCTCCTTTGGCTCTAAACAAGGAGAAATGATGGATTTAATATGGTGTTACTAGGTGATGAATGTATAGCATATTCATTGTCATAGCTTGGGAAGCCAGCCTTGACCCGAACCGCACACACTACACCATTAGAGGAAGCACGTTGCTTTGTGTCCCGTTTGCTTCAGTTTTGTTCCGAAACCTGCATACTAACGACAATCCGGGAGAACATCGGGCTTGTACCCGTTCTTTAGTATGCAGCCTGCGTTAAACATTTAAATAGCAGGCGTCGCTGCATAATGCACTCCTTAATTGATGTCCATCTCAAACAATCAGTTTCACTCTAAGCCTTCTTTGTTTCCTTCTTCGTCGACACTTCACAGTATGCAGTATATGAAACCGACCTTTCGTTGTTAATGGATGCATAATGCTTCCGTGATTGCAAGTAGTGATATGGATATCCCTTCCAGTCTGTGTTGTAGTGGTGCCTTGCGTTATCAGTTTCCATTAACACTGACCTTACTTCTTGAATAAAGACCGCAAGAGAGCTACAAAACAAAGGATGGACATCAATCTCCGATGAAAATCAGTAATGAGCTTACAATAAAGCGCAAGAAAAATCTAAACGATACAACGACAGGCACGTTGAGTGAGATGGGCCATCTTCATTAGCATATGCAGGGGACGTGGATGCGCAGCGAAGCGTAACTTAATGCTCAAGATCTTTATGCAAATTGACCCCGGCTTGGAGGCTATTCGTAAAAAACTACCCAAACACAGATAATTTTTGATTACGCTTAACGTACTGCAGAAACGTTCTCTGAACGGCAGCGAACGGAATACTCGTCAGAGCGTGAGAAGGTAAGACATAAAATTTTATTTTTTATTTAAATACGGAAACATGGGATGGTTGACACAGAATTCCGTGCACGTGCCTAATGGTAAACGCTTAAGAACACAGCATATAGGAACGCGTGCATTGGAGGAGGCTTGCGTACTGTACGCATCGCGTGGATACTGATACGGGTGCTTGTTCTGGTTTGTTCACGGGGATCGACTTTATCACTTTCCTGTGACGCGCAGCGCAGGCGGCCCTTATCTTGCGTGCTGTTTCGCGAACGGTGTCGACGGTTCTACAAATTTTGCGCTCCCGAAGAGCACATTTCAGTGCCTTCCAGAACATCAGGGTTAATACCATAACCCGCTGTGATGAACGTACTAAAGACCGATGCATTTCTCCGCTTGTCAGTTTTTTTTTTATCGATGATCGACGACAGTTCACGCCGCTATCGTCTTGCTGTGTGATTTGCATTTCTTTGACGGGCATGGCTTCGCCCAATAAGCAGTTCAACCATCAACGCTTTGAAGTCAGCTGTGTCCTTCACCGTCCCGACCACATGACAATGTGTTGCAAAACGGCCAATGAAGGCACGAGTAAGAAAAAAAAAAGGAATGTTGGCTTTGAAGTGGCATGAAATCATGCAAAATAACCAGTTTCCTTTATTTTAATTTTAAGTAAACGTGAAATTTTCCTTTGAAATGATTTCATGAAAACGTTGAAGTAACTCCTCGCACATCATCATCATCATCATCATCATCATCATCATCATCAGCCCATCTTATGTCCACTGCAGGACGAAGGCCTCTCCCAATCCTCGCCATCCTTGCCTGTCCTGCGCGAGCTGATTCCATTTGATGCCTGCGAATTTCTTGATTTCGTCCTCCCATCTTACTCTCTGCCGCCCACGGCTGCGCTTATCCTCTCTTGGTATCCATTCCGGTATCCGGTATCCATTCCTCGCACATACGCGGATTTTAAAATTGCCGCAGGAACAAATACATGTATAGCTGATAGTGTTAGATTCTGTTCGATTTTCTTTTGCTATCTGTACGCTTCATAATATTACCAAAGTCACATGTGAAACGTATACTACAAACTTCGATGCTCAATTCGATATTTTCTAAAAGATAGCATTACACTGCAAACAGGACGCCTGCCTTCTGCGGAAATATCATTTTTGTCTCGCTGAGCCCACGATTAGTTCACTTAATTATCACTTCTTTAGCTTTATCTCTCACAAGCCATATTTTCACGACATTCGATAGTCAACATAGTCTTTCGTGAGTGAACAGTCTCGTACATTATAAGCGCCTTGTCGCATATTCGCATATAAAAAGAAAATATAATGATTACTTCATAAAGGGCGAGTCACTGCGTACGAGAGAGCGAAGCATGGAGGGCGACATGATAAAACAGGTACATGGAGAGCGAAACCGAGCCTTTCCGGACCACTGAGTAGGAGAGCGGAAAATTATAAGGCACACTAATTACACCAAACTACCACGTTTCCCACCAGCGTTTCATTCCTAACACGTGCGCACGCCACATCAGAAATGAGAGGGCGGGCAAAGCTAGTCGCATTGTAAACAAAAGGACGACGCTAATGTCAACTGGCGAAGTTACTTTCAAAGCTCTCACTACGTACGCAGTAGTACACACAATCCATTATTTTATTTATATCAAGACACCGCCACGCCCAATCTCTCCACGACAACATCGAACGAACGAAATCATCGAGTAATACACGAAGCATAGACTCCACCCGCCTTCATTTCGAAGCAGGAACGAAAATAGCTCTTGTTTTGAGCAAACAGCTTTTGATCTAGTCTTAACAGGGCTTGTTTGCGGTTTAGCCGCCCACTGCAACTGCAGACACACCAGTGCACCTCTGTTTTCTGTTTAGGAGAAGTGGAAAATAAAGTCAATCCTATGTCGACTCTGCCTGCACGTGAAGCCTGTTTTTCGCTGCTGCTCTGTCAGGGGTGGCTTCATAGGATATATGCACATGACAGAGTTGAGTGCTTTGTCATGTCTCTTTAATGCCTCGTTCGCGGTCGCGTGCAGTATAGGCTTGCCTCTTGTTTGCTCAGCGAGTCGCTGCCGCCGCAATCCCCGCATGCAAATGGCGGTTCGATCAATATTTCAAACGAACGATCGTATGAAGCCTTTGTGGCGGCGTGGTGAAAGTAAACATTGCTGTTTCCCTAATTCTGGATAGTAAATTAGGACCTTCTGGCCGCAAAATACCGAAACAAGAAAATGAATCATTGAATGCGTCTGCTGTTGACTGATTGTGCGACAGGCCTTTACCGACTTCACTTAGCCTCAGGGCTGATTCCCAGAAAAAAGAAAAGAAAACCGTACTGCATTAGAATTCGCAAGAAAAGTTCCAAGCAATCTAACTCATTAAATCCGGCAGCCTACCACTGACAAGGAACACATATAAGGTTTTCGTATATTCGGCCCCATTTATCTTAGCGATTACGTGCAGGAAAGTGGCGCTTAATAATGTGAATATTCTCGATTTAACGGTAAGTAACTTCATTCACCTCAGTTATATCTAATTATTTTCGTAAAAAAACAAAACGTTAATTACATGTTAATATCAGCTTTCTCACATTTCCGCGAAAACGAAAACAGCAATATAAGCTAACGTCAACATTCTTATCGTTCCATTACTCCACTTAAGGGTCACTACGCCACGATGGTCTAGTGGTTATAGCACTCGGATGCTGATCCGAAAGTCGCCGTATCGAATTCCGGCCGCGGCGGCTGCATTTCGACGGAGGCGAAACATTGAGGCCCGTGTGCTGTGCGATGTCAGTGCACGTCAAAGAACCCCAGGAGGTCGAAGTTTCCGGAGAGCTCCACTACAGCGTCTCTCATAATCAGAGCTGGTTTTGGGATCCAAAAACCCTGCAAATCAATCAATCAAATCAACACTTAAGGATCATAACTTCTTCCCTCCTAGGGCCCCTGCTGCAAGCGCTAAGCCGAGCATCCGACTTCATGCAAGTACGTAGGCCATCCATTCTCCTTTATTTCGTCTCTGAGCAACGATACTTCCTCTTTACAAAGTTATAGCAATTGATGGTGTTTCACTTGGGAAAATCATGACATGGTCATGAGGCACGCCGTAGCGGAGGGCGCTAGAAATTTTAACCAACGGAAGTCCCTTGCAATGGAAACGCACATTGCACACACGTCTAAAATTTTGGCCTTCATCGAAAATGCCACCGCCGCAGCCGTTCTACGAGTGCCGAAACATGGCACCAAAAGCACCACACCCGTTAAATACACATTTAATCAGTGCACGAGATAATAGACTCGAGGCTTCGGATAGTCGCTCCTTTTCAAGCAATAAATTTTTCGTTCATTCTTCAAACAGTTGTTCAATCACTTGATCTTAGTCTCTAATACTCGGGAGTTGAATGGACAGGGATTAATAAGGAATCTTTTTTCGGTGCTCTTGTTTGAGCAGCGTAATGGGACAGGCACTCCCTACTGTCAGCCTCATATGGGAGTGCGCAAAAAGAACTAGTGTGAGATATCTCATTCTGCACCTTTTCAGCTTTGTACACCTTGGACAGTAACGCTATTTTCCATCGCCAGCTGGCCATCCTGATGCAAGAATCACAATGAAGTGAAACTGAAATCCCATCACGAGCTTTGGGATACACTCGGAGGAGGAGGCAGAAAGAAGCAAGGGGACCTCCGGATAATAGCTCGCTTATGAGCACGTGCGCCAAAGTGATTTTAACGTTTACACAACCGAACATCTCGCGGTGCTGCCTCAGTGATCAATAATAAAGGGGAACAAATGCAGACTAATCTTCGCTCATGTTTCTATTCAATTCGTGATCTTTTGCAATGGTTTACATTGTCTGAATGTCTGAAGTAGCATCCTATAAAGAGCAAAGGAAAATTATTTTCTTGTTTAGTTTGTTTGCTTTTTTCGTCACTATTTGCTTCGCAGTTTGGTGCCTTACAGTTGTGTTCAGTATAAACCTTGCCTGCTGCCAAAAAAGAAAATTTGAGAACAAAGGCGCTACTTCCTAGCATTAGAGATTCTAACTCTGAGGAAAAACTGGCACTGTTTGAACCGCGTTATGGTATGAACTACGTGGATGGTCAAGATTATGACATTTCGAATAACCGTTACAACAGAGATGATACACGCATACAGAAAATGAAGCTAATGCATACAGAGAATGGAGCTAAACACTGTAGTCACGTAGAGTGTTTTCTTTTTTCTTGAATTTTGATCGGCACGGAAAGTGGTACCTACATGTGATCGAATAGCGGTACAGGCCGATACAGGTTAAATTGCTGCACAAAATGTATGTATGTGTATGTGGCTACAAACATTGCTATACATAAAGGCAACGCAGCAAGTAAACAATGCCTAACGGCCTTCAAGTTCCTTACGCATGAAAAGCTGAACAAGAGCGTTTCTATCAGAAATTCCTAACAGCTACGGTCGCGTGTTCCCTACTGCAGATCCCACCGCGTATTAACATCTGACTTGGTAACCTCCGCTCACCACATTACCTAAATAGTACGAAAGAGTAATTTACACAAGAAAGGTGAGAGCTGTGAGCTCGATCGACTGTGCCAGCAATATGTTTTTTAAAAAATAAATACCGACGTCTTCGTATTCGTTATTGCAAGAACCAACGAGGGAAGAGATTGCCGTTGCTAGTTCGACAACTTGAAGGCCGAAGACAAAGCGAAAACTTGCATCCACCGCTCTAAGCTCGACACTTAGACGCGTGGTGTTCTAGCAGTACAGTGTACCTACAAGGGGATTGTGAAGGGCAGTGACTTTGTAATTAAGCAAGATGTTCTACGCGGGTCAGAAAAACCTCAATTAAGAAGTGGGTTGCCCTTAAACGGTGTTGTGATATGCATTCAAATATCGACCGACTTGATGGTACACGCTTCGTAACAGTATTGCATGTAATGTGACGCAGAAATTGTGTGAAATTTTAAAGACTCTCAGCAAGTTCAGTTGCTGATGGTCTTCGTTGGACGAATGATGAAGGATGTTTTATTTGGCAATAATATATCCAGGGGCCTACACCTGCGAAGCTGAACAAAAAAAAAAAAAGGATCGCACCTGCGCAGACTCTAACATTTCTTATTGGAAATGAAGCAGCTCATGTGCGGGTTGCGGTGCTAAAGTAATCCAACTAGAGAATGGACTCGGAAAGAAGCACGACGAATACAAAGGCAGCGTCGTCCGCGTTAGGCTGTAGGCCACGCTCGCTGGAATAAAAAAAATTGACGGCAGATCCACGAGGTGAATGATGATGAGATTGGGCGAAGCTCCTGGAAGTAATCATCGGTTAAACCGTGAAATTTCTTCCGTTAATTCGCCCGATAAAAATGACGTGAAACGATTGATTAAATGTTTTATCAAACTTTTATTGCTGGTTTCCGTTGTCCTTTCATTATGACCGCTTTGTGGTCGGTGAAATGTAAGCTAAGTGGTTCTTGCACTGGTTGCAGATGAAAACCATTGCTTTACCTGGCGTCTTTCGTTAAGCAGCTGGCGTCTTTTCGTTTTGCTTTAGAAACATCTGGCGTCTTTCGTTAAGCAGCTGGCGTCATTTCGTTTTGCTTTAGAAACATCTGGCGTCTTTTCGTTTTGCTTTTAGAAAACATCTGGCGTCTTTCGTTGGTTTATTTCATCAATCAACGGCGTTTTGAACAAAATTTTTATTGTTTAATCACGCACAGGAGAAATCTCACCAGGCACTACCTTGGAGGTAAACAATGGCTGCTACTGGGAATGAGAGACAGCAGAAGTCGGCTTTTAACACTTCTACTTCTACTAACGTTTCCTACTGGAACATGCCAATGGCTGCTAATGGGGAATGAGAGACAGAAGAACTCGGCTTTTAGTTAACGCGCACGCTGCGAATTTTTTTTATTGTTCAACAACGCACAGGGGAAATCTCCCACCGGCACCACCTTGGAGGTCGAAGCGTAAGACTGGTTATGCACTACGACTACGACGAGGGACGAACGGGTGCCGCTTTAAGGAGCTTCGCCCCTAAAAGTATCTTGCGGGTGTTGCACATGTGTGAAGTGTGTCATTTATACAAAGCGTACCATCTTTGCGGTCATGGCAAACATGGAAGTATGTTTCAGCCTAGGATAGGCCCCATATCGCCCTGATATAGGGACTGTTTCTCAAGATTGGTACTCAGTATCAGTAAAGGAATGGTAAGTGGACAAGCTATGGCGTGTTTATTTACAGGGGGTGGCACTTACCGAAAATGATTTGGATCAACGAAATGAGTGAAATAAGAAACTCCTTGGACCACAAAATGAAAACCCGTAACAACATTGTACAAGCAACATGCGATTTCATATGCCGTGCCCTCTTCGCAGCTGCTGCCATGCTTCTTGTTTGGACAACAGTTGTCCACACCGCCAAACGCACACCTTCACTTGTTAATACCACATGCGTCACGCGAAAGAGGTACTCGATCGGAAGTGTCGCATGGTTTGCTGGACACGGAGGTATACACAACCACTCAAGCATAGTGTCCACGCGCCCCACTCGCAACGTTCTCTACCTCGAGGGTTGTCCAGAGCGAGTTGACGGAGTGACCGTTAGGCCCACACCCAACTTGTCAGTTACGCAAGATAGCGTGGACTGCAGCCGGACACGGGTCAGCTGCGGTTTGCGTCCATCAGCGAAGTCTGTTTCCATGTCAAATCTACTTTGCGCAATTTGATTGTCGCAAGAAATAGAAAACACCTCCAAACGCAACCGAAATCAAAATTCGCGCTATACATAAGCAGAGGGAATGCACGTAACTTCGGCATTACAGGCAGCGCAGTGAATGACGTAAATGTGCTCTGTGACATAGCATGACACATGTCATAAGCCTTTCTAACGAAATGGCCGAACAGTCAACAAAACTCTTCTAACGAGCCTATCCGTTCAGCACGTTTCACTCGTGCTTGTCCATACTTAGCGTGCAAGAACGTGCACACACTTCTGTTTGACGGACATGCACACTATCTTGCGTGCGGGACAAAACAACGTGCTGTACATTGGCGTGCATGGTCCAGCAGTTTACGGTACGTGGTCTCGTCACAGAAGTGTCCGGGTTGATCGCTCTGACAACGCGTCTAGCGTGCGAGTTCAGCCGCCTAATGGGATTTACGGAAGCGTGCGTTACGATTGGCTTCGTCGCACGTGTTTGGGGTCGCGTGACCGTGGCTGCACCTTTGTGTACACAACCGCGAACGCCTGGTCACGTGAACAATGGGTACTTGACTGCTGTGAAGTGAAACACGTTTTGTTTGATCTAATATTTTCTAATTCTCTGTGTAGGGTTTTTGCAGGGTAGACACGACACCGCGGGCCACTTCAAAGGCATACTGAAATTTCGAATGATAAACTGCGTAACAGATTTAGGGCACCTTCACAACTCTATTAAAATACATCGTCTGAGCAAGAACACTATAAAACGCATGTTCGAATGTGGATCATGGTTAAATGTGCTCTGTCATTATGCAAGAGAAGCACAAGAGGAAAGGTGTCGGGCTTATGGTATATATTAAGGTACGTCTGAAGCACGGCCGCTCACTTAGAAAAAAAAAAGAAAAAAGAAGAAAACATCTCGTACGCTCACATACTGTACACGCAGTGACCCTGACTGCTACGAAACTCTCCGAACATAGCAGCTTCGATAATCAATAAAGCGGCCGCTCTAGGCTGCAAGCCGTGCTTTTTCTCACAGGCTGCTGCGGCTATACCGTGAGGATTGTCTACAAACCTTCAATGAGCCGGAGTTGGAGAGAACCACTTCCTGTCCTCTTTGTTGTGGCAATGTCAGTCCTCTTCTCACCTATAAACTGAGGAATTAGCTGGTGTTAGTGAAGTATCAAGTGCCTGCTCTCGGAATCAAAGGACCCGCGCTTTGTTTGTGAAAATCTGACGTCTAACATGGGCTCCAACGAATGTTCAAGGATGCCGTGCCACGGCCGGAACGTTGGAAAAGCAGTAAACACGCAGTTTTCGTAAGTTCATTTTTCTTTCTTGAAATACTTATGTATTGTAGCGACAGAATTTATAAGTACAGCGACGGTGCAATGTAATAAAGTTGTTACCCATACAAAGGAAGATGATAAAGAGTGAAGTAACCTGATCGACCGCTTTCGGCGTTGTCGAATGAGTGTACTCTATCCACCATAGCTAATCTGGCGGTAAACCTTGCGCTTCGAGAAGCATTTCTCGAAATCGACGACAAATGGCTGCGTTTCGGCAGTGATATGAAGCATCTCCGTCCCCACACGCGAATTTTATTTCAATCGAGGCAAGTGGAACGGAATTTGAGAATCTGCCGAGCGATCATGCCCCGTGGAAACATTATGAGACTAAGACTTTGTGAGGCAACCAGTTACGCGTGACGAATAATGTTCCATGTTTGACTGTTTTTTCATGATGCAAAGAAATTTTACTGCGGGAACCATACCTCTTAGATGCACTATAGGCAACTTCAGCAGTCATCTGGCTATATTTGATACTTTAGCAGAAAATCTGCCGGCAGCCGTGATTCATGCGCCGTTGATCAAGACAGGCCGAAATTTGGAAATCCCTCGGCCATCACTCACCGGGATGTACCAACGCTAACAATGTTCTGGCAAAAGGCGCACGTTTCACAGGTGTGTGTGTGTGTGTGTGTGTGTGCGTGTGCGTGTGCGTGTGCGTGTGCGTGTGTGTGTGTGTGTGTGTGTGTTGTGTACGCGGACACATCTGTACAGATTCATTATATCTTCTGGTCAACTTTGACGCGATTTGTGGTGGAAATGCCAGCCGTTTTGATGTTGAAGCTTACTATATTGATCACCTTCGCAATTTATTGCTTTCGGTGTCCTAATCATTCAGAAAAGCAAAAAATTAAAGAACTAGAAGGGGGCATATATTCTCACAGCATTGTATAAAAAAATATCCACGGAGTGAATGATGGTGAGTGGGCGAAGCTCCGGAGGTTCATCGTAGGTCGTGCCGAGTTCCGGATTAATTTAGTTAACGCGCACGCTACGAATCCTTATGGTACAACTGTTATATATATATATATATATATATATATATATATATATATATATATATATATATATATACATATATATATATGTATATAACAGAATTGACGAGGCGCCTCTTAGAGAACGACGGTTTATTAACTCAACGTTTCGGTCGGAGCCCCTTAGGTCGCGTAGCGCGTTACCTACTAGGAACGCGCTAGCGTTCCTAGTAGGTAACGGGCTACTGCAACGGACGGACAGACCCAAACCATAAGGAGCTTCGCCCCTAAAATTCGGCATTTTCGCCTACGGGAACTTCAACCATGGTAGTTCAGTAAACTTGCGAATGATAATGCAGGCAAGTGTCTATAATCTACTAGACGAACATTTCATTATCAGATCAGTGATTAGAAAGCCCCACTTTCCCTAGCCACTTGTGCAGCAAGGAAGCAAATTGGCATGAAATAAAAAATATCCGCCCTAAGAACTCCCTGCAACTGCTTGTTGAAAAATGTGTTTTCTTTTCCGGTCGTGTAACAATGTTCACTTTTTGGAAACGATTCCTGCAACGGTCGTCGGACAGAACAGCAACGTGACGCGTTGTCTCCACCTAAACGACTACTCAGCAATGTGCTGGACGCCGCATCGATCATTTTCGCTTGCTCAGCAGAAACGCCGTAACAACAGAAACGCCGCCTTGCCCCGCATTGTACAACAGCACGTTTGAAGATGAAGATGGAAAAGATAAAGAAAGTGTTGATTATTATTATCATGAAGCAGAACGTGATGATAATGATGTTGCTCATGGTGACGAAGGTCCGGACCAGCCAAGTGCCCGCGCATCTGTCCGACCCCCCCCCCCCCCCCCGGTGTTTGACTCCACGCAGTAGACATCACGTCAATAAACAAAAGAGGACTTCGCAAATCGCCCAAGAAACAACCGTATCGAAGGACTTCGGGTTGCGTCACGAGCCACCTTTTCTAATGCACGCATGAATTTTTTTCATAATCAAAAGAAGAGGCGTGCAGGACACGGACACAAGGAGAGCAGTGAACAACACGAACGCCGGCGCTCGTGTTGTTCGTGTTGTTCGTGTTGTTCGTGTTCGTGAACGGCGTTCGTGTTGTTCACTGCTCTCCTGTGTCCGTGTCCTGCACGCCTCTTCTTTTGATTATGGACTGTTACCAACTCGCTCAACTTTCTGTCCTTTTGAATTTTTTTTATTCACGCGATCTGTATTATGAGAGGATATACGTGTGCGCGAATATGCACGTGATTCATCAGGAGGCGAAGACACACGCTGCAATTTATATGTGTGGGGTAGAGGAGAAAGGACGATAGGGGGGTAAATTACGCCTAATTCGATTGTGGCTCATTTAGAACACCACCAGCAAGCAAATCTGTGAGCAACAAAGTTGGGACTACCCAGCACGTCTTCTATTGTTTAATATTGGTTGAAGCGGTGCGCGCTAAGCGCTAATGATTTATGAACTGCCCGCCTTACAAAATGCTGGGGGGCGTGTCCTCCATGCACTGGAATGGGATTTTTCGGGGTTCTCGTTCCGAGGGTTAGCGTCTATGCGACGACCAGTGTCCCTAGGCATCGTGGTCCCCGCTGACACGAGCGCAAACTGCACTCGCAGTCGTGACGCGTCCCTTGGGACCCAGCGGAACCCATTTCTCCGTTGAGGTGCGTTTATCTGTTTAGCAGCGGTGCAGTAGTTTAGTCGCAGCTATTGCGCGATGGTCTGAGCTTGAACTGGTGGTCTCCTGAGACCGCTTAATTATGCTGAGCTCCGCTGAAGCGGGAGCTGTTAGGTTTAGCTATAGTGGTTGATGGTTCTGCACAAGTAAAATCAGCGCCTCACAAAACAACTAAAAAGTTGCAGTGACATCTGTGACAAATGTGAGACAGTGACATAACTGTGACGGCATTTCCTAGTCGCAGTCACAGTTAGTAGCCTTTTCAGTGCTCGTGTCGTAAATAATGGACGCAAAATAATTGCCCACAATTTGCTCTTATTTAAGTGTAAAAATTATGTCATGTTAGGCTACGTTAGTGCCGACTATCCCAACATTGTAAGATTAACATTAAAAACATCCAGAAACAAATAAACGCAGCGGAACCATAAGAATGTAAAAAACAAACACCAAGAAACATTATGTAGGTATGCGATCGACAAAGGGTCAAAGGATATGTCTGTGCGCCGACAAGTAGGCGGTATTGCTTGTTTTTTGAAACATTCTTGAGTCAAAAATTCCGTACTTTGCGATACCTTTCTACATTGATAGGGGAATACGTGTGAGACCACTGCACGTGCTGCTTTCCATATTATTATTACTGTGTTCAGTCATATGACATCCACTCAGTTCGCGGCTCTTTCACGAGTGAAGGATATACTGTATAAAATGGGCATATCGCACTGAATTCCGCTAAACTTAAAGATATTGTCACAAGATTCCCGTAACAATATGTGAGCTCGGCAAAGGAACTACGTTCTGGTTTTAGGTGTTTTGCTTACATTACGTCTAGCAGCCTTCTCTAATGTTCTCCACTGCCAATGACCCTTACATGCTTATGCAGGAACACAAGCGAATTACCGACCTAATCAGTTCACTGGTGATCGCCATTCGAGTTCTCGACGACAAGGTGGAGCCAGCGAAAGCTCACGGCGTGTTGCAAATACTATGTACCATAAACCTAGTTCTCGCAAGCATTCGGAAGTGTAGCGCTTCGGAACACAGCGCCATTACTCGCCAATGGCAGGAGCACTCGCCGTGAGGTTATGTCGGAAACGCCCAAAGACAGAATTTCAGGAATCGCAGATTTCCATATAGCAGTTCTGAAAGCCGTCAAACTCGTAGACAAAATTGAGCTCTGAATCCTGGTTTTTTATAACGTGGCGGCACTGAGATTAACTATTTTTTTTTGTCTCTCTCTCTCCTCTCAAACTTTTCCTCCCTTTCTCTTTCAGGAGTGTGCAGTAACGAAACGGGCTCAATTAACCTCCATAATTTTCCTTTATCCTTGCCTTCCTACTACCATTGCATGCAGCTTCCTAATTAGCATTTTTCTGCTCCATTTCCTACACCCTTAAACTTGACTGATACATGCATATTCCCCTACTACGTTACAGTAGCACCTACCGACACTTTATACTGACCTTGTCACTTGGCAACGTACTTAACAGGCACTGACAACTGTTGATGCTATCTACTTTGAGCTTAGACCACCGCGCCGATCCAGAGGTCTGCGTCTGAGAGCTCGGATCCCCTACCGAACAAGAGTGCACAGAAACGTGAAATAGAATTCCTAAACCTCGAACACCCCGAGCGCCGGCGCGTCTTTCTATAATTAACGACGTAGAGCTCCGGAAAATGAGTGGAAGCGAACGTGTGACGCGAGATTTCTCGTGACTAATGCCTACAAGGAAAGAAATCTCTTTTTGCGCATGCTCAACGCCGTCCGCGGTCTCAACTCGACAAGTCATGCAACGCGATTCGGCAAACCCTCTTCCGTTTCTCAGGATGAAAAAGTTCTACATCGCACTTAACGAAGCAGGGGCGGATGCACTTACATTAATTACGTCACGCTGCTCAGAGAAGAAGCTCTCCCCATGTATGCCCCGTAATCGTGAATGGAAATGAGCTGCACACGCCACCCACTGACAGGAAAGCCTTCCCACAATTCTTCCGCATCAAGTGCGATAACGTTCTTTTGTTCTTTCTGTCTCTCTCTTTCTGTTAATTATAATCAACATCCTGTTCGTTACCCCCAAAGAAAGGTCCAAGTACACTGAATACGATGAGCAAACAGTACGCGACGAACCATTGCTTTGAACAGGATTCATTTATTACACCCCTCTTCTTAGTCGTATAGTTTTTGTGGTCTTATGCTAATATACCTTATTTAGATGAGTTATGAGTATTTGGTTTAGCCCTAAGCCACACACCCAGTGCTAATGGACTGTGACGACCATACAAATATAAAAGGATCGCAGAGTCTTAAAGCATAGCCCCAGTGGATGCAATGTTCTAACTGGTAAGCCTGCCGGAGAAACAGCCGACTGCTAGCATTTTTTTTTTCGATAGGAAATGTGTATTTGTCCCGGAAATAACACTCTGTGTTGGTGCAGGACGCTAATTCACACGTCGTGTGTCATTGTTTTATTAACTGTCGTTAAGTACGTTTGCGCGCGTACGATAATGAGGAAGGCGTAATTAAGAAAGGAGGCCATGTAAGCGCTTGCCTTTCATAAAATTGAAATTAAAGGACTTGGCGCACGTGAGCCCGTCACGGTGCAAGGCGAGCACTGATCTCGGACGTTCACCACGTTAAGCAGTATACTCCCCTCGCGCCCTCAGCACCAATGTAGCAAATATCTATCTATCTATCTATCTATCTATCTATCTATCTATCTATCTATCTATCTATCTATCTATCTATCTATCTATCTATCTATCTATCTATCTATCTATCTATCTATCTATCTATCTATCTATCTAAAGAAAAGGCGTGCAAGGCAACTGTGCAAGGATGATGAGGTTCGTCTTGTCCATTCCTCTGTCCTCTGTCCGTGTCTTGCATGCCTTTTCTTTAGATTATGGACCCTTACTAACTCGCTGAGCTTTCTGTCTATATATATATATATATATATATATATATATATATATATATATATAGAGAGAGAGAGAGAGAGAGAGAGAGAGAGAGAGAGAAAGAAAGACAGGGCACGCAGTCTGTAGACAACGAAGAATACTCTTTGCTCTTCGCCCTATCTCCGTGAATCTCTGACGGCAGTAGAAGGAGAGGATGGGAGGGGGCTGCAGTTCCCTCCCTCAGTATTGGAGCAATTCCCCGTATATCCCACTCGGCTGACTGATTGCGCTGTGTGCAGCACTGACAGCCACTGGAGCCCGCCGAACGACATCTAACCGTCTCAAGAACTACCGAGGAAGTACAAGGCTCACCCACCGCGGCCGCACATCATCCCTTCACCTTTCTTTGCCTGTTCGGGGATGGTATGCGTCCTATCCTGGAAATCTAATTATGCTACCCGCTTGCCACTAACACCTACGCGCAAAGAAGCAATAATCATTATCCGGAAAATATGTACAAATGCGAGACGTTTTAACTGTCTTCGCCAGCATGCCAATCTTGCAACAAATAAAAAAAATACCGGTGATCACTTTTTCCATAAGTCACCCTCTCGGTGAATTGGTCGTGCACATAAATGAAGTTCTTTGCGCTCTTCAATAATTCTCGTTCGCCATTTTCTGGAAGGTGATGGCCATTTGTAGAGTACCCCACGAAATATGGATTTAGCACTTGACAAAAGAAACATTTACTGAATCTTTCTCACCAGTCTTCTTGGTAATGTGCCCTCGCATAGTTACGTTAATATACAGTACTATATTTAAAATGCTGTCAGTGAGTGAGCGAAAGCAGACGTAACTACACAACAAGCTTCCATTCGCTGCCGTGTGAAAAGCACCAGCCTCATTCAAGCACTGGCGTAGCCAGGGGAACGCATACAAACGCGTGCCTGTACAGAAAGGGTGGTTGAAGTAAGAGTCCTGGCTACACCCACGTGCTCAAGTGCAAACACAGTTTAAGAAACTACGCGTGTCGAATGATCGATAGTGTAGTGACGCCTTGAAACAGGAACCATGCGTGCACGCACAAGTGATCTGTCATATCGTAAGACCCACACGCGCTCTCGCCATATACTTACACACAGAATGGAGAAGCGCCCACAGAGCGCATCGCACATCGACAAATACACGGAATATGGACGTACACGCGTGCACATAACAAAGAGCAGCAAACCAACGGAGAGAAACGGGCTGCTATCACGCGTCATCACGAGCCGTGAGTGACAGATCACTTACCATGCAGCTTCAACCGTTTTAAAACTCACCCCGCTAGCCGACACCAGCGGCATCAGTATAGCACCCTCTGCCGACACGCTCGCCCGCTCTCCTGTCATGCGGATCGTAAAGCAGTAACGGTACCTCCATTAACGAGACCCTCACTGTTAAACCGGAAACTTGTCCCTCTGTTCCCTTCAAAGAAACTTCGGAAACAATACGACGACTCATCTGCATTCCCCGAACAACGCTAGCAAAGCCGCGCACATGTACCTCGGGGACAGCTAAGACCACCGGCCATCACGCGCGAAACAAGGAAGCCCATGCTAGTACGTATTGTGACGAACTCCCAATCAACAGAAAACGCGACGACTAGAGGGAGCGGTCGTACTTTGAAACAAAGGCCCCGGCTCTCAGAGACATCTGGCGAGCACAGCGGGCGCTTCCTCCTTCGTTAGTGGCCGTTAGAGAGCGTCTGTCCAGTTTCTAGGGCCGTAAAACGCCAAGGCGCGACGGAACGACTCTTCTAAATTCGTTTTTTCAACGGCGATGTGACTTTGTAGGCGGACCGTTTCGCGTGCCGTGGCTCCTGGTTGAAGAACTCCCGGTTGAAGCACTGAAATTCACGGGTCTGTACACAAACTAGAAGTGTGACATACAAACTGGTAACCCAGAACGTCCTAACCCGGGACGGAAAAATAGACCAAGAGATTATACACTGAAATATTGCCCTACAGTTTCTCTTCCAAGCCAGTTTTTTTTATGCACGAGAGTGCTTTTCTTGCCATGAGGCCAACTTTATATGGGGACTGTGTCTTCGCGTGCATGCGTATAATGAGAGGAAGTGCGACATTTCATTTCGCTCGGCGCATCGCGTTCTCATTGCAATAAGAGTTCGCCACAAGAGCCAGTAAAAAATGCCAATAGCTAAGGGAATAAATGTGCAGCAAAGCCAGCACTTTGACGCGTCCAGGACTCGGAGTACACGGACCATACAGCTTAAATCCTCGCTACTTGCTTCACTACTTCTCGAAGAAAGCTTAATAGCCTGTATCGACATTGTCAGAGTTGTGCTCGTCGCACCAAAACTTCTACAACAGTGGGACACCTAACGTCCGCTATAGAGTGGCGGTAGAAACTAACGCATTAGTTTCTTCTGTCATATCATGGAAGGCGGGTTGGAATAGAAAAATTTGTTACTGGTGCCTGGGATTCGAGCCACGTGTCTTGACCGCTAGACTATACACGAGCGCTTCAGAGATGTCAGCATATGTGAACCATATGGATGTCCTGGATTTTCTACCACCGAACACGCAAGCAAGCAAGCAGAAGAAGAAAGAAAGAAAGAAAGAAAGAAAGAAAGAAAGAAAGAAAGAAAGAAAGAAAGAAAGAAAGAAAGAAAGAAAGAAAGAAAGAAAGAAAGAAAGAAAGAAAGAGAAGCAGTAGGCCAGGGGCAAGGTTCGCTTGCCCCTATTTTCCCGATAGAGAAAGGGCTTCTGAATTTTTTTCGAAGCCCTTCGTGCAAGAACAATAAGGTGCACTATGGCGAACTGCAGCGCAGCTCACGAGAGCCATATGCTGTGTCGCGTTTGAGGTACCGCGACACGTTATAATTTCGAGTGACAGAAAGTCACTTAGCCAGCACCGGTGTGGCGCGTGCGTGAAAACAGCCGTGCGTGACCTCTCTCTGACCCCGCACGCGTCATATCACGTCGCCGCCCAACTGCTCTCTGCTATGCATGCGTCGTACTGTAGCTATCGATACTATACACTAAGCCACATATGGCTGCCGTAAGCACCCAAGAATCCGACCGCTTGCAGATCACTACAAGCTGCACACAGAATCGCCACAGAGCAACTTGTCAATTCTAAATTGCGCCTCCGCCACTATCGAAACATAAAAGATGGGGCATCCGAGATACAAACCACGCGAGTTCAGTGCTTTTTTCATAATGACGTAATTATTCATGATTTCATTTCTTCATTACACCGTCTTCACTAATCCCCGATATATTTGAAAACGAGGACTCCTCTCCGCAATATCTAATCACACCTTTCTTTTCGTGAGCGATCTCCATGCTTGAAAAGTTCACACGTTTAAGGTCATCAAACACTTGAATTTTCTGTTAGCAATAATAATAATAAGAATAATAATACTTGACGGAGTTTTACGGACCAAACTCATCTATCATGAGGTATGCCACGTTTAGTGGGGGGATCCGGAGTAATTTCCATCAGCCTGCGTTCTTTCATGTGCGCCTAATTCTAAGTACAATCGTGTCTTCTACAGTCGGCCCATCGAAATGTGCCCACCGTGGGCGGGATTTGATCCTGCGACCTCGAGCATCGCATGCGGACACTCAGTCGCTAAGCAACCCCGGCGGGTCCATTAATTATCACACGGGCGATTTAATCCGTGTATTCGAGTTTAGCGGCCCAGAAGCTAATCAGCCAAGCCACAGCGGCGGGGTATATTTCGAAATAACATTGTGTTTTACAAATGCGCTACACTACGCAACAATTAACTGACAACGAGGGGTTTTCGCTCGAAGCCGTTCAACACAAAAATAGGAAATCAACCTTCCGGTCAGCGCAGAAAAGACCAAGTGACAAAAAGAGAAAAGGTAGCAGTTATACCATACATTCATCGGGTATCGCACAAACTTAAGAAAGCTGCGCAGAAGGCAAACGTGAAAGACTTGTTCCCTGCCCCAATGCAGTTGTCTAGGCTGTGCAGGTTAACTGATCTTTGCTCCAGAAAACGGCCAAAGTGCGAGGTCAGCCACAGCAAAAAATTAAAATTCGTGGAATGGAAAACCGGCGTGGTATACAACATACCGCTTTCCTGTGGAAAGGTATACATAGGCCATACCGGCCGATGCCTTAACGACCGTCCAAGGGGGGCACAACAATAACGTCAAAAACAAGGTTAATGGTAATCTCGCAATTCATTGTCAAGAGTGCAAGTGCACCCCTATATTTGATCAGTCCACTGTAGTTTATCGCAATCGCAGTCAACCTGCTAGGCTTATCGCCGAAGCGGAAATAATTTTGGAACGTCCAGAAACTTGCGTAAGCCTAGCCTGCCTTGCACTGTCAAACAAGGAACTAGAATTTTTGGGTGCCCACGGAACATAGAGCGCATGCCAAAATGCGACGTGTGATGAACATCATATATAAGTGATGCTGCTTTCATTTCCCAAAAAAGTTTAAAGTTGCGCTGTGTGTGTTTCGTCTTCTTCTCTCCGCGTCCAAAGCGCATTTCCACCAAGGGTTCATTCATTCATTCATTCATTCATTCATTCATTCATTCATTCATTCATTCATTTATGTATCGAGGCGCCTTTCACTGATTGTGTAGGGAAGGAGGAAGGAAGGGGAAAAACACAGATTGTGTAAATTTCAAAGCAGCTAGCCGTTACAAACTCAAATTGTGAGAAGTGGTTAGCAAAAGGTGTGAATGACTCAGAGTACATTGTACTGTACTATGTGAGAGCTCTGTAGAGGTGGCGTGAATAGAAAAGGAGAGCTGTTGCAGCAGCCCAAGTGCGTTTAGAACGAGTGCGAACGTTTCAAAGTAATAATATGTCCTACTAGACGAGAGCTCTTCCAGCTGTCCCTGCAAAAAAATGGAAGTGCTTGTTCGACTGTTTAGAAAAAAGCTTTATTTAAATATGTACAAGAGGACATCACATAGCCATCACATGTCAATCACAGGTGTGCAGGAATGCAGGAACATTTTTACAATGGTGCATGACAATGTATACAAAAATGACAAAGAACACATGTTTGAACAGGAAACTGAATGGACATCAACGAGTGGGTGTGACAATGTGTACGATATCGACATATTTCTGCGCATGCGTCTAGCACTTCGAAAAAAAAAAAAGAGTCGCGCGATACATATGTAGACATACTCTGACAAAATGGCAGCAAATTCATGCATGCTAGTAATCGATGACAGTGGTTTCTAGCACCACGTCGGGCGGAAGAGTAGGTGCACTGGCTGTTTTTCTACTGATACAAAAGGACGCGACCAGTGTCGCAGGAACTCGCACTCACCCAAGAAGAATAGCTCCTCTGAAAGGAAAGCGAGAATCTCGCGCCTCATTCGGCCCAATATAGGCCAGATGGCGCGTGACAGATGTGCCAGAAATTATCTAGAAAAACAGACTGAATAAGGTAACGTCGTTCTAGTAGAGGACAGTCAAATTCTTTAGCATTTTTTACATTTCTCCTAAACGCTTCAACAATGGGAGCCCATATATCTTCAGACATGCCAAAAGGATCAAAAGTGACTCCTAGCATTTTCATATTTGGGGACCATGGTAACGCCGATGTGATCTGTACACGTCCATTTGGATCACCACTGAAAACGTATTTGCTTTTGGAGTAATTTAACTTTGCCCCTAATATTGTTCCGCATGCTTGAAACGTGTAAAGAGCATGCTGGAGCGATTGTTCGTTTTGGACGTAGAGAGTGATTTCGTCTGCATAGGCCGTCACTTTCACGTCAGAACTCCCCGGCAGGACTAAGCCGCGAATCTGTGGGTTACCTTCAATGGCTCTTAGGTACGGTTCCAGCGACAAAACGAACAGAACGGGGGAGAGGGGACATCCTTGTCGCACTTCTCTCGTGACTCTAAAGGGTCTGCTTATGCTTAATGCGAATTGTTGCACAAGCCGGCGTAACTTCCTAGCGCTCCAGTTTAGTCGGCCCCTTCCCGGACCCTATACGTCTGTGAAAGAGTCTAGGACGCAATTAAAATCGCCCAGTAATATTACATGCCACGGGTCTAGCAAGTACTCGTCTAATGGCTTGAAGAAATTATTCGAATTGGCGGATACCGCCGGGGGCCGTAAACACAAACGAATCTCAGGCGTAAACTGTAAAAAACACAGTCGAACGCGAGCACGCGTCCGAGGGCGTCGAAGGATATATTGTGATCGCGCAACAAGTTGCGGATAAGAACAAGGACTCCAACGCCGCGCGACCGCGTGGTAGCGTAGGAAAAGAAACAATCAATATTGACAGCGCGTTTGAAAATCAGAACATCGGTTAATTTTAAAAAATTCGTTTCTTGAAAAAATAAGAGATCGCATGAGAGAGAGCATGCGAACTCTATCACTTCAGCTTGCTTCTGAGCGCTACGAAAGCCATGCACATTAAGAGTAATCATATTTAGAGTAAGAGCCGCAGGGGGCTCGGAGTCGCTGCTTGAAAGGTATCTTTTCGCAGCTGAACTTCCCAAGGAAGGCGGCACGAAAAGGTCCGTAATGTCACGATTTGGGTCGCTATCGTCGTCGTCGGACTTGTTCTGCGTTCCGCTGTACGTGCTGGTCGAGTCCTCGTTGATGGAGGCCGCGTCTTCTTCTGGGTTCGGCGTCTCGTCGATAACCGGGGCACTTGACGATGATGTGGCGGACGGAGCTGAGCTACTGACTCTCGAAGTCTCATGTTGTGCCGGGGTCTCGGCTTGTGGCTTAGTTGGTATGAGCAGAGGTCGCGATGTCGGTGACGGTTCCTCTGCACGCAACGTGTCCGCTGCGTCGGGGATGGCGGGTGACGTTGTAGGCGCGGCTCCTGGCTCGTCCCCTTGGGCAGCTTCCTTTGAGGTAGCCGCTGGGGCCAGAGGCGGCAAATCGGTGCCAGCGTAGGACGCTTTGGGTGCGAGAGGTGGAAACTCCGAGGCAGCTTCGGATTAAGAGCGTCGCAACGTGCATGCCACCGTCGCGTGCGGGTCGCCACAGCGACGACAAGGGAGGGAAAAACCCTTACCTTCGTGGCTGTACACGCTGCACCTGACACAGAAAGGAGTGTTGCAGTTCATCCGAAAATGGCCGGATGAGCCACATCGTCGACAGACTCGCTGCACGCCCTTGTGATCGCAGGTGATGCGGTGTCCTGCAAGCTTAAGGTAGTTTGGCACCGGCGATCCAGGCTTCATCTCTATGCGCACGTAGCGCGTTCCAGTTGTCACGGTGGGACGCGGGCCCATGAGTCCCCTGGTGATGTGGAGCACCTTGCCGTACGGTGACAGCGCCTGGGCCAGGACCTCGCTGGGGATGCGGCAAGGCAGGAAAATCGCAGTCACGTGCGTCACCTGTGGACTTAGTGGTATGATGGAGACGCGCTCTCCCCGGATCTCCAGGTCTCCCGCGTCGACGAGTTGAGCCATGGCGGCTTCACTATTCGCAGTCACCTGGAAGTTGCGTCCTCCAAAGCGGCGCACACAATAGACCAACTATTGCCAACTCTTGAAGCTGTCGAATCTACGATGTCTTTGGGACCTGCCCCCTCAGGGACGACGACATCGAAGGCATAAGCCTTCTTCGGCGGTTGACTTGCCATGGTGGGGCTCCCGCCAGCCCAGGAGCACTTTCCGAGGACGAACGCTGCCTCGGGCGGCGGTCAGACGCCCGTGGCCGAGAACAAACGTAAGCAGGGGTAACCGACACTGATACTACAAATGATCTATAGACTGCTACTCAAGCTCTGGCTTAAGAGAATTTTATTTCCGGATGTTACAGTACAAGTCAAATACTCTTTTGTGCACTCGAAAAATACAAAATATACAGAAAGTACAAAACACAGCATACAATGTTGTACATGTGTATGTACAGGCAAACATGACGTTCACAGTGTATGATATTACAATGAAGACTGCATATATACAATGAGGACTATTTGCACTTGCAGACAAGAATTCAAGCAAATACACTACGTGAAAAGGACATTGTTTTTCAATACAACATTCACACTGTAGGTTTTTAGAGTAGAACAAACACTAGCCTACCTTCTCAGTAAGGAAGGAAAGGCATGGACACTCTGTTTTTCCTAATAACAATGAATCGTGTGGACCAGCGCCGAAGGAATGCTTCCTCCCCCAGTATCACTAATTCTTCGTTTAGATGCGTGAGCATTAGGTTCCTTAAACGGTACAACTGAGGAAACATGGCTCGCTGCGGGCGTCCCCGCAGGCACGCCAGTCCCCTCCGCTTCCATAAGACAAAAGCTCCGATCGCCATTATCAACTCAACAAAACCGTCTCTATGGCGAGCCTGCCACTGCATGCTGACTTGAAACATGGTGGTAACCAAGCGCCAGAAAGTGCGCGCCACAAGACATTCGTGAAGGAAATGGTTGAGTGTTTCCGTACGACCGCACTGCGGACATGAGGCGGAGGGCGCCACACTCCACGCCGCTAGGCGGTCGGCCGTCGGGAGAGCTTTCCATTCTCTTAGCCAATTGAAATCGCGGACTTCAGCGGGAAGGGAAGCGTTTCTGAAGGACCAGCGTCTTCTTTCTCGGCACTTTCTGCGTTGTTCATCGCTCAAGTTTTTCAGTGCTATACCTTCACAAATGTCTGTGGGAGTCACGTCCGTCAGTTCACAGTCTGGATAGTTGTTTCGCCAGAACTGCATCGATCTTATCATGTACATATAGAACGCCGGTGGCCGCTCAGCCGCCGGTCCCGTGTCTGTTAAACCAAAGACCCTTCTGGAGCTTCCCATCAGATACACTGCTAGTTTTGTGCCACGGTATGTCGTGTCTGCGAAAAGTGCCCATGTGTTTTGCAATGCCAACATGCGACACATTCTATAGAGGCCGAACACCTGTGTAAGGGTAAACGAACAACAGCACTGTGAGGTGGAGGCACGTATACGCCACATAACAAAACCTCCATGGTGGCCCTGAAATGTTGTGCCAAGTTATTCTGTGTAACTTCAATATACATCAAACAACTGTAAGGCGCAGATGATACAAAAGACGTGCAGCGTGTGATGCGTCGATATTTTATCCAATAGGTTTTTCTGAACAAGGACAAGCTATACATTGCACCATAAGTTTGATAAGAATAATTCCTAAATTTCTTTTCTTAGTGCGCATACACTGCGGTCTGTTGCCAGCATCGACAAGTTGGCAAACCTTTTTAAGAGCGAAGTTTTTTCAAGCGAGGCAGTTGCAAATCATTTAGTTTGCAAAAAGAGAAGGCCCACCACGGTGGTCTAGTGGCTATGGTACTCGGCTGCTGATCCGAGGGTCGCGGGATCGAATCCCTGCCGCGGCGGCTGCATTTCGATGCAGGCGAAGTGTTCAGGCCCGTGTGCTGTGCGATGTCAGTGCACGTTAAAGAACCCCTGGTGGGGCGGCTTCAAGCCTCTATCTTCCCCTGGGATTCTCTTCTTGTTTGCATTTCTATGATGGTATGAAAAATATTTAAATGTTCAAAGGAGCGTTACAATAAATGAAAGGCGACACTTAGTTTTTTATTTGTGTTTTTTATCCTATATTTACTGTCGCTGCTGAGAGTGGTACAATAGATAATGCAAGGAAGGCATCTTTGGGAATTATACGTTCAAAAAAAAAATAGCTTCAATACTGAAGCTAGATAAGGATTTATAATTTTACCACTTTTTCAAGAAGAGGAGGACCGTAAGAAAGTGTTATAAGGAGTCAGGAAAACTAACATGTCGGTATAGTACTTGCACAGCCGCAAAGAGCATAGTTCCTAATCTTTTTTTTTTCTTTTCTATCATTTAATTTAGGTAGGGAACGAAAAGTAAGTTTCCAAACCTCCTGGCACGTTCTGCCAACCCTTTATTCGTCCCATCACTTTTGATTGGCTCAACAAGGGGTTTAAATTGGCGGCTTCCGGTAAAGGCCATCGCCTGGGAGCTACACATACTCGTGCGTGACTCATGTGTGGTGCTTCATTTTTTTTTTTTCGTGTGGCTTAGCATGTGCGAATGCATTCAATCTTCACTTTGAAATAGGAAAAAATAATAACCAATAAATCTAATTCTAGTTATAAAGGTAAGCACAGGCGTGTGTTATCTTGTGCTATTGAAACATATCAGAAGAAATTTCGGGCACAGCCTCCGTTTACGAAGTGGGCTGGAACTTCCCTTGTCACTTCTACAATTGGACGTGCTGTAAAGCACGTTTTACCCGTTAACTTAGCGGTGGTTCCTCCTCCTCGTCGTACTACTACTACTTCTACAACTACTAGTACTATTCTGCAGCTACTACTGCTACTATTCTGCAGCTACTACTACTATTCTGCAACTACTACGACTATCCTGCAACTACTACTATTCTGCGACTACTACTGTTGTGCAGCTACTACTTCTGCAACTACTACTACTACTATTCTACTAATACTACTGCTACTGCTACTGCTACTACAACAACTACTACTACTACTTCTTCTCTGTAGACTGGCACATGCCCAATGTGAGCGTTCGTCAAGACCTTAGTCACCTCAAAATTTCTTTTCTATAGGTGGTTCGTCGCAGCATGAATGTACACCTTTTGAAAATTAAGATGCGATTCTCTTAGTTTTCACAACAAATTTTCTTATTGCAGAACAGACATCCATGTGGCTGTAACACGAAATGAACTCCCAGAACGGAAGAATAGTCATTTCGCTAGGCTCCAAACTTAGGCGATGAATGACTGTCTCGAGGATTCCCCTTTGCAAAATTTTGAAGCGGCGGCAAGATGTAAATGTGTCGTGATTGGTTTCCTTCTCATTGCAGAAGCTTCATGAAAGTATAATGAACCATGTTGCTAATTGACTGTACGGATGGCCCTTTCATTGACTGTACGGAATAGCCGCTCAAATGCAGCTGCCAACTCAAGAAAACGAAGACGACGTGTTGCTGCTCTGGGGACACTCGCCATTTCGCCCACTTCTATATATATTGCAAATAGTAAGCTACACGTACATTCTTCACAGAATTAGGGAAGCCTGCTGATGTTTTGAGAGCCTGTAGCTAAATTTGCACAGGATGCAATGAAAAAAGAACAAAGGCATGTCGACAAGTCGTATTTTTCCTTCCTTCCTTTTTTTTTTTTGTAAATGAATACAAATCTACAATCGACAGGAATAAGAGCGAAGATGCGGACTAATTTGAAGAGCATTCACAGTATTCAGGAACTCTTCGATGATGGCTGAAGCGAATCTTGTCCCTTTCGACTTTCCTGCAGTTGAGGTAAATGTAAAGTATGATTTTCTGTCATCTTTCCGTTCCATTTTATATAGTAATAATGATTATACGTGCAGAATTCTTGCTAATCGAGGTAACGAACCACTACGAGAGATAAGAAGGGCACACGGTGTAGTTCCAAGTGAACGAAAGTGCGAATATAAATTGTTAAGTTATAGCAGAGTACAACGTGCACGGATTTCCCCAAGTGCTGAAGTTCCATTGTTTGTCCCCGAGTTCCATTGTTTGTTCCCCAAGTTCCATTGTTTGTTCCCCAAGTTCCATTGTTTGTCAGTCATTGCTTGTCTACCTGACGTAATTATGGCAACGTGACGAATGCTGTGAATTCTACAGTGGAACACAGTGCAGGTACATTTCAATTTGACCACCTAGCCATCCTAATAGACATGCAATTATTAGGAACGTTGGCAGCTTTTCATTGTGTTTATATGTTCGCCAAAGGTGCACGAGTACTCCAGGCATCGGCAAACATCTAGCCGTTTCTTGTGCATGGTCAAGTAAGATATTTAACGCGGTGCACCATGCTGTTATTATCGTGCTTTTGAATACTCAGCGGACTTGTTGATGCAGAGAACGCGAAAAAGAAAACATAATATTGGTACATATTTATATGCAACAACTCGACTTTGCATGCGTAAGTCAACAGAAAATCTGAGTGCATTCGTTCTGTTTGTAGCTCAGTTAGAAGCTCCAGTGAGAACGTCGGGTGTCTATACACTACCTATGGAGCCGAAATCACTTTACAAGGGCACAATTACAAATAACAACCGCGTCAGTAAGAGAAGAAAAGAAAAACATTACGCGCCACAGTTCCCCAACCCATTGTGTTCCCTAATTGTCGCTCGTACGGAAACCCACGCAAGTGACGCGTGAGACAGGGTCGACAAAACAGGACGACTGTTAGAAATATAATTCACCTTTCGCTGAAGCTGAGAAGGCGATAAGTGTATGGAAGCGTGAAATGCGTTCGAGTTGTGCTGGAGTTGTGAAAATTGTTCAGGCGTTCGGGTTGTCTATTTTTGTGTTCTATTGTGTCCGTGTCTGCATGTCTTATCTTTCTGCATTATGGAGGGTTAAATGCAGCGCATAAACTGCGTGCACCTCCCGGTCATTATTGATGCCGCAAAGGTTTTGGAAAGGGGAAGCTCTATGCCCCGACACTTCCGTCTACAATTCCAACAATTCGAGGACTCCGCTCAAATGCACGTGCATCTCGTTGGGGTTGCATAGGAAAGTGCGGAACACAAACATCCGCTTCAGAAAAAACCGGTCGGCCAGTCTCTTTTGAATAATGCGCAACCCTTTCATTCTCACGAGCGGTACTTAACGCTTCTTTTTCTTCGAGACCACAAAGAACTGTGTGAGGTTAGGCCGCATACAGCACTTCATTCAAGCAGCAACCACGTGAATGGGCGTCGCCCGGACTCCCTCATTCCAAAGGAGCGAAGCAAGTGGGTAGTACGTGGGATGTCGGCGCCGAGTGATACGGAACATGCATGTACTACAGGTAGGTGCCACACTGGCCTCGAAAAAAAAGAAATAATGAAAGAAAAAATAGCCTATATGTTTTGGACGGCCCGGAGCCACGTCCTACAATAGCAACGTCTTAATGAAATGGAGCAGGCCGAATTGAATAGTAAAGGTTTTACGGTAGGTTCTCATGAATGGTGGCTTTCATGGAGGCACGGCTACCGGCCTCGGCAAAGCACAATACCATACTCTGAAGAGGTGGCGAAAGCCAATTAGGGCAATGACTAGCGACTGGAGTTAGCTCGCACTAAAAACAATATGAAGGGGACTCTGCACTTCCTTTTGAGGGAATCCACGCGTTGTCATATCGCAGGACACGCGTGAGCCTCGTATACCGTAGTCCGTCCACGCGCGGGTATAGTTAAAAGAAACAAGTGAAGCACACAACTCAAAAGTGTGCAGTATGCGCAGACAACCACACCGCATCGACGCCTAGTCGAGTGAAATGGCAACGTCATAACGCTGCGGCTACCCACTGGTGTGCCGACCGCGGGAACTTGAACAAAGCGGTCGCTATTGCCGCTAAAGTGGTTAAAGCGATATCGATCTCTCAATGGGGATAATCATTAAATAAGGGAGAGGGGTGTTGCCTGAGAGTGGTAGAGTACTGCAACATGGATGTCAATTTTTGGGAAATATATGCACGATAAAGGGAAGAAAAGCGGTGGAACACATGGGTTTGGATAGGGGTTAGTGGGGGAGACCAAGCGTGCGAGAGAAGATTTTATGTCTACAGCTCCATGTAAAGTGTGTTTCTTGTGCAAAACACTCGTCCTCTTTTTTCCTGTTTTTAAATGGCGCTTTTCTCCACTGGCCGATTCGGCAGCCTTCTTAGTAAAACAACTCCTGCGTGCTATAACGACACCACATGCCACGCTGTGTGGGGTATCGTCAAGAGATTTTTCGAATGTGTCGGTATGTCTGTATATGCCTGGTTTTGTGGTTTCTCCGGGCCCACAAATATCTGAACCAATGTCTTACCGGTTGACCCAGCAACAAATTCTCTTGCATGCGAGACGAACGCACGCGGACGAAGTAGTTCTGAAGGAGAGAGAGAGAGGGAAGTGAGAGAAAGGCATGGAGGTCAGTCAGAACTAAAGCATCTGGCTTGCTGCCCTGCCATAATAGTAGTTATGAAAAGCTTGTACGTCTCCAGTATAGCCCTGCAAGGGCCGCTGAAGCTAGCGCCACCAGTTCGCCTTCTGAGGAATCTTCTTTCTCTCGGGACTTATGCGTGAGTAGGCTTGTCACAAAACAAGTGCGCAGTGTGGCTGATGCGCACGCATCTGCTTTTCCCAGGTGCAGTGAGGAAGGCCTGTTATCAGTGCGGTTTCAATGCAAGTGTACCGCTTTGTTGCCGTGTGTTAGGGAACAAGAAGAAACCCAACAAAGCTGTAAAGTCCTAGTCACAGTTATGCAAATGCAGGCTTTTCAGCCATGTGCCAAGCACAGTCATACCTTTGCCACGAAGCAGCATGCCCTGTCGACGTCGTCGTCGCGAAGCGCATGTGAGATAATAGCATTCGCAACCATTTCAGAAATTGCCAAATCGTTTGAAGTTGAAATAGGACAAAAAAAAAAAAAGACCACTGAAGTACTTATGCGGATATCATAGCACCTGATCTCCAAATGTTGCCTCTGCGGTAAACATAAATTGATTTTCGGAAACCATTAAAATTTCTCTCTTTTTTTTACATATTATGACACTTTCTCCTGGCTACAAAGCATAGGGCAGCAGCATAGGGCCTTCTAAATGCCATCGCACCGTAACGCACTTTGTGACCACTTACGAAATTGGCGCAGTCGTCCTGAAATCCTTACCAGAGTCGCCTGAAAAAGTGTTCGGTGTCCAGATTTTTTTCGCCATAGATTTCGCCCGTACTGAAGTGCCGAGACCCATGAGGTAAAAAAAAAACACGTAATGCTTTCAGGGATAAAGGAGCGATACTGCTATAGTTACGGAAACGACAGTCATCTAGTGAACCCGGCCCGGGGACGAGGCCATTTATTCGGTCCGGAGCTGTACACCAATTCCCCGGCCTATTTTTCAAGTCCTCACTCGTACAAACACTGCCTCTTCTCGACGGTGACCACGTGACCATCACGAACACACTAGCGTTGTCGAGATGTATAACCCACTCGGAGAAATGGAAGGCGGATGCTCCGAAGTCCCTTCGCGTCTTCTGGCGATGAGGTTCAGATACGAGCCCACTTAAGCATCAACGACGTCATTACAACCCTTCTGGGGTTGGGATGAGGTCGGGATTTGGCACCCTGCGATACGCAACCTACGGAATGAGTCTCAATAGGGAGATTGCATACGCCGCCCACATCACGCAGATAACAAATTATTTAAGGTCTGCCATTTCCTTACGTTTCATTCTCAGAGTGATGTGCGCTGTATATACGGTATATGTGCGATGGCAAAAACAAAACAAAACAAGGAAGAAATCGACTATACGGTTGGGTATAGGTAATGGTATATACGATTTATGGCTGTATCACTTGCCATGACGGAGTGCATAAATTGTTACCAGAAGTATGCCGCTATGAAGAGACTGAAGTTCAATATACGCTAACTTCTTCAGCGTGGAATTCCTTAATGGGGGAGCAAATGCTGTGCACCGTGCCTTATCAAATCACGTTAAGGAACCTCAGGCTGTCGAAATTTCCGATGCCCTCTACTATACAGCATGCCTCAAAATAATATCCTTAGGTTTGGAGCATTAGACTCTAAGTGTGTAATAAATAAAATACTATATACTTCGTCTTTATATGAAGAATCAGTCATATTACCTAAGTTGTGGCCCTTAGGCAAATAACCGAAAGATGCCATTGAAAAACAAGGAGTGCAGAAATGTTGTGATGCGTTATGTTATGATTGTTATGAACAAATCTGAAAAGTGCAAAGACATCTCGAGGCCGGAATCTATAAGAGTTATAGTGGGGCAGGGGCGCTAAAAACGCTTGCGAACACAAGCTTGTATGCGTGAATAAGCAAGAACAAAATATTGATTAATACAAAGCACACCTATGGAGAGACATAGCTAAAATAAACATCAAAGAGCCTTTTTGTTTAGTTTTTTCTTTATTTGGAGGCCACATAGTGCGCATGCTGTACTTTTATCTGATTTCCGTGTCCCGGCATTCAATGCTTCCCGGTAGCAACCCTGTTCATCCGACCACCCTCCCGGACGGGAGCTCACAAAAGGGATGCATTCATGTATGCGATGCGAGCGAGACTGCGTAGCGCAAACGGGCGGCAGAGCTCCCGCACAACTACACGCACCTCGTGCCTCCCCTCTACTTTATTCTTTCCACGCTTTTATGCGTACCAGTAACTTGTGGCGACATCCAGCGGCTCACGACAGTACTGCACTGCGAAACACCTCGCTAATTAACGTCTGTCGTTACACGGCAGTTGCATGATCTTGGAGTGGTGGTGTACTTTTTGTACCTGGTGTTTACGTAACAAATACCTTTCGTTAATGCAGGTTACCGAATGACTGAGGTGTGTAAGTCGGCGCACGGAAAAAGTGCGAAGGGCAATGGGCCGTGACCACGAAATAGCACGGCCATGGTTGTAGCATACAATCATAACACGCGCCTATTCGCCGTGCCGCAGGGGCGGCCTTAGCGGCTTACTATTCTCACTGACCTCTGTCGACGAGACTATTGAATTCCACAAAGCTGTCAGTAAACTCATGACTGTGTTGTTATACTTTCTGTTCGTGTTTTATGAATTTATTCTTGTTGTACTTCATGTAATGCTACTCGTGAATTCTGGGAAATGGTTGAAGTAAAATTGTTAAGCTGTAAAACGAAAAACCTTCTGCGTATGTTTCATTTCCTGTATGTACATTTTGCTGCAGTGCGGGTGGCAAGCGTATTTTTAAGCTGCAACAAAGCAGCTTAGTCTCCTGCCATGCATCTTTGTTTTGTGGTTGTGGGCGGAAAAACTGAAATAACGCATTAATTGATTGATTGATTGATTGATTGATTGATTGATTGATTGATTGATTGATTGATTGATTGATTGATTGATTGATTGATTGATTGATTGAGTGGGTGAGTGAGTGAGTGAGACCTGCGCCGTTACCCACGATATTGGGTCCATAGTTTCCGCAAGGACCCCTACTGGGATTTGTGGAAATTACGAATGTAGGCAATCGTTTTCGATGTGTAACGAGATGTTACCACAAGATGTTTCCACATCATCAAGATTGCACTCTTTCTTCTTCTCTGCTGTTCCATCTCACACCCTCTTTTTCCTGCGCAGCTTAGCCAACCCACCGGATCAGGCCTCGTTACCCAGGAAGTGAAGAATAATGTGCTTAGATACCTTCGCGTGTTTCTCTGTGATCATCTTCACTCGGCTGAGCGAAGCAGGCTGAAAATAAGCACGACACCCGAGCTCCGCACCTGAGAGCCATTCTCCCATACTTGCCATGCCCGTTCAAGCCAGTGGATAATGTTTCCGCCAAGACATCCATGATTCCGGTGTAGTTACGGTGAACTTGAAGCCAATCCATCATTCGCCCTGGCCGGTATCCCCTTTTAATTCCACAGAAAAAGAAAGTTCGGTCTCTACCAATTACTGAGTGAGCAGCGCAATGTGAGACGCGTTCCAAGTCGACATAATGACGTTTTAATTATATTCTACACTATCCTTCGGGGAAGTTTGCGAGGCAGCCCTTTGCAACTAAGTTCACCCTTTTCTTCGAAATAAGCGCGGTTCTTCCGTTAGCAAAATGCTTCGTTCCGTTCTAAATAATTACCGTCACTTTGTGAACTCATAGTGCCCAGTGGCGAAAAAAAGACAATTACAAAAAATCAGCGACACGTTTCACGTGTTACAGCTTAATCTACAAGAGTTGGTACGCGCAACTTTTTCTCTTTGTTTTAAGTTTAGGTGTACTGGCGTACCGTTTTCGTCTAAGGCCTCGAACTTGTTGCTTAGGGCTACTTTAAATTCTTCGTTCTTGGATCTGATTACCTCTAAATTACATTTTTTTCTAGTAAATAATTTAGTTCTTGTTTTCTTTAGGTTAAGTACAATCTTTGCTCTTACTAATCTGTGATCGCTGCATTTTATCTTCCCCACTACTTCTGTGTCTTGAATTATACCTGGTTGTTCGCACATTATAAAGTCGATTTCATTCCTTGTCACCCCGTTAGGGCTTTTCCACGTCCAATTCCTATTCTTGTGTTTCTTGAAAAACGTGTTCATTATTCGGAGTCGGTTTCTTTCGGCAAATTGTACGAGCATATCCCCACGGTTATTCCTATGGCCGACGCCGTAGTTGCCAATCGCCTGCTCTCCACTTTGTTTTGTCCCTACTTTTGCGTTGAAATCCCCCATGACTACTGTGTATTGTGTCTGTACTTTCTTTATTGCTAATTCGATATCCTCGTAGAACTGCTCTACTTGTTCGTCGTCGTAGCTCGTTGTTGGCGCATATCCCTGGATTATCTTAAGTTTATACCGCTTATTTAGTTTTATTACGACGCATGCAACCCTTTCGTTAATGCTGTAGAATTCATCTACGTTGCCCGCTATATCTTTGTCAATTAGGAACCCCACGCCATATTCCCTCTTTTCGGGTAATCCTCTATAGCAGAGTACATGCCCATTGTTTAAGACTATGTAAGCTTCACCTGTTCTCCTAACTTCGCTAAGGCCAATGACGTCCCAACTAACTCCCTCTAGTTCCTCGAGTAGTTCTGCTAGTCTAGCTTCGCTGGAGAGGGATCTTGCATTGAACGTTCCAGACACGAATATGAAATATTTTGCAGATTTAAGAGTGCGAACAACAAAATGAAACAAACACATTTTAAAGGGATTGTCCGGTGATATTGTAAACATTGCGAACTGTGAGGCGTATCATGCGTTCGCGCGTGTGGGGAACACAGGGGTGATTTTTCTGAGCGAAATGGAGCTTTCAATAGTTTTATTCAGCTTTTTATTTGCGTGCGTACGAAACACCAACGGAGCGCCCGACGAGCGACGGCCGTTGCAGCATGACGTCACAGGGAACCGTGCAGGGGACTCGCGAAGCTGTCTGCCCTGTACTTGGTTGCACAGTTCGCTGGGCGCTGTTGATTGCTCGCGCCTATGCCTCGTTGATTAAACAAGTGGGAATAAAAGTCCCTTTATTATCATTATTATTTCAACAACTGCGAATTACGCGTGCGGTTATTGCGCTTCGATATCGATGCGTTTTGCCTCCGCTGCGCTATTGTGACAGCGCTTTGCTTTTGACGTTTCATAAGTTCTTTCCTCCCTGCATGCTTTTATTCCTGTTTGGGGCCGTATGTATTAACGAAATAGAGCTGCGATAGCTATCTGGCGCCGTCAAGTAGAGACATCACTGGTTCCGACGATGAAGAGTATGAATCTCCGCTTGCATTAAACATGCCAGCAAACCTGCCAGTCAATCGAAGTGACAAGAAAGGGGGAGCGTAAGCATTTCAACAAGCAAATGAGTGCGAATAACAGCAACACGGGCTCGTTTCAGATGAGCATGCTCTACGTGCATAGGAACGAGCACGCCACTGCCGCGGTATCTTTTCCCATGCTTTATCATTTTCACATTTCACAGTGAGAGGCATTTGTCGGCGTTGGTTTTTACATTTTTTTTTTTGCCTAGATGGTAAATTACTTGAGGTCGCAATCACCAGTCCCACCTAAACAACGCGCCTTGAAGACGTTTGTCGAACTAGCTGGTCCTACCCAGAGAAATCTTCGCACCTGCGCTCACCTCCAGATCAATCCCGTCGTAAAGGGGGGGGGGGGGGGGCTAGGGGCCCGGGCGCCTCTCGAAATTTTGGTTGGGGGGTGGTGGTGTTAATATAATAACGTGGTGTAATGCTAATGACATAACGTTTCAGCCTATTAATAAAGTTGCGTTGAAAAAGTCACTCAGTGCTCATACCGCGATTGTTACCAAAATAAACAATGAAAACATGTTTTTTTTTCTCAAATAGTCAAGGTCTTCAGCAGGTGGGCCCTACCCGAAAAAAAATTCTGGCTACGGGCCTGCATCAGATACATCGTCTTTTCTCTCCACCACATGCTTCAGCCAGAGAAAAAAAATCAAGAGATCTGACGCTTTACTTACGGCGTGACCGAGGAAGGCAGCACACCTATGTGTGTAGTTCACATTATTGGTGCGGCCCTTCCGCAACAGCTACGTCAAAACGTTATGAGAGTACGCGATCAACTCCCGGCACCCGCATGTAAAGTGCACCGAGCGTTGAGGGTTCGGAAACCAGTTGACGTGACGAACGGCGGCAACCCAATCGGCCTGTGGGCCCACGTCGCACGGAAACTTGCGAAGAGTCTCCACCCATCCATATTAACAGCGTTACGGAACAAACCAAATTATAGAGCTAGAAAGGAAGGAAAGAAGTGGTTCGAATTGTGCGACTCTACATACGGCGCATGCATGGCAGGAAAGCCACGACCGCCCGGCACAGGGGGCACGGTACCATGTGACGTCACGTTCACTGTGGCCAGCGCCTCGCCTCGCAGCGCGGGATTTTCAAAAAGTGCTGGATTTGATATTTATTTTCTAATTAACTACTCGATTTCCTTGGTAGTGCAAGCTGGCAACAAGTAAATTAAAGCACACACTTTCTTTTAAGACCACTTGTTTTGGTTTGTAAAATGACCGGACAATCCCTTTAAACGGAGCAGACCATTCTGTCTGCGAAACTTGTTCTTGGCCAAATAATCCTTTAACTCAAAAACAACACAACATGACAGCACTGAAATAAACCACTCTCATTTATTTGCTGCCCTATTTCCAAACGATGGCTTCATTTGCACAGCTGTCGTTGTATCGCATCTAATTTTGTACGAAACAATACCTATATGCAGGGCGCTGTTTAGTTCGTTGTAGGAAGTGGTGGAGGTACTAACGCATCTGCACTTCCTGTTCCAATAAAAACACTTCTGAGAGCGCAGTGTATAGTCCCGTGAGTTCACGTCAACATCGCTATTTCATGTTCTCTCCGTTTAGCAGCATTTGAGGTTGGCATTAAGGTTTTGCGGTCATGGACCAAACCAAACTTAATTTGGCGAAAGCTTGGTGTAGAATATGGCCAAAAGCTCATTGCTATTCTTTTTGTGTAGTTGTAAATCGTAAAACTGTCATATATTTTTGGTGCACAGAGCCGCACTTCAAAGCCGTGCTCCAAGAGTGTAGCCGGTACCGAGAAATAAAAGGAGGGGTGCTGGAGCACAAATGGAAAGAATGTTCTTAAATAAGCTGTAGAGCCTTCCGGCTCTATGGCAGGTTGTCGTTTTACCTTTATTTTCCAAAAGAGGACATAAGGAAGAAGGAACGCTTCACTAATCTCAACAGATGCAGCCCTTCTGTTTAATTTCGACGAAAGAACGAAAGAAAACGTACTCTAAAAGCTGCACCCACATCCCGTAGTAAAAACAATCGCGAAGGGGCGCCATCTGGCAAGCTTACCGCGTCCGAACCAATTAGCGCATGTTGCGGGACCTGCTGCCCCTCGGACCAAAGAGGCGTGAAATGCGTCGGCAACTGCTCACGCTACATGGACCACACCGGTGCATATTGCGGTGTTACAGAGGGACCAGGCCAGAGAAGCCCAGTTGGGGCAGCTCCGTAATTACCCCTTCTCACTCCTCATCGCCCACCGCATTTCTTTAGCGCACGCTCAAGTGGATGCATTCAACTCTTTCACCGCTCGATGGTCAAAAGAAAGTAACGCGTTTTAATCCTTTCAGGAGCGTGCTCATTTCATGCCAGCGCTCGCGTGTGGTATATGAGTCAGTGTCGTATGGTTGCGGAGACGCAAGGACAGATGTGTCTCAATGCTATTAGCCCGCGCACATTGCCTTCACAGCTATAAAAGAAATCAAGAACGTCCCCCGATTCAGCGCAGCCTATCCGTCCTGACGTGGCACTCCTCTCTCGTTGTTGGTGTGAAATAGGCTCCCTCCTGGTCTGAGAGATGAGCAAACGACGTTCTTTTTTTTTTCAGGGTATGAGTTCATCGACTGAGTAAACCGTAATGATTGAACAAACATGGCAAAGCAGTACATTAAGCTAAAATAAATACTTTTGACTGATGTTGATGCACCCGACTTAAAAGAGGCATAAGAGATCATTAGGTAATCAGTAGGTCCTTCAATGGGTCAACAACTCTGCGAATGCGTGCGTGCATTCGCAGAGTTTGTTTCCACCATTATCAAGTTTATCTATAGTCCACTGATGCTTATGAACGTTAAGGCAGCGAACTGACAGCAAAGAAACATTTCTTTAGGAGGCCGCGCTGCGGCACAGTAGGAAATACCTTCGTTACATAGTTTACCTTTCCACGACGCAGAAGTCCCTGCAGTGCGAAGATTTGTGGTCAAGGCATTTTTGTTTGGACGCACTTCAGACTGATCTCGTGCTTTTTAAAGGTACCCGCCTCTTGCTCATCTGATGAAAATGATCGACGCTAATTCTTCCAAAAAAGTAAAATGCTCTCGGGACATCTCCTAATGTGGCTTTGTTACGAGGCCACTTTGAGCTGCAACTTTTCTCCTCAAACTGATGACAGACTGCTTAATCTGGCTCCATGTTGGACCAAAGTACGCCTCAAAGCCGTTGTGAGCGATGTTGTCGAATTGGAGCACATACCAAAACGGAAAAAAGCTGGAAAGGTACAGCTCTTTGTCCGTGACCAAGTCAGTGCTACACCTTCGATGAACGAGGCCATGCGATGTTACTGTTCTGCGAGAGCATACTGCCAGCCTCCCTACGAATGTTCAGAAGCCATGCATCAGTATCTGTGTTTCGTCTTTTTTTTTTCGAGCAGGTCGTGCTTATGCTTCGTGCCGCGTCCTTCCGCAAAGTCGCGCCCTCTACCAAATCTTCCCACCCACTGTGATTCACTGTCAGAGCAACCGGACCCAGAGAAAGAACTCGTATTTCTTCTCCAGATGACCACCACTCGGCACGGATTACCGTCGCGTCCGGACAGTTTGTACCGTTTGGCCGCGTCATCCTCCTCTTCATTTTGGATGGTCTTTATATCTTCTTTCGTTCACAGCTTGTGCCATAATAAGCTCACGTGGTCACGTGTCATAAATTCCGCCCATCCCATCTTCCTGTCTCATCCTAGCTGTGCTCGCAGTTCTGTTTCGCTGCTATAGCGAGCGCCCATACTCCCGTGACGGGAGTTTAGTGCGGCCACTAAGTGGACGGTGGTCAGAGCACGCTCTCTATTAGGCCACAGTAAGGACCCCTGAAGAGAAGCCATGCAAACAGGATTAGCTGGACCGAGGGAGGGTTTTTATCGCCACTCGCGGTCACGCCCCGCAATCTGCGAATCCTTTGGCCGAAGATTTGTAAGGCATGGACTGTGTAGAAAAAAAAAAGACAGACAGGCAGACAGACAGACAGACAGATCCTGGAAGCCTTGTAGTAGCCCCGTGGCTATGTCACCACGGAGGCCGGGGAAGAATGTCACGCAAACATGTAAATGTGAACTATGGGTAATGGAAGGGCAACTTCGAGCGAAAATTGTGAAACTGAAGCCGTGAGCCTTAAATGATCCTAAATAACAGAGAAGAAAACTTTTCAAATTTCGGATCTCATTGCAGCTCACTTACTATCGAGTGTAATAAGCAGCGACTACTATTATTTTTATCTCTACCATTGCTGCCTAACCACTCAATGTGTTACGTGCAGGCTGTAGTTGAAAGGATGTTCCTCATCTGCCGCCCCAGTTTTTATTTTGAATCTTGTACACGTGTCAAAGCGCCGTAGTGAAGTTGACCAGAGGGCGGCGATATTAAATTGGCATTTTACTAACTAACTAACTAACTAACTAACTAACTAACTAACTAACTAACTAACTAACTAACTAACTAACTAACTAACTAACTAAATGAAGGAATGCCTATCTAACCAGCTAAATAAATAAAAACTAACAAATAAATAGATAAGGAAAGCGATTGCTGTTGATTGCGCTGTAATTGTATATAGTCCCCTCCTGGCAACTGACCAGCGGTCAACAGTTGGTGGAGGGAGTAAACGGAGAGCGAAGTACAACAGAGCAAAGGAAATTGTTCCTATAAGCATAAATGAACGTCGACTAGGCAAAAACCATCAACACTTCACTTGTGGAGCGACGTCCTCTCAAGTTATTTTTAGGTCTTACCCGTTAATGTAGCGGTAACTTAACTGGTAACGCATCACACGAAAATTTAATGAGAAATGTTTCAGTTCTGTGCCACCACCACAAAGTTTTCTCATCACCCACGGCAATTTTCCGTTTGTTCACTTCTTGTCTTGTTAAACTAAAGACAAGGAAGAAGAATTTCCCTCTCATGCTTTTTAAGGCTTCTGTGCCTGTTTGCTGCTTATCGATGCAGGTAGCGTTAAAAACAATGACAGAAAGTGCTCGGAAAAGATATCCCTATGGGAGAAGGTTCTGGTAGCCTTTCTGCTGTCACACGCTCGAAGCGTTCTCTCAATGAATAACTTCGGAGGGCCTGAGCGACAGCATCACGTTTCGAACAAATATATGCGTAGTAACGCTTTCCTCTCAACAAGAATGGCCATAAACACTACAAACAGCAAATCAATTTCGCGGGGGCGTACAGCGAAAATAGATGCGTGGAGTGAAAAAGAAAGCTCGTCCAAAGAGCGCCGCATTTTCTCTCATAGCGGGGCGGATGCGTCAGAGAGATCACTATTGTACCCCGCGAAAAACTTCCGCCCTGTTCACAGCGCACAGACGTGAAGGGCCAAGCGGTGTCCCCAGAGGGTTGTCCCTGCGAGGGTTCTGTGGCAGGGTCGCGAAAAGAAGCACTTGAACTGTACGAATCACAAATCGAAGTTAGAAGAGTGCAGATAAGTGTCCAGTGCGACCAGCTGTCAAGTGTCTGCTTAGGTTGATGTGACAACCCCTCGTTTACGGACGCGGAGGACGCGCTAATGCACAACAAGCGGGGGCTCGCATCTCCGTGTACTGCTTTAAACTGTCATAACGTCGAACGTCTTTCATAATTTATGTGTCTGCGAACTTTTGTTCCGAAATAATAAAAGAGCTGCGTTTTGATCAACATTGGTAGATTGTGCACTTGTGCAGACTTCTCAAAGGATCATCACGGAACGCTTGCACTTATAAGTGAACTAAGCCGGTAGGAAACCTTGATTCTTCTTTCAATAGTGTCTTTTGCTCTATACAGAACTTCACACCAAATTTCTTCTAGGTCTTAAGTGCGTTGTATGTAAGTGATGTACCAAGCAACGTCACCCCGTATCGTTTATCGGCTCTAGGACGAAGCTGCGCCCAATATGTAGCTCAGAAAAAAAAATAGAGCAGCTCCCCCGAGAAGATAGCCAAGTATATTCGACATTAAAGAGGGAGGAAGTATCTTCTTCGGATCTACTTTCTCCGAAGAGGAGAGAGGGGAGAAGCTTTCTTAGCTTTGTTCGAATGTCCTCCCCGTACCATCCTCGCCTCCGTTTTTCCTTTTATTACTCTACTCCGTTAGACCGATGTGGCCTCCTAATTCTTATCGTGTAACTTGAAGCGAGACCATTGTATAGCACGTTCTCTTCCCTAGCGACGTTAGAGACGCCGTCTGGCGCTGTGACGTTGCCGAGTGCATATACGCTCAGGGGGAATTGCCCCAACGTGAACCACTGTCGTGCGCTCTGAACTTTCGCTTTTAGGAAGATTCCTTACACACTTTCTCCCATTGTCCTTTTTCTGCAAGGAAGTGACCTTCCACTATGGCATGCCTCATAGCCATGTCTTGCTTTTCGGGCCTGAAACGCGAGCCATTATTAGTTTTACTGACTGCAGTTTCATTTTAGGGGCGAAGCTCCTCTTAGCCTAACCTTGTCACGCGTCAGGCGTCAGTCGTCAGGCGTCAGGCGTAACCCGCGTGCCGGGAGGCACGCGCTCGAGAGCGAAAGGCGCGCGTTGGCTATGGATATATATATATATATATATATATATATATATATATATATATATGCACTGGATCTTGATTGACTTGCCATGAAGTGCCGGTGGGAGATTTCACTTGTGCATAGTTGAACCATGAGGATTCGTAGCGTGCGCATTAACTAAATTAATCCGGAACTCGGCACGATCTACGATGAACCTCCCGAGCTTCGCCCACTCATCATCATTCACTCCGTGGATATGCTGTAATTTTTTTTGTCGAAGGTTAATGCCCAGAGTCTGAACTCATTCGGTGCTTCTTCGCACTGGCTTCTCGGCCCACGTGTGTGCGTAGGGAAACAAGGAAACAAACCTACATAACTACTCAAAATTGTGCGCGTGTCATCGCGTCACCGTAAGGCATGCGTAGATAAAAAAGGACAGGGAAGATCAGGGAGATCGAAGGACCGAGGACAAAGGCTGCAAACTGGTAACCTACAAAACCGCCAGCTTACAAAGGCCCATCAAATTAGGACCGGCTGTCTCTATTGTTTACCTCCGTTCTCAGCGGTGATGTGCTAAACAACCATGTTTCCGTCTTTTCATATGTCCTCATTTTGATAAGCGCACACACGCTTTATAGCAGAAAACCTTAGCTGAAATAATAAATACAGCATTTGCTGTTTGGACGATTGACATGTCTCATTTTGTGCAAGTGCCTCGGCAGGGTGGTTACCGGTATACTTCATTTAGAGGAATTTCATTTGAGCAGAGCAACATATTGTCGTTTCGTACAGTATAAGGCGGCGCAAATTGTGAGCTAGTTACATGGTCCCCGTGTTGCCACCTCAAGCAAGTGTTGCTTCATTGAATTTACACGTGTGCGTTCAGTAAGAAATTGCGGGTGTTTCGCCAGCTGTACATGGATCTGGTGGATGTGAACTTCTATTGTTTGCTAACAGAAGATTGTCCGCTGCATGAGGTGCCCTAAAGCTAATGGTGCTTAGATACTGAGCCGGTTCGTTCCCAGCCTCAGCTGTCGCATTTTCGGTAGAGACGAAAATCCTAGAACTTCATGGACTGCGCCTTATTGAATGCAAGATAAAAAAAAAGAAAAACTCCGGGTGATCGTAATTTTCGGTGTCCTCTACTATGCCTCAATATCAAATCGTAGTTTTGCAAGAACTTCAGTGTTGATAGCACAGATTATTTCATGTCACTTCGTTGGGCCTCCACCTTGGGATCACATAGCCTTTCATATCTGTCACGGTGCGAAGCAAGCGACAGCAAATTCTAATTCGCGATTCTCAAATAGGGTAACTCGAAGGGAGAGAGCTATCCAATTTTTTATGGCGGCGATTAGCTTAAAAGTATGAACTGCTGTTGCAGTAGGGATTCCTCCTTAAAACGCACGCAGCCCAGTAAAAATAACGTCGGAAGTCCCGGCGTCGCTCCAAAGCGTCATACACAGCTCTGTCTGGCTTTGGACAATGTATTTTATAATCCAGAGTTGTTCAATCCTAGGCTCTCCAGAGAATAGTAGCAGCGGTATTGCTGCAGCCTCAGACAGGGTGGATACTTTTATCGCCAGGTCATAAAAGTAAGCAGGAGTAATCTTTGCATAAGAACATTAAATGCCGTACATAAGAAGCATATACGAAGCGGGTCTAGTTCTAAGGGTTTTGAGTTCAGAGCGTTGCCCCGTACAGCAAAAGGGAAATCACGGTTTGCTTCGGCGATCGATATGCTTGGCATGAAAGACTGGAGCATTGCCCAGAGCCGTTGATGCGGAGGGTTCCTTCGCATCAACGGCACCGAGTCATACGCAAACCTAACACCATTCCGAAGATTTTTTTTTTTTAGGGCCTACATTATATCACGAGCCTTGCGTGTGGAGGGACCGGCGTAGGATTAAAGGTTAAAGTGTGCAAAAATATGAATAATAAAAAAACCCGCTCGTCTTCCCTGTGGCCGTAAAGTGGCTCGAAACATTTACAGCTATGGAAGTTAGAAATCGTTCTCGCCTCATGTTAGGTACTTAGTTTTCATTCCTAAAAAGCAAGCATGCGAGTATTTTGTTTATGCTCAAATTATTTCGTACAGAGCACGTTTAATAATTCATATTACGCGTCGCCCCTAAGTGAGTATCCGATATTTGTTTATGCTGACCGATAGATATGTTTCATATTAAGAACATGTGCGGAGCGTAGATGGACAAAGTAAGGACTAACAAGGGAAATTCTGAGACCATGTAGGTAATTTCCACACGCCGAAGGTGGAAGAAAAAAAACGGAACGTTGCATGTTTGAGGTGGTAGCAACTACTCGAGAAGTCATCAGAGTCAGACAGCATTCTTAGCAAATCAACGTGAAACTGCAGTAGGCGATGAGAAACTCTAAACATTACAATAGCTATTTTTATTCCGGAGATGACGTGGTTCGCATTATCTGTACTCAAATTTCAAACGAAATTTCTGGTAGGAACAACCATTCCTCGTAATTACATATACTAACAATGCAATACATATATTAACAAGGAGCAGTGGGAGACCACGCTGCTGAGCTCAAACAGCGAAGACCAATGTGAAGTTATCAGGCAAGCCGAAGATGCTGCTAGGACCCAAGAGCTCCTGGCCGCCATCTAGGGAGGGGAGATAAAGCTCCTCTGACAGTTGCCGTTGACAATAAATGCTTCCATCATCATGATCATTCGTAATAGAAGGAACAGTTTCCTCGTAACATTTCCCTCGCAAAACAGTTACAGTCTGAGCTGTCGTGTGTGTACAGGCGTTAGTGAAACCGTAGTTTACAATTCCTGTGACGCGTTTTACTTCGAGAAAGCGAATTTTATTCATTCGAAGTACCTGTGCAATGGCGGAGGAGGGCTTGCATCTTGTCTTGCTACGGCGATAACGGTATCTCGAGATGATTATTTCTGCCGGACGCCCACATGAACACCGAGGCTGTCGTAAGGTGCTTCAAATGTTAGTGTACGAGGGAGAGCTCCACCCACCTCTCCTGCGTTGGAGTACGAGTCAATGTGAGTCGTTCGTTCCTTGTTCTAAAGACAGGCTAACACCCGATTTTCTTAGATTCCAGCCCCTTAAAACTATCGCGTTAAAAAGAAATGTAGATAGTTTTTCTGTTTAGAACAAATTTGAACTGTTTACGGCAGCATGTGTTCAGAACGTATGTTAACGCTTTAGGGCAATAATACACCCTACTACGGGAGAGCTGTTACAGCCGTCCCACAAATGGAAGTGTTTAGAACTAGTAGTAAATGATTTAGAGTACATCGTCCTCTAGCATGGGAGACATTCGTAGTGGCGTCTCCAAGAAGCAATATGTAAAGGAAATGGGAGCCAGCAGGAGGCGATGAGACCACATAGGTACCTTCGTATCATAAATAGCTTGCAAAAACAAAGCTTTCGGCGAACCAGACCCGCCAGAGCAAACCGAGTAGCTATGCTGCCATGACACATGTTCAACCTAGTCTTCTTCCATATATTGGCATATTGAACAACCCTAGGCTCTCTCGGCGCTTCGAGCGCGTACTTTTATACACAAACTAAGGCCATCTGTCAATCAAACGATGACGGGGTCAAAAAGAAGAGAAAACTTTATTCCTTGACTACACCGCTAACGCCCTTATGAGGCTGTCCGTGGCCATGGGTCTCTAGCTGCCCAGCCCTGTTTACCAGCTTGATTTGTGGGCTTTAACGTCCAAAAAACGAGCTCTGATTATGAGAGACGCCGTAGTGGAGGTCTCCGGAAATTTCTACCACCTGGGGTTCCTTCACGTGCACTGTCATCGCACAGCACACGGGCCTCGACATTTCGCCTCCATCGAAACGCCGCCGCCGCGGCCGGGATTCGATACACCGTGCCGGGGTTAGCGGGTACACGCACGCACGCACGCACGCACGCACGCACACACACACACACACACACACACACACACACACACACACACACACACACACACACACACACACACACACACACACACACACACCTTGTGCATGTGTGTGAGTGTGGCCGTGTGCATAAATGAAATTAATGAAGTTGGAACATGTGTGAGTGTGGCCGTGCGCATAAATGAAATTAATGAAGTTGGAACATGTGTGTGTATGTGCATTAATGAAATTAATGAAGTTGGAACCTCCCCCCTTCCCCCCTCCCCACACGCACACACACCCCAGGAAAAAAATTCACAGCATATCCACGGGGTGAATGATGATGAGTGGGCGAAGCTCCGGAGTGAACCACCGATAAACCGTTAATCTTCCGTGTAATTCGCCCAGTCGATCATCATGTAAAGACGTCAGAAACACTCTATTCGAACGCTGGGATCTGGCGTTTAAGGGGACGCTAGCACAAACGCGTTACAAACATGCAGTACACTCTAGTAAGGGGGGAGAGGCCACAGCGTCTTACGCAGCCCCTTACACAGGCCGGAACGCGCACCGCGTTTGCCGACGCCATCACATGACTGCTGAAAGAGTATAAGGCGGAGAGGCCACAGCGTCTTACACCAGCTTCTTACACGCGCCGTAACGCGCTAGCACAAACCCATCATCATCGTTAGAAACGGACAGTCTTTCGCTCTCTCTCTCTCTCTCTCTCTCTCTCTTTCTGTCTCACACAAGACACAAGACAGCAGATGGAAGAGTGAGAGAGCTCGCGCGCCACCTGACGTTCCTGAAGGCAACTCGGAGGTAAACAATGGCTGCTAATGGGAATGAGAGACAGAAGAAGTCGGCTTTTAGCTAACACTTACACTTCTACTTCTACTAACGTTTCCTACTGGAACATGCCAATGGCTGCTAATGGGGAATGAGAGACAGAAGAATTCGGCTTTTAGTTAACGCGCACGCTGCGAATTTTTTATTGTTGAACAACGCACAGGAGAAATCTCCCACCGGCACCACCTTGGAGGTCAAAGCGTAAGACTGGTTACGCACTACTACGACTACGACGAGGGACGAACAGGTGCCGCTTAAAGGAGCTTCGCCCCTAAAATTTCCGACTACGCCATTGGATAGCACCCAGCGCTTCGGGTGACTTCCTTCTAAGAACAGCGGTTTCATTCAGTGTGGAAGTGTCTGCCAATAGGAAGGGCATGTCGGAAGCGGCCAGAGCAGTTGCTACTGGCATCGCACGATGGTTAAAAGGCGGAAGCGGCAATCTACGTTCAGCATTCGCAATGTCGCCACTATTTATATATGTCCATCTTTGCTCAGGGGCCAGCAGAAGTGAAGGACCTAAGAAAATGCAAGAAGGAATTGTGAACAAAGAAGCCGGCATTTCAGCTTTCCACAGGCAGGGCGGCCTTGTATGAAAGTAGTTTATCGCGAAAATTTTTTTTTATAAAACAGCGCTGCAGAGAAAGGAGAAGGTAGCTGTTTGCACAACCCCTGTATTGAAGACGATATATTATTACTTACAGAGAAAAAGAGAATATACATCGGCATATATGAACGACGTGAATATGAGTGAGATGTTCCAAGTATATTTTAAAGGAAGAGTTCGTCGCCTTCTCGAGCCTGCAAAAACTATCCAAACGTGAACGGTACTGTTACCAGGATAAAAGAAAAGATATTATCACCAACAGAATTCTTTCATGGACACGCATTGACCTTCTATCGCAAAGTAATGCCCATTTAGAGCCACCGTTATAAATTTTCATCTCACAGAAAGAAAACTCATCCACTGCTTCTATAAACTAGGGACACAGATACACCCGCTCGATTCACGGCAGAAGAGCCACGATAGAACCAAGACCGTTTCCCAATGGGGCTATGTTTTATTCCCTTTAAGAAGAAATTTTGTTGTGTACTCGTAGGTCTGAAGATTTTGCTCGACAAGTATACATCGTTTTTGGTTTTTCTTAACGCACTGCTCAAGGAACGTAATCTAGAGAATTTCTGTTCGGCAGTCTCCCCAGAATCCCCTATCGCTTAGTCTTACAGGTCGACCGGCACGGGTATAATGACATGCTTCCATGTTTCATACTCATTTCTGTACTTTGATTCACTTGTATCACAGGAATCCTGCTTGTTGTCACAGCCTCGTGGTTTCTATTTTTAGACATCTCCGGCACGCAGTAACACTTGGACGCCAACAGCGTCCTTTCCCCGTTCAGAATCACACAGCAAGTTTTCTACACGCGATCAGAACGTTGGTAAAACTTCTAGTGCACGAAATGAAGACTGGGGTGATTGGGCAGCAGTGGCAAAGAACACTTTACGTATTGTTCTGTAAACAAAACCTCATTGCACCGCTTTCAGCGCAGGATCACGACATAATCTCGTTGAGGTCGTGATCCTTCACGTTCGTTGCACGAGACCTGTCAAGCCCCGTTCTGCTTATCTCCCCCATGCGTGGCATCCCATGCACTCAACGGTTATTACAGCCAGGAGCAGTGACACGGCACTGAATCACGGCCGTCCAGTGGTTCACGCGGGTCACGTGAACACGCGTCGTTTCAACCGTATGTGCAGCTCCGTTAAACTGAACGTGTGTTCGAACCGAAATTTGCCATAGACAAGCAAATATGAGCAGCAGATCCGTGCTTCTCAAAATGTACTTCCATTATATATAATGTGCATACCAGGGCAACCTTCCGCAATATGGTTCTACATTTTTTTTTTTTCGTGAGAAATACAACAAGAGATGGAACCTCAGGAAGAACTTAATGTAAATTTTCATGAGACGCGTTGTTGCATTCTTTGGTTCCTTCTTTTCTTCTTTCTATCTTTGCGTCCTCGGACTTTCTTTCTATACACGCTCTCTCTACGGGACGTCTACGCTGATTTTTTTTCATAGCAAGCCCCCTAACCGAGCGTATGGGTGTTTCGGGAGTGACCGGAGAGTTCGGTGAGCCCTCGCTCAGTAGCCAGCGCTTCTGACACACCGCTTTTCAAGTGCCACGGTTCTCTTCTGCCCCCCCCCTCCCCCCACCCCCCGTAATCTCCTGCCCAACCGACGCAACTGCCAACCACGTCATGACGCTGCACAGACACGTTTGTCATGCCTTGTTTCCCTGGCGCGAGCAAGGGAATCCAGTGCGTTTGTGTTGGTGTTCGTGTATACGAGGAGAAGCGAGACGAAGGTGCCATAAAGCCTGCGTGCGTGTGTGTGTGTGTGCTGTTCACGTGCCTACGTGGGATCCATGTCCCTGTCCTTCGCACCTGAGTGCTAGTTGACGAGGTAACACATTGCTTTTGTTGCTGTCACGCTCGATACCATCGGAGATGCTACGTGCTCGAAAGGTGCCGCACGCTGGCGCGAATCAACAGCTACACGGTTTAGCATTGTGCTGTAGAGCAGCAGGTATCGCTATCTGTGGACCCCTGGTAGAAAGCACGACCAGCAGTGAATGCGTCTTCCCCTTGATGCATTAGGCGGCCGGCACACCCGTATCTACACTCAAAGGCACCTGCAGACCTTGAAGACACGTGGACACGAAGTACTCTGCCTTGATCCCTTGACTTCTATGAGCATGATAGACTCCAATTTGTATGGTATGATTCCCTCGTTTCGTTGAAGAGGATGACGAACGACTTCTTGCAACCGTTTCTTGGAAGTGTTAAGCAGCGCGACTCGTAGCAATGGCGGATAGCGTTCCCCACTCTCCGCCATGGCTGCGAGTGGCGCTGCCTAACACTCCCAGGATTACATATACGTAAATACCAAATAAAGTGGATGGAGGGACGACCGCCTTCGTAACTCAGCGGTAGAGCATCGGACGCGTTATCCGAAGGTCGTGGGTTCGGTTCCCACCGCAGGCAGGTTCGTCTTTTCGTTCACTTCAATTCCTTTCTACCTGCTACGCAATTACAATAATTACAATTGAGAAACTTCAATACCTTGCCCTGTGCTTTTCTAGGCTTCATGGTTGTTAGTTATATGTTGTCTCTAACAAATAAACGAGGCCTTGGCCTCTTCCCTTTCGTTAATAGCTAGGTCTGTATTATACGGTGGATGAACAATCATCCCCCGGCCCGGTCGACCCAGCATAAAAAAAAGACTAATTCTAACACAAAGCTTTTCTCGCCTCCTCTTTTCGATGGCTCAGCTAAGGTTCCTCGCCTCCTCTTTTCGATGGCTCAACTAAGGTTTCCGGTATCCGCCGGAAAACCACCTTTTTATTACTACGATACTGTTCCGATTACTTTTCTTGTAGATAGAGATCGTGTTAATGAGCTAGCTACTGTCCCCCTTTCTCACTGAACTGGCAGCAGCAGAGTAAAACGTGGTAATTGCGAATCTCGTTACCAGGCACAACAAACGCTTAAATCTAGAATACGATCACATAAAAAGCGAAGGGTCTCGTAAGGGTTACAGAACGGTTCTTTGCCTAAAAATACCCTGTTTTTAATTTTATCTAACAAAAAAGCACTCATAGAGGAATGACACTCATAGGGGAATCGCTATCGAGCACCTCCGGTGCCACTGCGCAACATGTGACAATGAAAGAATGCAACTGTGCAAGACTGCGAAAGATCACCAGTAACACTTTCACCGTTGAAATGATTTTAGGTCCATGGCGCTGTGCTTCTCGGCTTTTACAAGCAACAAAAGCGTCGCTGCATTTTCTGAGTGCTACACTGGGCTAATTAACCGTCTCTGAAAATGGACAAAGAACTTCTATAGCGTCAGTGACACTGTAGCATGTTTCTTAGCTTTTTTTTTCACTCTCTCTCTATCTTACAGAACTTTCCCTTCCCCTTCCTCAGTGCAGGGTAGCCTACGGAGCTCAACCCTGCTTAACCTCCCTGCCTTTCCTATTGCTTTCTCCTCCTCCTCAGGGCCGACATCGCAGAAAAGTAAACGACCCTTAATGCCTCACAGAGAATGCGAGAGCAGAGAATTCGAAAAAACAAGACAGCGCAGCCCACCATATATTTTTTGTCAGTTTAGTTTTCTTTCCGGAGTTGGCACATGCCAAAATAAAAACGAGAGGGCTGACAGAGCTGGTCCTGTGCACAAACATCGTCGCCAATGTCAACTCCCAAACCCCTTTCGAAGTTCTCACTCCATAAGTAGCGTACTCCTGCATTTCATTTACCATTATGGGGACCCACACACGCGATCACTGAACACTACAATCAAAGGATCGATAAACAGCGAATCAGTAAGCCGGCGCATAGATGCCGTTTTGCTCCACTTCTAAGCGCCGAAAACAAAGTAGGATCTCGCTGACAGGAAACAACTTTTGGTTGGGTCGAAGTGGGCTGGTTTGTCGTTTTACCACCAAAAACAAAGAAAACCTTACGCGGGCCTACGCCACGTTTCCGCCTAAAGAGAAATGGAAGCAAAGAAAGTTTATCCAGTATCGGCTATGTTGGCGCTCTGTGTAAATACACGCCACACTTAAGTGCCTTGTCGTGTTTTTCTCTAAAGCCCTGTCGACAGTTGGGTGACGGAGTGACGCATGCTCAGTGGAGTGAATGGTTGTCGATGTAATAGATGTATGCAACCGATCGACCAATATCTAGGTCGGCAGGAGGATTCAGTAGTTGATAAAATGTAGGCAAATAAAATGTTCCGGTTTCCCTTTTTCTGGACTCTTGTCACAAAAGCCTTGAAATCGTTTGACGCTTTTTAACGGTATTGTTCGCTACAATACACACTCATAGCTCTATTCCACGCAGGCATCAAATGATGGACACTTCACTCGGGCCAAAGGTAATTCGCCTAGCGTTTCTATTTTTTCCACAGTTCGTGCACCGAGGGGAGTGAATCATGCCACTCCCCCCTGGTTCATCGCTGGAGAGGAACGACAGTTTTGTTTTTGAAAGATAGCGCGGCACACTTTGTGATCTCCGTGACAAATCATACGTCGGGTGACGTGTAGTCGTGGCGTCGTCACGTTGACAAGCACGTGCCTGATAACAGTATGGGAGACAGCAGATCGAATATTAGAGATCGTGCCGAAGATTACTGTTGACTAAAAGCTTGTTCTTGTTTTAATATCTTATTGTGTTATCGGAGATGCCTTCTCTCTAGGTTGCTTTGAACAAGCCTTCTGCTTTCAATTAAAAAAATACCAGTAATGACCAGACCAAAATGCGAACCTAAAACATCACGTTTTGTTCCAATAGTACCACGTCTTCAAAACCAATGTCTTAAAATTTTATATACAAGCAATTACAATAACAAGGCTTTCTCGTTGGCGTAGTGCGTTTTAATACACCGTACTTTATTATGCGCGAAATGGGAGCGCTATAAACAACTAAGGAATCAGTGCACCGGCTGAATGGTTTTCGGAAGGCTTTTCAAAAAAGGAACGCTGACACATCAAATGACTCAGCGGCTGAAGTAAACATCTCGCTTGGAAACTTTCTCCCCGTCCTAATGGTCTACACTCCCTTCATCTGCCCTAACATACGTGCTTTACACACCCTTTACATCTGCCCAAAGGTATGACCTCATTAAATTGTACGCATTTAATTATTCAATCTTCCACTGAGTGACTTTAGTGCTCTGTACCACGCGGTGCGGTCTTCGCGAGCCTATAGTGGTAGTGGTGTTGTTGCTACAAGAGCAATGAGCCTGGCAGACCTGACCGGCATTTGCACCGCCTGAGCTTCTCTGTGCATGTCGTGTATGCGTCAACCTGCGTCACTCAAATCTGTCTCTCGTAGAAATGTTAAAAAAAGGGCCGACACCTCCTAGCAAACGTTTCGTGCACCTTGCGGATATACAATATGATCGGTGCACGCGTGGAGAAAGCCTCTTTTACGTTGTCGATGAGAGTAGTCCTTTCAGGGTAAATGCGCTTGCAGGACCACATGTAGTGATCGATGTCCTCCACGTGATTGCATTCCTTGCAGATTGGTGAAGCAGCATACATCACTTTTAAACGCCACGCAGGAGTGCATGCCGACGACGTTCGAGCTCTGTGCAACAGGGTCGACTCGCCGCGGTTAAGTCCTCTCGTCACACAGGGCTGGTGTCGACTTCCATTAAAAGGGGAAATTTTCTCGAAACGTATACACGCAAAAAATAACAACATACAACCTTTCAACCACGACACCCACTCCCACAAGCACTGGCGCCCAAAGCGCTATGTGCCCAAATTATAGCTACGTTGTCTACTGTCTTTTTGTTTGTTTTGTTGTGGAGTTTCTTACAGTGATAGTTGAGGGTAGAACGTGCGCATTTCCAGTTCTGCAGACTAAACTGCGGCATAGTAAATCGTGCGATACGCGTTCGCATAACGTTATTGAAAAGCTTACTCCGCGACAACGTGCTAAATACTGAGTTTGTCACTCTACCGTAAGAACCACATCATATACCTAACGTGAAATTGCGAAGGTTCTTTGAATAACACGGACAATGAAGTAGGAACGTGTCTTCGAAAGTATTCGCACAAGGGACATTGTGCAACATAATTCAGAGAGACAGAGATGAAAAAATATAACGGAAAACCATTACCGAAGCATTGGACAGTCACCGCTTATTACGTTTGACTTTTCAATGTAGCTGATAGCGCTAGTCTTTAAAGCCAAACACAGTCTCCACGGCGTCTACAGCGTATAACTCGCACGCGCGTCGAACGTAATAGGTGTCATTCGATAGAACGGGAGGGAGGGAGCAAGGTGGAGACACTGAATTGCGAGTGTCGCGGGAGTTTTGCTGACGCAGCAGCATAAAGGACTGCTGGCCCATGGCGCTTGCATATTGCTCAAGTAGCGTTCTGTTACGCAGTTGTCCTTCACAGCACAGTTACTACAATGATCGTTGCAAGCCCGCCCACGTATAGTCGACAATACAAGACGCATGTATGCTTGCGATTCCACAATGCGGCACAGCTGCTGCCTGCATCGTAGTCCTGTATGCGCTAGCCTATCATTCGAGTCACTTGCGTACTTGCTTCTCTTATCGTCGATGACCCAATAAGCGGGAAAGGAGCATTTTCCGAAGAAAACTGAATAAGAGCTTAACCGACGCGATGTTATGGCATACGCTTTCCAATAGGCCGTACCGTATAGTCGTTGACACGGACGTGCCACGTTTCATGACGCACGTCATAAAGCTCCTCCTAATGAAATGCGCAACAGATTCAACGAACCTCCACTAAAGGGATTGCGGGCTCGGTGTTCTGTTTTAATTTCGTTTCGAGCTTTAGCGTGCACGTTCGCGTGCGTAGTATCTCTCTGACAGACATGCACACCATTTTGCGTGTCGCGCGAACGCGAGCGAGATACCGGCACGGTCCAATGGTTTTATGGTTCATGGCACGGTCACACAAGTGTCGGAGTTGATAACGTTCACGCCGCGTCTGTGGTGTGCGAGTTTCACCGCCTAATATGATTGGTGGGCGTGCGCTTCGCGATTCGCTTCACTGCCTGGGCTCTTTTCGTTTAGGCTCGCTTACGGCTCAGCCCGACTGGCACGGCGCCCTTCTAGTATACACAATCGCTAACGGTTCGCCGCCAGTTTACGTCCAACGGGTTCTTGAGCATGCCTTGTTTTTTCTGGCTTTGGAGGCTATGCATCAGGGTTTCGGCAGAGCGAAGTAAGTTCGACGCAGATGCCTGTTGACTATATGCCATTCGGCGGTCATGTGGTTGCCTGTCGCTTACCGAGTACTCTTCTCGTTCGGAATTGAACGCTAGTCCCAAAAGGTATCGCCCTAGGGATGTAGGAAATTCTTACATCTGTTGAGTATTCAATTCATATGGTACTAAAGAAACGACAAGGTTTCTTTTGCATACTCTATCGCCTTTCCTGGAAAGGTAGCCCGTGTGATACTCTGACGTGGAACCTAATGGCTGACAACCTCATGAAATTACACCTACTCGGTAGCCGTTCATTGTCTATACGCTCCGGTTTGTGCGTACAGTGTCATGCAAGCGAAACCAAACAGATAACCGCGCGTTTTCACACTGTGAGGGGGGTGTTGTTGTAATATGTGATGACATTAATAATCTCTGCGGTTTTATATCCTGAAACAGCCATATGATTATGAAAGAAGCCATAGTGGAGGGCTGCGGAAAATCGCGATCACCTTGGTTTCATCAACGTGCACTGACATCGCACAGTGTATGGACCTAGCATTTCGCCACCATCGAAACGCTTCCGCCGCGGCCGGAATCCGATCCCGCGACCATCGGATCAGCTTCGGAGGGCCATTGCCACTGGACCTCCGGGGCGGGGCGTATAATATCTGATGACATAGCCTCATATCAGTTACTATAGTAGAGAACAAGGTACCTTTGCTCCAAACGGCGCTTAATTGACAATGTTAGCTGAAGGTCACGAACCACAACGGTCTTGCTTCTTCCTTCCAAACTGAATGACCATAACAATATTTGTCCTCTCCTTGTGAAGAACTCTGCTCGACAATTTGACAGTGTCTGCAAACATAGCCACATTGCAGAGCGGGAAAACAATAAAAGTGAGCCCTGCACACAAAGCCTGAGGACGAGGCCGTTCACACGCCGTAGCACCGGACAAAGAAACCTCCGGGAGTCCATACACGAATCGAGGGGGTGTAAGCCTTCGCGATGATGGAGTACCAAGCGCTCCAGAACGACGAACCGGAACGCTTCCGCGTTTCCGGCCGCACGTCCTCAACCATGATTACCGCCGCTTGTGTTGTTGTCCCAGCATTGTTTGCCCTCCCGCTCAAGCGAGCCCATGCCTACTCAGTAAACCCCTACAATGGCCTTATTTGTATTGGTCGACATCAAGAACTGTTGACCTCATCCAATAAACCGACGCTGCAAGTCGTGTTAGTTCTGGCCCATTTGAGTCGCCACTTTCAATACGATCAGCATTTCTGCGAATAACGCTTGAGCGTTCAAATTCGGCTCCGGTGCGAGTTCACACGCCGACGTCTCTATCGCGTTCGTCACATACTTTCGGCAACAGTGACGGTTTTAACGCTCCGAAAGAAATCGTCAATCACTGCTACTATACCGTCTATTACTACCTCCGCATTTCGTGCAGGATTGTGTAAACAGAACCCTGGGAGCAACCATAATTTTTCGAGCGCCTAGGCTAATATTATACAACGCAAATGTGAACGTATTTAATAACGAAGCAATCGACGAGGATAGCTGGCAGGAGTGGCTGGCGCTGTACAACTCACAGTAACACGCAGAATTCTACTACCAGGTACAATGTATTAAAAACAACTGTGATTGTTTTTTGAATTTGAAGTGTATTTAATCTTCAACAACAATATATATCTCCGAAAATCTGTGGGTCCAATAGTGCCACAATAACAGCGCATGCCCTGCCTACCAAAAGAGAGGTACGTTTCCTTAATTTGGTCTCCATATCATGTACATAGCTGACACCTGATACAATGCTTCACAAACCGAGAACAGTTACCTGAGGTTACAACGGAGTGTACCTATGTTACATCAATTACGCTATCTACGATGTCACCGCTCAATTCGCATTAACAGAAATCACTCTGCAGCTTTCGACGGGATAATGCCGCACTTCTCGTTGCCCTGTTCAAACCTTCGTTTATGATCCCCCTTTTTGTATAATCTCAACAAGCTTTGCTTCCATATCGCCCTGTCGGAGTGCAGCTTGTGGTTATTAAGGTAGAGAGCTTGTCGAGTGCCTCCACTACTCTTCTTTCTCGATCAAAGTGACCAGCATACTCCTCAGCGACGCTGCAGTGGCACGTGGCGGACCACACGCCACCCATCTCACATCACAAAGCGATCCGTACGGATATGGAATCGCGCCTTTGTGACTTCGACGCCTGGCCTCTCCCAGGCCTGGCCACCTCCCTCCCTGGGCATCGCTTCCCACACAGTCGTACGTTCGCAACGCGAGTGCACTTTCTCTGTCCTACGTTTCCGATACGAACAAATTGACCTACGCAGCAGTTCGTGCAATACTGAGAAGGGCGAGTGGCAGTTTATGTATGGTGTTTACAAACGTTCGAAGTATCCCGTCCCTGTGAGCAGCCTCGTTGTGTCCCGGTTGGGCCGGACTATTCCAAGTGGAGCGTGTGATCGGAGTGGACGCCGCCCGCACACTCATTGTTCGTAGCATGCCCTATAGTTGCTAACAACATCCCCGATCGGTCGCTGAAAGACGGAATCGGCGTTCGGGAGGGTAATTGTTAAGACGAGGAGCGTTTGGGCGTCGGTGACTCGCTCAGCATCCATCCAGCCTGTCAGCAAAAGCGGAAGCATCCCGTGACTTCCTGGCAACCGTGTACGACAGCGGATATTGAGTGTGCACCGGAAGGGAAGGGGAAATAGTCGCAAGAGATATTGCGCACCGGTGGTGAGTACACAGGCTTGCGTCGAGAGGGCTTTCATGCACTCTCATGGGAACAGAGTTCTTTCCGTCTGTTGTGTTTACATACTGTGACTCGAAGTACAAATGTCTGAACAGAACGTATATCTGGGATGTTACGCGTTTATGGCCATCGTCTTCTACCAAGCTATTTAGCAGGTTTGGGCACAAAAAGAAGTTACACAGACCGGAGCAGACTCGCAACTAAGCTTAGTAATTCACAACATCAGCCGTCAAATACCTCCCAGCTAGATTGACGTGTTACCCGAAACTGTTTCTTCATAAAAAGTCTAGTAGCCTTCGTTCCTTCGTTCAATTTGCTGCCGCCCGAGAGCTGCCGTATTCGACACCCTCTCCGTCGAGGGGATTTCTTTATGGAATTTCATAAAGGGATGAATACAGGTACAGTTTCACGCCGTATAATACAGAACGTCTTAAACGACTACTAATGAGCATCAAAGAATGTGTGTGGTACAACTGTGCTTGCGCTTGTGCATGACCGAGCTGCCGAAAAGCGTCGCGACAGAACTGTCTCCTCTTCTGCCGGAATAAATAATACTCGCGGTCAAATGGCCTCAGTAAGAAAAGGCAGTGAACTCCACTAATTTCACACATCTCGAATAATTGCGTTTTCTTTGCTGTATGTTTATGGTACCATATATATATATATATATATATATATATGGCAACACAACTGGCAGCAAATTGGGGAATCTTTTAGCAAACGTTTCAGCTGGAGACCGGCCTTCATATACGCGCGCGCGTGTGTGTGTGTGTGTGTGTGTGTGTGTGTGTGTGTGTGTGTGTGTGTGTGTGTGTGTGTGTGTGTGTGTGTGTGTGTGTGTGTGTGTGTGTGTGTGTGTGTGTGTGTGTGTGTGTGTGTGTGTGTGTGTGTGTGTGTGTGTGTGTGTGTGTGTGCGCGCGCGCCCGCGTGTTAGTGGTTGAAGACATTCTTTTGGCTACCGTGGAAAACTTGCAAGAAACTTCTCAAGAACTGTGAAACGTAAAGAAATACAACCTCTTTCCTAACGTTCCGGCTGGAGTGCCACGCTTCTTCAGAGATAATCTCTTAAGTTATTTGGCTGCCATGTCTAGCATCACTTCAGGCTCCGAGTACAAAGCAAGCACGAAATGGGACTATCTTATATTAGACTTTGCGCACCGCGTTTGTCTGGGTATAGCTTGCACCTATTCCACGGTTGGGACCTATTATAGATGTGCTCTATCATGCAACTCCCACCAGATAACAAACAAATATCTTGTTTCTTGCCTTTCGTAATTAAAGGGGACGCACGACTCCCCAATATACGGGCAGTGCTGCAGTGATGAGGTTTTAATAACAGGAGTAGATGGTCCGATGGATATTCAGGATTAGTCCCTGCCCACCACGTGTAAGGTATCTCGCTTCTGACATCTACGACCTCGTGTTTCTGAATATTAGTTTTAAAAGAGAAGCTTACGCCGCCTTTGCAAATGTCTCAACAAAAAAATAAACGCTGAAGGGATAGTCAAAAACTTTTCCAACATAACTTCAAGACGTTGATGGATCGACATAACGTGAGCACACAGGATTAGCTAGTCCGCTGCTTTAGCGCGTGTCTGATAACCTCCCTCTCCTTCACTCTCCCGTTAATTCTTCACGCCAGAATTTTCAATGGCTTTGGAAACAAACAATACAGACCGTGAGCTATTGAATCTAAGCCTGTTTCACCACACTTATATGTTGTTAAATGTTGTTGCGACGGCATGGCAAAACGTTGTAGAATACGTCTTTTTTAAATGCGAATCATTTTAGGATCTAATAATTTTTGCGCCTATATAACAAAACTGTCACCATCATCAGTTCTGGTCCCTGAGAGTGCGCGTGCACTTTTATGCAATGCCCAATGAACGGCGTTCGTACGCGCGCTCTTCTCATGCGCACATGACCTCAGCCCACTACCTGGCACAACTGCAGTTGGCGGGCACACATGTTCAAGCACAAGAAAAAAATTGGCCGCGTATCTCCGTGCTTCGCTGCAAATGTCGTCGAAAGACGATAGTCTTCTACCGGCCCTACTACGTGAGTCCCGGTTCGCCTGCGGTTCGGCACGAGCTTCGGGCGTCTGTTCAGCCGCCGGGTACGCTCGCTTAGCCTCTCGGTCAGTGACAATTCGCGCATCGCGCACCTCGTCTGTTTCCTGTTGCCTCCGGGTGCGCCTCGATTCACGATCTTTGGCTAGCCGCTGGGCTCGTTGCTCTGACGTTTCCTGGGCACGCTTGAGATGACGGGCATCGGCACGCCGGCGCTTCTCCGCTGTAATCTGCTCGTCGGTCTTTTCCCTGCGTTGTCTGGGCATGTCTTGTAGAGTGTGTTTTATATCATCGACGAAATGCGGGTGTGCTGGAGACAAACCCGGACCAGCCAAGTGCCCATCAACTTCGCTGCTTTGCTCTAGCCTTGCGCCAATAGTGCAAGCTTCACTAATTTTTTATTTGAAGTCGAAGCAGACAGAAAGGCAGTACTTTTTATGGCCCGCCTGCATCTCTTTACGTGCAACAACTTAAAGAAACGTGGGAAAGTTACCAATGCCATAAGTTCACTGAAGCATATGTGCTTTATAAATGCATATATACAGCAAGACAGCAAGTGTATTGTCAAAGCCACTCGTATAGTTCGCAAACATTCGGACTGCATATAGGCGTGCTTCTATAATATGCGTCACCTTCGAAGAAAGTATACCTTTCATCTACAACTCACAGCAATAAATTTAGCCTCAGCGGACACGGGCAGTTTTTGTGTATACATCCTTTGGCCTATTCGTCTACGCGTATATGTAGCATCCTATATTCCGTGGCTAAATTGAAGAGGGGGTCCACTAGTTTTATTCCTTTCTTGTTGGCAGTTCTTTATCGGAGCGCGTTTATACAATGGCCACCTCTTCTAAACTCATTGTAATACTGGCCCAGATTTACGCAGTGAATGAGCGCATGCTTTTCCCGTGCATGCTTCAAGAGATGTCATTATTGCCTGTATCGACATCTTGGTACAGTACATGAGGCGCATGCTTCTATTTCCTTCGTGCTCCTACTAGAGTTTAACCGCTCGGTCGCATATTCCTTCAGTGACATCAGAGAGATCAAACACAGGGTTCCCCGAAGAGCTGATCTAGGCCTTCCACTCAACATCATAAAGAAAGAGACCCGTCGAAAAACAACTCTCGAACATGCCGCACACGTTCATGAAACCAGCGGTCAATGGCCGCCATACCCTCTCTCCCCCTTCCCCCTTTGTCTCCTTTGCCAGGGGAGCTTCTTACTTTATGCCACCGTGCCATTAATTTATGGTGAAGTACTTTCCAACTCGCTCCAACCAACTCGCTCAGGATAGGGTGGATTGGAAATCGTTGGGAGAGGCCTGCGTCCTGCAGTGGACCTAAACAGGCTGATGATGATGATGATGATGATGATGATGATGATGATGATGAAGTACTTTCCGCATACGAGACTCGTGCACCAGGTTAGAACCTGAGGACCGGGTCTGCGTGAGGAGTTGTATTTCTTATCTGCCACTCCACGAGCATGTGAAGACTCACGGCTACACAGCAGGCTACACGGACTGCGTAATATCTGTCCACTAAAAGAATACCGCTGTCGACCAATTTCTAACTTGAGCTTGCGGTTTTAGGCAAGCATCACGAGCTAGGAATAATTTTTCCTGCGCTTATTTCTTTAGCACGGTCTCATACAAGGCGTACGTTCGATATGCGAGACGATCTGGCCAATGAGATGGTCGCGCATAGCCGGGGAGAGCTTGTGATCTTGAGTCGAAGACGAGCGGGTCGTGAAAGCCTTGCACAAGTGTTCTTTGTTTTGAGCCCCTTAAGCAATAGGGCAAAAACACTAGTGTTCTACCGCTGGAGACATCTGCACGCATTTCCTGCCCTGCCCTGCCCTGCCTTGCTTTTGCCCAGTCATGCGTTCACCTCCTCCACCCTATCGCATGTCCGTTCTTTTGTCCGAGGAACATAACTTTTATCCGCAGCATACAAAGGGCATGTTCTAAAAAAAAAAAAACAGTGCTTCCGAGATATCCTAAGACAGGAGCTTCGCGCTATTAGATTTAATTGCAATAGGCGATGATTGTGGTTCGGTTAGGAAAGGACGCCAATTTCTGCAACCCGCGTAGGGAGCACGGCTAAGCGTCCGTGGGGTGGGGGAAAGGGAGTGAAAGAGATAGAGAGGAGAGAAAGGCCGTAGTGGAGGGCTCCGGAAATTTAGACCACCTGGGGTTCTTTAACGTGCACTGACAACGCACAGTACACGGGCCTCTGGCATTTTCGCCTCCATCGAAAATGCGACCGCCGCGGCCGGGGTCGAACCCGCGAGTACTGCTGTGGCCCCTGACTCCACCAATGATTCCATTTCCTTTCCCGATAAAGGCTGCCGCTTCCCTTTCTTGAATGCGCTTGTGCGTACCGGTAAACAAAAGTTTCTGTTCTGGCTTTTATACGGATGGTCGACGTACACGACGTTCTCGTGGTAACCGACTCTCCGCTTTGTAAACACCCTTCCTTTCTTATTCCGTTGTGATGGATTCGCTTGCATAACAAATGTAAGCGACATCGCACAAAAAAATTAGGTAACTGCGGATGATCACCAAAACTGAACGAAAGACACACACACACACACACACACACACACACAAAAGGAGAAAACAAACGTAGGGCATGGGTTGGAAATAGGCGTAACTGCAATTTTTTCTGTGGCTTCGTTTATTTTTTCGGTCCACACATCCCGCATCGCCGACCATTTCTGTTCAAGGCTTCATTCTACATTGGATGGAACGGATTCGATTGTTTCTTGCTCGTGGAACGACCACCGTGCCCCCCCCCCCCCCCGCTCGCCCCTCGCTCCCCTCAACAGGAAACGATAATGAAACGGACGGTGGGGAAGGAAGGAGGGGGCAGAAGTTTCTCGCCACATATGCTATACATTTTCTCCCGCGTATGTATCCACACTACCTCACTCCGCATCTTATTCTTTCCAACGCTGAATTATTGCTAGTAGCAAGCGCGGTTGCACCAGACCACAATTACTCTACCGTCTAGATCGTCATCAATACGAAGGTTCCGGCGTGAAATGATCGATAATAGGCGCTGCGTGTGTTGCCCGGTTTGTGCAGGGTGATGATTCAACGGTTTCTTCCGCCACCTATTCTCTTTGGTTTAATGTATTTCTTTAGGTAGATTAACATTGCCGCAACGTTGTATACTACGTATTCAAAAGTGCGACTTCTCTAACACGTCGTCGTTTTCACAGCCGCTAATATTTTGTGTTTGCAAGTATTTTTCATCAACCAGGAGCTACTGTTTGACATCAAACAGTTACTGCACTCAAAAGGGGAGAGCATGTATTAAATAAAGAAGGAACATCGATGAAACGGGCAATGATTACAAAATTTATATTAATACTAATGTTACTACTAGAAGTTGTATTGCTATTATTACTGCTACTGCTTCGTGGTAGAATGCCGTGTCCCCTCATAAAGGCAGGAACAAGCCTACAAGCTACCATGGATAATTATAATTTTAAGCGTGGAAGTATATCGCCTTCGCACGGGGTGCCATTGGACAGGTACCTAGCTAGAAAAGAATATTCCGAGGATATCCGTACGGGCCAAGTCCCGCCTTTTTTTTTCTTTTTTTTAACGACGTGTTAGGTAGGCATTGGCAACATAGTGTGAAAGCGACCGAATGAGCGTAACTCAGAAAAAGCATAAATAACTTGAAACATTTATTAAGAGCCAACAGTTATTTGGGCACGGTTCGTTGAAGACGGCCACATCAGCTCACAGGTAGCGTTGACAAAGGCAAAACAATCTAATCTCATGAGAAACGCACCAAAAGCACCACTCCTCTTTAAGTGATGCCGATCTGCAGCGTACCAAACCACGTGAAGTGTAATGACGCAAACCAAAACCTGCACAGGCATAGAGAGTAAAGTGGATAAATCGCAAGCATGTGGCACCGAATAGGCTAATGTAAGATCCTCATTGTAATTTTATTACCTATGTTTTGGAGTTGACTGCTTACTTAACCGTGACGCAAAGTCTGAGAAATGTACGCCACGTGCTTAGCTACCGCGAACACGTTGATGATCTCTGCACGCGACCGGTAATGGTGCCGTTTCGGAAAGTGAATAGCCATATTTGCATATGCGCAGCGTCATGGCTCGACCATTACTCGCATTAGGGAAATCTAAAGTAAATTAATGACTACAGGAAGCACGCCTTACCTCGGCCATAAGCTTCAATATGAGAACCAGAGGTTCCGGTACGTGGGAAAGCTCCGTAAAATGAAGAGAAAAAGAAGAAGAAAAGAAGATAAAGAAAATAGCCGTTCTATGAATCTGCTTTGTTGCTGTTGCGACTTGAAGTAGCGGTGGCAGCATGGTGCGGAATGTTGCCATAGTAACCATTTATCTGGATGTTCTGACGTCTCTCTAACTAGAATGCTTAGTTAGGTTAGTCCGCTTCATTGTCTTTCTTAATGCTGAAGCCTTCATATCAACCTTATAGAATGCAAGCCCATTGTGCCAGTGAGCGCATACATTCGCCTATCCTGGAAAACGTTTTTTCTTTATTAAACGGTCGAAATTTATGCGAATTTATGCGAACAGGACCTGATTACAGGAACAGGGCTACAAAAGGAGACCGCCAACACAAGCGATCGAGAAATTTGAAGGAAAAAGCAAAAAAAAAAAATTACAGCATATCCACGGAGTGAATGATGGTGAGTGGGCGAAGCTCGGGAGGTTCATCGTAGATCGTGCCGAGTTCTGGATTAATTTAGTTAACGCGCACGCTACGAATCCTCATGGTTCAACTATGCACAAGTGAAATCTCCCACCGGCACTTCATTGCAAGTCAAGATCCAGTGCCTATATATACATATATATGGGTTGCCGGTGAACGCTTCTCCAACGCGAGCAGTCGGTATTTCTCAATCAAGAAACTCGCTAGGAGACGCTGCCTGCGCCAACGTTGAATGTCGCGGGTGAAGGCGCGTTCTCCTTCTTTGCGAGCTGGTACAGCGTTCCTCTAAGAAAGAGCGTTCCCATAGCGAACACGCGCCTTTCGCTCTCTCTCTGTCTCTCTCTCACACAAGACAGCAGAGGCACGCGTCGGGAGGGCAGCGCCGGGAGAGAGAGAGAGAGGCACGCGCCGGGAGGCACGCGCCGAGGCGAACGCCGAGGGCGAGCGCGTGCCTCCCAGCACGCGGGTTACGCCTGACGCCTGACGACTGACGCCTGACGCCTGACGCGTGACAAGGTTAGACTAAGAGGAGCTTCGCCCCTAAAAAAGTTATAGATGGAATAAGAAACTAGTCAGGTATGGCTAGTGTAGCCTTCTTTATGCTCTCAGAGTCCCCAAATGATCTATACATGAATGGTTTTCTCCATCGTGGTGATATTGACTTTAATAAAGCAATGACGCGTCATAACACCCCGTTTTGTCATTTTTTCGCAATTCCCTTGAAAGCTTGGTGCCTGTAAAATGCGAGACAACAGAGAAGGCCACGTTGTCGACCTCTCCTTGCTTACTTCTTTTCTTCCGATACTATGTGTATTTCAATTAGGTACAGCTTTTGCTATTAGCTTCCACGCACCATCAGATATTGACCACTCGCGTTGCACGAACGTTTCTTTTCTTTTTCTAAACGTCGTGTAAGAATTCACAGCACGGCTGACGGTCAACTGCAGATCGGAGCTTAACTTCATTACTCTGAACAAACGAGCGCCATCGAATTTCTCTTTGGTGATGAAACGCTCCCAGGTAGCCCAGCTTTCTGGCTGTAAGCTTCTTCTTTAGCAAGTTTGTTAATTAGTAATAATTCTGCTAGTCATTTTGATTTAAATTTTTATTATACATGCCTCACCTAAGTAGATACAATATTTACCTCAGGAGACTATAGGGGCCCTGAAAGAATAAAAACACTGGCGAATTTGATCACAGCGTGCACTATAAAGATGAATGTTTGCCTTGTACAAACGATGGGCTCCATAGAAGCACCACGTGACATTGATTTCCGGGGTCTTACGTCCCCAAACCACTATGTGATTATGGCAGACGCCGTAGGGGAGGACTTCGGAAATTTCGATCACCTGAGGTTCTCTAACGTGCACTGACATACTGCATTACAGAAGCCTCAGCACTTCGCCTCCATCGAAATGCCGCCTCCGCAGCCGGGATTCGATCCTGTGACCTTTGGATCAGTGCCCAAGTGCCGCAACCCCTAGACCACCGTGGCGAGGCTCACGTGACATATTTGCGCCTAACAGTGTAATGTATGTACTTCAACTGCGGTATCGCTCTTGGAAGTTTTCTTTGCTGGAATGATGTGATGCACCCAGATTTACTTTGTCAACGGTGTCGCTATGATTTTCAGTCGGGTACAACATAATGATTGGATTTGTCCAACGATGTCAAGCAGTTCTCACGAACAAATCTGGCAGTCCCTTTTGAATGCGCTCGGTGCCATGAATGTGTGCGGAGGGGGGCGCCGAAGCCACATCGCGTTCGCCTTGTATATCTGATTCAGCATTCGCGGCGCACACCACCACACGACGTAATGCTGACAGCACGTGGCTCGCCTATTGTGTCTCTATCATTCTCTTCACGGACACGTGTGCTGAGACTGCGCAGGCGCAGTAGCCCTCTTTGCTTACGCAACACAAAGGTAAGCAGAGCTCTTTGTCGCAACACGCTACAGCAGAGAGAGGAACGGTTGGAGGCCGGTAAATTGGTGTCGACGTTAACAGTTACTGGAATATGTCTTGTGGATGACTGCGGTCCACGTGACAATAGTGAGCGCGGGCGCCAACCCGTGCACAGCACGTGGCCGTCTCGTTAATTTCGGACTGTTGAACAGCGGGAAGCAACACTTTCATTCCCGTAGCGCTGCGAACGTCACGTAGTTAGATTGCAACCACTGGTCCATGCGTTGAGAGCATGCACGGGCTAGCATTTCGTTCGCTTGTACCTGTCCAGAGACTGCCGCCGAACAAAGGGCAAAAAAAAAAAAACAAAGAAAAGAAAGCAGCGAGGGAGGGAAAGGGTGGGAAAGAATCGGAGTGCTTGTTGCTTTGTGATTTTGCTGAGGACATGTGCTACCAGTGTTGCATGTGCATAGAGTGGCATCAAGTACGTCGACATCGGTTCGGTAGAAACTGACCCTGACTCCAGAAAAAAAGTGGGAACACTTTGCTGTCTTTGCAATACGTTTACCGCCGTTATCCACGCTCCAGGTGCAGCTTAAGAACGCCATTGCCCTATATACCATAAGCAAGGTCTACATTGTCGTATGATTGACCAACACGATACATGACAACTGCAACTAAAAGCGCCCATCTAATGTTGTTTAAAAAGAAAAAAAAAAGTGTCGGTGACTATGTTCTTCCTTCCGGTAGCTTCTGCCGTTTTCAAAAGGAATTTGAATATAACGATGACGCCTATCCGCTCTATACATTCACTTGCGGCTTCTAAATACACTTCCGTTCCTGTCTTCGTCGTTACTTCCTCGCTGTTGAAGACTTCCCAGTTGACCTCCGTCAAAAGGGATCGTTGAGATATTCAACTTTACACTGAAAGATGTCCAAGATAGAGTTTCGCGTAATGCGCATGTGATCATTGGCTGAGAAATGAATATTTGGAAGATGAGCAAATGAATCATGTTAGAACATAGACTCCTTCTTATATACAGTGTTGTCCGTTTTTGGGGGTTATATATAGATTCTTGGAATCCACAGGGGAAAAATGGGGCGCTTATTTCAAGGTCATATTCAGGGACAAATAGGTTTCTTGTTGAACCACACCGAAATTTCAGTTTCTTCGCGTTATATTAAAAGGTTGATATTTACAAATGGCAGTCGCATACTGTAAGAAGTGCTACACGCTGCAAGTGAAAGGAACTTGACGTAGTTGAATTTCTGTTAAACCAACAGCATGTAACTTCGTCGTCTCGACGTCGGCTACCTATAGCACGTGTGCACCACAATCTCCGGGCAGTATACAAAACAGGTCAGTATAGCGCATTGGAATTCGGGGTCGGAAGGGTTTAACCGGATTTTACTCAAGTACATTCGGGGTGCAAGAATCGGGTAAAATCGGGTTGTATGCGAAAACGAACAATCCAAACTAGTTAGTATAGGCATTCTCCAGGAAATATGGCACGGACTCCACTCTAAGAGTTAGTTTTCCGTGGCTACCTTTGAGCGCACGATACACCAATATAGGAGTTGCGTGAGGCGCCGTGTAAAAGTGTTCCGGAATAAATCAAACCACCGTCATCGTTTTACAGCGAACACAAAATGCAGTATACGAGTGGTTATCGCTGACGTTATGCGTCGGGACGTCCCCACCGCGTGTCGTGGTTGAGCACGCGACCTAGCATTTGCTACCCCGAAGGCCGGTGGTATGCGGACGTTGTAGGGGAGTGGCTCATTCGTACATCAAACCACAGTTTGACAGCGCCAGATGAAAATCTTAAGAATGGTGTTGGCATTCGGACAAGCCGAATCAGCTATGGTAACCTTGCTGATCCCTACCGAAGAGAAATTGCTTTTTATCCCCTTTAATTTATTTCCACTTATATCATAATTCCTACACAAAAATTCAAATCTTAAGCTTATGTTCCCTATGCCTTCCTCGGTTTCATTAACTATTGCCTTCGTTAGTTGGTGTTTAACAAGCAAAGGCGGCTTTCGATCTATTATTGTCTTTTTTCTTTGAGGAAGTACTCTCTCAATCGTCACGTGTTGTAAAGGTTAACGCGTTGTCGTAGGTGGCATAACGTTGTACTTAGGCCTCTGTACCAGCAAGTATTTGCTTAGAACACCACACGAACATCGGTGCCCATTCAAAGCACCGTACAGGCACAGTTCAGGGGTCACGCACAAGCTGAGGTCACCAGAGGTCCAGCTGCGATGTGTCCAGCGAAGCGAGGTAAGCGCGTCACGCTATTTGAATGTGGTCCCCAGCAAACACGCGAGGCGGGCCCCCGGCGATTGAGACGCAGCACGCGATTATTAATTTGTTGGACCCTTACTGTCCATCCTGGTGCACCTGGCCGTGGAAATGACAGTGACGTCTTCAGAGTTATTGTATTCAACATCATCATATTCGTCAGTCACTTCACCTGCTTATTCGTTTCACTTGTAAGGATCTAATTATCAGTCTAGATAGACACGCTCTGCTAAATACAATCTCGGGAACGTAAGGAGGGTGTGTCGAGAAAAATTAAGGGCAGCGAACGCTTGTGAAATCGGCGCCATCAGGTGAGCTGTCGTTCTTATGAGTTTCCCTTGTGTTTATTTTGCGTTTACCTGTTCTTTTCCTTTGCTTATCGGTTCTAACACGTAGCAGCGTAGGCTGAGAGCGAGGGTTTCGCTAGTCGATCGAGGACACAAGCGCTTCTACTTTTCCCTTCTCTCTAACCCAATACAGGAAGTGGACGGCAAGGCTTTCTGTCTTTCTTTCATCGCATAATGACAAAAATGTAGCTGTGGCCTGAGGCCAAGAGTATAGGTGTATGCGGTCGACAGCAGTAGCCTTTCCATCTTGAGTGACACCGTGGGTCAACTACGGGGAGAGTGCTCCTCAACAGCCCAGCTGTTAATATACAGGAGAGTGAAGAGCTGGGCTGGTTGGTTCATGATTAATTCGACGAAAAGCCAGCACTGCAGGACACGGACAAGAGAGAACACACGCATACGCACCAACGCCGGACTAACAACCAAAATTTATTGAAGCAACCACGAGCTTTTATACATACATGCTGCGCAAACGCCTGAGCTATGACATGGAGACTACACTACCTGATAGTCAGGTACCGATAAAAAAGCGCCACTCTTTTTCATTGATAGCCACAGAAGGTTCGCTGATGCAAGTCTGGCCATTCGTTTTGATAAAAAACGCCTCGAGCAGTTCGCGTGCAATTCTTGTGCTTCCTCTGCCTAGAATGCTGGTCTGGCGGAATAAAGGCATGCAACCATCACAATCTTTTACATGGAGAGCTAGATTGCTCCCTGTGCCCGATCTTGCATCGCACGCATGTTCTTTTAACCGTTCATTTAAACACTGGCCCGTCTGCCCGATATAGACCTTACCGCAAGAGGTGGGGATGGCGTTTGCGCAGCATGTATGTATAAAAGCTCGTGGTTGCTTCAACAAATTTTGGTTGTTAGTCCGGCGTTGGTGCGTATGCGTGTGTTCTCTCTTGTCCGTGTCCTGCAGTGCTGGCTTTTCGTCGAATTAATATACAGAAGGTAGTATGAAGTGGACACGTACGCCTATATAGGCGGTAAGTGCACACGAGCAAAATCCCGAAATCCTTCAAACGTATCCATGCTGAAAATACACTTGAGGAAGGCACGCTGAAGAAAAAGAAAAGCTATTTGTCCAGTACTAATAAAATATCCTTCAGAAACACTAAAAGCCCTAATATCGCCACGCAAAGAAGCATGGTAGGCGAGAAAACGCGCCGCGCCTTAAACCGCAGGACCTTCAGAAAAGTTTACTCATTCAATCCAACAAACTCAACTAATATGCCCAATATGACAAGCAATGTATATGCAGCCCACGGGAACCATATGCTGCTATGGCCATTCCGCATACCGTAATTTCGCGTGACGAAAAGACCCCATTATTCCGCCCATTGGCGTGTATGGAAATCTACATGAACGACCCTTAAAGCCCCCTTCTCGTGTTCTATGATGCCACGCTCTACTGCTTGCTCGTTTCATCGCGTGGGGGCGTTTCTACTTACATGCCGCGCACGTGACATCTGGCTGCCGAAATGCGCCAGCAGGTCAACTGCTAGCGCATCAAGATTAACCCGCCGAACAGCATTCCCGATAGACAACGCGTTCATCCCGAACGCGGCGCTCTATTCGAAGTGATGGATGTTGATAACACCGTAACACCGTAACGCTGTCGCGGCATGATTATTATTATTTAGCGATGGTTTTAATACCAGGCGTAGCATCGAAGAAGTGCTGTAGCGTTTCTGAGCCCGATATCTAACATCCGCTGGGATCACTCGGCATACCTTTACCCACCCACCGACTCACCCACCCACCCACCCACTTACCCACACACACACACACAACACACACACACACACACACACACACACACACACACACACACACACACACACACACACACACACACACACACACACACACACACACACACACACACACCAAAAAGTTTTTCCTGGCTATCGGGATAAATATACGATCAGAAAGTCGCAGTGACAAACATATTATTTAGGATTTATTCTGACGTTTCGGCTGGAGACCAGCCTTTTTCAAAGATGAAAGCTCTTCATGGGCGCATGGTTTTTAAGTACACTTCACAAACATGCATATTCGTGAAGTGTACTTAAAAACCATTCGCCCTTGAAAAACTTTCATCTTTGAAAAAGGCTGGTCTCCAGCCGAAAGGTCAGAATAAATCCTATATAATATGTTTGCCACTGTGACTTTCTGATCGTGTATATATATATATATATATATATATATATATATATATATATATATTCAGTTTCAGCCATTGGTAAATCAGCTGAAACATCGGAGCTGTGGTTCTTGTGTGTTCTCGGCGTTATCTGTGAAGTTCTGTGCTTTTCTGTGGTTGGCTTGTTTCACAATACAAGTAAAACGTTTACCTCTTTAATGTGACTGCGGGCTGTGGAACGGTGGTGCTCTGCGTTTTACTGTTACTGTTCTTGCGATGATTTTCGTCAGTATACGGTGAATTGCTCATACGGAACGATGAATTTCTGCCCTTTGCTGCGAGTGTCGGGACTAACCTCTCGCTGCTAGCGTTTGACTTGCATTGCCTCGACCTGGAAATCGGGGTTCGATTGTCTGCACTGGCGATTGCATGCCTGGCGTTTCTTTCTTTTGAAGGACGCCTTCGCTCGCCTTCGTGGTCGCTTGACTTTTGTTCCAGGTGAGGAGTTTCGCTGTTTACAACTTCCCAGAGCTTGCGCCTGGTTTGTTCTTCTCTGTTATTTTCCGCAGCGGTGGTGTAGTGGTTACGGTGTTCGGCTGCCACCCAAACGATGCGGGTTCGACCCCAGCCGCGGCGGTCGCATTTTAGAAGGAGGTGAAAATACCAGAGGCCCGTGCCCTGTGCGTTGTCAATGCACGTTAAAGAACCACAGGTGGTCAAAATTTCCTGAGCCCTCCACTACGGCCTTTCTCTCCTCTCTATCTCTTTCACTGCCTTTCCCCTACCCCCACGGATGCTTAGACGTCCTCCCGACATGGGCTGCGGAAATTAGCGCCCTTTCCTAACTGAACCACCATCATCATCATCAATTAATCTCGGTAATGCGACACAGGATCGGTCCCCTGATGCCATGGAGGAAAAACAAACAAAGAAACAAACAAAGAAAAACCTAGGAAGCAGCGTCACATGATTCCACTAGCCTCGGCAAGGTAACCTCCTTTGACGCCAGTGCGCGGTGCCAGCTCTCAGATATGCCTAGCCTCTTCATAGCTCATGGACTGCTCAAGGTTGTTGGACGCGGTAAGGTTTAGTGGCTCTTGACCGTGCATTATTCTACCGCTTGCCTACCGAATGTCCGGGAGCCATTCCCCATGATTCTGTCCTGTACATTTTTGAAGACTAGGCTTCGAGGTTGTCCCGTGACGCCCTCTCCCAGTTATTTTTTTTTTTGGTTTTTCTTCCTCAATCGGCGCTACCATTACGCTGCCGATTCCCAGCTCTCGCACGTACCCAAGGACTCGAGGTCGTAACCTAGGCTCGGGCGCTAGTGGCCCTGCCCCGACGAAGTCTCCGAACCTGTTCATTTGATAAAGTTTCCTCTCTCCCCCTTCCCCTTCCCCTGGGGGGCGTGCAACGTCGAAATGGCGCGGCTCCAAGGCCGCCCTTCTCGAGCAAGCCCCGCTGCCGCGTGCGACACCAGAGAGACACCTGAGACACCAGTGACACCGGCAGACGGACGCCGTACAGCTCCGCTCCGCTGTTAAACATCCCGACCAACCGGAGAGTCAACAACTCCGCTGTAAAAGAAGCAAGCAGGTAAACACACGTCTAACCAAAGCCTAACTAACGCTGGTACGTTTGTGTCTTTCTAATTATTCTCTACACCGCGGTGATGTAGTAGTCGTGATGCTCGGCTGCCAACCCAAGAACGCTGGTTCGATCCCGGCCGCGGCCGTCGCATTTTCCATGGAGGAGAAAATGGCTGACGCCCATGTACTGTGTGTTGTCCGTGCACGTTAAAGAACCCTAGGTGGTCAAAATTTCTGGAGCCCTCCGCTACGGCTGTCCTCGCCTTTCTATCTCATCCACTCCCAACCCCCACAGACCCTTGGCCGCGCTCCCGACATGGGCTGCAGAATTTAACGTCCTTTACCTAACCGAAACGATCATCATCGTCTAAATATTGTCTAGAGTGCGGAGCACTTTCGGGCTCCGCGCGCTGTCGGCGTCTACCGCTCCGCTGACGCTCAGAAAACGCCAATTGAAAGCATGGCCAGAGAATGCTAATAACTGACCGAAACCGGTTATAACGTGCCCAGGTCGAGTTGCTAACGTAAACCAAGTTATAGCATAATAAAATAAAAGTTGCGCGCTAAGGATACATAATTGCATGGTTAGATCAAATTAAGCGAAAATAATTCGAAAACGCCGACAACAAACGCAGCTGAAACACAAGAGAAACACGGGGGCATCACTGCCCCACACTACACACAGCTTTCACTGCAGTGGCATTGGCTTATGTTATGTATATGTCCTCTTCAGGTCTCGTGCAGGTCACTGACACTCTAAAAACCTACAGTGTGAATGTTGTATTGAAAAACAATGTCCTTTTCACGTAGTGTATTTGCTTGAATTCTTGTCTGCAAGTGCAAACAGTCTTCATTGTATAAATGCAGTCTTCATTGTAATATCATACACTGTGAACGTCATCTTTGCCTGTACATACACATGTACAACATTGTATGCTGTATTTAGTACTTTCTGTATATTTTGTATTTTTCGAGTGCACAAAACAGTATTTGCCTTGTACTGTAGAACATCCGGAAATAAAATTCTCTTAAACACATCTCTGGGACGGCTGTAAGGGCTCTCCCACAGCAGCGTGCATTACTGCACTGAATCGTTTACACATGTTCTAAACATACAACTTGCACGCCAACGAGCCCAAACATCTACTTTTTTACGAGTAGCATTTCTGCGCAATGTGGCGATTGGTAATTTGTTACCTTCGTTTCGAAGTAAAGTTTGGTGCTGACCACAGAAGTAGTCTCACGGCTTGCCTGAGTATAAATAGGTTCAATGTTTAAACGCCTTCATCGAGACGAGTTTACAAAGCTATCCTGTTCCTCCGTGGTGTCAGAAACGAATGATAGCCACCGTGGAAGCTGTCCGTTAGCGGCTGTTACCAAGCATTTGCGGTGAAAGGGTTCGGTGGTCTGTGTGGTTCGATACTCGTATAATTGGGTGTCTTGCTTGAAAACGTTGTGTTGTAATGAAATCTTTCAAGCCTACGATCTCTGTACTGGAGCAGCTACAACAACTATCCCACAATAAAGTGCAATTGCGGTTAAATAATTCACAATTGTTCTAAACGCATCTTCTCAGTTGCGGTCGCATTAGAAAGGGGAGAAACGCCATTTAGAACGACCCTCAAAATTTTGACTGGCCGGGGTCCTTTAACGCGTACTGACATCACCGGGTATGCCAGTCTCAAGCATGCCCCCACCGCGGTGGTCTAGTGGCTATCGTACACTGCTGTTGATCGGAGGGTCGCGGGAACGCATCCCGGCCGCGGCGGCTGCATTTCGATGGAGGCAAAATGTTGAGGCCCGTGTGCTGTGCGATGTCAGTGCACGTTAAAGAACCCCAGGTGGTCGAAATTTCCGGAGCCGTCCACTACGGCGTCTCTCATAATCAGTTCGTTGTTTAGGGACATGAAACCCCAGAAATCAATCGATGAAGTCTCAAGCATTTCCGCCTCCAATGAAAATGCGACCGCAGTGGTCAGGCTTGAACACCCAACTTTCGATGATGATTGTGGTTTGGTTAGGAAAGGAGTGCAGCCCATGTAGGCAGCACGGCTAAGCGTCCGTAGGGGTGGGATAAAGGGAGTGAAAGAGAGAGAGGAGAGAAAGGCCGTAGTGGAGGGCTCCGGAAATTTAGACCACCTGGGGTTCTTTAACGTGCACTGACATCGCACAGTACACGGGCCTCTGGCATTTTCGCCTCCATCGAAAGTGCGACCGCTGCGGCCGGGATCGAAACCGCGTTTTTTCGGTGGACCTATAGTCAAGCACCATAATCACTAGGAAACCGCGGGGCACACCCTTCAAGAGTGTCAGAATCAGCGTTTCCTCCTCTTCGCATCCACACTCCTACCGTCAGGAGTGCGAATGCAGCAGCCAGCTCTTCGAGTTATCACCCGCTAAGCGATTGTACTTGGGAACTTCTTGTTTCATTTGCCCATATAACTCTGCCTTTAGACATCTCTCGTCATGATGTTGGCGAAGACACACAACACGGCGGTCGGGAGCACCTATATCAACACCGCCAGCGCAGCTGGATCAATTCTCACGATAACTTTAGTTCGTACGAATTGCCCTGCGGCGGTTTTGCTATCAAGGAATAGGTCACGCAAGGCGAGTCGCAAGTGAAAAATAGTCGTATAGCAGTTGTAGATATAGAGCACAGCTGGCGGAGGCAAGCGTACAATAGGCAACACCGTATGAAGAGCGCATTGACGACAAGAGAGATGATCGATGGAAGATCATCGGCCACTTGTCCCGTAACGGTTCGTTGCAAGATGAGGACCATGCCCGGCCTGTCATCGTTGCACTTGCGAGGGAATTACTGGTCATACACAAAATGAAGCGTGGTCTCAACCACCACTGTGAACTGGACGTAAATGGAATGACCAAGTAGCACCGGAAGGCATAGCAGCAATGTCGACCTTCCTACTGTATAAAGAGAAATCGACTAATCGAACTAATATGGCCATAGCCACTTTCGCCTAACTTTCAAGAAAATTAAGTTGAAAGAAAATAGCCTTGCTACGTCAGGTTAAAATGATTTCAAAAGAATTTGTGGCGGCGCTTTTATTTGCATCCTTCTTTAATGTGCACAAGCATAACTGAGATTATGTCGTTTGACTAATCGGAAGCTGCGTTTCACTTTGTCTCATCCACGTTTATTGAAAGAATATTTTAAGAAAATGCCACAACTCTCATGCCCACCCAAGAAATTGCCGCTACATGTAGTCGGCTATCATGTGAGCATATCGCAGTTCTAAAATGACATGTTTACATTGTTTCTCCTTGGCCACGTATTTAATACAAGAAAACGATTGCCGTGGTTTTAGGTGCCACAGTCACACTATCATTATTAGGCACGCCCAGCGGTACGTGGAGGACTAGGAGTAATTGTTGGAACCCGGGGTCCTTTACTGTACACCTACATATAAGTACGCAGATGTCCTTCGCTTTCGCCCCCGCCGAAATGCGGCCTTCGTGGCCGGGACATGATCAGAACATCGACGTATTTATTGGAATGCCTATAGTTACCTTGTTTTCACCTAGCTAGAGCGTGCACTGATGTGGTCCGTTGAAGGACACTCTTGTATGATCAAAGAATGTTCACGAACTATTCAGTTTATTGGACTGCGTACGAGGCTATGCAGTTCAAACTGTCTTCTGAGTAAGCAAAATCCGTTTTGGACAGAAATAAAAGCACAAAGAGACCCGAGGAGGAGCGCATATCTTTATTTATCTTTCAAACCGGGCATGTCTAACGTGTTGTCAGGCTCTAGTCACAAGTCTAACATCCTTGCAACTTTCCACTGATATCGTAGTCTCCCTCCCTCATCTCACCTGAGAGAAGGGAGGGGGAGGGAGGGGGTTGAGGTTATGAGAGCTTCTGATGATTGCTTCTGATGAATGCTTCTAAGCGCATCATATTGCTAAACTTCGCGATGTGGTGATGTAGTCTAACGTAATTTATCACTGCTTTCAAGCAGCCATTCATTTAACGCGATTACTCTTTCTCAGTCCTTCGAAAAGCAATCTGCCAAAGCGCCCTTAGGAGATGAACGTAAAGTTTCTTTAAGGAACTTGAAATTTCTGCGAACAGAATCGCAACGTGGAAGGCGATCAATACGAGGCACGTCATGGTTTAGCTAAATTAATTCCACCATCTAAGAATACACGTCTGCCTCGTGCGATTCATCAAAGAAAATTTTATTCATGTCTGCGGGCCTGATATACGTCTGTCTGCTTTTTACCTCTATTGTACGAAATGAAAAAAGAAAGAACAAAACAGAACGCTAAACGAACTGCCAAGTAATATATCACTTGTAGTTCTGGCACTTTGACTCCGCGCCCTACTGAAACGTCTTCAGGTTCACACCCATTATTGCATCGCCAGATGAAGCCAGACTTCAGCCATTTTTACACACGCAGAGGTATGAGAGCGAAATGAAGTGTTGCTTCAGTTCCTTCTTAAAACATTTGGCCTGTTCATATATCTCGTTTGACGTTACGGCTGAGAGCCCCCAAAACGTTCTCAATGAAATGCGAAACAAAATTGGCTGCCTAAATATCCACCTAGAGAGTATTTGACGGGGAGACATCTGAAGCGCAGGCTAATTTTTGCTGGACCGCAACGAAGGAGCACGAAATCGGAAGGCACACTACATTACTTCGTCTGTACAACTTACAATGAACACACATACGGCATTCCACTTTCTTTGTACTGGTAAACCCCCATTCTAAAGGTTGGTTTGCATGTGCTATGTCTGCGCAGGTAGCTCTAACTTCTGTATGCTGTCTTTACTCTCACAAACAGACAAAAACGTACGTTGACTGATGACGCGTGTGAGCAAGGCTGACATTACAGGGAGTGAGACAGATGAATGCTATCGCACTATCGCGAGCGTCTCTAATGACTCCAAAATTGTAAAACGAGTCGAAGGCCAAGTGGCGAAGAATAGGAACAAAGAGGCCACCCAGTGCGTCGCTTTAAAATTTGAAACACCACCCCGCATGTCATCCATCCCGATATCAAAATATGAAGACAAAATAGAAAAAAAGCCCTTTGCGTTGCGAAACTGCTGCATGTCATTGTTATTCAGTTTATTAGGCTTTGTTCATTTGCTTCTTTCTTTTTTTTCCAGCACGCCTCACTAACCTCCATTCAAAGTCTCGACACAGAGAGGGAGGCACGTGACCACATCGCTAAGTTTCAAAGCTTTTAAAAAGAGATTAAGTACCCTGTTGACAGGCCCCAAACGACAGTACAATGTCGGGGAGTGTCGATGAGCGTAGATATAGGCGACAGCGTGCTTCTAGGCTCTCTCAAAAACAGGACAACGCATTCTCTTGTTACTATCGCCTATACATCACTCGACTCTTGCTGTAGTCGAAGCAGTGAAATAAACTTCAACGTGTTTCTAAACTTTCTTTTTAGCCGGCACAAATGAGACTTGACTGATCATTCTGCCTACTGACGCAAGTCAGAACGAACCCGACCTGATGGATCGCTGCGATCGCACTCCTCACGGAAAATTTGAAAGCCCGCCTACGCGAACGCCTTCCGGTGTCGCACGCTACATTTAAAATTTACAAAAGCGTGTATTACTTTCACATTTTCTTTTTTTTTTTGTTCGTGACGCGTCCTACCGCGCTGCATATCAGGATGAAATTTGACTACACTCGATTGCTTTCTGCCTGCGTGTTGGGCAGCAAGCGAAAAACTTCTCTTTAACAAGTCTGACAAATGCATGAAATTCGTTGGGAGTGACTCAGTATTGCTCAAGTGTCGTCGTCAGGTCCGGACACCAATGTGCACACGGAATAGGAATCGAAGAAGATACCTTTCATGTATTGGAGAGACATGAATGCGACAAGCATCACAATTACGCCTACCTTTAGGCTGCACCAGTTCATTTAGCGAGACGTCGATGATGCAGCAAATATGTCGAATAAGGATCTTTTTTCTCACTCCCTTTCGATATTTTCGAAGTCTCTAACTTTGTACAATTCGTTTGTCTTGTTAAGGCGCTCTGATAGTGCTTCACAAATTAACATTCAGTAATGGTGTTGACGGATACGTGAGAATGCTCTCATAATTGCGCTAGCTAATCAGGGGTCATGGCAAAGTGACATAGCTCGCATTCTTTGTCACCATAACCGAGGTTCGCCTTATTTCACAGCGCCCTCTTTGACCAAACACATACGGCATTATAATACGACCAATCGGAAGCACATGTTCCTGGCGAACACTTCGCGCCGCAGCCGCAAGAACAGTCACCCATATAGTTCTGTTGTATGCACGTAACGTGCTCCTGCTCCCCGCTCGTACCGACTGACAGCTGCATGGGTAAGGAGAAAAAAAAAATCTCCCCTCCCGATATTCCTGCATCAAACTTCCGGGCGTCATTTTGCATATTGTGACAGAGAGAAAGTGAGTGCACGTGCCGGCGTACGTCGAAACGCGCGTACGGGTGCCCCGTGTCTTTTAGCCATCAGCGAACGTCAGCCACTAGCCCGAAGCCAGTACTGTAGGAGGAACTACGAGTCCCAAACCCTGGACCCCACCGTGTCTCCCTTTCTTTAAAGGCCCAAAAGTTTACGTTGCTTTCCGCGATGACTTTCGCGACAAAGGACTCTAATGACTTTTGCCGTTTGAGCACAGCGACGTCGCATCCGTACCGTGAGCCAAGCTACTCCTTTGTTGTTGTTTATTTTTCAGTATGCAGATGTCTTTGTATTTTCCTTACATATGAGCCATCACTTCCGCTTTCAGAGTTATAACAATCGAACCTATTCATCGTCATCATCTTGGCTTTAATGATTAGGGTAAGCGCCCTGCTCCGTGGACTCCTGCCAAGGTCGCCGAGGTCGCCCTCGGGTTCGTGTCTTCCTCGTGGGCTGTAATTCAGCAAAACAGGCTGGACATCGGTCCCCTCGCATCTCCGCAACGAGCTCGAGCCACCGCTCTCTGTGCTATCGGATGTCGTCCAAAAAGTTTTCGATGTTCAGCTCCCATCGAATATCCCCTTACCGGAATCCATCACGTAAGATGTGTCCAGTAAATGGCCTATTGCGCATCTCTGCCGCCTCCGTTTTTTTTTCCTTGTCGCTCGCAGACCAGGCCGATGTCTCACTGCCGAATCGCAGCAAAGGCTTCGAGATTATGTTCTAAAGATTGGCGTAAGTCTCCTTATTGATGTTTTTTTTTTTTTTTGCGAACATCTGCCAGACATAGCGTCATGTCAGACATGACGCCACAGTCGAGGTGGCGCAAGCAATCATGCCATAGAAGTTGCGTACGCCCCTGAGCTGACTAGGCTGCTGACTAACTCAGTGAGTTATTTCATTCTTGCACCTCTAGTCTCGAACTTTGCTTTTTTATTGCATATCGGCCATACAGGAAGAGTTTAGCAAACACCTCGAGGATGATGTTTGCCTAGACTAATAAAAAAAACTTTAAAGCAGTGGAGAATGCTTAAGCTTCTAAGCTCTCTAGCAAGTATTACAAAATTGAACTTTATTTAATTTAATGAGCTGCAAAAGTGTGTTAACACCGTACATAATAGAATAACCTGACATGAGCGATGAGGTCGGGAACAATACATGAGTGACAAGAAACAGCAAAGAATTTCTATTGATCTATTGTGGCATAAAAAAACAAGAAAAATCACTATCATTATTCCCATTTACAGAGTCGGCATTTCAAAACTATTTGCGTCGCTTTCGTAACGCGCATTCTGCTTCTAATATCATGAGCACCCACTAACCTGATTCGCTGAAACTTAAAGCCCTCAATTTTGATTCCCCTTTGTGCAGCATCAAGCCAAGTGGTTGCTAGTGAGTATATCCTTCACGAATTATCATTCTGCCCTTTCTCAATCCTTCCCATTGATGTGTCGCCTCATTGACCCTTTCGTCTTGTTGAAAGAGATCGACAAGGGCTGTATCGGCATGCCAGTTACCATGAACAGCGATTATCACGACATTGCCGAGCAAAGTTACACCTGCGACCATACGTGCTGCAGCATTATGCCGATATGTTGATGTCTAGATGCCTCCTGTCTACCAACTACCGGCAGGTATTGTATCTTCAAGCAATACTGTTGATACACGCACACAGTTTGTGAAAAAGGACCGCGCCTTGAGCACCCTCTCCCTACTTCTTGAAACCAGTTTCGTGCACAAATAAGAGAAAGTACGATGAAAGAGAAAATCGGGTTGTAGCATATTCATTCTCCGGGAGACGGAGCAACAGCAATAATCCATGACCATTCCTTTCTTTATTCTGTTGTAATTTTTTTCTCTAGCTCGCTTCACTCCTTCCGGCGATGTCAACGTCACCAGCAGCGTATAACCCCAGGGAATTGTGCACGCGCTGAACGGTTCGCTGTCAATCCCCAACCCATTTGCATACGACGCCGTGCACGTGCCGAAGGGTCCGGAGCACAGTGGCAGCGTTGCGCCGCGGGTCAGCATCATAGATGTCGGAACCAAAAGGTTAATCTCTCCGCTCGTTTGAGCCTGTACATTGCTTATCTTTTTTCGTTTGTACCTCGAGTTTGTATTCCCCGGAGATTTACTTCAATATCCTCATTTTCTACTCTTTTTCTTTTTTTCTCAGCGGTCGCACGCTGTCACATTGTACCTGCGCTGTCAACTGGTTCGGCCGCTCGGTGTCATGAAAGAATTAAAACGTGAATAATAAAGATTTGAATGAAAAACGCTACAAAATTTTGGATTGTCTTCATAAAATGAAGTTTACTTGGAATGAATACAGAAGAGTAGAAGCTTTTATTTTCAGATTACCGTTAAAAAAAAATTCGCTCGAGGAACTCATGAAACCAATTTAGCGTTCGGCATACGGGAGTCGGAAAAAGCACACTATCGCTCAAACTCTGTTTGTTTTGGAGGACAGTGCGCGACTAGGGCGCTTTCAAATGCATGCCCCTAGGGTATTTTTCCCTTTCATGGGGCGAAATGATTTTCTTTTATTGTCTCCTAGGTACAGTCGTGCAGCTAGGCACAATGACTGATACTTTCTTTCTATGTTTCTTTTGTGGCACCGTAAATATTATATTTATTTGGTATTTGTCCAGTTTTCTGCGTATATTTCGCTTCTCTGTTTTTTGGTTGATTCCTGCCATCGCATGTGCTCGCATTAAATCTAAGCCTCTAGTGTCGAACCTTGATGTTAAGGGCAACACTTTCTGCTTAACGTACAAAATAAGATGCGTCAGCTGGAGGCTTCCTTGCCTTGTGTGTTGAGGAATTCAAGGAAAGGGAAACTGAAAAACCTGTGAACGGAGCGATGTTGCTATGCAGGGGTTTCAGTTCGTTTTCCATGCTCTCTCCTTTCTGACTGCGTAATTCACTCTGTTTCGCTACATTACACTTCGATAATTTCACTCGTTCAGACATGAGACATCGCACACCGCAGCTGATCGCCCATATGACATGTTCATAAGAACTCACGAAGCAGTAGATACCCCAAAAATATGACAAACGGAACGTTAAGTGTTATATCTTCAGTTCGTAAAGCATGCGAAACGAAAACAACGAAAGTGACAGTTGATTGATGATTGATTTATGGGGTTTTACGCCTCGAAACCACGCTGTGATTATGGCAGGTGCTGTAGTGGAGGGCTCTGGAAATTTCGACCATCTCCGGTTCCTCAACACGCACACTGACATCGCGCAGTACACAGGCCTCAACATTTCACCTGCATCTAAATGCAGCTGCTGCGGCCAGGATTCGATCCCGCGACCTTCGGATAAGCAGCTGAGTGCCATAGCGACTAAGCCACCGTCGCGGGACCAATGTGACAGTGTGAGGTGCTTAACACCAGTACGTTCTCAAACCTCACTCAGTCGACTAGAAGAATGCAGAATAATAACGGTTCCTTCGAAGCACAATGCAATTTCAGTCCTATGCAAAAAGTCATGTTCAGTCATTCAGAAACTCAGTTGTGATACTCAACGTAGCTTAGAATTTAGAAATAAACTGGCAGCGAGACCGATAAATGGAACACGAGATGGGGGACATATGGGAGAGGATGAAAGTTTTCTGAAACCTGTCATTCTCATTTACCTTTTGCTCTCCTCAGTGCCCGCTAATTGCTCTAGGAGCACTTTTGTTATGCTTCTGTCACTGTCACTGCTGTTGCCTTACGATGGACATTATAAAGATTTGATACTATACAAACTTTTTCAATTGCGTAACAACAATTATCTCAATAAACACCTTGCGCAATCTCTTCTATAACGTATCAGGTATAAATTTAATCCTACTCTATCGATGTGCATGCTCACTCTTCCGCAATAACAAGGACTTTGCCCCCTTTTTATTCTTGTGCTTATATACGGTTACTATAGAAATACCCTTTTCCATGAAACTGCCCCATTTAGAGCCTCTTTCAGTTTTGAAATTTGTTCAGCGAGGAACAGAGAGGCTCGCCTTTTTGTGTGCTTTAATGCCGAATCCCTCTCACACGTATTCCATGAACAGAAAGCAAAATTGCTTTGCGTCAGACGAAGCAAGCATGTTTCGAAAAAGAGAAAAAAAACATTGATTTTTTTTTCTCCACCGTTCTTCAAGCACGGCGCGTGTTCACTCAACCTCATTCTCTTCTTGCCCAGGAATTTATGTCGTGCAGCTGTGGGCGAGAGCCTCAAACACATACCAACCAACCTAAGACCTGCGACCCTGGAGGAGTGGCTGGCGGACTCCTCCCCAGACATCATGAAGGCACTCCTCAGCCATTTGACACTTCTAGGCCTGTCTGAGGGCTAGGCCTTTTTTTTTTTTTGCATTAGTGGACCCGGCGGGGGTTCGTTTATTTTTTAATAAAGTTGTTATCTCTCTCTGTCTCTATTTTGTGCGCTACAATGTCACCCCTCTTTCGCACCGTGCTTTATTAGGCGAGCATGTCGTACAACCTTCTAGACTCTCTTCCAGAGGCAGCCCGGGAAGAACAAGATCGAAAGGAAGGATCACAAAAAAAAGATCTACTTTTGTCGCAGTGCCTGCTGTATATCATCCGTGGCAACCCCCGGATCAAGAACTGGAAACAATCGTCAACACAGGACCGCGATCTTCATACGGCGCGACGCTACAATACATCGTGCGTCGGCGTGGCGTCATTTTACTTAAATTGGCCGGAGTAGGGAATATGGACGTTTCAGCCTGCGCATCGAGCCAGCGTCGCATGCAGCGAGCGACAAATTGCCCGTACGATTCACCGTCTGCATCGTCGCCCCGAAGGTTTCATCCTTATTATAGTTTTTTTTTTACCAGCCTGCCACTACTTGGGGCTTTCTGCACGAAAAATCGAGAACCAAACCTACGGCTTCAAAAGTAAAACAACCAGCATCGCCGGAGATAACAGTCTGGTCCATGTATTGCATGCATCGGTGATATCAGTGCTGAAAAAGTGTGGTCTGCTTGGAATTGGTCACGCGGCAGGCGATGGCAGCAGACAAGCACAAGCGCCCCCCGTCCCACATTTTCGTTTGGGATCTGGCTGCAAGGGGCCGCGTGTTCCCGTTCGGATCAAAATTTGCATACGTGGCACGCGCGCGTCATCCTCTGTGTGTATGGGGCGGGGTTCAGCTTGCTGGATGAGCTCGTAGTGAACCAAAAAAAAAAAAAAAAAGAGGGACGTCGAACTAAGAATTGCGAATGAAACGTAACAAGCGCGTCGCAAAAACACGAATCAAGTGTTTTCGGAGAACATAACCCACTCAAGTCACATAATTACCATTCACATATAAAAGGATTGCATTGTTTTTCTTATACTCATTGTTAAATTTAAATGCATTGCGCTAGTCGCAAGCGTCATCACACGAGGCATAAAAGAAGGTGTGCGGCATGATTCGGGCCCTCATGCGTGTCTCCGTCGTTGTCGCTGCCTTGGTTATTGCTAATTTCCTCGCTAAGCTTATTGATAATGCAGGCCATACATTCCTCATAAAAGTATAGATGGACCTGAGCCAACACAGCAAGAATCTATGAAGCTACGGTGATCTCGCGCTCACGTTTAAGGGGGTGTAGCCTTGCATGTTTCGTAATTGGTTCTTCCTTCCCAATTTTGCAATATCTCGGTTAATTAATAACTCCCTCTGGAAGGTACGTGTAATGCCACTACTACAATCTCCAGTTGAGCGACAGCTTTTGAGTTATGGTATGGTTTGGCATACACACTGGTTAACATATCCTCAGTGCGAGTGTCCCAGTAGAATGTAGATTGAAAAATTGAATGCACTTACTCGGTAGCGTCGAAGTGAACATGAGCGGGGTCGTTGAAGCTGTCTCCAATTTCTCCTGAAGTCTTCAGGCTTTGTCTAGAAACTGCTCCAGCAGTTGGCAGTCTCTAAAGCTTCATTTCGTTCGGTGCTGCTGTGCGCTGTCCCGACGGCTTTGTCACATACATGGTGCTGGATACACGCTTTAGGTAAGGACACTTCACGCCTCATTCGCAAGGCAAGGTAGACTACGTAAAATAACAGCGCGTATCATCCCTGCTTACTCTGTGGTAGCCGCGGCGCGCCTTCACCGCCCCAGTAACGGCAGCCGACATCTGTCTGCGATGCGACGAAGCTGACGAAGCGTCGAGACAGAAAAGGGCTTATCTCCTATTGCTATAGCAACCAGTGCTTCGCGGATAATCCGAAATGAGCGAGCCCTGCCGTATGAAGTTCAGTGCTGGGGGAAAAAATGCCTCATTTTCACGCTGGTTCGAGAGATGGACGGAAGCGCCAAGGCACGCATGCTACCGTCTGTCACTGAATTCGAATTTATCACAAAGTGCTGGTTTCCACAGCAACGCGTACGTAAGATGTCTGTCTTGATGCTTCGTACTACCTCCGTTGGTAGGGGGCTTTGCAGGCGCTGGATGGACGGGCCGGCACAGCTGCTGCTTCGTCTGGCCTATCGAACCTCGCAACTGTGTTAACCTAAACTGGGATTTCACACGACCGAACTGAGCGAGAACTTTCGCAGTGGACGGCGTACCACGTGACCCGCCGTCATCGTTTAGACCGGGCTTTTCTGATCGCCGTCCGGATTGAAATTGCTCGCCCCCTTTTCAGCCCGTTCGCTTGACAGTCGTCTGCTGTCAGTCTAGCGGTGTCAGTGTCGAATGTGTCAACATTGCTCGGATTTGCGAGGCAAGCTATGACATGTCGTCTTTTAACCAAGTGCGTTCGATTTGCGGTAGTGACTGCGTGTGCTTTTGTTGTGCGACAGGAGGAAGGACGGGTCGTGGTTCAGTTCGCCTTGACAGCTTATATTCAGACTGTATGGCCTGCGTGACCTCGACATGAGGGCGGTGCACAAGCAAGCGCTGAGTGATGAGACAGTCGTCCTTTGCATTTAGGCGAGTGAAGCGTAAGCGTTAGAGTAGAGAGCGTGCACGCGGATTCCGCGAGCACGGTCTAGCTGTGTCAGTAAAACGGTACGGGGCTGCGTCGGACCCATGTGATCACGTGACTCTTCGGTCGACAGAGAAGCAGATATCCTTCCGTTGGTCTGAACCTACGCTGAAGGGTGTACGCCCTACACCATGGTCGCAATGCGACAGTTCTGCAGCAACGAACGGCTGCAAAGGTAAGCGGCCACCTTTAGCATGTTGCCATTGTCCCTCGAGTAGATTTTCGCTTTCAAGGCACGCCATCTTTCGTAGCTCGGGGGACCGTGCACTTACTCCTCGATCTGCGCAGATCATGTTCTGAGAACCTTTAGTGTACAGGGCTTGAGATCTGTATTTGAATCCGTGTCTTCTATGGACTTTTTGTGCCGGTCGGTGTTGCTACACCCCTTACGAGAGCGGAGTATACTTGATGCCGGTTTTTCAGAACGTGCGATGGCGACATCGGCGATCACATAATACTTCCGACAAGCTCAACTTCACGCTTTATTAACCTACATTTCTTATATAATTGAAAGGTGCCCCTGTTTATAATGGGGTTACAAGATGATGTGTTCTTTTGTGGCGGTAACGTTTGTTCACTTCCTCTGTGCCTTAATTGTAGTGACCGACAGTGCAGCATGCGACGTCTACGGGACCGACGAAACCATTTATCCCATACTATGTCACTGCCCTTGATTTAACTGTCAGACACTAACTCGGACAATCGGCCGCTTTCAGGACAGATGCTGCTGGAAACCTTCCCCATCGCTTGTCGGCCCACAGGGCAGTGAAAGCAGTTTTCTTCCTTGAGGCCGACGGGATTGTGCAAACGTCTTTCATTGCGCACCATTGCAATGTCCTTCGTGTCAGCGCGTTGTGTGTCATTATCCGCCACCTTATTCTTCTTTTCCTCTAATTTCATCTTTACATTTCCCTTTTCCAGTCCCCCAGTGCAGGGTAGCAAACCGGAGGCTTTCTGATTAACTGCCCTGCCTTTCCGTTTCCTACGTCCTCCTCTTCCTCCTCTGAGGAAACCACTTCCTCCGCAAAAATGTTGCACGTGAAATGTGCAACATAGATATGAGTAGTTGAAGGTAAATATAAAAAAATGAAACGCTAAGAGCTCATTTCTCATCTTAGGATCATTCCTCTCTTAGGCTATCCTCCGGTGCATTTAAAGAATCCTGCAGATCCCACACGCTATGGCAGTCGGTGTCATGTGAAACAGTCAGTGAGGGAATTGCCTCTCATGAATTGTTTGGCACTCCACCCAAATGTTACAAGCAAGGTAAAGGCGTTTGTGCAAAGCGCATGCACCAACTCACGAGTATGCTTAACATGGGCTAACCACGAACGTACGCAGCAACCTGGCGGCTGAATGGTACCTCATGGTACTATGTAACGTTGGAAATCACGTTATTACAAAGCACAGACGTCTATTTTGTCGAAGAAAAATGGTCTAAACGGTGCATTGATGGGCTTTCACAAGCGTCGTTTGTTGAAGTATTCCTATGAGATCCAGCACAGTTGCGCAAAAGTAAACCGAATGGTAGCCGAACATAAGCATTGCTGTGGTAGTGCTTGTCACACATTAAAAGCGGAATTCACGTTGCAGAAGCACCATCGTAAGAAATTCTGGTTTAATAGGTTTAATACTATATACACCGAGAGGGAGAAGCAGCCGTAGAATAGTGGTAGTCTGAAGCTTGCTTGGCACCTCGAGAGCCCTTGTTCTAAACCCCCCTAAAGCTTGGCAGATTTCATGTGTGTATGTATGCCTGTTATGTCTACGTTTCAATCGCGACCTGCTGTAAAGAGTGTTCCTTTCTTGTCTTAAGGGCAGAGCCCTTTGAGCAAGCCGTCCAGTGTCAACAGCAAACACGCAAGTGTGGGCCGATCCTGGAGGATGTGCACCGGATGACGTGCAAAAAGCTAGAGGCGCCGCTCAAAGTTACGGGTTCCATCTACAGAGTCACAGTGTTTGGTACGTCTATTTTAGTTGATCATTGGCTGTTGTAAGTTCTATAAGAGCGGAACACCTGTGGCGCGTACCAGCATACCGTGGGCCGAGCAGTACTGGTATGAGCTACAAGTGATTCCAGTGGTTTAATCGTGACGTAGACGACTAGCACACCACTTTAGCAATGTAAAGAACAGTGATTCATGTTCGTCGTACATTTGTACCGTACTCGTCTATATCGTCTATATTCGTCTATATTCGTCTATATATCGTCTATATCGGGTGAATATTCGTCTATATCGGGTGAACGAGACGACCAGGAGAGCACAGAGACGTAGGCGGTTGGTTAGACAGACAGACAGACAGACAGACAGACAGACAGACAGACAGACAGACAGACAGATAGATAGATAGATAGATAGATAGATAGATAGATAGATAGATAGATAGATAGATAGATAGATAGATAGATAGATAGATAGATAGATAGATAGATAGATAGATACTGTAAAGGTGACTTAAGCTCGCCGATAAATGCTTCGCATTTAAATACTCTGTGCAAAACCTTCGTAAGCTCAAGAATGCGTGTCACATTGCACGATAAAAAACCAGTCGCTTTACAAATATGCGGCCGTTATTACCATACCGAAACATTAATCCGGTCGAGAATGCAAGGAACGTCTGCAGCAGATGTGGTACACCCGAAACAATCATTATGTATACGTTGAAGCCTTGAAGTCTTCTGCGAAGTTGTATACCATGTAATGTATAGTTCGTAAGCTGTCATTGTCTCTTCCCCTTTCAACAGTCCCCTTCAACAGTTCCTTCAGCGAGTGCTGAGTTTGAAATAAAGCACCACACAATGAGCACGCAACACTGTCGTCGAGAAGCTACAGAGTGTAACCTGTATAGAACGCGCTATTCTCAGGAGGATAACGCGTATTCGAACTCGGAGAATAGTGGGCATTCAAGGGACCGTACGCGCTGCGGCGTTGAGTGAGAACTCTCATCGGGGCGAGCTCAATTGCGCGAAACGGAAAGGACTAGGAGGGTGGGGTAAGTAGAGGTAGCAGACGTTGTGTGGCCTCTGGAGGCTATCGAGCTTAATGAGCGCCGGTCATGGAGAAGGACGTTTCGGCGTACACCACGACTGGCCACGATGAGTCCATGGCGGCGGCAATCGATGGTGTGCAGGGAAAGAACTCTGGCAACTTAGCCAGGAACAATCAAGTGCGAGGAGCGTGGTCATCTATCAAGAGCGCCGCACCACCATCACTGCTGCTCTTCGTATGGTTGCCGAAACGTCTTTAGATGGCTACATGGAGCAGCTGGAGGCAGAGGAAGGGTTTTCTCCTTTCATCCCTTTGTGCTCGTAAGAGGTCCATGCTGTGTTGGCGTCAGCAATCTGGGGGCTGATCGAATGATTAGATTAGAAGGCTCGGTGGCATTGGCTCTAACCCCGGCCTCAATTTAGGACAGTGCGGGGGACCGGAAGCAAAGCGCTGAGCATCGGCTATCTCGCATCGCAATCTTGAAACACTGCTGTGGAGTCACAACACGTTAAAGAACCCCACAGTCGAAATTTCCCGAGACCTCCACTACAGTGCCTGTCATAATCATATCGTTGTTTTCGGACTTCAAACACGACAAATTATTATTATTATTATTATTATTATTATTATTATTATTATTATTATTATTATTATTATTATTATTATTATTATTATTATTATTATAGCTAGGGAACATTCAATGCATTAGGTTGAGAGCTTCTCCTTGTATGATTGATAAAACAACACTGGCATGTATTCCTCCATCCGAGGTGTATTCACGGAAGAAGCTGGCTCAAATTTATAGCCTGAAAGTTTGCGTTCTTGGTTCCTTGTGGTCGGACCTGCTGTCGGGGAACGAAGAAAAAAATTTACACCATATCGAGGAGGGGGGTCTACGTACCAACGCAATGATGCAGTTTTCCTGCACCAACTCACCGTTACGTCGTAGATGATGAGTACATAATGTTCAATATTTTATTGCCCGATATTGAAACTATGGCCGCCAATGTGATGATAATGTAATGCGTAAAGAATAAGTTAGCTGTTTAAGTTGATTTAGTTTTTCATTTTTGTGTTACTCTGAAAATTTCCACTGCTTGGAACTGTACTCTCTCGATTACTTGCCTCAGAATTTGTTTTTTGGGAGTCATGCTACACGACGTTCTAAACTTTTCCTTTTACCACGTGTTCCCACGCTAATATGCGGGAGTTTCGGCGCATACGACCAGAATAATTTACCACGCACGCAGGAGCACTTTATAGTCTCGACAAACAACTGGCTCCTTTACTTTTTAGTATTGGCGAAGCTGGGGACATTTCTTCCAATGGGCATCAGTATGGTGCTTCAATGCTTTATCTTTGGCGTAACAGTGAAAGATTACACAGGCACGGTGTTCGTGTACATCAAAATCACCATTTCATTGTCCCCATTTCAGTGCGTCTTAGTCACGTACCACCAATGCGTTCCTCGGTGCTATTTTCGGGGTTTCGTATATAGCCGTCACCTTCGGCTCCTTGTGGCATGCACAACTCCCATTTAGGCTACGGCACAGGCTGGTCTATATGCGTGCGAATTTACTACCGCATATAAAGCGCCCGCTATGTGAGAACATTTAAGTATTCGTCCCGTCTTCGTATTTCGACGATTACAAGCGGCAATAACTCGCGGATAGGATCCGACAGGGGCCTAAACTCAATCGAGTAGTGGGAGTGCCCCATCATTTCTCAATTACGACCGAGGTTCCACACAACTGAAACGCGGCCGTGACTCCTGGGCAATAACGCCAACGAAGTGATGGTCACTTTCTGGTCCTGACGTAAGAAAGGAGGGGGAGAGGAGTCAGTCTATTGCTTCTGTCATACGGATGCAGGACTAACACGAAATTCAGCGAGTTATTGACGACATAAACGCATCTAGGTTGGGGGGGTAGCGGGGGTGTTGCTTGGCGGAAGACGCGCAGATGCCCGAAAGTAAAATGCCGGCGACTGGAAGCAGTGACCAGATGAACTGAGAGCTGTGCATGTGTAACATAAAACGGACACTGGGACGCGAGTCATAATATACAGGCAACGACTGCTGTCACTGGCAGTTTACGCATAAAACCCCGCCCTCTCACTGCGTCCCTTTTTCGATTAAGTGTTCCGACCTAAGGTTTCTAATATTACTTATGCGATACGCTATGTGTCAGCGAGGGGCAGATTCAGCGTTTAACGAACGACTGTCTCGGGGCATCCCGTTTACGGCGATAGTTCGTAAGTTTTACGACTCCCGGTTGCGCTACCAGTCAGACATTGTACGTTGCGAGCGCCTGTTTAGTCTTTAATGTCTCCAAGGCGGTGTCTTTAGTCCAACAAATGGTGCCTGTAAATTGTTTTGGTCATTCCTCCGTGGTCTGCCAAGCATGCATAATGGACCCTTACAGGGATGCGTGTATTTTTGGCGTTATACGGACGAAAGTAAACGGATTTGTCTCAAAACTGACTTTTTAATATAAATTGCTACCATGACTGGACGGATTACGAAAAATTATACAGCTAAAAAACAAGGCTAGGTAGATCAGGCACGAATGCAGTGGAAGCATGCATACCTACTGAGAATGTGCCGAAAATTACGCAGCTGGCCAGGAGCTGTTTATAAGGCTCACGTACAGAACTGCCTTTGGCCACATTCGTCTTTTTATTACTTTTTATGTACAATCTGACCTTAAATTTTAGTGTATCCCAGAAAGCAGGACGTCGATCACAAAAGTTGCCGATGCAATGCCAACTATTCGGAATAACGGGTCAGCACAGTCCACTTATGGTTCATGCTAAACGAGTCTGAGAGGAATATGTCGAGTATGCGTTGTCTAAACGAAGCTAAAAACGGACACACAAAGGAAGCGCTAGGTATTCCCTATTAATAACTCTCCCGCAGCAACAATCCTGCAATGACCAAAGCCCTACGGGCCAATATTATTGCTAGCTGCACGTAACAGACACCACTTTCTTCTGTACCCACTCCAATGTTTTCTCGGCTCTTAGTCATCCGAGTACGCACGCAGATGTCTCGTGCCACGGTCCTGTTCATACCCTTTCATGACGTGCTTCGCGAGCGGATCTAACTGAGAACCAGAAGCACGTATTATGTTATATCCCCAACGCTCCTTGAAACCAATAGTCGGGCTGTCAGGAAGGTTGCGATCTAACAACAGAAAGTGCGTTTGGGTGGAACGCCCGGTAGACAATAATAAGCAGGGGATGATAAGGCTTGGCGAGGATCAAACAAACGATTGTGGAAGCAGTCTCGCTGACGGCTGTTGAAGCAGTCTGGTAAGCCCCCTTTGCTGAGAGGCGTGGTTTTGTGTCCGCGGGTCACGAGAACTCCAGCAAGTGATTCCTGACCATTCATGAAGGTTAGCTGCGGTCACACGGTTCACCCTTTGAAATATTCGTAGCTCGTCCAAACAACATATCGTTAGGTTACGCTTGGCCGAAATTTAAGATTAAGTATTAGCTCCACTCATTAACCATGGTGAGCCTGCCCTTTACCACTGTGAGAGAGTCATACCCACTGCTTTTCTTTCTGAGATCAAATACTTTCTGCTTACACGAAACACAAAAGCTACACAAAAATAAATGCTTCCCTTCTTAAAGATGATATTATCCCTTCCTCAGCACTGAAGGCACACTTTCTGATATGATTTTTGGATACGCTCAAGTTTCTTTGTTACAACCAGGGATTCGAACGTGTCTAGATGTTAACATTTACCTACTTTAAATGCACAGAAGTACCTGACGTTATGCAAATTAGTGACGCTCATAGGGACTTTTTGAGTATGGGCTGCAAATACTTTGGGGTGCCATCGATATAGTATCGACATGACTGCGCATGCGCTAGATGCTATCAGAGTTTGGATGTTGCCTTGGGCACGCTCTCTCTCTGGAATTTAGCGGGGGCTTCTAAGCTTCACCCTGACTTAGCGCTAGCAGACATCGCGACTCCCATCAAAGTGCCCAATCTCGCCTGAAACAAAATGAACTGATTTCTGATTAAGTGACAATTTTATCAATCAATAAGTCCTGGCGTATGCTGTCGCTTTCTTCCATCTCACCTATACAACAACGAACGAGCTCCGCCACGGTGGTCTATTGGCTATGATATTCGGCTGCTGATCTGAGAGTCGCAGGATCGATATAAACTGTGCATGAAAGACGTTAATCCGCATCACATGGCCTTTGAGGTTGGTTTCCGCTACAGTGAAGAAGCTCACGAGCTCAGATTCTTCCTCGTGCGCTAGACTTCTGGCTCATTATGAACACAGTGCCAAAGTAACCGTCGGAGGAGCCATATATATCCAAAAAAGATTAAGTTGTCGTTACCCATTTGCGCTTCTCACATAACGTGAAGTTGATTGCACAAACACCTTACTGGGTTCCCAGCGATAAGGGTTTCTCAAACGGACAGTGCTGTAGGTCTCCCACTGGCACTGCGCTGCAAAGGCATGTTCAGGTTAGAGAGAGACACTCAGCGCATGCGCGCATAGCGTCTCCTTCTAGCTTGGCCCTGGCAAGGGTTGTCCCACGCCCAGCCAGCTGCGGATCACTGAGGACAGCTACGCGCACCCCTCACGAATCACCGGAAAAGTGAGGCGATGAATAGCCGGCGTTGTGCTGAGGATGGCGTAACATGCACCCCTTCCCTTAATGTGCGGCGGGCGTCGTGCGTAATACGAGTTAATGAGGTGAAAGCACCCCGAACGAGCGTGCAGCACTGCCGATCGTCCGCCGTACGGGTCGGTCGCATAAAGGGGTAAAATGTGACCCATGGGTAACCCCCCCCCCCCCCCCCCCCCCCCCCTAGAAGCAACCCTTTATTGCTGGAAACCTTGTAGTAAAAAAGGGAGTAGTATGAGGACATTTAACAAAAGAAAAATGCGGCCGAAAACCTTTTGTTGTAGTCCTGCGCAAGGAATAATGAGAAAAAAAAAAAGAAAGAGTAGAAGTGAGTACAAGGTTCACTTAGCGCGATGAGAATCAGTGTAGACTCCTCGCCAAGATGCAATTACGGGCGCTCCTCTTCTTTCGCTAAGTGAATCAAAAGGCAATAAGTGATCCCATCTCCTGCGGGGTGACTGGAAGTGTTCCTTCTCTTACTATGCGAAGAAAGAGTCATGAAATGAAGAAAATATTAAAAAATAAAATGCACTCCCTTGTTCACGTTATAAGTGGCTGTACTTGAGGGGAAAATCAAGCGAAGCAAAAAAGATATGGATGCGTTTCGAAAGTTGTAAGGAAGTTCTCATGAACTTTTCGGCCATCAAATGAGGCGTGTAAGGACATCCGACACCTTTAAAATCTTTCTGCATTCTTTACATGTAAATATTCCGCCATTCTTAAATTTCGCTTTTTGCTTTGAGCATCCTTTTTCGAGTCCAACAGGCGCAGCTACACAAGTATTGAAGCACGCATTAAGTTTGCAGCATCGAAGCTGCCGAGGACGTAAGTTTACGGGGGCCACATTAATTTAAGCTGCCCAGTGAATAAGTGGCATTTACATTTTAAGCGAATTATTTTGCCCTCCATAAGTAGCTTCGTTTACACAGAGAAGTAGTATTTGTATTTGAAAAGCAATTACGTGGAATTTGGCTTCATATGCGTACTGCTTCATATAGAGAAAAGGAAGTAATCTACTTTACAAATAAGGAAATCGCATTGTGTGGCTGTCGAGCCAGATAATTTGCTATCTCATCGTTTAGGTACCGCGTTTTTGCAATTGCAGCCCATCTCATCAGCCTCGCAGGCATTCAACCTGTGCTAGCATTCGTAGTGACGATTACATTGGTGGAATTCCAAATCGCTGTGGGTAGTATGCAGGCTATGCTTGTTTAGTTCAACTTCGCACAATAAATGCGGTGTTGCCTGAGAATGAGATGCCTTACGTCTTTATGGTTACTCACGCTACAACGTGCAAATTGATCCTTCCGCAGTGGAAGATTTATACCCCACGAACTTAGCTTTAAACTAATGATACGTGGCCAGCATAGATGTACAAAACCAGGCGTCCTAAGAATTTCAGTCTGGGACATACGCTTTAGCCAAGGCATAGCTATTTCATTTTCACTTACAATATTAAAAAGACACAGAAGGCAGTTAATATAGTTCAACCTTTGAAAATTAGAGGCTTTGTGCACAATGATACCAATATATTAAGGTTGCCACTTTCATGGTCATAATGATGTACTTTTCACCATAAGCTGTCGTTGTCTATATACACATAGTGATGTTGAACGCCATTTATTCTTTTGTGTGCCTTTAGGCACCTTTCGACTGACAGGTGGCAGCAATTAAATGCGTCGCACAATACATTTCCGTGCTCTGCAAATACGACTAGCACGTAACATACAGCAAGTATAGGCACGAAGGAAACAAATCTTATTTCCGGCCATGCCCACTGCCTTATCGGAAACCGAAATTGCTTGTGAATCTCCATGAATATTTGAGATGGTAAAGAAGATTTATTGTTTACAGCCATTACTCTATGCTACTTCCGAGAACAGCGAAAGTTTCCTGGTTTCCGTGTACTGCCATCTTTCTCGATCGGCCACAATCTGCTTCGCGGTAATCAGAATGCAGCACATTACCGAGGAGCTCCTTTGTCCCAAATAAAACTTAAGTGTTGAGTCGAAAGCTAAAGAAAGGCTGCTGTCCCTCCTACATCGTTGGTGCTCGACTTCATAAAACATTCAGCACCTCGTCCACAAGACGCGCTCGTCTTGAACCAATCTCGCCTCGTCGCACCTATTCAAACTCCGTGACTCATTTCCATACATGGCCTGCGGTATACCTCCAAATCACATGCGTCTTTCAAACCAGCCCCGCGAAGAATCGGCTACATCGCGGTAACAGTGATGTGTTTGGACGCGTCTGAGCTCCCCGAGCCTCAGACGCCGTGTCAGTGTGGCTTCCGTGCACTCACAGTCGATCGATGGCTGCCAACCGAATGACAATGACGGCGTGCAGCTGTTAAACACGGCTCGGCCCCCAGAACCTTTTACCGGCGGCGATCGTATTCAATAGAAACGAGGGGTGAGCCGAGGCGGTAGCTCTCGGATATGCACCTAAATTATAGGGTACGCGGAAACGCGACAGTAACCCGAGTTCCAGCACGGTAGAAGTTGTGTGCAGTGCGATTTCATTGCACACTTGAGTTTGGCCGCCGTATTGGTTGTAGCTGCTATCAGTAACGGCTGTACTCATGGTGTATGAGTGATTTGCAGTCGGCAGCAAAATAACACGGGCCACGCGGATGTGCAAGATGCAGAAGAAGGACCAGAACCTGCACCATGTAGTGGCAGATCGTCTGCGGCCGAGAGTATTTCACTGATAGGGGACGACCCTGTACAATAGATGCATCAATACCATATGCCCCGCCACGGTGGTATAGTGGCTATGGTACTGGGCTGCTGATCCGAGGGTCGCGAGATCGAATCCCGGCTGCGGCGGCAGCATTTCGATAAAGGCGAGATGTTGAGGCCCATGTGCTGTGCGATGTCAGTACACGTTAAAGAATCCCAGGTGGTCGGAATTTCCGGAGACCTCCACTACGGCGTCTCTCATAATCAGAGCTAGTTTTGGGACGTTAAACTCCACAAATCAATCAATCAATCAATCAATCAATCAATCAATCAATCAATCAATCAATCAATGCCATATGTTTGCGGGAGCTGCTGCGGGAGTTTCGCGAATGCGCCTATGCTCCGATCTATATTCCGGCCAAACCGAGCTAAGCCACAGCTGAAAATTTTGTTTTCATGAGTAGTTTTGGCTCAACGACCTCAGAGCACACCAGACATAATTGTTCTGATCCATTTCGTTCCTAATGTCCAGGAGGGTTAGGGTGTTGACAGTGTATTCACTCTTGTTGATCTGCAGTGGCCGTCATTATGTAGTCCGGCATGCGGCAAGTGGCATCAACAAGTCATTTGTCGCACGAGGAACGTTCGTGTCAGATGGGTTAAGTCGGCATCGCGCACGGGCTTAGGACATAACTACTTAAGCATAAAAAGAGCCGTTTTCCGAGACTGCCTTTCGATCAAGCCCTAAGTTATACCTCTAATCGACAACGCTTTTAGCGATCATTCTTAACGGAATATTCCCCCTTCTAAAAGTATGCCCTTCTTTACCTTATTTAAACAAACACGCTTTAAAGTAATATGATGGCAGACCCAGCACCTTTACTGACACACCCGTTTCATCAAAAAACTAAGGCAAAGTATGTCCGTCTGCCCGAACATCTTTCAATGAAACAAAAAGCGATAGTGAATTTATTTTGTCTTCACTCGTGAACTTATGCGAGGTGAATTAACTGTGAGAACTCTGTTACATGAGGATCAATCCATCATCGAGCTCCAATCCACACAGCAGGTGTCTCATGTCCACAAAGGCACCTTTTAAATAAATATCCCCTTCCTCGCGTGCATCTCGAAAGCATTGTCGTTGATCTCGGGCCGCTCAAAGCCTGTCTACAGGAAGAGCGCGCACACAAACCTGTAATCTCATTAGAATCGCAGGCGAAATTTAACCCACAGATGCGGTGCGTGATTTGGAATCTAAACATGAGCTATTTTGCCCGATATCGGTAGGTGTATACGTGAGTGCTTTATAATTCGCCCATGCCGAATTGCCCATCTTTTATTCCGCTCTGAAAAGAGCCTCCCCCAAAATGACCCGTCCACCCCACCACGCGTCCGTCCACAGGTCACGCGAAGCCGTGAGGTCATCATGGGTCCAGCTGGGCCCGTCGACGAGGGTTGAAACTCCGTGTATCTTGTTGCGTGCAGTGTTGAGCAATCAGATACAGTCAGCGCTACTTGCGAGTCATGGCTGAGGACCGACTTTGTCAGTTTGCAGCGACGTTTAATATATTGAGAACACCCTACGGAAGAAACTTCCGAAAAGAAAGTCACCAATGACTTTGCTAACTTACCAAGCCCTGAACTAAACCTGCATCTGCACTGATTTTGTTGGCAAGCGGATAACTGTGCCATCACGTGGAGGTACCGATGACCTTACCATTTCATGTGAAGAGTATTGAGTCGACACCAGTTTCACCGAGTGCAGCTCCCACATTCGAAGCCTTGGGTTAACAGAAAGATGCTATACGTTTGGCAAAAATTGTGTTCGCCAATACATAGAATCTATTGCACTAATAGTACTAGAAAAGATGACGCAATGAATATTTGTGTAGAAACAAGGAGCAGCTCATCCGTAAGTAGAATTTAATCTCCTGGGAATATGAAAAGCATGCTGTTCCCGACGTCGTTGATGCTGCTTCTGTCGCCCGCGTTGCCGCTGATGTGGAGTTCCTGTCTGCGTGAAAAAGACATCGCGATTAACTAAAAGCACTGTATTTAAGGTACTTACAGAATACTGAAAAAGTTTGCGGGAGGTGAAAGTTTGGACATAGCCATACTAATTCTTAGCTTCGGAATGTAGCCTCCAATGAAACCTTTCAGCGGGTAGAAGTTTCTGCGATCTGCGAGCTGAGACATTAATTAATTAATTTATGTTTATGTATCTTACGGATCCATTGGGAGCATTGAGTAAGGGAGGCATTGTACAAAATATATCTGTATAAACCTACCAAATTGAAAAGCAAAGCAAGACAAACAACTAGAAAAAGACACAACTATATAGGAGGCCGTCTTCCGAGGCTGAGGGCTTATGTAGCTTGAAAGAGAGTTTCGTGTCCCGCAGACTATTTCTCTCGAGTGTACGTTCCCTGCTTTCATTCACGACGACAGTGCTGAAGGCCTGATCGTACCTACTGCATTCAACTTCTGCATGATGCCGCGAATCACTCCGGACCTCCCGTCTGTTGGGGCGAAACGCAAAATAAACACGACTCCTACACGACCTCACCGCGCCCCGACATTTACGTACTTGTTTACGGTGCAGCGAAAACGCTGCGTGCACGCGAGAAACACGGTCGTCCACTCGCACGTGCAGGTGTGCGCAGCGGGGGTGGTTTTGCTGCTTCTGCTACGTGATCGGATTTGCTGATTGACCACAGGCGAGCCAAGCTTTCATTCGACGCTGTATGCTCTTCAGTTTCGCACGAGTGAGCGCACCTATCCAGCTCTCTAGGGTTATCTACAGTTTCGTGCGCTGGGGCGGTCATGTTGCTGCGATCATATAAATAGCAGGATTACTTAGTGACAACTGGCTCAATCCTAAGCGAGTGGTCGGGGCATTCCACTGTTCTTTCTCACGTAGCGACGTCATTATAATGACTTCACCTTGTAGCTGTGCTTACTGCATTAATTAACATCAAGCCTGTCATCGCAATATCAGCGGCCATCAGTCGTTGAAAGGAACTGAAGTTATTGATCCAGGTTCAACTTCATCTCATCTGTCCACTTGCTGCTGCTCCGTGTTACGCTTGCCTACCTCACATGATATCCAGCAAATAATGACCAACATGAGAGCGGCGTCCCTTTGTTTTGCGTAGATACATTGTGAGGCTGCTGCTACTGGTGCTACCTCAGTACTTTTGACGCGCCCTAACGATATGATACAGGAGCTTCTGAGTAATGAATGTAGAGAATAAATGAAATCAGTTGACCTAAGTTTCCATATCCGCGTGAGTCAGTATCTGTGTGAGCATGTTCATGTTTTCCATGTTGTGTTGCAGCTTTAAGGCAAGGGGATTCGGTTCTTAAAGAAAAATAGACGCTTCTCTGAGGATAACAGCTGCCACAAAAGTATACCGACACCAAACGGCTGGCGTTATTAAAACGCAGCCTACAATTTCTTAACGAAAGATACATTCTTGTGCTTCCCGCAGGCCATTAAACAAAGTGGTTTCCGCAGGCACTATTTCGATGTACTCGGTCTTCACAAAACTACAACTTACCCCCAGCATCCTCGCTCCATTAAACTGCGGTCGCGGAACCCGTAGAGAAAAATGCTGTCTGCCGAGTAGCGGCATTGTTCATCCCCGTGTTCCATGAGTTATGATGTGGTGGGCAATCTCGCACGGCTGAACGACAGCGAAGGCGACAGAATCGGGTGACAAAGCTGTCCTGAAAGCAACACTCAGCCGGCATTGTCTTCTGACACGAGGTTACCGGAATGTGGGAACTGCACGAAAACTACAATAAAGGCGACTGCAGTCCTCCCCTTACCAAAAAAAAAAAAAAAAAGTGCGGAGGGGTCATTTCTTTGACATTATCCGCGGAGATACGTATCTTTATTTCGTTCTTTGCTCTTTCCAGCATATTTGTTATGTGCACTGCGGAAACGGAGGAAAGGCAACACATTAACTGGGACGTTCCCGTCCGCAAGACAACAAATGGATTCCCAGTCGGCTCGCGTTGGCGGCAGCAATAGCATCAACCGCAGGAATGTTGGGTTATCCATGATTCGCGCATGGCCAGGAAGACGGACCATTTGTCACAAAAGCTGGATTATTCGTACTCCATTTGCTGATGAAGTGTCTCTGCTGCTATCAGAGTGCGCCGTGGTTCATTGCACTTGCGTTTGCCACATTACGCATCCACGCCTGACTGGCAGCTAGGTCAATTATTCTGGCCTGTCATGACAGGGAAATCGTAGATACATTATGCCGCGTGGTTGACCTGCGTTCACTCAAAGTTGGCTAGCTTTGTTGTTTTTCTCGATATGTTTATATGCGCGTCAAATATTTGTGAACGGGAATAGTGTTACGATGAAGGATGCAGTTTATAAAGCGTTTCAACATGGCATTGATTTTGCTCTTTCGGCAACTTCTTGCATAGCGTTTGTATAGTTGGGTGTAGATTATGCGCACGACTACTAAAAATATATTGTTGTTTTGTGGGGTTTTACGTCCCAAAACCAGTTCTGATTATGAGAGACGCCGTAGTGGAGGGCTGCCGAAAATTTCGACCACCTGGGGTTCTTTAACGTGCACTGACATCGCACAGTACACGGGCCTCAACATTTCGCCTCCATCGAAATGCAGCCGCCTAGGCCGGGATTCGATCCCGCGACCCTCGGATCAGCAGCCGAGTACCTTAGCCACTAGACCACCGTGGCGGAGCTACTAAAAATATACTTGCACGTAACAAGGACGGTGGCCACTTTATTGCGTTGTAGAACCTATTTTATTGTCGTGTGCAGTTATTATAGGTGGTTAATTTATGCAAAGCCCTGTTTCGTCATGTCAAGCGAGGTCCGTGGCACCTCAAAAAACATCCACCGTTACTTGATCGTTTTTGATTTGCTTCGGAAAGGCCGACATTTCCGTACATGTTGAGACCACTAGACTATAGGCCGCTTTACGTGCAGTCGTTAGAGCATCATCCCTACTGCCCGCTGGCTCTCAAGGCAGCGAGAGCATTTCTGTTTCTTCATAGACGGCCTGCTTGTGCGAACAGCTTTGACCTTTGGTACAATGGCACACGCGTCAGCGCATTACTTACCAGTTTTCTTTATTTCCTGCCCTCGTTTCTTTTTGATATTCCTGTTCTCCATTGTCACTCCCCCAGCATAGAGTAGCCAAGGAATGATTGCTAAAGCAGAAGAGGCGGTCAGCGCACTTGATTGATGATTTCTGGGGTTTTACGTCCCAAAACCAGGCATGATCATGAGAGACGCCGTTGTGGAGGTCTCCGGAAATTTCGTACACCTGGTGTTCTTTAACGTGCCCTGGCAACGCACAGCACACGGGCCTCCACACTTCGCCTCAATCGAAATGCAGCTGCCGTAGCAGTGGTTCGATCCTGAGACCTTCATATCAGCAGCCGAATGCCATAGCCACTAGATTACAGTGGCTGGGCGCAGTTAATTTCAACGTATCCTGCAGGAAAAAATCGCGGAAGCAGCAAAAGTGTGTCTTTAATATAGAGAAGGAAAAGGCAGTCTTCAAAAACCATTCTTACCTGGTGCGTAAAGCAGCCTTACTACTTTTCTTTGTAAATGTAGCCATTTGTAAATGTAGCCAAACATAGGTGCGACTGATGGAAACGGAACCTGCCGCTTTGCAAGAATATGGCACTTGAATTCATGAAAGCTTTTTTACCAATCCTTACCTTGATGTATCACTGAGTTGCAGTATGTAAAGTTGACACTTACATTCAAGGCAAACATTAATGCGAAAACTACTGCTAGGAGGCCGCATAGTGTATGGAAGTCACCGAATATCCACCGGTGACCGAAAGTAACGCAGGAATTGAAAGTAAAGAGGTGACGTCAAATGTTGTGCAGTTTATTTTATTTATTGCTAATTATCATTTTTACTCGCGTATCAAAGTACAAAGTGTGGCAATGAAATATCTTTTTTCATTGAACAACTGCCGCTTTGCAGCAAGAATGCACAGCGTCAGAGACAAATAACTGTAAAGGAAAACTAATCCGTCTTATTTTTGTAAACTTCCATGCTAAGGAGAACTACAATTGTCTGATTTTATGGCAATAACGTTGGTTAACATATTACAATTGCATAGATTCTGGAAAGTTAGAATCTTCTACTTGCGTACATGGTACGCATAGCCATCATGTTTAATAGACTGGGATGATGGCTTCAAACGTGGAATGCAAGCATGCATCTTTTGGGGTTTTTATGTACAAACATACTTAACCAGAAGAGAACAAAGCAAGCGTTACTTCGAATGAAAAATCTATTCCAGAAAATGTATGGGAAGGGACAGGCAGCTTCGGCAAAAGCTTCACATTGAGTTTATATTTGTAGAAAGAAGCTTTAATAAATGTGTCCCTTTCACCCGATTTCTTCCGTTTAGATTATTGCTCGAACGTGATGAGTGAAACTGATGAGCAATGCTTGTGCCGAGATCATTGGTTGAAGACCTGACTTTGCTGTGAAACAGATGTTACGTACGATACCAGCATTGGTCATTGCAATCCTAACTCCAGTCGTGCAAGTAGACTCAAATCGTTCTTTCCTTGTTTCTTTGCTCTAGCACACACACGCATTTTCACGTCACACATGTTTACTGCTGGGCAATGAATAATGGTAACCTCCTTGATGAGTACATGTCACAAACACGTAACATGAGTCAGATGCATGCATTATTGGTGAAATAAGTAGCAGTTGTTTGGTCGCAAACGGTCACTCGTTTCACGATGACAAGGAAATCCACCTGGTGACGTGATGAAAAAGAAGAATTGTCCTTGGCAATGCGCGCACTTGAATGTCCGCGTGAGTGACGAGTCCTGGCTTGGATGCATTTGAATGTTCGCCAGAGCGACGAAGGAGTCGAGGCTCCGACAGGAACCTTTGCACTACACAACAACGGTTGCTGTCCATATAAGTCCATGGTTGCCTTGGATATTCTTTTTCACTGGGGGGCTGGTATTTCACGCGTCTCTTTGTCTTTCACAGAGAGCTCTTCCACCACGTCACCACTGAGCACGCACACGTAGCCAAGAAGTCCGTTAACCAGTCGTGAAGAACCGCTTGTCCAGTCTTGTGTTGCTTGTTCTGCAGAAAAAGGGAGAAAATAGGACTAGTGTAAACGAAGTAGCTTCCATATTTGCGCGCAGTAAGGCATAGTAACGTGTTGGGAACACCTCCTAAAAAATCCGAAATAAAATTTCATCACCATAGCCATGTCACTTTGCTGAAACATTGTACACGATAACTGACTTTTCAACTTTCACATAAATCGTTGTTATTACATACTAGAGCTGTTAGCTATAGTGTGTACTATAATCACATTATTCCAGAAGGTATGCACTGGTATGTATCTGTTTTACGTACAAAGTGCATTCGACGTATCATCATAGGGAGCTATTCGTTTCATGCACTGACGAAACCATACTGCTGTAGCTCACGAATCCTTTTATGCATTTCTCTTTATTTGTTTTACTGAAATGTTTTTTTTCAGCTACCACGAGGCTGCTATACCTTACGACTACAGATAATTAACACTCCAAGATAATGCATGACGTATATGCATGTGGGTCACGATGAGTTAAGGTCTGCAAGAAGGCGAGGTTGGCGAACCGAGTTAAGGGATTTAATTGTGGCTCGTTCGGAAGACCGACAGAGCAACCTCGCGGGCATGTACTAAAAAATGTTCCTCTCCACGCTCCCCTCAGTACGCATTTTCTTATTTTTTTTTCAGACTACCTCCACTAAAAATTGAAATGACTTATGCCTGAGTGTGTTGGCCCAAATGTTCAATCGTGCCTGTAGCGGTTTTTCGACAATGTTTCACAGATAAGACTACGTCGTAATCAAATCGTTCACAGCACAAATTAAGCGATGCGCCTTTGAACACTCCTAAGGGAAAACTCTCCTATTAGTAAACATGACTACAAGAGAAACATAGCCGCAGTGACGTGTGAACACCTGCGCACACACACACACACACACACACACACACACACACACACACACACACACACACACACACACACACACACACACACACACACACACACACACACACACACGCGGCGCGCGCGCGCGCTTACCAGTACTTCGAAGCAATCCAAACAACTGATTAAGTACAATCACGCTCGGATCTCCTCTTACGTATGAGCACTGATTGTGAATGGCCATCGGCAATAAATGTTTGTCATCCCTGTTGCTATTGGGTGCGGCGATGTGCCGAGTGTTAACAATGAGTGGAAGAGGACCAAACTGTTTTAGGCCCTTATAAAACAGCCGCTGCCAATTGTCATCGCACTACACAAGAAAGGCTGAACATCAACTCTCCGGCCACGTCCATCCTGAATTTGAACTCAAACAACCTGATGCTCGTAGCGTGTACGGAAGAACAAAAGCGCTTTCGAGGAAGCGTCTGGCCCGGCGTCCCCTTTAAAATGCGCATATATCGACTTAGCCTGCACCGAGGCGTTGCCGTCAGCCTGCACAATGTCTCCGGCTAGACGAAAGTGCCGGCAGGAAGACAAATGTCCTGGCAGCTAGGGCCGCTCAGAGAAACTCGTTAAGAATTCTACCGATCTCCCCCAGCCATTTACAATTCTGCAGTTAACTTACTCGAGGCGTGGTCATTCATTCGCGATAGGCTCACTGTATAGTCGCTTATTAAGCTGGCAGTAGGGAGATGCGATTGTTTGTAAATCAGTGCCTCGGGGTTGCTTACTCAGGGTCATGAAGTTATTGATGGTCTTGGCCAAGTGAAACCCGTGATTTTCTGAACGTTGCTAAGTGGCAGATGGGACTCCACACTGTTCTTACGAGTTAAATTTATTCAGCAACTAATCGTGCGTCGGATATTATTGACCAACAGCATGAATAGTTCAACGCGCATCGAAAGACAAACAACTGAAAGAATAGCGGTGACTTAGTTTAATGACTTCACCGAGTGCTACCTCCACCTAAACATTATTGACATCATCAGCAAGATAGCATAAGTACAAATGAAAGAACTTATATGAGAACTGGTGCCTATGCAGCCGCCTTGAAAACATGCCCTTTTATTGGGTGAGGCTTATCTTCGCCCTTCCACAATTGTGAGGGGCACATGTTTCATATGTTTTCGAGGAACTATATCGGACCTCCAATTGCTTTTAAGGTCGACTCTCGGCGGTTGTGCCTACACGAATTTATTGTGCGTACATTAAAAAGATCCATTCATACTTCTGAAAAGACGGAGCTGGATTGCGTTGGCGTTGACATTTACACAGAACGACACACGGCATTAATTTCCACTCATTAGCTTTATAATTAGCGCGGACAAGAGCGCAAGACCAATATAGCTTCCATCTTATAACCCTGCGTACGTGCTCGGTTCTGTGGGCGCTGCTGGTACATCGCCGCAAATTCTATTTCTGCTAGCTATAACTTAATGACAGCTCGAAAGGCAGACTTGATAACAAAATAAATGTATCCCAGCATTTCTGAAGCAGTGTGAATTCATTGCTTCATTTCGATTCGCACTCAGCGTTCGTATTATACCATGCTCTCAGGACGTACAAAGTGCAATCTCGGAATCCTGATATCTTCCTGTACATAGTCCCGCCTGGATAACCGTGATATCGGTTGCTAATGGGCCATACTCTTGCTACCCATTATTCCTATCGCACACTTCATTTGACGACTGCATTTAACAGGTACTAACAGCCACCAACGCATTCTAAGCTAGAAGAACCACTCGAAGCTGTATATATCACCCGTAAGGGCTGCGCCTCTCCTGGAACGATATATCAGCGACGCGTGAAACATAATTCCTAAAGCCTAGCCTAGTGAAACATTGCGTCTCCCTAATTAGAGCAGTGAACGGAAACGAATCTCCGCGTGCTCCCTTTGAATAAGGCCTACGCTCCCGGAACTAAACTACCCTTGCACAGGTCCCAGCCCTACCTACTTCACTATATATAACATATAGTTCCATTTGGAAGTGGAACCCGCGCCGTCACCGTTCTTCCTAAACACCAAGTTCTCAAATGTTCCACACCGCACGCGCTTAACGAAGCGGCGATGAATGCACTTACATTAATTACGTCAGGCAGCTTTGAAATTCATTCCCCTCCCTCCCCATCTCTCTCACCCTGCTCCCATGTCTCTCCCTAATAGGGAATAGAAATGAGCATGCGTGGGCACTGACTTCCTGCATTGCTTCCGCATCGAATGAGACCGCGCGTTCTTTATCTTACCGCTTAATTTGAATTAACGTTGCGTCATCCTCCTCATTTATTACCCACGTGACGCGCATGTTTCAGAACTTATTCTTACGCCTTTGTCTTAGTTTTGATTGTTTTGCGTGCGCTCTCAAAGCGCTACGCGTCGCGCTGAATGGAGGGTGACGATAGCTATTGAAAGGAACCGCTGACACGTCATCTATAACATCGCTCTTGCATATAAGACCCATTCAGACACCTAAGATAACTGTCCGCAATAATGCAACATAAAAATATAACACTTCAAATGCACCCAAACTCAGGTGCTTGAAAGGGAATGTCATGCTCTTCTTTCATAGAGTAGCTTAGGTTCTTGCCTTTCCAGTCGGGTCGACAGCAATGCTGGAAGTTACAGGAGATAACATATAAGTCCATGCATATGCATGATTATGGGTTATTGTCACTCGTTTGCGAGTATTATGCTCACGAACATTGGTTCACCGTTCACGCATAGTTTATTCACTCCATCTCCTTCTCATCACCCAACTCCTTTGACACAATGTATGCAACAATCACAAAGTGTAAGTTATTACTGATGTCAATGCGGCTGTTTGTTGCGCAGAAAGTCTCTGCTGAAAGATTTGAAAACAATGGAACGCAAGCTCGAAGACACAACCGTATCGCCTTTGTGCTCCTTCCTTAATCCTCCCGCGTAAGCTACCTTTCCTTTTTCCTAATCATTACCGTCCAAGCTCGCCCAGTCAACGTTTACTTAGTACGACTTCTAAAGAAATAAACGAAATTGGAGGGCGCTCAAGCTACACCCTTAATAGTAGAACGCGATAGGCCGAGCGCCATCTGGATGATGCTCGCGCAAGTAATCTACCCGGGCGAACGCCTCCCTTGTACATGTGGCTCTGCCCGGGTGCGCCATCACTGCTAGGGTAGAAACGCTGGACAGGGGAATGTGTGTTAGAGTTTCCTCGTGACAGCATTATGCTTTATCGAACTTTAATATAACAGTCCTGGCTATCATGTGTGTATCTTGCAGATAAGTCGTAGTTTGCAATTTTTCTCACGGATTTTACTTTGAAAAATTCAATTTTGTTCCCTAAGTTATCAGAAGCGTGGTGGAGGGCTTACGTGGTCGGGTGGTTTGGAAGACGCTGGTAAAACGCAATGATTCGAATTTTGTGTCTCAAATTTTGAAGCTTCCTGGTTCCACATCCAGCTAAAGTGAGTCGGCCATGAAGAGGTGTGTCCCTTGTTTTTCAGTCGTGTTGGTGCCAAGATCTTTTCGCTTGGAGATGCTTTCATCGAAACAGTTAAGTCCCTGGCGTTGTCTAAATGTGTACGAGCGCATATCAGAGGTGACTGGAACTGAGAGCAAGCTATGTCCCAGAGCAGCGGACACTAAATCTATAACGGGGTCAGATAGCAACACCCGTCCGCCAACGTCTCACCATCACATGTCGGTACTGTAACAGAGTGTTCCTGTCCGTCCACCATCGTGAGCGTGGTGCTCGCGTATCTCGGCACATTTCCGGCGTATATCCCTCACCCTAATTGCGTTTTTCCGAAGAGACGGTACGGTTCTCCTTCTGCACAATACGGCCGCGAGTCCGTCTATATGGCTTTATGTGATGGATTGCCCAGAGCGATGTTCTGACAGCCGGCTGGCGCCTGCGTCGCAAACCCCAGGGTTAGGACAAGTGCTATACCGGAGGAACCGCGCCGTAAGAAGTTTTCGGGCTGGTGCGAGCGTCATTTCCGATATTGCATTTCTGTGTTGGTTTAGCGTTAGGGGCTTGCAGCGGGACGTTTCTCGCTTCATTCCCCGACAACAAAAGCTGGTAATCAGACTGTACAACTTTTCCTTCGTTTTTGTTTTAACGGTACCTAAGAGCAACGCAGCGCTATTATTCCTCCCTCTGGTAAAGCTGTTTCTAGGACACCTTCCGAAAGGCTCCTTGATGCAGAGGCCATTCATCGCCCATACCCTCTGCACCAGTGAGCTCCGAGAAGATAACCTTTGTGATGTGTCGCCCGATGTACGGTGGGTTCTATGTAGTCCAAGAGGCCCATGTGGTAACCAAGATCGGGCTAGGGACTCGTGGCTAAGCTTTCCTCCGCAAAGCGTACTTTGTAATTATATAATTAAAATTTTTCTGTCTCTCTCTATCTCTTTAAGATTCGAGCCTATTGTAAAGTGCAAAATAGCTCGTTAGGAAAGAGAAGCACGTCTGGTTATAGATTTTATTTCAAGTCTGCAGATGCATCTGAGCAATATTAGTTCTAGCGCATGGAAAGTCTTCCGCAAGGGCACGATAATGTTTGGCCGGAAACCACCAAAACGTTCAAAAAAGATCGGCGAAGGAAGCCGTGAAAGCCTTTGTTATTGTCAAAAGAGATGCTAATATGGAAAAAAAATCTGCAGCAGACACGACGTTAAAAGCTCACGTGATCGCAGGGAGCTATAGGGAAGCCGAAAAGTGTAACCCGATCAGCGGCACCATCTGCTTCGCGTAGCGGCTGCGCAGCCCCGTTGCTGCGATCGTGCGAGAGCAAAGCTTTGCGAGCCGCGAAATTCAAGCAGGCACCAGCAGGGGAGGGAAAGAACAGTACCAAGGCGGATGCCGCACAGAACCCTATCCTCATAAAAGGGATCAGAACCAATGGCAGTCCACTCGTAAGAGCGTTCGACTAAACAATATCCCCTTGTTTTAACACATCCCGCTCTCTTCCGCCAGAAGCTGGCGGTATATATTCTTTCTCTTTTCCTTTCTTTTCTTTCTTTCTGTCTCCCGCTTCCTCAACCAACAAACAACTATCCCCAAACCCAGTCCTCCACCGTACCCCCCCCCCGTGAAAAACTGTCTGTACTAGCTCGTGCAAGATGACCTCCGGAGCGGAAGGGGTATGAATTGCAATATCCCGACTAAGCAGCTTATAGAACAGCGTTTGCCGTTTTCTGTGTTAGCTCTGATAAAGGTAAGGTGACTTTGCGACCTTACGTATGTTCTTGCTTTTATTTACGCGCAATTGAAGGCGCAATATTGTGCAGTGTGCCTGCGTGTGATGCGAAGCTCAACGTTCGTACAGAATGGGCTGAGTATTGTTTACGAGTACGCACATGCGAAGCCGGGCAACATCGGATCAACCGTGGCAGCAGCTACTACTTGAGTTATGGACAGGATTCTTTTATTTACTTCCCTTTTTTCCCCTTGAGAATGTGCCACACAGAGCGTGGTAGCCGTGACGCGGTGAGCATCGGGTTGCCAGCGGCAGGTGGACTTTTCTCGTGATTCTGCTTCTGTAGATCCTACGCTAGCGAAATTTAATTAATGCGTGAGGTTGCACCATATAGCATGCATTGAAATGACTCAACTGACTGAGGGATAGTGAAGGCCGGAGGGGCGGGGGGGGGGGGGGGGGGAATGGAAGGAAGCACGGCAACCGGACAGTCAACAAGCCGGACCTTATTGAAAGATTTAAACCCTGTTGCTTCAAGTGCCGTCACCGTGATCTCAGGAAGGTAATTGGACAATGATGTGACGTGGCGTGTCAGAATGACAACAGTGGAAGTTATATAGAAGTGTTGGAATATCACCAGGTGACAATTTAAGAAGAATAACAAAGTAAAATAATCCAAGCTGCAGGAACAGTTGAGTCCCATAGCTTTCCCACGCACCAAACTTGTCCTGTGTGGGCTAAACCTGGTTTGCCGTTACGAACAAAAAGAGATTTCAAAAGAAACCAAGTGTGACAGAATAATAAAATAAAAAAATTACAGCATATCCACGGAGTGAATGATGATGAGTGGGCGAAGCTCGGGAGGTTCATCGTAGATCGTGCCGAGTTCCGGATTAATTTGGTTAACGCGCATGCTACGAATCCTCATGGTTCAACTATGCACAAGTGAAATCTCCCACCGGCACTTCATTGCAAGTCAAGATCCAGTGCCTATATATATATATATATATATATATATATATATATATATATGGGTTGCCGGTGAACGCTTCTCCAACGCGAGCAGTCGGTATTTCTCAATCAAGAAACTCGCTAGGAGACGCTGCCTGCGCCAACGTTGTCTCTTGCGGGTGAGGGCGCGTTCTCCCTCTTTGCGAGCTGGTAGCGTTCCTCTAAGAAATCACGCACAGGAGAAATCTCACCAGGCACTACCTTGGAGGTAAACAATGGCTGCTACTGGGAATGAGAGACAGCAGAAGTCGGCTTTTAACACTTCTACTTCTACTAACGTTTCCTACTGGAACATGCCAATGGCTGCTAATGGGGAATGAGAGACAGAAGAATTCGGCTTTTAGTTAACGCGCACGCTGCGAATTTTTTTTATTGTTCAACAACGCACAGGAGAAATCTCCCACCGGCACCACCTTGGAGGTCAAAGCGTAAGACTGGTTACGCACTACGACTACGACTACGACGAGGGACGAACGGGTGCCGCTTTAAGGAGCTTCGCCCCTAAAAAGAGAGCTTTCCCACGCTCCAAACTTGTCCTGTGTGGGCCAAACCTGGTTTGCCGTTACGAACAAAAAGAGATTTCAAAAGAAACCAAGTGTGACAGAATAATAAAATAAAAAAGAACAGGATTCATCGCAAGATACAGCATAGTAGAGTCCGGACCCGAGTGAAGCCCATAAACCGCACTGCACACCATAATTACCAGCGGCGCGTGCGATAACTCTCCGACACCCTCGAGTTCACACATTCAGCGCGCTAAGTGGAATTGGAACCCGCTTTAAGCAACGGGTCGCTGTGGTCCTTCTTCCTGGGACCACCCGTCGACTTTAGGCCTGAGCACGCCGTCATCACTTCCGCTCGTGCAGTCGCGGTTAACCACTTAAATTACACGTTCCGGCTGAAACGCGGGATCGTTGAAGATGTACATTCATATAAAGGCGTGGGAAATACACACCAGTCATCGGCTGAACACTTCTCCGCTTGTGATCTTATTGCTCGAAGTTCTCACTGTGAGCATTGCAGCGTGACTTACCTACCTCTAACTGTGTGGGAAAACGAAAATAAAAGGTGTATTTGTTGCTGTACATGGCATCGTTTGCGGTGGGAGCGAATAAGACTATGCGTGCTTGGAACACAAGAAACGAATTGTTCGTTGCGCTGAAACATGACCGTAACAGGTGGTTTTAGCAGTGGAGGATTACCGTACGGTGTTAGCACGCCAACACTGCTCTCTCGCACTCTCAAAAACTTCGCTTAGTTCTAAAGACGTGATGAAAGGCCGTTCAAACCTTTCATGGCACTCCTTCACGCATGTAGTTACTAGCTCAGATGTAAAGACTGAATGATCTACGTGTGGACGCCGACTGCATGGTATTACCGTACAGACAGTACGGCAAACCACGACACGACTGCTAAAACGCCCCAATGCCAACTGGAAGCTCTTCTCGCTGACCCCCCCTGTACTTCCCCTCGTCTCTTTCAATCTGTCTCGTATTCACAGTTCTTTCATTAAGTTTCAGCATACTACTTTACTATGGCTGCTTAACTTGATATTTACAATTATCGTGCAATTAGCAGACACGCAAACCACGGCGCGCAAACGTTCTTGCAAGCGCGACGCAATTCGAACATCGCGGCCATCCGAATAATTTATTGTTGTCAAAACAGCAGAAAGTCTCAGTCTCAATCAACTTGAGATTCCAGTAGAGGGATGTGAGTGTAGCGAAGGGTCATCCCGACGGTAGCACCAAACGACTGGCTTCGCGCAAACGCGAATCCAGCACCGCCAGTGGTGATCTAGCGGCTGTGGCGCTCGACTGCTGATCCGAAGGTCGCGGGATCGAATCCTAGCAGCGGAGGCTGCATGTCGGTGTAGGCGAAATGTTGAGGCCCGTGTACAGTTCGTTGTCAGTGCACGTTAAAGAACCCCAGGTGGTCGAAAATTTACGGAGACCTCCACTACGGCGTCGCTCATAAACACGTCGCAGTTTTGGGACAACCCCAGAAATAAATCAAAAGCGAATGCACCATGCTTTAACCTGAAAGACCGTGTCAGTTTCGCCAATTAATAATAATAAGAATCAAACAGCGCCACTTTGCAACCGTAAATCTACATCCGCTAGCGCTCTTCCGAGTTCATGGAATATAGTACAGCGAACGTCATCAGTGAGACGCATCGATGCGTGCTTTCTCCCGGTGGCACCCGACACCACCGCCACCGCAGGTGGTTGGGAGCGGTAGCAACCCCGCTCGCTGCCTCCCGGCCCACGGGCCGTGACGAGTTTGCACGCATGGGTGAGCAAGAACGATGTTTTTTAGTTGCATATAAAAAGTCTATGATGTGGACTTGACCTACGCAGTGACAAGAATACTGGGGCCTCTTGCATAGTTCCAGTGTTACCTGAGAGGCTTGGCCGGTGGTCATCTCAGTTTGTAATTGGCCGGGCTCTTTCACTGAACTCCCGAAGTTATCTGAACTTGGCTGAGTTTGCTTCCGTTTTGGCCGTATCGTTCGCCAATTCTACAATAAACTCGGCATACACGTTTCGAGTCACTGTGACAGCGTCGCTTGATATTTATTTTTTACGTGCCGACATTCACGTGACAACGTTGCTTGATATATAACATTGAACCACGTCTGTTGAATGTTCGCTACCATTAAGTGCCAAGGAGTAGCATGCGCCATATCTTACGGCAGAAACTTCTTATAGTATGTGTTCTCAAGCAACTTAATGTATCCCAAGGAGCCCTGCCCATGCTCCAAAGAAATCAAAAGAATCCATTCACTCTCCCCCTCTTCCACCACCGACCCCCTCTTCTTCTAGCGCATCGTTTTCCTATCACCCGTGGCACATTCGTGTGGCGGTGAGCCAAAAAAAAAAGCAGGGATATAAAAAAATTTACTTGAATGGAGCTTACACGCACTTGAAGTACGCAGTATGCAGTCACTTTTTCTGCACCAACAAATCGCTGTGTGACTTGGGTCACGCTGCGGGCCGGCTTCAGGTCAGCTGGTCAGTTTCTAATGTACACAGTGCATGCTTTCCTTTTTTTTTTTTTCATCACACTTTGTCACTTATATGGAGGGCGTTTAGGTCGTGCAGGTTACGTACGCTTCTAAGCCACTTTGGGAACACGGAACCGAGAAAATACATCGGCGGTTCGCATAACCCCCGGGTTCCGCCGAACACACATTCAGAAACCACGCCTCATAACACATCAGCAAATAAAGAAAGAACACTACATTGCTATTCAAAGTTTAAAGCAAGCGTTGTGTCTTCTGGATCCAGTGGACGCGGACATTTATAATACCGAGTTCATGCTGCGCGTTCATTTCATAGGTGTTGTTCGCCCGCAGAAGCTTTCTCATTGCTTTCGCACTTTTCGTAATCATCAAATGGACTCCCGCAAAAGAACAAAGTTCCACGTAGAGAAAAACCGAACAAAACAAAGATTCATTCCCACACTAGCACCGACACGCGAGCGAAGGGAAGCAGCCGCTGCTTCTACAACCAGTGTGAAACGTACTAACGGCGTGACCCTTCACAGAATAGAAGGGGCGACCCTTCTCTCTGCTTGCGGGAGTACAATTGCACGTTCGACCCCTCCCCTCATTGTTCCCCCCTCACTTTCCTGCGCAGATCCCCCGCCAAAAAGCGAGCGTCCCATCGCGATTACCACTTCCCCCAGCTTAAAAAATATCCCCCCGCTCAAACGGCAACCCCCGTCAAAACCACCAGGGGTCACCCCACTCAAACACCGCCGCTCCTGCCACCAGGGGGCCGCCGCCTACTGTGTCGCCGCCATTAGACTGTATTCGGCAACGAGTTACGTAGGCTCTGCTTAACTGCCCCGTAGTTGAGTGCATCCCGTTCTTCTTCTTATCTTTTTTTTTTAATATACACTCCACATTTCCTTAGCATGTAGTTCTCTTTAAAATCAAGCACTTGTGGCGACGACTTCCGTGTGTGGGACCTACACTCACGCTGTGAGAACAAAGCGTCGACGTTGTCGAGAAAGAGTGCTAGTTGGACCCCTTCCCGGTCCCCCTTTTCCGACACCCCTTTCACCTTTTATTTCCTTAATTGTCTTTCGCAGCCTCTTCGAACCATCGGTATTGTGTTTCCCCTCAGGGAGCGGCGGTGCCGCTATCGAACTGTTATTCAAGACTGCTTTCCGTACAAGCTTTACTTTTGCATTTGGCTCGAGTCCATTTTCATTGAGACGCTGTCATTGTCCAGGCCGCACGGCGCTTGCGCGTTCATCCCGTCTTTTTTGTCCAAACCGGAGAAGTACTTAGGAACAGTACATATATGTTGCGTACGATTAAGCGTCGCCATCTAGCGCCCAACCACTTGCTTTCTTCTTTTTTTTTTTTGGTAGTCTAATGAGGGACGCCGAAGTCCGCGCCGAATTCACTTGGTTTCCCTTTCTCAGACCTGAATGAAGTCCCGCGTGGGTCAACCTTAAACAGGTCTTTGTGGACTAGCCGTAAAGAAAATACACAGTCAAATACACCTCGCGTGAATTAAAGGGTTGCGGATTGAAGAGAGACGGACTGACCGGTTTTCCCGATGCGGAAGTTCGTGTATCGTGTTTTTCCTTCGGAACCCTTAGTGAGCCGCGTGAGCATTTGAGGGGAGTCTTCTATTGTTGAAGGAAGTGGATAGAGGTAGCTCCTCCTCTTTTCCACACCTCCGCGGTGTCAAATCAAAACACGGAGGCGTACACATGCTTATACACGCTGCATTTAACCCTTACATGCACTTATCGCCCTCTAAGGTTCCCGACGAAAGGTGAATTCAATTTTTTAAGTGTGTTAACTCGTTCTGTCGGCCGTGTTGTTCATGCATCACTTGCGTGGGTTTCCACAGGAGAGACAATTGGTGAACAACGGTTTGGTAACTGAGGCAGCGTAGTTTTTTTTCTCCACCTGTTGACTCGGTGGTTGTTTGTCAGGCGTGCATTTGTGAAGAGCTTGCGGCTTTATCGCGCGCTGTATTTGTACCCGACGTTTTCCCTTTAGCTTCCTTTACGACTGCAGACAGAACGAGTGCATTAGGGTTTTCCGTTAGCTGTCGCACACAAAGTTCGGCCGCTATGTAGAAATGTCTTGTTATAAAAAATGAAATTCGTTGCTTGGGCATTCTGCGTTCACATAAACTACGACAACAATTATTTGCCCTATTCTGAAGCGGAATGATCACGGCGCCTTTAGTAAACAGCCTGTCGCACTTCAAACCACCGCCTCTCAGGAGTCCGCACAGGACAAGCTATGCGTTCATTTTTTTTTTTTTGTACGCTAAGTGCACGCACATTACGTGTGATACATTAGTGGAGCAAGTAGGCGCACTACTTGCCTCACTCACACTGAGTTCAGTATACGTACGCGCCCATTCTTATGCGTCGGACGCCATGAGAAGCCACTGACGCTTAGAACATATAGTGAGCTCGATTCCCACGCCGATGCGGTTAGGAATGATTCACGAGTGCTCGCTCTCCTATAGCGCTTACTTCCTCCACCGCAATCTCAGAGAACAATGTCAGGCGTACAGAAAAAAGGCTAACGACGAATGGATTTTGGACCAATTGTTAGGTAACAACGAAAGTAACCTTAAGAAGTTGGCAGTACCATCGAGAACAAGTTTATTCAGCTTTCGTTCTTCCTTTACGCACCTTTTTACAGCGTATATGTTAGAGCATTATCACTGCAGTGATAATGTGCTGTAGTTATACGATGCACTGGACTTGAAGCCCTAGTAGGGCGGTTGTACTTCGATTAGGGTGAAATGAAAATCCTCCCTGCGTTTGTTTTCAGGAGCTATCAACAACATTATCAACTAAGCATTCCAGTGTGAAAAACAAAACACCTAGTATTTCTTGTTAACTTGTATTGAATTGACCGACATGTTTATATTTTAACAAACTTTCTTTCTGTATTCACTTTGACACTTTTGTCTAAATTCAAAAATCAGTCAGACCGTACAAGCTTACTAAGGATTGGTTTCATTGCTAAGGCTCGCATCACAGGCCTACACTCTATACATTTGTGATCCTTAGATCGTCAGACATGTACCCCACAGAAACCTCATCTTAAGATCACGTGCACCAACACCATCCACATATCATACATGTATGTGCACGAGGTCTTCAAAAAATAGAGTACATTTACGCCGCAGTCTGTTACAACTCTATATGTATTTGTACTCCAGTGTATTTGGGCTAACACTGGATACTACTCTTCTAAATTCTGTTTTGGTACTTGCCTCAATTTGCTGCTTCTTGTCTTCTCTCTAGGGTCAGTGTTTTAAGAAAAATAAGTAAAATAAGGTAAAATAAATAATTTTCAAGTAAAATAAGTAATATTCTTTAATATATTCAGTCATTCAATGTTCATTCGCTATCCAGCTATTCATACCGATTGCTTCAAGCGTAGCTTCTTTCAAAGAGCTATCAGTGAATGGCATTCTCTATCGAAGGAAGCCGTTTCATCTTCAACTGCTGCATTCACTAAAAACATTGCACATATCATTCGTTACACCTAGCACATGTGTATGTACACATATAAATATATTTGCCTCTTTGCGAATTTCAACGGTTAGTGTTGTATCTGCTACTTAAACGTCTTTTTGTGTTATTTGTTTTAGTTCTTCAGAGCCTCGTCTTGTGTTCCCTTGCAATGTACGAACTATTTGTTCTGTTCTGTTATAGTTTTTTTTTCTACTCTTTCTCTGGCCCTGTGTGAGGGCTGGCAGTATCTCTTAATAAATAAATAAATCAACAAATAAACGAGTAAATAAGTAAGTATCGCGACAAGAAAAACAAACGAAAAGAAAACATTAGTATTCATTGTCAGTATCTAAACAAGGAAACCTTGTTGTCTTTCGTGTTGATCTCATTTCCGCGTCCATAGATTGTAAATTATTCTCTATAGGGATTGAAAACCGTTTACACGGAGGAAGCGCAGCTATATTTATTTTTTGTTATTTCTCCTCCATATGTAATATGGTGCCAATGAGAAATACATAGCTGGCCTATCTAGTCTGTGAATATTTTAACACGAACCATTCTTCTCCCATTAAGCTGGGAGCCATCGACGGAACGGGTAAAACGCGAACTCAATTGAACGTCCAATCATGCCAATGGCAACAGCCCCAACCCGCTGAAGTGAAGAGGGTGCATGGCGCAAATTTCTTTTAAACAGCGCTTCAAAGGCCCCAGTAGGCAGCGTTTGTATTTGTGTTCATCTCGCCAAGGTTGCTCACTTCTTATTTATTTTTTTGAAAACCGAACACCGAGTGGGCTGTTCGTTAGCCGGCTCAGTGCGCTCGCTACGCTGCTGAGTCAACAGCAAGCGCGCATTTCTCAGGCAAAGGCCTGCTCTCGAAGCCACCAATTTAATGCCCTTATTGAGCCAATCATAGCTGATGGGCGAATGAAAGGGTTGGGTAAATGTGAGTTGAGTTTCTTAATGTGCATGACGCTGTGTCCGCCCCTGAGGTTACCTAAAACGATATCGTTGCAGTTGTTCGAACATGCTGTCGCACTGCTTTAACTTTTTACCCCGAAAGTGTTTTATGCCGGCGTCTATCAAGACCTCACACGTCATTTCCTGTAACGGATATGACGCAGTAAAGTATACAGGTATAAGCGAGAAAGGAAAACCAGGGGCGGTATCTTATAAGGGTTCCAAAAGTGGACTGGTCCACTTGCCCGCGCGTGATTGGGTAAAACTGCGCTTGCGTCAGCAAAAGAGCGATTGTGACCAATCAGGCGAGACCAAGTGAACCGGTCCACTTCGGGAACAGTTATAAGATATCGCCCCAGCAGAAATATTTCCCTTGCGCGGTCGCACTGGCAATCGAAGCCACTGCCGCCATTCTACGACGAAAGGTGCCGAGTGCTGTACTGACTGCGCTATTCACGAACATGCTGAAACGTATACAAACGCGCCTCATCTTCATATCCTTAACAGCCTTATCCCTCCCCTTCAATGCGTGCGCTCGTATCCGCGCGCGCGCACCTTGGGCGGTACCCCCATCTAGGAGCGGTTAAGCGAAGTCTGAAACATAGCACACACAAGAACCTAGTTATCGCTTCTGTAATCTCAACGCAGCGGAGGCTGCCGCTGGTGGAGTGCTGTGGCCGCAACCTGGTGCTCGCCGTGATTGCATTCGGTGACGACGCATCTACGCGCGTTGTCTTTCGCGTCGTATTGCCACGTGACTGCTATTACCAGCATATCTAACATTAGCCAACCCAACTGTCTTTCTACGCCGGCTAATGCTTCGCGTGTGGTGGCACCGTCTGAGAAAACTGCTCGCAACGATGTCGACGGGTCACTGTCGCGCAAGTAGACGTGCATTAATGCCGCTGTCGCGCGACATGTCGAGGGGCAAGAGACGTCCAACTAATTCTGTGAGGAGACATTACACTTTCGTGTTATATCGATTCCTATGACAGAGTGACCAGCCCCATTTCTATTCAACCGAGTATCATAAGTTCAGCGTCATAATGTTCTTTCAGCTATGTACCTGAGCTCCTGCGCTGAATAATTTCAATAAGATGCTTACAGCGTGCGCTTTTAGAAGGCCTGGTTAGCTGTGACAGAACAGGAAAGTACTGAGCCCCAGATCTCGCTAAGTCATGAGCGGAACGCCGCAGTCATTCAAGTACTGCGGTGGTTACATTCTGTTTTGTTTTATTTTTTAACGCCGCGCATCGCGATACGCCCAGCTAAGCGTGACTGAACGCTTATGTAAAATGAACACGTCGCCACTCCCTTGCCTATGTAACGCGGGACGCCGTGTAGTATGCGTGCTCACCTGATTCACGTTTATAAAAATCAAAGACAAAATGCAAGAAATCATTCGATCAACACTCTTTCTTGTTTATATTATTGTTCAAAGTACCTTATATTAATGCGCAACGGTTTCCCTGGTGGGTTTCACGCCTCCGCACGTTGCGGAACCTGTAATTTTACAACGTTTATTCGACAAGTAACGGGGTATTCTCATGCATAGCACCTTTAAACGCTGTGAATAGCACTATATTCGGAAGTGGGCGTAGTTATATTCCACAACTGTAGTTCAAGTTATATTTGAATTGCAGAAAGTTGCAGCTGTCGCTTTTTGCATGGAACGCCGGCGTTATTGCGTATTTATGCGTTTTCCGCATTTCCTGCAGAGAGTGGTGCGAAGTTCGCTGAGCGACCGAATGCAGCCATGCTTTAAATGCATTTGCAAAGCGCTATAACGTGGGCGTGGTCCTATTTTTGATTTAATATATACTTTGCGGTTTTGATTGTTCAAGAGGCTTTGAGCACTTTGTAATATTTTCATTTTATGTGCTTCATGTATGTTTGATGTCTATATCCAATTAAGTAATGACTCCTGTTGCATGCAAATAACTACTATATTGCAACGAACCGCCAAAGGTATGTCTTAATGATATCCTTGCTGTAGTAACGGCAAAGTAACGGACAGATGTGCTATAGGTGGGAATATTAACACGTACGGTTGTTTTGGTTTGTTTAAGTGGAATCGGAAACTGTGGTCACGCTGGTCGTGCGTCACCTCGAGTGTATAGTCTACCACGTGACATTTGACATGCAGAACGCCACCTGCCGCCGGCCCCGCAAGCGCCGTCCGCCATGTTCCATGGGGCACGACACCGATGCGTTACGGTTCAATTTTTTAAAACGCTCAGCAATGGCAACTGTAAAGGTTATCTGGAAACGATGCATAAATCGTTCAGAACAGGAGTGTGGGTTGGGTTTTTTTTTCTCTTGCGTGACGTCGCACGGAGGGGCTGACATGGCGAGTCCTTAAACATATTCGCTGTTAAAGCAAAGATAATTAAAGCGATGAGCACAAAAATTTTGTTCCGTTACAGCACGTTTCCCATTTTCGAACAACCGTGTTGAATATCGCGCTTTTTGTCTTCATTCTTCTATATAAATGGCCTACCGCTAAAGGCGGAACACGGCCCCACCACGGTGGTCTAGTGGCTATGGTACTCGGCTGCTGATCCGAGGGTCGCGGGATCGAATCCCGGCTGCGGCGGCTGCATTTCGATGGAGGCGAAATGTTGAGGCTCGTGTGCTGTGCGATGTCAGTGCACGTTAAAGAACCCCAGGTGGTCTAAATTTCCGGAGCCCTCCACTACGGCGTCTCTCATAATCAGAACTGGTTTTGGGACGTTAAACCCCACAAAACAACAAAGGCGGAACACGGCCTCAGAAAAGAGTCATTCTGTTTCTTCTTCTAATACAAAGTGCGTTCATTTATTTTATTATATTTTCTGGCACGCCAACGCTCTAGATTTCCGGCCAAACGTTGAATTTCAACGTCTAATGCAGTCATCTGTTCCACGCACATCAAAGTTCAGTTCTGACAGGTTTCAGAGACTCCGTTTCTTTTATGTTTTTGGGGCTTCCGTTGTGTAATCCGAACTTCAACTTGCGCGTCCACTGCACTGAAATGTATGCGAGTTATTTGACTGCTCTATATAAACTCCATGCGTGATACCCTGGCGAGCAACAAAATGCCCATACTGCACCGTGTAGCAATTTAAGAAGGTTATAACATTTCTCCTCACGTGACAGCCACTCAGGGGTATCTAGGAGTTCTTTATGCTTCGGCGAGCAAGAAATAAGTGTGGGATCCAGAACACATGTAACGGCAACAGAGTGCAAGCTTGATGAGCTGGCGCACCACTTTCTATCGTATACGCACTCTTCGCAGTTCAGCTGGCTGTCAAAACTACTCGCATCAGCTCACTTGATGGCGATGTGCTCTTCACGGATACTCCTACGAAGTCCTCATGTCGTTATCCCGCTTCTATTTTCTTTTATTCCGTCCTGCTGCCACCGGCCATCGCATAACTCACCGCTTCTTGAGTCCCGTTTCTAGCGTCGTCTGCCGTAGTTTAGTGTGCTTTTCTGCACGCAAGATAAAGATTGAGTTGCCCGCGAGGAAACATTGCATTGATGGTCGCTTCCTTTATTTGTTGGTTGTATTTTGTGAATGTCTGAACTTTGAACAGAAAAATCGAGGGAGGATGGTCAACGTTTTAGAGTAAAATGATTGATCGCTCTTAATGACACAGCACAGCGCTGCTCCCTTGACATGCGATGCGGTGCTTTTGAAAGCGTACTTGTGCCAATCGCAGAGTATATAGATGCGTTAGCTTAGGTTGCATTTGCGTTTACTTTTCTCGTCGTGTATCTGCAACCACTCCTAAGTTGCTGCCGAAGTCGAGGAGCAAACCTTGACTGATAATATAGTGGCTGTTGCAGGGAAGAGTGCGTATTTAAACTGTCTGAAGAAAAGAAAACGGCTAAATATAGTTAGGGCCATTATAAGTACTATAGTTGCCACTATAAGTACTCGATGACGGTGTCATTACGGAAGGGATAGTAACTTGTCCCTGAGCTTTCTTACATGTCGTTTACGCTTGCGAAGCAATGGACTTCGACATTTTCACGCTTGTGAATCAATTTACGTCAACATGCGCTCTGTGTATCAAATATTATAGCCCCGCCCCCGTGGTCTAGTGGCTACGGCACTCGGCTGCGGATCCGAGGGTCGCGGGATCGAATCCCGGCTGCGGCGGCTGCATTTCGATGGAGGCGAAATGTTGAGGCCCGTGTACTGTGCGATGTCAGTGCACGTTAAAGAACCCCAGGTGGTCGAAATTTCCGGAGCCCTCCACTACGGCGTCTCTCATAATCAGAGCTGGTTTTGGGACGTTAAACCCCACAAAACAACAAAAAATCAAATATTATATAGTTCTGAAAGTTAAAACGTTGGAGACTGCTTTCCTTACGGGCCTCGCCTACCTTGTTTTGTTTTATTTTTGAACTGTTTCCAACGACACGAGAAAAGGAAGGGAGATTCTCTTTGCAGACTGAAAATATTACTATCTTCGTGGCATTCTTTACAACACTCTCTAGCCTATTTTATTTACATACACATCACCCACTTTTACAGTCATGATAAATTGCAACATGTAATAGAACTCCCCAAAATAGATCAAACTTCGCTTGTCGCAACTCGAGTGTACGCTATCGCACAGTAAAGTACGTGGTCGCCGAGGGTGGTTTCGGCATCGCCGTAACCATGCAAGCAAAAATAATTTTGACGCTATATGCGTGACGGTGAAAACGAAAGAACGCGTCTGATATGGCTCCAACTCGTTCCAATTTGAATTGTCTGCCACTGGTCAAATTGAACTATACCGCGCATTTAGGACTGTGGCGGAGATCTTCGATCGCTTGGTATGCACAGCGTGTCATCTCGGAAAGCGCCATCTGTCGCAAGAAATATATTATCGCCGATACGACTGGTCACGCAACCCCTTTCTGGTGCGACGTAATGGAACAGCACAATTACAATGCGTTCAATCTGCGCATGGAGCGCGTAACATGTGCGCTCATTTTTTTTTTATAGACGTGAAAAACATGGAAATGTGTCCGCATATAGCGCAAGGAACGGGAGACCAGCATCGATATAACGAAAAAAAAAGAAGAGAAAGAAACAAGACCAACGTCAACCTACGACGCACCTGAGCGTTTTCACGCTTATAAGCGGCACCTTCGTGCATAACTAAGCGTCTCCGCGCAGCTGCCGCGATCATATCCTCGCCTTTCCTCCTTTCTCGCTTCGCTCTCACCCACGCAAATGGTTCACGCAAGGCGCTAATGGTGTTTCCGCCCTCTGCGTAGTCAGGAAGCCTGTAGAGGCTATTGTGGAGGCGACGATGAGGAGCCGGAACCGCGCACGCGAACCGCGATCGGTCGATCCATATTCGAGCACAACTGTACTTATATACCGCGAAACAGCTATTGCACTAATGAAAGCAGAAAAGTGGCGTGTCCCTTGTCGCCAAAAACGATCCTTGCATGCAGAACTTGATGCGTACGAAGGTGACACGACATATCACTGTTGCATCGTGTGGGTGCCGCGATTCACCACCCAATGAATTTATTCGTTTGAAAATGCGAAAGCACTGTATTGCCCGCGCAGGAATAATTTGGCGTCCGTGCGACGAGCGGAGTTTCAAACGATGGTATGAAAAACATGCATGGACCAAAAGATGACGTCACTCCATAATGCGAGCTGACTTTTACATCAAGGTCAATATGGACGTTAATATCATCACACAAAGACACACCTTCTTTCGCTTTCGGTGTATGCAAAGAGTCTAACGTCGTCGATAACATATTTTCGCAGATTTACTGTGGGTGAAGCGCGCATAGGGTGGAACGCTTTTCTACCATGACACAATTTAACCGAGGATATTGCCGTAGAGAAGCGGGTTTGTATTAGATACGACAAATGAGTTACTGAGGCGCATAAAAAAGCTATTTTCTTTTCTCTCTATTTCTCTTTTTCTCTCTCACTTGCGAATGCCGGCCTTCTTGAGCCAGGATCATCAAGAAGGCCGTCGCTGATTAGGTTTTGTAGTAGCGATTTGCAGTATTGATAATGCATGTGGCTTCTCAAGGTAGGGGCTGATAGGCTGGTCAAGGCCGACGCTGTGATTTCCTTCGAATGATCGCGTTGTCACGCTGGAAGGAAAACCGCGCCGGCTCTTCTCTTCGACCTGAAGCCTACTGCTATATGATAGGGATTATGCGAATTTCAGTATGCGATAAAGTATAGAAAACATCTAGGTCGAAATTGCGGGTTCGATCCCCGCCAGCCGCAAATGCATTTGCATAGCGCGTAGCTAAGATATATAATGACTTGTAGCATCCTGGAAGTTTACCTTATGGACAAGGAAACTGAACGTAGATAAAACTATTACTACGTTGTCCCCCGTAGCCTTTTTGCTTGTTTTCTAAACGTCCATAAACGAGGGATAAATAGTAATTTCTGTCCGTATGTGCAGCCGCGCGCATGCGGAGGCCACAGACATGACAGTCGGTAACCACAACTTAAGAAAACACAAAGAAGTCATCAAACATAATTTAAAGGTCATATCACTATGGTGAAGCCTTAGCCAACGATCTCATTACATCAAATGCACATACAAACGAAAGTGGGATAAGACAACAGCGAAATGAAAACAGCTCAGTGAAATACAAGCTGAAATATTCGTGAACTGTTAATTCGTGAACTGCTAAGCGCACAATGTGACGTGGCTCTTATTGATGGCATGGCCATTGTCAAAAGCACTTGTCAGCAACACTATGGAGTCCTGGCTAATTTAAATGAAATGCCCCTCGAAATCCCTTCCATATTCCAAATCCCTTCGATAAGCCTAATGCAAAAGATCTCTTCCACTGTCTTTGACTTTGGTAAACAATGTCAACGGTTTAATTGGCTGGTATCCAGGAGCTCTACCTCTCATGATAACGTTTGTGACAATCAGAGGAAGACCACTTCAGTAATCCATGTGGCACGAGCACGAAAGAGCCTATTAAAATCATCCTCCTCCTCTCTCATGGCGGGATTGTAAAATAGCGCGAGCTGATGTGATTAGTTGTAAGAATACTCACCGACGCAGTGTCTATTGTGTCGGACAGATACCGGAGCCTTCGACCCACGATCTTGGCTGCGTCTCGACATGGGCTCGCACCGCGTCGAGTCGACTCGGTTTGTGTCGAGGAATGGTCGGCACCTCGACACGACGTCACCACGTCGGGCAATGGGGAAGGTGTAGGCGTGGCTGACAAGCCTGCGGGCAAGAAAATTACGTGATTGCAATAGGCAGTGGATTCAATTTGACACGCTACTATTCCTACATTCTGGTGGGATCGAAATGCATAGACTCGTGTGTGCTCAGAATTAAGTGTATTCGAAATGATACTACAGTCGGACGCAGCTTAATTTGCACTGAAGCCCCTCCCACGCCCTCATAACCGCCAGCCACTGGCGCTTCGTGAGGCTGCAGATAGTTGACGGTTCCTATATCGAACTTTCCGTGTAATCAAAACAAAGCTACCTGGAGCCGGTGTCGCATCGTGTCATAACGTATGCGAACGCAATAAATAATGCACCTTATTCACGCATCCAACAACAGCATTTTGTCCGTTTCTAAGCAGTCGTCAGAAGTTAACGCAACAAGCCCTTGCTTTCGAATTGTTTATTCATAAACCCTGAAAGGAATCCGCAAGACATCCAGTACTGCATTGCGTGGTAAGTTTCCAGCGTAACACTGCGCTACGACTTACGGAGCTTTCAACTGTGAGCCCAGGGGACTTGACAGACAAATGTAATCAGGCGGCCCGAAGAAAGAAAATGTTGCACTCTACACGACATTAATGTTTAATGCACGCTGTTTTGTAACCTCGCTGCCAGCGTTGATAGAAGAGAGCTCGCCATAAATTTCAGTCGACGCAGCTTGGGACGCCTGTCACTCACAAAACTAAATTACGGCCGGCAGTGATGCCTTCGTACACTGGTGTACTGATTCGAAGACAACCGAAATGCTGCTACAAACAGACCTGTACTTACTCGTGTTCTGGTAATTATTGAAAACGAAACCGCCCTGCGCGTTGAATACGCAGAAGGCACGCATTTGCATATGACGTTTCTTCGTTACGTAGAGACTGTGCCAAGTGTTCAATTATGAACGAACCACACGCATGAGTCGCTGTCACGGTGCGTAAAGCCTGTGGCCTGTTTGTCACGAAGTTAAAGCCCCGCTGAAGAGAAACAAAAATCAACCACACGAGAGAACTTGGAGGCTGACTCTTGCATGATTGAAAGCGGTAAGAAACTGATGTTATCACTTGTTTGTATCTGTTTTCATCTTCGAAAAATGAAAACAGTTGCTTTCACTTCTTAAAAATGGCATCGAAATTCTGTGCGCGTAGCAGAAATAGTAGCTCCCTTGCTTTAAGAAACCTAAACATTCGAATAACTTGGTTCTGATTATTACAGTTCATTAATACTATGTATATTGCATGCCTCCTGAAAGGGCTTCTTGAAAATGAGATTTACATTCTCAGCACTGGCTAACATCCCTGTCTTTCCTCCTTTCTCTTCCTCCTCCTCCTCCTATTAAACTTTGAAATGAAGTCTAACGAATGTGCCTTCTGCGCATTCTGGCTTTTGTTGGGTTGTTTGTTTGGTCTTACCTATGACTTTCTTTCTTTCTTTCTTTTTTGTACCTAATGATTTGTTTGTTCGTGCGATGTAGCATATGTGTATATAAGTCGAATTCGCAGTCGGATGTTTGTAAGTATGCATTAAGATTGCCTGCACTAATGTCAGCTGTCCTCCGATACGTGCCCAGGAGGGTTAAACCAATAAACAACTGCACACATACTGGTACCAATAATGTGTTTGAGAGTCGCTTAATTAAAACTGCCTTTCCGTGTAGTGCTCACTTAACATTGACAAATATTACTAGGAGTTCTCATGAGAATTCTACTCTTTCAGTAGTCACAAAAGTGCGCCTTGGGACGTCAGTAGCACTTACCTTTGTCCTAGGTAGCGCATAGTCATTTCATAAGTTCACATGCTATGAGATCAAGACTAGGAAGTCCGTTTTCTCCTGAGGATAAAATACTACTTTGTACAATAAATATAGGGCAAATATTTTAATATTAAAGTCATTACTGTGGTCATAACACGGAGTCAAGGGTTCAGACTGATGCGAACATTGCGTTCTATCTGTTATCTACACAGAATACAAGTCCTTTCTATTACATGCGGCCACATCAAGAATTGACGACGAAGTGCGCTTCAACTGTATTGCTACACAAACAACAAGAACAGTGTAAGTCGATGTCCCGCAAATTCTGTTTGCTTACAGAGAAATTTAATTACGCTAACACGCAGAGAGTTCCCCAGCATTCTCACTGTTCTCTGTCTTCCTTTAAAAGTGGTTGAAATATCCGAAACACTTTATACCAAGGCATCGCTTCGAGAAAAGTGTGCAAGCATTTCCCCGCACTACCGCTCAATGTGCCGCTGAGTCAAAGCATGGCGCAGACACTGTCCTGCGTAGTTTATGAAAATATCCTGTACTATTTAGAAATAGGACCAGTACGAGGACGCGCATGGTCACCAAAACTTGCATGTGCCCTTGTCGTTTATTTAACTGTCGAAACTTCGTATCAAATAAACCTCCTTCAGTTCTGTGTTCATGTAACTGAATATTCAGTGACACTCACAATAAAGGATGTCATTACGCTTAATAATTACTTATGCGTGGATTGGTGAATTTTCCGGATGCTTCCTTTGTTGCCAAATACCCGATGTCCTGCTCGAACAGGTGGTTGCCAATTTCTCCATTTGTTCCTTTACGAGAGGTAGCACGATTAACTTAATTCTGAATTACGCATGCGCATGCAACCACTGTAATTACACCGAACGAAAAAAGTGGAGAACGCCTAAGCTTGGAACGCGACAGGCCCATTGGGCGCTGTTCACATCACCTCTCACAGAACTTTAAATAAAGTAAGCGTCTCCTATTAAAATGCTGGAGTTATCCCAGTTCCCTCGTTAAAAAGAGAAGCGTTGTTTCGTCGTACACTTAAATTACTGTCCTAGCATTCATGTGTGTAGGTTTTAGTCAAGTCGCAGTTTACAAATTTTCTGACGCATTTTAGTTTGAAAAATTCAATTTTGTTCACTAAAGCAATTGTGCATACCATGACAAAGGGCTTGCGTGGTGGTGTCTGGTGGTCTCGGAAGCTGTGGTATTTCAAAGCGAATATTTCCGCACTGAACGTCTATACTCCGACTTTTCTGCGACATGAACTCCTACACTAAAGTGAAAAGGTAAAGTGGCTTAGAATTATAGCATATTTCGAGAACTCGAATGTCGTTTACTTCAAAATTTAATGGTCAGTATTATAAGAGAAAGGGAATGCCTAAGCTTTAGTTTTGAAATTCGCACCGCAGCTTCCAAGCGTAATGACGTCAAAAGGCCGATTTATTTTTTTTCCATATTCTCGCCAAATTCGCCCCGACAAATGTTCTAAAACTCACTGTGTTAAGTCTCTGGCTTCCTCGGGACACAATGTACGTATTACCGATAAGTAGTTATGTAGGCTTCAGCAGACGCTGTCAAATATCTGTGGCATCACTCGTTTTAGTGCTGGAGTTTCAAAGCGGCATCGCGATTTGCATTTTCCTTTCTTTTTCTTTTTGTGCGTTTCCTAGTTTACCGAGGATCTTCTCGTCCCAAGGTTGGTGTTTTTGTCATTATGAAAGGCTAACCTACAAATGCGAGAAAAATTCTTTTTCACTTTAGCGTTAAAACATTGACATTGAACACCTGGAAACATTCGCTGCGCTTCGTCTGCAACACGGTTCGACCTTGGAGCTGCGGCATCTCCTAGACCCGTGTCAAGACAGAACCTGCTTACTACACAGCACTAAAGCATTGATAACGTTTCTACGGGCAACAAGCCTCAACGAAACGCTGTAAACTGCGTAAAGTGTATATGTGTATATGTGTATATGTGAGTGGAGTAAGTGTGACTGCATGTACGTGTTGTTTTACACGTGATCATTGTGAATATCATAATCATCAGCAAATTTACCTGGAGTAGCAAGCCAGGCCACTAACCAGGCTAATCATCTCCCGAGTCATTAATAAAATATTCTCTCTCTCTCTCTCTCTCTCTCTCGCTTCGTGCGTATTGCGTGGCTGTATGAGAAATGATGGATTCCCTCACCTTGGTGTAGACGTTTCAATATGGCAGTGTCATCCATGGCAAGTCGTAGGGGTAGATTTGCAGGCGATGACACGCTACAGGCGTCGCAGGTCCGTTACGTCCCTAGCTTCATCTGCGCATGGCACGAGAAGCGAACGCACCATGCCTTCTACAAACCGTTCCACGGAGCCGAGCCGTCGCCGATGAAGCGCGTGCCAATCGATATTGAGCACGGCAGAAACGAGGACCGACCGCACCCGACCAGCACCACGTGCGTTTTGAGCGCCCGCCATGAGTTTTCTCACGCGCGCCGCTTTCCGAGAGGGAAGTTAAGGTGGAGAGGGAAAGAAACAGTAGGGAGAGGGAGCGGGTCCCGCATTTTCACTCTCCGAGAGATGGCGTCATGGATAACAGAGGAGTGACATTTCAAGGGGAGCCAGAGTCCGTCGACATTGGGAGAGCGTGGTGGCCTTTAACCACCATAAAGAAAGAGAGAGAAAGGAAGGAAGGGGCGGTTAACTAAGCAAGCACATGCTCGATAGTCTACTTTACATTTATTGAAATAGAGAAGGGGAGAGTCTTAAGGTTAGGAGGGAGAGCAGCGACTCAGTCTTTCTGCGTCAACATTTGAAACCAGGGGCATTTTTATGGCGGCGTGAAATTTTCCGGTTGACTATTAGGAAACTCTTAGGTTCACTCTTAGGAAATTGAGTGGTAGCGCAGCGTACTACTTATGGGCCCTTACATGTTATGTGTGGAACCGGTCCAGGTGAGGCTGAACTCGCTACATAGCGTAGAACCGTAAGCCCCCTGAGTACGTCATCTAGTTAACCTCGCCGACAGGGGCGCTGCCAGATGTCTTTTACTGAGGAGCACGAGCCGCAAGTGAAGTCAATCGGATTGAAAGGGTCCAGTGAGCTTTTCGACGCTTTCGAGGATCAGGTAGAAAGGGGGGTGCGGGGGGAGGGGCATCTTGTGGCCTCCTTGGCGCCACCTCTTCTAGCTGATGACTGATACTTGAACTTGAACTTTATTATTAATAAACAAAATACAGCAAAGAAAAACATGTTAACAACATCAGGATACTTAGCAGAATGCTAGTATGGATCCATGCAATTATAACATACATTAATTACAGGCAGGAGATAGAGTTATACAATGAACTACATTTTAGCTTAAGATGGAGATGATTTTGAAAAACATATGACTTGTACACAGATACAGAACCCTCTCTGACTCTCTGAACCCTCTCTTAATACCTCTCTAACTTAGCGTTAATTGTGATATACTTTCAGATTATGCTTACGTTTTGCTGTGTGTACCTTTAAATCCAGGACCGGTCCGGATTTTTCACCATGTGTGTAGCTTAAGTTTTCCGCCATCTGTCTACCTCGCTGACCAGGATTCGAGTATCTTATGCACTGTCGAACATCCGTATGTTCGAGCTACCTTGTCGGTTAGAGTGAATTGTTAGGTACGAGCTCCTTACGTGATAGAAAAAAAAGAAGAAAAGTTCTCTCGTTTTTATCGAGAGCTCCTGCGCGTGCACGCATCTCCTCTCACCCCCCACCCCACATTTCCTCCCCTCTGTAGTCCCCCAGGGGGCGGCCAATCGCGAAACAGATCACGGTCAGTGAGTGCCCTCTTTCCACATCGGCGAGCCCTGTGTTGTCCGGCGTTTGTATAGGCCGCTAATCGATCGGCCAGCTAGCTCTTCCCCGCTCCCCACTCGGCCGAAACTCGGTCTGCGGGAAGCCGTGTCCGGAGGGAGAGTAGAGAGGAGGCTTATCAAATTAGTGCTGACACGGCTAGCGAAGCCGAGCCTTTTTAGACGCGTTGCCGGGTTGCGACTGTGTTGCCGCTCCCTTGCTGACGCTGTCTGTATTCTGCCATACCGCTGGCTGTTGTACTTCGACGTCCTCTTCCCTGCGTTCGCAGCACACACTGTTGCTACCGCGTGCTCCTGTTGCTTCGGGGGAAAGTCAAATTACCAGTTCTCTCGCAGTGTGTAGCAAAGAGTAATGAGCATAGGAGTGCTATGGACAGTTAACAGGGGGCGTGAAGTTCTGTGCTACTACAGACAAATCCAGCCCCCTTCTCTTGTGGTAATTAATTTACCGGCTAATGTGTCTAGCTTGGTGGCTGCCGTAGGACAACAGCGATATCAACACTAATAGCAGGTTGATTTTTCTAACGGTGTGGGATATTGCAATGGTAAATCTAATCTTAAAGGGGCCCTCTAACATTTTTCAGGCACCCGTCTTTATTTGTACGTGGCGTAGGCTGAAGGACAGACTAATGCCGCAAGAACGACAGCGATAACTGCCCTCAGTCCGAAGTTATTAAGCGAACAACACTCGAATTGCAAGAAAAGAAGTAATAAAAATGAGGACGCCTGACTCGACTTTCGCGGAGTCAAGTGAGTACATTCCACTCGCAACGTACGACATAATGCTTAGCCAATGGAGTTGGCTTGAAGCACGTAAATTCGGGCAGCCTGTTATTCCCTGTGTAATGGTGACGCCGTTGCCATATCAGAAGCACGACATGGTTTCTGATCGCGCCGTGCTGTAAATTATGAGCTTCTCTGACGTCCTGGCGTTCGGTGAAATACCGCGCGAGTGAAAATGAAATCGAACTATTATTCAGTTTTCCGATGTAATGCCACAAACACTGCTATAATTACTTTTGTCCAATCACAGCTTTGAGCGTTGTGTCATCATTTGCGTCACAAATGGCTCTGGCCAATGCGACTATGCGTTGATGCGGTCGGTAGAGGTGTGATGATTTTGTTTCACGACTGGAACAGTAAATCGATAGATATCGGTGGTATGACCCATGTCAAAATCATTCCCGATCCTCCGTTTAGTCGAATCGTAAATAAAGAAACAGATCCAAGAAAAGCGTTACAGGGCCCCTATTAGCATAAAAAGCAAGGGAAACTTCAAAAAGACTGTCCTAGAGGACCCTGAAGCAACACAACATCCAAAAGCTCACAACATCTACTACGCTGTGCAGAGGCACTTTCCTCGTAATAGGGCCGAAATGCAAGGGAAGCGAGTCATATTCGACGCTGTCGGAAGTCGACAGTCATTGGTATTCATGGCTCGCGTTACCGCGCCCTACTCCTTGTATGAGCGTTGCAATAACGGCACGCCAACGACGCTCTCCAGGGGATTGTACAACCCTCGGAGGATTTCGTTAATTTGATTTGACGCCGCTCCGGTTTCCGCACATGCGACGGTCTTAAAAAGCGCAGCGTGGTGCTGCATTGTCGTTTATTTTGTTTTTCAGGATGGCCCACAAGGAATGTGGGGAAGGGGCGGGCATAGAAAGAGAGAAGTAAGAGCGACAAGTACATATTTACTCAAAGAAGCACGTTAAACGGGCATGCTTCGCTAAAAGTGGAATCCACAAATTATATAAAAAAAAGAAAAACATTTCTCGAGCGTACGAAAATACATTAGGGATCTTGATGTCTTCTCTAAGCGTTATGAGGGCACATGACTTACAAGAAATCCAGAGCTTGTTACAGCCGTTCATTTATACAATGTCCCTAGGGTGCTCTTTGTTAGGCGCTAGCGTGTTTGCGTAATGCTGATATCTGTAACAACGTGACCGGAAACGCGAAATGGCTCCGTAATCAGCAACTTCGCGCGGCATTGTTGCGGAATTTGGTTTTCTGACGCGTTTGCTTACATTTTGAATAGAGACCACGACGTAGGCCGAAAGGTATGACTGCAGAAGCATTCATTCAACATCTAGCGTATACGTTGAGAGCAGGAATATTTCCATCACTTGTACTGGCCGAGGGAAATTTCAGAAAATGTTCTTGGGGGAGGTGCGTATGATGTACACTTGCGCGCCTGTCGAATGCAGCAAATAGTTTGTGGCGCGTAGCTTAGTGCTACGATCGCGATGCTTTCCGATATCCTACATCCGTCGATCCGCCTGCAACAACTGGACCGTGGTCAGCAGTTATGTCAACGGCTTGTATGGCCCAGTGTGGTAGCTCAGTGCCCCGGAATGAGCGGAGACAGCTGTGAGACAATAAGCAGTTGCGGTCATCGATCGGCCAAGTTCAGGTGCCAAAGCGTTTGCGAGAGTCCGACAACTTCTGTTCGACTACCGGTCAGCTTGTGTCAAGTTGACATGACTGATTGCTGCTGTTTCCTGTCCTTATTTGTGCCCCAGGGAGTGGAAAGGTACGCACACATGATGCCTATAGCTGCGACGGAGTTGGCAGTTCTTTGGCATAAGTGGCCTCACTCTGGAAAAATACGACTGTTCAACTAGCAAAGACTTGCGGACAATTTCGTTAACGTCGCAATTGGTCACGCGGTTGGGAGTACTACAATGTGACAATCCGGACACTGAGTTCTCGAATAAAAGTAACTTCTCGGGTTTAATGCGCCGAAAATATATGTGAAAGAAGAACTAATTGATGCTCTGTGTATAATCATTGTCAGCCCTTAATTTTTCAAAGTGCGGGTAAGCGCTAAATCGAACGTCATACATTACCCCAGGGGACGTATCTCTGGCCTTCCTAACTCGGGGATTGCTTTCTAACCGACGTTTATTAGAGAGTGTTTCAGTTAGCCTTCACCAGAAATTTAAAAGCAAACCCACGCGTGCGTTAGAAGGATGCGAACATCTTGTTATTGTTTAATGCGTTCTTGACCATGACAGTCCTTTTTTTTTTATAGTCCAAATGCTACCGCCGCGGCCGGGAATCGCACGCGAGTCTTCGAGCTTAGCAGCTCAACAACGCGAAAAGTACTACGAAGTGTATTTTTTATCGTGTAGTTGGTGTAAAACGACAGACTCTCATGCGGTCGACGTATATTTACCAATGCTTGTTTTTTTGTGGTATTACGTCACAAGCACTTAAAAGCTTTTAAGTGGGTTTGCTGAAGGACAATGAATTCTTCAGCTCGCTCCGCGAAGAAGCGTTCATCGCCAAGCCGTAGTCGTTGTCCATCGTCGCAACTGCACCCGCCCATTACCCGTGCACAATTCATATAGTTACACCCTCGATAGCTACTGGCAGACAAGCTTTCCTCGCACTGTATGAATAAAGATGGCCTCGCCAAGCTAGTAGTTCCCTCCGGAACCGAATTTCTTTATGAGGGGATTTTGACAGGCATCGAATCCGAGACCTTGCTTCGGGTGAGGTGGACCAAAGTGGCGTAAGGTGCATTAAAGGCGGGAGAGGGTGGATTAAGAAGGATTAATGCGAAAGAGGGTTCATTAAGCTGTGCAGGAGATGTCATAGGGCCTTCGCGACTCTTGGGTGGCAACTATATAAGGACACCTGGGAACGCTTTTTATTCGAAGCAATGTTGCAAAATAAAGTGACGCGGAAGAAACAAGCCGTCCTCAGGTAATCAATCAGAAAGTCATCACTAAGACTGACCCTCCAGAAACGAAGAAACCACGTTCCTGCCATCCTCGAGTCATTAATTTCCCCCAAGCTGTCGACAAAGAAGCAGCGCCGTGAGCACCTTCCCAGAAGTAATAAAACTGTCAAAATGCCTGCTTTACGTTGCAAAAGGAAAAACTTCAAAAGTAATACAAAGCGTAGCAACAAAAGTGAGAGAGGCATCTATCATCAGACCATTTGGATGCCGACAAGCGCGTAAGTTGCCCAGAATTGTGGGCGCAATAAACACGCGTACGCGAAAGCAAAGCAACACGACTGCGCGCGCTCTTTAGAACTGAACAAGCAGGCATCCACGCCGGCAAGACTCTCCCTGTAAACGATGTCAGAACGTACCTTTGTTCTAGTTGAGACAGTCTTCCTATGTGCACACGCGTGCGCCTGTGTATTGCGTGCACGGCGCCTTGACACGTGTGCGCTCGTACAGTTCAACCAGTGCAGTGTCGTTTGGAGAAAAATGACTCCGGGCACCATCTATCTTTTTGGTACAGGAAATAACGGTGATACCCCCTCCACGTTTCCTAGTTTTTCTATGCGCGTGCGTATATGCCTGCTGCGACCCACGTTCGGGAAGCCAATTGTAGGCGCCGTACTTTAGACTCAGTCCATTACATTCGCTTCCGAAAGCGTGTCTTCCCAGCCAGTTTTCCCCGGCTTCCCCGACTTCCCCGGCCTTCCGACATTCCGTGTTTTTTTTTCCTCTCTTTTTCATGTTTTGTATCCTTTCTTTATTCAGCTGTAGAGGAAGCTACGCAACCCGAAAGTGGTGCTGCTGGTGTTAAATTCGTTCCTTTGTCGAGCTGTCTGTTGCCTGCCAGGTTCGAGCAGCGGGTTTTGACAATGCGTGCGTTTGCGTTGATTTTGTGTATGACTTGATTCTGAAGGATCGCGTCTGTGGACTGGACGACGTGCTAGAACAACAATTTGAGCGCAGTGGGTCGGCCCAAGGAAAGTGCATCGCACAGTGGCTCACACGCAAAAGGGAACGTGAATTAAGTGACCTAAGTGAACCAATAAGAGTTAAAAATGAAGTAAATGCGTATTAAGTCGACTAAGGATGACTCGAGGGTAATGAAATATCAGTTAGGCGAATGAAGTGTAAAAATTGATATTCGAAACTGCCGTAATTGGGTAAGCGGGGAATGCTTTATTCTGCTTCGGCAAGTTTATAGGGTGGGCGCCAAAGCGCCATCTGCGAGCCCTTCGGCTCTAGCGGCGTCGTGGGCCCGCTTTAGCTGCCCCCAGTTGATATTCCGGGGCCGAGTTGAGCAGCAGAGCACACCGGCTGTGGGCGGGGGTTTTCTCTAGAGGCTGTCTCCCCTCTGCTACCCGTCAGGCTTTTTGCATTCACAGAGCAAATGCTTCAAGAGCTGCTCTTGAGCCGCTTAACTTACCCGCAGCTGTCGTGTATGTATTTTATTTCGCACTACTGGATTACAGTAGGTCTTCGATTGTAACTATCGCCCCTGGAGAGACTGCGATTTGCTCAGCTTTTGATGGGGTGGTGGATAGATGCACCGGCAATTTCTGTAATGTGTAGAGGTGTGGGATTATCAATTTTCTCGAATACAAAATGAACACGAATATACAGCTTCGAATATCGAATCCAATATCTAATATCAGAATACAAATGCGCCTTCAGGAGTATTTTTTCAGCGCATCATTATGCTAAGAAAATACACTAGGGGCATTAGTTCAAGGCCTGAATATAGCGCTATCAGGAACGGACTGTCGGAATTAGCTTGTCATATTTTACTTGTATCGATAAGATATCACTGCATTACTCAAGGTGTAACAAATACTAACGGGTATAAGAAACATTGGTTTTTTTACATGGTGAGGTCGTAATCATACAGTGGTTACGACAAGGAAAGCCCTATCAGTCCTGATTATTTTTCTACTGATCAGCAAGATGTCTTATCTGCCTTCCTTTTTAATTTGAGCTTTACCATGCATTCTGTAATTGCATTCGAAATCTGACTCAAGCGTCCGTTTTTCCATCTTTAACGTCACACAGTTGTCCTCGTTTGTATTCGCCCAACACTACATTCTCAACTCAAAATCATGCCAGGCTTGAAAAAGAAAAAAAAAAGCAATACGAAAGACGCATTGCTCCCCGACGTTTCTCTATAGGTACAGAATGGACCGTGAGGAGCTGGTGCGATGGGAGCAGGATGAAGTGGGGAGACAGTGTTGCATGTAGGGGGAGGAGATATCCATTGAAGGAGAATGGGAACCCGACAGAGTCGCGTGTTTGACAAAACTCGAACCCGCATTTGGTCTCTGCTCTCTGACTTCGGCTGGTAAAGCACTCACCGAGGCGAGCATGCGCCGGCGTGTCGATTGTTCAGGAACACACAGAGCGGCGGCCACCCTCCATAGCCAATTTATTGCTACATAGAATGTCGAAACCTTTAAAAAAGTAAGTGTGAAAAGAGAGAATGGGTACAGTGTGAGAAGTGATAGAGAGATTGCAAGGATTGTGAGAAGCAAAGAAGCTAATGATTTCAGGGCAGTACGAATGGAATGCGAGTGTAGTCGTGGGAAAGAATGAGAATCATCCGAAGTGTGGGAACAAGCATTGAAAAACGAGCCAGATGACAAATTGATAGTATGATAGTAAGAAGCGTATGTTTTAGATCGGATGGATGTAAAGATATAGCCAAAGAAGAAAATGTTTCTAAATTGAATGATTGTCTGTAGACATCGTCACGAAATTTTCAAGGTCATTTTCATCTTCGGCTATGAACACTCTGATAACAATCTTGCTTCTGCTCATGTCTACCTGTTTCTGTCTATTTTGATGACGTCACCTGTAACCACATATAAACACCAAGTTATTTCTATATTGTGTGGAATCCTTCTTAATAATGGTCATCATCATCACATAAAGACTCATGTTCTTTGACGTACTCTGCAGAACATTTCCTAGTTATAATGCAACTTGTCATTCGCTATATCTGATTTGAAGTTTCCAGCCAGAATTATTGCATTGCGCCGTTTTTTTTTCCTTTCTATAGGCCTGCGCACTGCGGCGGGTCAGTGGTAAATTTAATCATTCGCTTTGTGTACCCATTTTCTTTTCATATCATCACTGTGGCTGCAAGATTTTGACGCTAAGCGTTCGAACTAACTAGCGCCGAAGTGAAGGACATCTTAAGTGGATACATTTCTTCTCACCGCATTCGTTAATATGAAAAGTCAGGTCGCTGGCATAGCTACCTCGGGACAAAAGTTGCACCCACAATCTCTTCACGCATAGGAGGAATAGAGGGGGAAGGAGGAGGCGGGAGGCGTGGGGGACTGAATTTCTTGTGACGGATGTACGGCGTCTCGCAAACGCCATCCAGGCTGTTTCTCTGAGGCTAGCAATGCGAATCAAGGTTGACAGGGAAAGCTAACTCAAAATGAATACGTTTAATTGATAGACAGTTGTAACCATGAGGTAAAGTTCTGTCTTCTTCGGTACCGTCTTTTTCGGGAGCAAGTTATCTCTCTTGTGAAAGATTGAAGTAGCGTCATGCTTCGCCTGGCTGCATACCCTGGGACGCTGCGCTAAGTATAACAGTCACTTCCATTCTATATTGGCAATTGTATACTACTTGTTTTTAATCCTTCTCCTCTCGGTTAAGTCTCTTGAGTGTGTCTGTGAAGCCCTCTTTCAGTGTTCCATTGAGGTGATACGCTTAAGAAAGACACAGCCTCGCACATTCTCGCGCGAATCGGATCGCTTAGGATATTACACTACTACAATACCAAAGCTACTCCTCCTTGAGAAGAAAGAGGGAGAGGTGATGGTTTTAAGTTTAGGAAGGACGATAATTTTCGTAACCGAAATGAAAGCACATCGCAGCGTCGTGCAGATGATGATGATGATGATGATCATCGTGGTTCGTTAAGGAAAGGACGCTGAACTTCCTGAGTTCAGTGTATTGCACTGGCCGTGATTAAGAAGCACGTTCCGCGATGTAGGTCTCATGCTAGCCAGTTGAAAAATCTTTTTCTGCGCAAAGGCTGCTTGAAAGAGGATACATGCGCTGCATACAGTGTCATTAAAGTCGATTAAACATTTCTAAACGTGATGGGTGACCCATACATTGCGGCATCACTTTAGATTTGCATGGGCACCAGTGGAACACAGGCCTCAGCGATCATTGGCCAGAATATACTGAATGCACTTTTGCTCTTTCAAAGACAGTGCCTGCAGTAGCTCTTGAACCGAATTTGTATAGTGAAATGTAATGTGCGATCTCGAAATTCTAACCAAAAATATGTGTGTCACGAGGGCAGTATTCTTTAAAAGGGTTCTCGCTCGGCCACGTGACTTCTAAATACTATATTAGGAACGCGCTACCAGCACCCCTTAGGACGGCTAGTGCCGGCGAGAATATTGCTATTAATGGTCATTCTCCGTACACAACACCAAGATCGTCTTCAATCAACTTAAATTTGATGGTGGAATTTACTACCGATCCTCTAAAACGATTGATTGAACTCAGCAAACTGGGTGTTGTTTTCTTTCGTATGCACTTCATACGCTGTCGTTCTCTTTCTCTTATTTCTGTAAGTGTTTCCGTTCTCATTGTAGGGCTGCCAAGAAGTCTTTTTTGTTCTGGTTAACAACGCTGCCTTTCTCTTTTGCTCAACTTTTTTTGAAGGGTTGGCCCCTGAAATTTGTAGCGTGTGTGGCCACGCCCAGTCGTGAATGCGATGTCGCGTGCGAGCCCGACGTGCCGCCGACGGAAAACCACGCCACGCTTCGTGCGTGAATCAGCTCACAACGTTAAGGTTTCAAGTATACGCCGTGCCGTATAGGAAAAACCAAAAGTTCGTTCTCACTTCCTCTTTCACGGAGCGTCACCGTCCAGGGCCCTTTTCCGTTGACACGCATTCAGGGACACGTGTTAGGGCGCTGCTGCCCAAAAGAGCGCCATCTAGTTTCATTCCAAAAAAAAAAAGAAAAGAAAGGAAAAAGAGAAACGTACTGCAGACTGACTGTCATATGTTTATACACCAGCGAAAGATTAAACATGCAGCTTTTCGCGCCAGATGCGTGAACGTTTTAGCGGAAGGCGTCAAGGTGCGAATCCGAGCATGCGTTTCACGTCGCCTGTTGAATGTTTCCCTCAAATCGGTCCTAATGACCAATGTCATTAAACGCGCCTCTCGCGGGAATGGCACGACCGTGTTGTCGCCGGAAGCCCCTCTCCAGCTGCTATGTATGCATACGATCGGCGTGTGACTCGTTTGTGTGTACAAAGGAAACGAACTGTCGGATATCGCTTGCGGTCGGGCCTTTTTGAAACATACCTGCATGTGTAGGTAAAAGCTCAATAACGTTATTGGTGTTTTGTGCCACTACTTAGCTCGCTTTGACGCATGCGAGTGGCAGGATACTTGTGCGTTCGGACACACTCACGGACGATGATTAAGCACCCGTGTAACTTCCGCAGGTGAAGCGTGACGCGACTGTTTGAACACCGTTGCGCCCCTTTAAAGGAAATTGTCGAGCCAATAAATCAAGACGCGTCGAAAAGCGTAAGTTTATGTAGTTCTTCACTGCCATCCACGCACCTAGGAAATTCAGTGGGCGATGCAGACTGTTCCAAACAATATCCTGTTGGCATACTGTTGCGAACAAATTATTCGCTGCGTTTGAAATATTATCGGGACTGTCTACCGTACCACGCAATACGGAACACCATTTCATGTTGGTCCTTCCAGATTGGTCAAGTCTGCCTATCAGAACACAACGGACCAATAAGTTTTGAGGGAATGGTCAAGAATCTGGCGCTTCTGTCTGTGATGGCTGAATTGATCAAACAGGGAGGACCAGTATACCGTATTTCGTGGTACGGTATCAAACCCTTAGAAGTGCGGAGGAACATCGGTTTGCGATTCTTCTGAAGGCCCTTGATTCATATACCAGGTTTTCTTTTTTTTTTTTTTTTTTTGCTAATTGCATAGTTTCTGTTGCACACACGTTCCATGAAGCGTTATTCAATCTTGCATTACACTGCGAAAACCAAAGTACTTAGCGACATGCTCGGTAGATGCGAGTGACTCGTGAATAGTAAGATAACGTTGTTCAAGGCTGCTGCACAAAGGTTTGTGTGCTGAGCCGGATGCTCATCAGTTGACGATACAAGCCTGATCAGTTAGGGGACGCGCGCTAGATCTATTTCTCGCACACGTTACTGGCTCCCCTCGCATATTTTTTTTTTTTTTTGCCTGCACTCTTCAGGTGCCACATAGTGCATTTGCTATATGTGATTCCTCAGACGCTTAATAGCTGAGCTATATACCGATGACCTCAACACGCCTGTGATTTGTCGAGATTGACGCAGGCAATGCAGTGGCGTATGGTGTTTACAGCAGCTTATGCAGCAGGTGCCTGTGTACACGCATGAGTGGCCGCGAAATACATAAACCTGCCCCCGCCACGGTGGTCTAGTGGTTATGGCACTCGGCTGCAGATTGGAAGGTCGCGGGATCGAATCCCGGCCGCGGCGGCTGCATTTCGATGGAGGCGAAATGTTGAGGCCCGTGTGCTGTGCGATGTCAGTGCACGTTAAAGAACCCCAGGTGGTCGAAATTTCCGGAGACCTCCACTACGGCGTCTCTCATAATCAGTGCTGGTTTTGGGACGTTAAACCCCACAAATCAATCAATCGATCAAAAGGCATAAACCTCTATACGAATCTCTCTATGCACAAGCATCATTTCATTTATTATTTACTCTCTGTTGAGCTTTTGTCACAACATGAGTCTGAACGCGGACACGGTAAGGTGAAGGTTTGATCAACTGCCATTGGCATCCTCTCCACGTAAGGTTTCAGACTGGGTGAAAACATCACATTGCTAGCGCGAGAAAGTAATAAAAAATTACAAGAAGTAGAAGACACCCTATCGCATTGCAAGCGGTTTTGAGGCGCACTTACTGTATATGCTTCATCGGGCGCATAACAGCAGGGCTACCGATGATTTCAACGCGTGCGTGATCTGCCGAGGTCGACTCAAACAGACAACTGGTTTATAGCGTAGCGCGGAAACCGACAAGGACAAAGGAAGAAGAAACAGATGAACACGAAACAGACGAACGCCTTTTGGGGCAACCGAAACGTCACGCAGGATGTAAGTGAGGCAGGGACTTTCGGTGGTGCGCTCGGTTACATCGTTTCACTCGTTATTTGAAGTGGTGGCTGGTTTGTCTTCTCTTGGAGGTACATTTGCATCCTTTGGCTGATGTTCCCATGGTTCTTTCCTTTTGTTTGTTTGTTGTATTCGCACTCTTAACACGAAACTCTATTCTTCCTCGCCTCTGACTTTGTTAATTTCGTAAGCTACTACTTATTAAGCCGGGACACGAAGGTGGGTGTTGAGGCATGTGTTCGCGCATTGCCCTCTAAGAAAGCTGAAGATAAAAAAAATAAAAAAATAGAAGGTCGGCTGAAAAAGGAAACGCGCGGTCGCACTATAGCCAAGAAACGGCAGCTGTCTTGAAAACCACGTTTTCAGTCTGTATTGGCAATTAGTGCCTAGCATAAATTATGAATAACGCTGCTAAGGCTTGGTTCTTTCGGTTTTCCTTGTGTTATGATTTCGGCGATGAAATACAACGTTAAAAGGCAAACAGGGTGTCCACATATATTTCTTCGACACAGCGTGTCATGTTATACAACAAGTGACATTGAACAAGTACCCGAAATATCACTACTCCTACTTTAAAGCGATACTTACGTGTCCCGTTAATGCGTAGGGTGTACGCAGGACAAACACGCATATATCTCAGTTACATGTGCAAAATAAAGGCGCTGCTTTTCCCACGTTGCAGCCATTCAACTCTGGAAGGAGCGAGGCAAGCCAACCGAACGTGTAATTTCAGTGCTTAAGGCTGACTGCACGAGCGGAAGTGATGACCGCCCGTTCACGTTCCGTAACCGCAGGTGGTCTTCAACACAAACGAATCGCCTGTTCGAAGTGCGTTTAAGCCACCGCCCTATGGACGTGCGTAGTCAGGGGTGTCTGAGTGTTATTGTCGGCACCATCGGTAATTGCAGCATGTGTAGTGTATTGTTGACGGTGCTCCTGATCCAAGGGCATTCATCTATATGTGCTTCGCGCTTCATCGAGTACTTGATATTATATCAGAGTTTTCCTCTTCTTTTTTCCTGCTGAGTGGAAAAAAAAAGAACAAAAATGTGCAAAGAACGATTGCGAGCCTGAGATGAGTTTTGTGTGGTTTCACGGGTTAGGCGTGAGAAAACTTTGTGTACAGTTTTCATTTTTCACGCGATCGTTCTCTGCCCTTGGCAGTATCAGCAATACTCCCAGCGTTATTGAACTTAGCCGAGGGCGCAAATGACAATTTTTCCCGCCTACTTACTACCTCTAGATCCTCTAGTTACGGTCACACGTCGGAAGTGCGTCATATTTTCAGTGTCATCAGTTCAAATGTCACACACGACCTATGCACACGTATCTTCTCTTCGGCAGAAACATGTAAATTTTGCCTCCAGTCCACTCAAGTCATGTCAAGTTACGGCTGCAGGGATCGATCCAATATGAACAATATTTGGGCGCCTTCGTGTACTGTTACATATGTGAGCGCAAGAAAGAAAACAAAATTGAACTAGCGCCTAATTGGACTCCATCCGCTGCGTAGATTATTAGCCAGGGCAACAGCTCGAGCTGCATGGTATGCGTCATGCAGTAGAAGAGATTTCTCACTGTTTATGTCGCGACTCATTTCCAAAGCACGCTGTCACATGTGCGTAGTTTTTGTTTTTATTTGTGATTGAAACAAAGAATTTCAAGCACTACGGCCTTCACGGGTGAAAAACAAAACAAACATAATGTAGTTCATGGCCCTCCTACGAAGAGAGCACAGCTCTCACCTTGCCCTTTATGCCTGTGCCACAGCCCGTGCTATAACAGACAAAAAGTGTCATTGGTGCAGCTGGGATGGAGGACTGGGGATCACCCCCACACGCACACGCATTCTCTCCTCCCGTCTTCGGAATTTTTAAGTGTGTGTATGCGCATGTTTTCAAGAACACATACTAATCAACATTCAGAACATACATAATGTAGATTCGGAGACTTTCCCTCCTCAATAAAATCCTTGCTATACCTTTAAAATATGTCGCACTCGCACAGAAAAGCGTGAATTACGCCTTCCGTTCCTGCCATATAGCTGGAGGGGTTAAAGCAAAAGGGTTGTATACTTAGGCGATGTTTAGCAGGGGTGTCTCGCTGAGAAGCGAAATGAGACAGGACTCTTTGGGCAGACTACAGAAGTGCATGCTGCAACCAGCCACCTATAAACCCAGCCCACCGTTAAAAACGTGCGCAGCCTCGTCCCTTCGCGCCTGCTTGCGTTTTACGGCTGACATAACTTAGCGCGCGCGCTCTAATGGGCGCATACTAAGGGAACACGAAGCACCCGCTGTGCTCGCCAGATGTCTCTGAGAGCCGTGGTCTTTGTTTCAAACCGACACCATACTGTGCCAACACCTTTCTGAGCCTTCCCTCTCGTTCGCTCGCCTTCTATTGATTGGGACTTAGAATACGGGCTCGTGGCTGGGCTTTGTAGTTTCGCGAGTGACGGAAGGTGTTGTTAACTGTCCCAGGGTCACACGTGCGCATCGTTCCTCGAGTTGTTCAGAGACAGGGATGAGTCGGCGTATTGTTTTACAGGTTTTGAAGAGAAGATGACCGGGACAGGTTTCCGGTTTTACGGTGAGGGTCTCGTTAATGAGTGTACCGTTACTTTCCTGCGATTCGGATGACACAGGAAGAAGTGAGTGTCGAGTGCGATGCTGACACCGGTGGTGTCGGATATATCATCGCGAAATAATAATTAAAAATAGCTTATACTTAGAGCGAGCGATCCATCACTTACGGATTCTGATGACACGTGGGAGCTTTCAGATTCTTTCCATTGTTCTTCGCCTTCTGCGTCCGTAACGCTTAGCTGAGCAGCTATGCGTGCTTGTGTTTTTGTGCGTAACTGTTAGATTGTTAGTGTAGTGCTTGCGCGTTGGTCTTTGAGTGTGTGGTGGACGTGTGCGTGTGCATATCGTATGACAGATCGCTGTGCATGCATGGCTGCAGCGTCATTATAGTATCAATCATACGAGACGTACTTGCGTGGATTCTGTTTACAGTTGAGTGAATCTCAGTTCCATATTGCAGTGGGTGCGAGCCCGTTATTCAGCGTCGTCTGCTTTCGCTTTCATGGTAATTTCACGATAAAAGAAAAAAGGAAAACGCAAAATGAAGTGTAGTGTTAGTTACGTTGTTTTGTGGGGTTTTACGTCCCAAAACCAGTTCTGATTATGAGAGACGCCGTAGTGGAGGGCTCCGGAAATTTCGACCACCTGGGGTTCTTTAACGTGCACTGACATCGCACAGTACACGGGCCTCAACATTTCGCCTCCATCGAAATGCAGCCGCCGCGGCCGGGATTCGATCCCGCGACCCTCGGATCAGCAGCCGAGTACCTTAGCCGCTAGACCACCGTGGCGGGGCAGTGTTAGTTACGAGCGATATTTTGTTAGTTCAGTATGCACGCGTTCTCAGGAAAAGTGAATAGCCGCGTTATGTGAATTTCCCAGCTTAAATGTTTATGTGCGCCTGCGCACATCCTTTCCCTTTACTCCCCTTGTCTCAATGAAGAGGTTACCATTTTATATCTTTCTGTAATTGACACCAGTTCGAATCACACTAAAGTCATCAAGAAAATTCGCTTCAATGATCCTTCACATTCTCAGAATGGGTAAATTCGGTTTGATGAGGTGCCCAAGCAATGGCGACTACGAGCTATCAGTCTTTGTCAATGACAACAACATACGTCGTCGTACTAATAGGATGAAGGGACGGACATATGTGACGCATAGGAAGCAAGCCGTATTTAGAGCGCTCGTCTACTGCCGCAGTTGTATAATATGCTTTGAAATCATGGATTGAACCGTTTAGTGTTTCATTACCTTGAAAAGTTCCTTACCAAAACTGCCTATTTTTAATTGCTGATTTCGAGTCATATTATACGAAAAAGCATCGGCTAAATGTTCAAACAATATATGCACCACGAACACTCAAGAGCAGAAACTATTAGTTGCACTGGTAAAAGCGGTTGAGTGGTTAACGTCCTTGCAAACAGCGTGCCACCGAAGCACGGCTTCACTGCGAAAATTTGCGCCTATTAAAGAAAAAGCACAATAAGAAAATGACACAAAGGCACAAGCGCAGTTTGCGTTTTGTTCTTGTTTAGTGAGCGCAAATTTTCCACATTCAAGCCAAACTAGCAAGCCAGCCTTTCCATCTTATTGAGGTGAGGCTACACTTCTAAAAATGTCGGACATCTGCGGTCTCTGTTAATTGGAAAGTGACAATTTGTGCATGTCCTACGCACGCGTCTCTTCTCTGACTTCTGACTTTCTCCCTTTCATATTTTTGCCTGGGGAAAGGGGGAGGAGGAGGAGGCAATAACACTAATTTTATTTTTATTATCCTATTCCGCGATTTCCCTATCGTGACAGTGCAGATTAGTATAATTACGAAAATTAACGTCAAAAAGCACGCCGTCTCACGCCGGAACGCGATCTAGTCGCGATGCAGATGCACCTATTTTATATTAAGTTTTTGCTGTCTCTCAGTTCCTTCACAAGGAGTCATTGCTGAATCGGACTTGCAGACATCGTGGCTATATTTACGACTCACTGCTTTTTCGGTACATGTACTCCATTAGCATTACGCGTTGGTTTAAGTCCAAGCCCAAATACCGGGACACTCATCTAAATCAAAGAAATTAGCATAATACCATAAAGACTGCATAACATTAATGGGTGGCGAACGAACTGAGAAGACAGACGCCTCTGTCTGTTAGCTTTGCGTATTCAGCGTCCTTTTGCTTCGACCTCCTTCGTTATAACGGACAGGATGTTGATTCGAATTAACAAGTGACAGTAGAAAAGTAATAAAAATATGTCGTACATGACGTGGAAGAAATGCGGGAAGGGCTTTACAGCCAGTGGCGTCTATATGGCTCATTTCCATTCACGATTACGGGGCATACACGGGGAACGGTGCCTCTCTGAGCTGCGTGACGTAATTAATGTAAGTGCATTCGTCCCTGCTTCGTTAAGTGCGATGTGGAACTAAGTTTCTGTGCCTCAAAAAAGAAACGGGAGGGTTGTCGGACCACACTCTATACAGCGGGTCGAGTTGAGACCGCGGAGTGGGCGGGAACCTGTACAAAGGCAGATTTCTTTCCTTGTAGGTCTTCGTCGAGACAAGTCCCACGCCGCGTATTCGCTACCATTCATTTTCCGCAGCTATGTGCCATTAATTAGGGAGACGCCGGTTCTCTCTCGGGTCGGTGGAGGCTTAGAAATTCCGTTTCACGCGTCGGTGAGCTTTCATTTGGTAGGAGATCTGAGCTCTTAGCGTGAGGTTCTACCGCGCCATACTGCCCAAAGCTAAATGTGCGCATCGTCAGCAGCTGTCAGTACGTGTTAAGCACGTTGCCACGTCAGGTGCGCACGAGACGTCGGTTAATATTAGTGCAGATTAGTACGAGACCAGTGAGATGAAGGCATGAACTTTAAAGGTGTCCGAAGGAGCTTAATGAAAACTTATCAAGCCAGTGCGTGCATTTGCTATAGGGTGCGTGCGGACTGCATTTCACATACTCGCACAGTTTTTGTGTTTTTATCTAGAAAGTGTGCTCAAACTATCGAATTTATCAAACCTGCACTTTCCTTCAGGTGTTCTGTACGGTTGCGCGTTACAAGCCTAAACACCATAACCAGAGAAATATAAAGCCACGAGCATAACTGCTTGCTACAGGCAATGTTTCCCATACCATTATGACAGTATATACAGAAGTGTGTGAATATGTCAGTTTGCTGGTGGTAAGTTTGATTTCTGACTCATTTGTAGAATGGGTAATGTTGCATACATTCTGTATAAAGGAGTAGTCGGCACCAACGTGAAGTTGCCAATATCTGCAGTACAACAAACAAATATGAATGGCACCATGTCTGTCGCCTAGGGACTGATGCATCGACAGAGGGGCTTGCTTTGTGCGTGAGTACGAGCGGCATAACGTCTAATCACGTAACGGGGTCCAGATTTCACCAGACCACAAATCAAGCGAGAAGATTTACAGCGATCATTCCACAAGAACCGATCATGATTAAGTGCACTTGTTTAATCGACGATGTCTCGCGCAATCGCGAGAGGCACATCGGGCGACAGTCATGACTAAACAACCACCCCTCCACTAAGCCGACGCAAGAATCTGAAAAGTGGGGTTAGCCAAATCCCGAGCGACGCCTTACGGTGGCAAGCGGTTTGCGTTGTCAACCGAGGCACCGGGTCAGGAAGGTCTGGTTAGGCCTAACTTAGAAAGCAACCCCCTAAAGGGGCACCCCAAAGAATGCCAATCCGGTGGGTTGTGGTTAATCCCTTCCGAAAGGCTGGCATTTCATAAATCATTAGCGCCGAGGGCCGAGCACTTGAAAAATACTGAGTAAAAAATGCAAGGAGAATGGTGCAGACAAGTCGTTTCCTCATCCGGTCTACAGGCGGAGGGGGTGCATTCGGCTGGCCTCCCAAATGAGCCGCAATTTAATTAGGCACAGTGGCCTCCCCTGCACACAGCGTCGGCATTCATCCCTAGTGAGTCATATGCATATCCGTCTTTGTTAAAAAGCTTCGTATTATTATACTGATGGCGCGAACGAAATGGTATGTGTACTTTCAAAATAAGATATCTAGCATGTCGAGCAACATCCATATCTATCTATCTATCTATCTATCTATCTATCTATCTATCTATCTATCTATCTATCTATCTATCTATCTATCTATCTATCTATCTATCTATCTATCTATCTACAATTAAAGAGGTGCGTGCCGCTTGCGTTGGCAGGGTGAGCAGCCTGTACAGATTTATTGTAATCGTAACCTAAAGAGGGTATTACGTACGCCTGTCTGTAACCCAGGAGGAGACGTGTCCCAGCCTCATTTACCTTTCTTCTTATTTTTCTTTTGTCATCAGAAAGACGCTAATTGACGTAGGTTGCAATCACGCGTAAGGCCTCTCGAACATTGTGACCGCGAGAATCCCTATAAATCACTCAGCAGACACACAAGCAGTGACAAAGGCTTCATCACCAAATGGAACGTTGATGACCGTCAGCCAGTTTCCCGAGACGACCTATTCACTTACCCAACCGCATGAAAGACTGGGGAAACAGCACTTCTGAGGTTCCGGTATATTAGTTACGGAAAGGCGGACTCGACTAACAGTCGATTTGTCGTGGTCTAGTGGCAAGTTTGAGCATTTTCTGCGTAAGCTTCCGCACTTCTGAACCGTAAAGAAAGAAATAAAGAAAGAAAGAACGAAAGAAAGAAAAAAGAAAGAAAAAGTTCTGACCTGTTCCACCTACTGTCCTAATAAAGCAATAGAAAACAAAGAACATAGCAGGCAGAATTATATGCTGAAACACTTAGGCAATGAATGTTGTTCACAGCTTCGACATGGTTTTTTCATAACGCGGTGTTAGTGGAACGAAGGGCAGGTTGCATTTAATTTGTTGTTTGTTTTCTTCGGTGCTTCGTTCATTTCTTTGTATACCAGTGACGCCTGCTTGTGACGTCATGTCAGTCAGACGACAATATTCAACCAACCGTTGGTTCGTGGCAGGACTTTGTAATTGGGGTGGTCCTACGCGTATTGGTATACTTCAGCATGGATGGAGCGCGCTCTGCTCATCATAGCTCATGGCGCCTCGCTAATAGTTCGCGATACTGAAGGGTAGGGGAGGAGAGGAGAAGTAGGCGGCGAGGCGGGGATGCTGGTCGAGCAGTCAGATTCTTTTGCTTAATTTTCTGTTATATTACTTCTTTTTTTTTTCATTCGGTTAGCGAGGATTTCTTCGAGGCCTGTGGGAAATAAGAGAGAACCAAGTAAGTGCTTGTATCCTTGCGCAGTGCTCTTGCAGCGCGAGTTGCTTTCAGGGCATTGCTGCGATTTCTCCGAGGAACCGAATTGGGTCACCGACTGTGACCGTGCTATGACAATTAACATTGACATTCATGTGCCACTAAAGTCTATTCGCTTCTTCCGCTCTTTCGTTCCCCTCTCCCCTTCCGCAGTAGAGGGTAGCCAGCCAGAAGATTCCTTCTGGTTAACCTCCTTATCTTTCCTTTACACTTATATCGCATTTTAGCGCGACTACGATCACATCACACGGCTCCTGCAGTTGCAGCTGGTGGTAGTGGCGATGATGATGATGAATAAGACTGCTTTTGAAAGGAAAACAGCGCAAGAATGAAATATGAAAGGAGATGCAAAGACACTCCTTGTGTTTGTGTCATTCTTGCGCCATTCTCCTTCCAGGCTACGTACCAATTCGCTGCAAGCATTCGTTTTAGCTGAGTTTATTACTCGTGAGTGTGTAGTTTCAATGGCTCGAAAATTTTTGAAAGGGGAGGCACGTGACACACAACCAGGAAGAACACGGCGGGAGTGCATGGTTGAAGCATCGGGACCCGCGCGTCGAACTCTCTCTCCTCGTTTTCCCTTTGTGTGTTGCTGTCACGAAACTACAAACAACGGGGAGTCACATTTTAAAATGCACTTTAAACTGGCCTCGCAGTTTCAGTTTCAATGCGTCCATAATGGAGCTACCGGAAGTTTCCCAGTGGGAAGCACTTGACGGCGTGGGCCCTGCAAAAACGCGACGAATATGGCTACTGACGAGCGATGCTATAGGTTGACTTCTAAATTGCGGCTGGTGCCGTTTTAAATGGGTTGGGGTCCTCTATCGCGCACGCGTGTTTAAGTGGCACGAGACGAATGGGGTTCTTCCTCTTTTGCGGCGGTGGGAGTCGGAACGACCTCTATTGTCCGTTATGATGCCGGTGACGGCGTTTCCGTACGCGGAGCGCGTCGTTTGAACCCCATGACCGTGAGAGATATTCCCTTTTTTCAAAAGAATCTGCTTTGTATAGTTCTATGGATGTGGGCGGAGCGTAGCGAAAGGCGGCGTGATGTCGATGGCCTTCTATGGAAACGCCGGTTAGTTCGTGAGTGGTTAAATGGAACAGGGAGTTGATTTTCATTGCTTGAACTTTACAGCGGCTTCTCCACTGGGTGATCCAGTCTTGCTTCAGTGGAGTGATTCTCAGGCCTGGTTGTAGAGGGATCCCTTGTCGACCGACGGAAGTGAGGTGACCGCTTACAGCAACGGACCGTAGGTGCAGGGGGCGGCCGGTGCAGGGTGTATGGGCTTCAACACAACATACGGCGGCAAGCAAGTGCTGAGACGAACCGAGGGAGTGTTATGCGGATTGCACAACAATACACAGAAAATTTATTGCAGGAGTTCGCCATTGTTCAACGCTGTTGCCCGAAAATGCTACACCTGCACTTATGGAGTACTGCGGCTTGCGACAGCTTGTGGCCCCTTGAGACGCTTACTACGCTTTACCACATGATACTTAAGTATTGCGGCAAAGCTGGCTTCGCCGCGGTACACTAATGTTATGCGGCGAAGTTGTACTCTGGCAACGTTGGCTGCGCCGCGGCACAGTGGTGCCCTTCAACGAAACAGGTCACTAAACTGGCCTCAACAACAACGACGACGACGACGACAGTAGCAGGACTTTTTTATTGTGATCGCGAGTGTCGCGGACCCAAAAACATTCACGCATATCCACGGAGTGAATGATGATGTGTGGGCGAAACTCCGGAGGTTCATCGTAGATCGTGCCGAGTTCCGGATTAATTTAGTTAACGCGTGCGCTACGAATCCTTATGGTTCAACTACGCACAAGTGAAATCTCCCACCGGCACTTCATTGCAAGTCAAGATCCAGTGACTATATATATATATATATATATATATATATATATATATATATATATATATATATTGTATGGGCAACAATGAAATTTCGCCCTTACATCTATGGCCGTCCGTTCAAAGTGGTGACCGACCACCACTCACTGTGCTGGTTAACCAATTTACGCGATCCATCGGGACGACTAGCACGCTGGAGCCTTCGCTTGCAGGAATTCTACCTCACCATCGTGTACAAATCCGGTCGCAAGCACGAGGATGCTGATTCGTTGTCGCGTGCACCAACTGAGGCGTATAATCCTGAGGATGAGGATGATAGCGGCTTCCTTGGGGCCTTAACCGCCACCGACTTGATTGCACGACAACGCAAAGACGCCGAAATCCGCGCAATTATAGAAAATCTAGAAGGACGCAAGTCTCCCCTGCCTCGACGCCTTTCTCACAGTCTCGTGTCGTTTAGCCTGCGAGATGGTGTCCTGTACAAGAAAAACGCGAGCAGTTACGGTAAACCCTACCTTCTCGTTGTACCAGCAGACATGCGCGATGAAATCCTTCAAGCCTGCCATGACGAGCCGACATCTGGCCACTTGGGTTCTTCGCGAACTCTCGCCAGAGTCAAACAAGCGTACTACTGGCCCCGACTTCCTGCAGCCGTGAAGCGTTATGTCAAAAGCTGCCGTGCATGTCAACGTCGCAAATCCCCACCAATGAAACCCGCGGGACTGTTGCAACCGATCGCACCACCTAGGGCACCATTCGATCAAGTCGGCATGGACCTACTCGGGCCTTTTCCGCTATCATCGACCGGCAACAAGTGGATTATAGTCGCCACAGATTATTTAACAAGGTACGCTGAGACAAAGGCCCTACCAAGCGCTACGGCAGCCGACGTTGCCCAGTTCTTTATAGAGCAAATTGTTCTTCGACATGGTGCTCCTGCGAGCGTTATTACTGACAGGGGAGCAGCTTTCACATCCAAGCTGATCGATGACGTGTTCAAGCTGAGCTACACGAGCCATCGCAAGACAACCGCGTATCACCCGCAGACCAACGGTTTGACGGAACGACTGAACAAAACCATCGCCGACATGTTATCAATGTACGTAGATGTCCAGCACAAAACGTGGGATCAGGTGCTACCGTACGTAACATTTGCGTACAACACTGCCACTCAGGAAACAACGCGCTTTACACCATTTCGTCTTGTCTACGGACGTGAAGTTCAGACCATGTTAGATGCCATGCTCCCACACGACCTCGACGCTTCACTCACCCCTGACGCTGAGGAGCTTACCCAGTTCGCCGAAGAAGCTCGCCAATTAGCACGCCTGCACATCACGCAGCAGCAAGGCACAGACGCACGGCGCTACAATCTTCGCCATCGACATGTGCAATACCGCCCGGGCGATCACGTTTGGGTGTGGACTCCGGTTCGCCGCAAAGGGTTGTCCGAGAAGCTGATGAGTCACTACTTCGGACCCTACAAAGTGTTGCGCCGTATTAGTGACGTCAACTACGAGGTTGTTCCGGATGGCGTTATGTCGCCACATCGTCGAAAGCACCACTCCGAGATTGTGCACGTTGTACGACTGAAGCCTTATTTTACGCGTTAGGATGAGAGAACTTCGGCCTTAGTCATTTTTCATCTTCCGTCCACTTCCTGTTAGTTTTTTTTTATTTTATTCGGCTGTGCCTGTCAAAACTCTTGTGCATCGGGACGATGCCGTTTTCAAGGGGGGAATAATGCCACCGGGACATGCGCGGCGGGCGCGAGCCAGCATGGACACAAAGAAAGAAAAGGAAGAAGTTGTTTTTGGCTCAGCGCGCGCCCCAGTCGGAGCCATCTTGCTCAGCTAGCAGTTCTTGCCTACCTGACGGTGCGGTCTCTGCTATCATAGTCTCTTGTGTGTCACGTGACAATATATATATATATATATGGATATACGGGTGACCGGTGAACGGTTCTCCAGCGCGAGCAGTCGGTACTTTTCAATCAAGAAACTCTCTAGAAGACGTTGCCTGCGTCAACGTTGTCTCTCGCGGGTGAGGGCTCGTTCTCCTTCTTTGCGAGCTGGTAGCGCGTTCATCGAAGAAAGAGCGTTTCGATAGTGAACGCACGCCTTTAGCTCTCTCTGTCTCTCTCTCTCTCTCACAAGACAGCAGATGGAAGAGTGAGAGTAGTATGTGTGTAGCCACCTCACGCCGCCGGGAGGCACGCGCCGAGGGCGAGCGCGGGCCTCCCGGCGGCGTGAGGTGGCTACATACATACTACTACATACATACTACTATAGAGGAGGGAACGACCCACATCCTAAGGAGCTTCACCCCTAAAAGTAGCTTCGCGGACCGCCATTGGACAACTTTGGTTACCGTATGTATGAACTGCAGCGAACGCTTCATCCTTGGTTCTGAGGACGGGAGCACATCGATTGAATGTGCGTGAGTATTTGAACGTGGGGAGAGATGTTTTGTGCTGCAAATGCGCAAAGTAGACAAAGAAAAAGAACAGCTTCGAAGAACAGGATAGAGTGGGCGCTCTCGCTGACAAGCTTCTGTTGACCATAAGCCCAGATTAATGACTATAGAAGCAGGTGCAGTTGGTTGATAGTGGAAACATATAACAAAGTTTTTTTCTTGGTGCTTTCTCTTGCTTTTCGGCCATGATTGCAACTCCGATCCTGTGTTTGACGTGAGGCGTGGCTTGTTGAGAGGTTCCGCGAAATGCCCGCAAATGCGAAATGGTGTCTTTCCGGCATAAAAGCGAGTGGCTTCCGGTTCTCGAAGAGGAAACGCTAGATGGCGATGGTGGTGTCAGCGGGAGACGGGTATCCCCATGAAGGGAACCCCTAAGGTTAACAACAATAGCTAAAGTGCCTGACACGCCACAAGGGTGCGCCGGGACTCTGTCCTATCCCTGAATGGTTCATCAATCTTTGCAGTCCCGTTGATTTTTATGCAACCCTGCTCCCTTGCCATCATTCCCTATTTTGATATCTTGCATTAGCGTCATCCGCTGCATGGGTTGAAGGAGTAAAGCTAGGAGTAGGTTAAGCGGCACCTTTAGGATACCAACACTTGATATCAGGCCCACAAAATTTAGAATATTGTGCTACTGCCCTAACACATTAACCACGCCGATTGCTTACTTTATAGCATATTTTAGAGCCGTGGGCAAAATGCCGAGCAATGGCGTCCCGGAATTGAGCTTACACGTTGTTTAGCTAACTCTTGGAGCTGGTATATTATAAGTGCTGCTTTTGTTGAAGTGTATCGGTGGCATCCAGTGATCTTTTCGTCTATTTGTTTTGATGTTTTTTTTTGATAGGCCGTAAATTTTTTGTGTTTTAGCACAAACGTGTTTAGGCCGCGCTCCACCAAGTATTGACTGACGTCGCTTACGTCTCGGAAGTGACGTCAATGATTTTGCACCTTTGTTTGTCACATGCGTGTGTAGAGGAGACCTGTGGGGAGAGCTGTTGCAGTCGCCCCAGTGTCTGCTACAAAGCACGAACGATTGCTCTGTTGGAAAGTTCGTTTGAAGAACTGGTGCATGACTTAGAGTACGTCGTAATTTACTATAGGAGAGCTCGGCAGAGCGATCTCGAGATCACAGCATCCATTCGCGTCTGACTTGTGTTTAGAAGAAATGATTATGATTTAGCGCGATGGTCGTACGTTACTATGGGACGGCCGTTACAGTTGTCCGAGAAGTTCGGATAGTAGCTTGCTGTGTGCGGGTAGAACAAATGTGTAGGATTTAGCGTAATGTCGCACGCTACTTTGAAAGCTGTTCCAGCAGCCTCAGAAGATACTTTAATACTAGCTCCATGGCCATGAGAGAGCACTTCCACATAGGAGCCAAGGCACATGGAGTGGCTTGTCGACTTGTAATTCCGCGCACCCATCAAAACCCTATGTGTTGATTTTGTCAACAGATTGTTTCTAGGAATCATCCGATTTTCTTTTTCGCATGATATTTCAGTGGCCGTGCACCCGCTGCATATTCTGTTTATCTGACACTCCGTGATGTGCCAGATCGAAAGAAGCTAACTCTGTAACAGGCTAGTGACCCTCGACAAGCTGCGCACTGGGAACGCTGCCACATACCAGGACCACGCACCAATTTTCCAAGTGAACCTGGAGGAATGCCACTTAAGGACTTGTTACCTCATGGATCGTTCCGCAAAAAAAATAAATAAAGTTCAAATTCGTTAGGTATTAGCGGAGTTACAGCATCAAGTTGGAGAAGAGTTTCTCCGTCCGAGAGCAGTTAGATCTCCTTTTGACACGACCAGCGTTCGCCGCTGTGGTTTAGTGGTTATGGTGTTCGACTTCAACCCCAAAAGGACACGGGTTCTATCCCGGCCCTGGCCGTACACGGGCCTCTCGATAAAATGCCAGAGGCTCGTGTACTGTGCGTCGTCAGCGGTACACCCTCTCTGTCTCTACCGTCGTGCATCAAAAGTAAATACACCATAACGCGAAAGAAGAGCACACAACATGTGCGTGCTAAATGTATAGATAATCCTCATTAAACCCCAACATCTTGACATGCCTGGCTCTGTTGTGTTTGCGCGCTGACCGCAAGCCGGCTATCCTTAAATAATGGCGGTCAGACAGCCTTTCGTACACGCGCTGCGCGTCGGGCCATTGGCGGGGATTACCTGCCCAAATCCCCTAGTCCGAAGAAAAAGCGCAGCGTGAGATCTTTCCTGGCTCTCTTTTGCTTCTCGCTTTATTTGTTTTTACTTTAATTTCGGTAGTTCTTCCCGAAAACCGCGGCTTACATTCCTCTCGCGAAGCGGCTTTCCATGTTCCTGTTCACTTTGCTGCGTTTCTCTTTTCGCATCTGTGCTTGAGCGTGCAGCAAGGTCTTTACCTCTTGCGTTCAGAAAGGAACGAATGGACCGTCTGTGGAGCAAGGAGAAGGACAGTGGCATCCGCAAAATAAAAAAAAAAAAAGACGGGGGGGGGGGGGGGCAGGTCGGGGAATCAACGCACACAGAATACAACTGCCGACATTCTTTTGGAGATCCTTATGGTCCACCCATGGTCCATTTGTTGCGCTAAGCTCTTGACGCAACCGCCATCCCGAACACAACAGTTTAGGTTAAGCTCTCTGGACCTCGTTGCGGTTTGTTTTTTCTTTTTTGTTACGCACTTTTTATATATTTCCTTTTACGGTGCGGTTGCTCCTAGCAAGCCATGTGAAAGACATTGGGAGTAAAATCAGGGAAGAGACAAAGCCAGGCAGGAAGCAAAATAGAGCATTGCAGACGGTCACGCGGTCAGGACTGTTTGCCGACGGGTTTGATGGTCAGTTCGTATTGAGGACTTCCATTGTTTGCCAAGCACTACACCTGTCGCGCAAGACAAACTGTGGGGAGAAGGCTCGAAGATGGTAACTCAAGATAAGCGTCCAACGAGGCAGAGGACAACACACTAATCTTGTAATATTATATACAACATCGTCCTTTGCTTACCTCTTAGACCTAGAAGAGGCAATCAACGTCAGACGCTAAGTCTAGTGAAGCCCCGTGTCTCTTTGATTTATTTTCAATGAAGGAAACGTTCGTTTCTCGGCGAAAGCTAGTGTTGTGGCACCATACTGCAGCGAGTCTTACGAGTTTGCCAGTTATCTTCTTCATGTACCCGTGTACATGAAGAAAATAGACGAAGTGCATTTTCTTCATGTACCCTTCATGTACCTTTTCTCAGCTCAGGGTAGCAAGCCAAACTTCCTTGCCATTACTTTCACAGCCTGTTTCCCTCTCTTCCTTGTCACATTTTGGCAACATTTCCTTCTTGTTATTTCCCCCGCAACGTTCCTCACTACGCTTTTTGGATGCCCTGGACGAATGTTTGCTCCGAGTTGGCGTAGCCTCTTCAATGATAAATTTTGTAGAAGCATAGAAACAAAACGATCGCGGACACTGCGAAGTTACAGCATTTATTCTTCATTTACAATCCACGTCGTACCCCGAAGGACGTAAGTACGATACCAGCTGCTTTTGGGCGGGTCACAATTGTACGAACATAACGGATACGTCACGACAACACTAACTTCACACCTTTGCCAATTAGGTCATAACTACCGACGAAATAGCAGCCTTGCTGTCTGGATCGAACTTCGAGACCCGTGTACTGTAGGATGTCAGTGACGTTAAAGAAGGCCAGGTGGTCGAAATTTTCGGAGCTCCCCACTACGGTGCCTCTTATAATCAAATCGTCGTTTAGGGGCGTAGACCCCCACAAATCAATGAATCAACGATTGACAAGGTTTGCTCTAGGAGGAAGCTGGAAATGAATGGACGCGTGTGACCTGATTGATACCGCCACTTTCGCTCTCGCAGACCCTGTACAAGATGGAACGTGGCATACCAAGCGTTGAACATATGCGGCTATATATATGGCAGATGTCAGTGCCATATATACGGTATATCAGGCACTGGGCACACACATGCCATTAAATCTAGACATGCTTGATCCAGAAAATATCAGTGGAGCGCTTTTCCACAGCACATACGACGTGGTTTACCAGTGATTTCTTGATATGTAAATGTGATAGATTGTGAAATCACGCGAAGTGACGTCAGTGGGCAACGAGAGAGCATGCGCCAGTTTTGTGCCTGTTTTCTGTTATCACCAAGTGGGCTGATACCTATCACCGCCTTAGCTATATAAGCAGTGTCCTTCTTGCAATAAATGCTTTTTTGTGTTCCGTGTCGTTGCGACTCACGCGTGAGTTCATTACAGTGGCGACGAGGCACGGTCTAACCCGTGCGTGGGCCGGGGTTTTCAGGCAGCATGGCAGCCGGTAGTCGCATTCGTGAGTTCGACCTCAGTGAAAATTCGTCTTGGGTCGAGTATGTCGAGCGCATTGAGTTATATTGTGCAGCGAGCAAGCTCACAACGGATGAGGACAAGCGAGCGGTGTTGCTCAGCTGCTGTGGCCCAGAGACGTACTCCCTCATAGCCACTCTCGTGAAGCCATCGCGACCGCCGAACGTGGACTACCAAGTCATCGTTGATGCACTAAAGAAGCACGTCAACCCGAAGCCATCAGAACTGTACGCGAGGTACGTCTTTTCTAAGCGAGACCAGCAAGAGGGGGAAGGCGTAGCCGACTATATCACCGCTCTGCGCAAGCTGTCCGAGAACTGTGGATTTGGCGGAACGAAATTTCCATTAGAGGAAATGTTGCGCGACCGGCTGGTTTTTGGAATCTCGGACAATGTGGTGCAACAACGATTGTTGGCGGAAAAAAATCTGACGTTCGACACGGCATATGAATTGGCAATCACGGCAGAAGCAGCTGTCAAGCAGCAAAAAGTAATGCGGAGCAATGCACAGGAGCCCGAATTCCACCAAGAGTTGACGTCGAAAGTAGAAATGGAAGCCAACAAGAAGCAACAAGACAGGCAGAGGGTTTGTTTCCGCTGTTTGGGAGCGCATGCAGGATGGCGTTGCAGATACAAAGATTCGGTGTGTTTCAACTGCGACGGAAAGGGGCATTTAGCAAAAGCATGTCGAAGAAAGTCAGCGGAGGTGGAAGCGCAGCTTGAGGACAGAAAAAAATCCGCGAAGAGCGAGTATGACGATTTGCTCAGTATCAGCCAAGTAAAAAGCTGGACGCCAAAGTACGTCATCACTGTAGAGATTGGAAATGAAATCGTGCCGATGGAAGTAGATTCTGGAGCTGCCAGGTCGATTATCAGTATGAACGAATTTCGAAAGTTGCAAGTGGCGAAGCGGATCAAGCTAGAAAAGTGCGACACGCAACTGGTGACCTGGACAAAGGAAGGTCTGGACGTGCTGGGAAAAGCGTCTGTGCCCGTGAAGTTCAAAGACCGAAAATTTCAGCTGCCGCTACTAGTACTGAAGAACGACGGGAACACTCTACTGGGCCGAAATTGGTTCCAGCCATTGGGAATCCGCCTAACAGATCTTCATAGCATAAATGTCGGACCTCAAGCGATAGTGGAAAAATTCGCTGACGTGTTCAGTGAAACATTTCCAGGCGCAAATCTGCCACGCATCCACATCGAACTAAAGGAGGCCGCCCAAGCCCGGTTCCTGAAGTGCCGCAGCATTCCGTTTGCCATGAAGGATGAAGTAGTGGCTGAGTTAAATCGCTTGGAGGAACTGGGAATTCTAAAACCCACCCAATATTCAGATTGGGCAACGCCAATCGTCGTGGTGCGGAAGAAGGACGGCTCCCTACGAATATGCGGGGATTATAGAAGCACTGTGAACCAGGCCGTAAAAAGTAATGTATACCCGTTACCAACAAGCAAAGAACTGTTTGCCCGATTAGGAAGGGGGCGTGTTTTTTCCAAACTCGACCTAACGCAGGCCTATCAGCAACTATTAGTGGATGAAGAAACGGCGGAGTTGCTCACGATAAATACCGTGCAAGGGCTGTACAAAGTTTGTCGGCTGCCGTTCGGCGTGTCCGTTGCTCCTGGGGTTTTCCAAAGAACCATGGACATGGTGCTGGCCGGAATGCCGCAAGTAGCGGTATATCTGGATGACATCCTGATTGCCAGCGAGTCTATCGAGGAACATGAACGGATGCTTGCCGAGGTCCTCAGCCGATTGTCCAAAACCGGGCTCAGAGTTCAAGCAGGGAAGTGCGAATTTAAGGAGAGCCTTGAGTTTCTGGGGCATCGAATTGACGCTAGGGGCATCTACCCCTCGAAGGCCAAGGTTGAGGCGATCCACCAGGTTCCTGCTCCGAAGAACAAAAAGGAACTGCAAGCCTTTTTGGGTATGATCAATTTTTATAATCGTTTTTTGAAGGGCAGGACAGAAGTAGCTGCAAAATTGTATCGTTTGTTGGATAACAACGTACCATGGAACTGGAGTTCAGAGCACATGGAAGCGTTCGAGAGCCTGAAGAAGTTGCTGACCTCTAACTCGTTACTGGTGCATTTTAAACCTGATGCCCCATTAGTGTTGTCATGCGACGCGTCATCTGTGGGAGTGGGGGCAGTTTTGGCTCACCGGGACAACGAAGGAAATGAGCAGCCTGTGGCTTATGCGTCTAGAACATTATCTAAGGCCGAGCGTAATTATGCTCAGATCGACCGTGAAGCTCTTGCCGTGGTTTTTGGGGTGCGACATTTCCACCAGTACCTTTATGGGCGAAATTTTCTTATTCTCACGGATCACAAGCCCTTGCTAGGAATTTTTCAGCGGAAAACGCAAATTCCGGCGGTTCTTTCGCCACGCATGTTACGGTGGACTCTGATGCTATCAGCCTACGAATACGTGCTCGATTACAGGAAAACGCAGGACCATGGAAACGCAGATTGCCTGAGTAGGTTGCCGGCTCCCCTAACCCGACAGGAGACTGAAGCACCGGGTGACATACTCCTACTGGAAGCTGTGGAGTACCCTCCAGTGAGCGCACGAGAAGTGGCAGCGTACACCAGCAGTGATCCCCAACTGTCCCAAGTGAAGAAATGGATCCTGGAGGGTTGGCCACGCGAGCGAGTAGCCCCGCAGTATTCTGCGTATGAGGTGAGACAAAACGAGTTGTCCGTGCATCGCGACTGTGTGCTCTGGGGAAGCCGCGTAGTAATTCCTGAGGCATTGCTGAAAGAAGTGTTAAGTCTTATGCACGCTAACCATCCAGGAGTGACTGCCATGAAGGCAATTGCGAGGTCGTACGTGTGGTGGCCTCATATGGACAGAAGGATAGAAGAGCTAGTCAGATGCTGCCTGCCGTGCCAGGTAAACAGGCAGAGTGAACCAAAGACACCAACGCATTTCTGGACTAAGCCAGAACGACCTTGGAGTAGAATCCACGTGGATTTCGCAGGACCGATCCAAGGCGTGCATTTTCTGGTGGTGGTAGACGCCCTCTCGAACTGGGCTGAAGTCGAAGTTATGCAGTCTCTTCATTCAGCTGCGGTAATTGAAAAATTCCGCAAGATGTTCGCAGCGTATGGATTACCCGACCTGGTTGTGTCTGATAATGGCACCGCTTTTGCCAGCAGGGAAACTCAAGATTTCCTTAAACGAAATGGTATTCGCTATATGTATACCGCGCCGTACCATCCGTCAAGTAACGGAAGGGCGGAGCGGATGGTACGGGAACTGAAATTTTCATTACGAAAACAGAGACAGGGCACCGTACTATGCAAGGTTTCACGTTTTTTGTTCAAACAGCACTCTACGCCACACTCACCGGCAAATCGCCTGCAGAAGTCATGCTGGGTCGGAACTTCAGGACCGCCATATCGACCCTTCAACGGGACGAGGGTGAAGCCAGATGCCTGCTGCCGCCTCCACAACGTGGGTTCCTGCCGGGTGATACTGTGTACGCGAGAAACTTCCGGCCCGGCCCCAAGTGGGTTCCTGGCCGTGTGTTGCGACGTTTGGGCCACATCATGTACGAGCTGCGGACTGCAGACGGTACTGTGCACCGACGCCACCGGGACCACGTGCGCCGCGCATGGCACTGTGAGCCCGGAGGCCATGAAACGTCGCCCTCTTTTGCTCTCCCGGATACACCAAGCCCCGCCCTAGGACCTGCCGGGCCTGAGACGCCGCAGCCTCTCAGGCGCTCCACTCGCCAACGTTGCCCAGTGCGACGTTACGGCATCGATGACTAAGGGGGAAGGGATGTGATAGATTGTGAAATCACGCGAAGTGACGTCAGTGGGCAACGAGAGAGCATGCGCCAGTTTTGTGCCTGTTTTCTGTTATCACCAAGTGGGCTGATACCTATCACCGCCTTAGCTATATAAGCAGTGTCCTTCTTGCAATAAATGCTTTTTTGTGTTCCGTGTCGTTGCGACTCACGCGTGAGTTCATTACAGTAAATTTCGAGAAGCGACGACAGCTGCTTCTCTACGTCGTAGCTCATTACGAACCCTCTGTGTTTCGATTCGAAAACGCCGACGTCCGCCGTCTGTTACAGAGATACTCCTGCGAAAAAATCGCAGCAAACAACGCTTTTCTCCGTCCGTGTAAAATGTCCAAGGTGGCTATCACCGCAGATGTCACGTATTTTAGAGGGTGGTGCGCATGGGGTGGATTCTTTGTGCAGAATGTAGTGCACTCCGTATTCAGGCTAGCTAAAGAAAAGTAGGAAAGCCAAATGTAAGCCAAATTGAGCCAAGCCACCGACAGATATGAGAACGCTGACTGCGGGGAATGAGTTGTTCGCCCGAACCGAAGCCGCACGGACATCGAACCGAACTCGCGTACGGTGTGAGCGCTCCCCACCTAATTTGTATATATCGATGTTTGATCTAACAACGTGCTATTCGTAAAGCTGTCGAGGAAGCGGGTGTTCAGGACGATGAGAGAGGGTGCTCCGTTTTTGAAAATTGTTTCCGCACAAAGATTTTTTCCTATTGCCTGGATTACGACTGAAGCCCATCCCTACAACCCCTACGGACCTGCCTATAGCACGGCTGCTCCTTTTCTTTCCCTAGCGTTTTCTTTTCCTTACTTACTGTTACGTTTTGAGAGTAGGAGACAATGAAGGCGTTGCAGTGACTACGTTTAGTAAACACGGCGGGAAAATAGGGCCGGGCCATGGGGAGTGTATGTGTGCTTCCTCGGGTGAACAGGAAGGGGGTTTGGACGCGTGGTGAAGTGTGCGTTTGATAGAGAACGTCATGCGATTGGTCTTCAACTATTTGTGTATCACGTATGGTCCCAATAAAAACACATACAGGTAGAATGCAATTTATTTCATATCGACTTTTCAAAAATCCAATCTGGGAAAATGTTCAGGAATGAGAACTATCGCGACAGATGTAAGCTTGTTGCTGAGATATAAATTTAATAAAGCTGTCGTCTTTCTTCCCCTCTTCTTTAGCACTTTATGGCTGCTTACATTTGAGCGAATCAGCGTACGCACAAAGCATAAAACAAATTGAATGTGAATGCATTTACTGCGCCTTGCTTCCTGCACAGTGTGGTGATGCATCAAGCGTGGCAGATTTGTGAAGGAATTTACAAACCTACTCTTGCATTTCCCGTTATCTTCGAAAGAAATTGTTTCATTTTGTTGAAGCGTCCTTTTAAGCGGGGCACACCATTACTTGAAGCTACAGTGAGTGAGTGAGTGAGTGCACCGCAAACGAGTGTAACGAAAGGAAATACAACACAGCGCACTTTTTCAGCCGTTTTATATTATTTTGCAGAATATGCATAGCTCAAACCTATTACAGCGTGAATCTAGAAGTATGACTAACGTCTTGCTCAGGTAAACTATAGCGAAAGACTTGCAGGAAAAATGGCACGTCAGGGCAATACAGGCGATTCACACGCTGCTGAGTGGATCACGGTGGACCTGCACGTGGAGTGGTGACGTTGCACGGCACACTCGCGTTCCCTCTGTGTTGTAAATAAAAATTACAGCATATCCACGGAGTGTGTGATGATGAGTGGGCGAAGCTCGGGAGGTTCATCGTAGATCGTGGCGAGTTCCGGATTAATTTAGTTAACGCGCACGCTACGAATCCTCATGGTTCAACTATGCACAAGTGAAATCTCCCACCGGCACTTCATTGCAAGATCCAGTGCCTATATATATATATATGGGTTGCCGGTGAACGCTTCTCCAACGCGAGCAGTCGCTATTTCTCAATCAAGAAACTCGCTAGGAGACGCTGCCTGCGCCAACGTTCGGGTGAGGGCGCGTTCTCCTTCTTTGCGAGCTGGTAGAGCGTTCCTCTAAGAAAGAGCGTTTCCATAGCCAACGCGCGCGCTTCGCTCTTTCTCTGTCTCTCTCTCTCTCTCTCTCTCTCTCTCTCTCTGACAAGACAGCAGAGGCACGCGCCGGGAGAGAGAGAGGCACGCGCCGGGAGGCACGCGCCGAGGGCGAGCTCGTGCCTCCCGGCACGCGGGTTACGCCTGACGACTGACGCGGGACAAGGTTAGACTAAGAGGAGCTTCGCCCCTAAAAGTTGTCGTATCCAAAGACCGAAGTTCGTGGAGCGTGAAAGCACGTTCCCAATTATGGCAGTAAACTAAAGCCCCATTAAGGGCACGACTATGTGTCCGGCACGTAGCTACACTCAACGACCCCTTTACCGTCGCATCGCAGTTCTACAGGCATACGGCCTCTGCGATTCGGTCTCCTCCGTACCCTGTTTTCAAGAACTCTCCAGATAGCCGCGGTGACTCGTGATTCCTCCCGCTGAGTGAGCTTCTCAAAGTCCTCTCTGGAGACCCATGAAGCGTGCGTCGATCGTCCGCTTAGACCCGAGCGCTTAGACCCGAGGCTAGCGAGAGAGCACGAATTCAGAAACGATAGGACGGACGCACGCGCGGTGTGATGGGAGAAAACATGGTTGCCACTAAAAGCCTTCACCTCCTCGCACCCTTCGCTTCCTTCTTCTAATTGGATTTATGGCGGAGATAGAAGCCTCATTTTAAGTGTGGCTTCCTCAACGCTACAGGTCTTGGCCGAGGCTTCCAATACCGTCGTCCTTTCCCGCATTGCAGGAAGTCTAGATGTATGCTAACGTGCGTAGAGCAGAGCTGGTCGAGTTAAAGTTCGAAGTTTGGTTGGGAGGGGAGCTTACATATCGCCTCCGTTCAAAGAAGTGAGGTCGTGGTTTCAGGGTTAGAGGTGTAGGCTGTTGATCTCTAATGGCCCCGGAACAAATTGGGAAATGTTTTTGCATTCGGTAATAAGGAGGATACTCGTAAAAGCGTTTCCACGAAGCCGAGTTTTCTGGTCTTTCATGCTACAGGAAGCGGTGAGAGAGCTGCCTGCCTTACGTTAACTTATAATGATGCTCGTTTGTATGCGCAAGTCCGTCGCCGATGTCCAAGGGCCCCCCCCCCGTAGGCAAGGGTCAGCTAGATGGACCGAAAAATTATATGGCTATTTGGCGACTGAGAATTCAGAGTGTGTCGCGTTTTTGTCGACCGAGCAGATTAAGCAGCTCGATGTTTCGAGTTCATTGTGGAGGTACGGATTTGCCAATTGTGGAAGTCACCGCACGTGCTCTAGAACTTCGCACACGGGGCATTTGTGCACCTTTGTCGCGATAAGCGATAATTTCCCACGGTATTTTCCAACGTAAGTTCGGCCTAATGAAAACGTGTTTGTTTGCAGAGCGCGTTATAAAAATTGTCTTACCGCTCGTGGAGCCCATTTTCGATATCTCATATGTGATGCGTGAGATCTTTAGCATCTACCGCTTAAACTCGGGCATCCTGCACGGTAAATAATCAAATATTTTTTATTCAACCTGACTTGCTTTTGTGTATTCAGTTTTCTTGTGCATGTAGAATGCTCGTTACAATGTGCTCACTAATACAGTTGTAGACGGAGCGTTTGAAGAGAGTTATGGAGCCTCTACTGAAACGAGCACCTTTATTCATTCTGTCAGTGTCGGTGGCATCGGCAACACCTTCATGCGCCGTCATGAAGTATGACTATACATCTAGCTTTTTCTCTATGCGCCGAACGCTTTCTCCTCCCTATAGCGCTTTAAAGGAGCCTTCCAGCACTTTTTAAGCGAAAGTTGTATATGGCTAGGAGAAATGAAAACCCGCTCGGCATCTGTGTCACAAGCGGTCTCCATTGGCTGTGCTATCAGTTACGTCGTTCTGAGCGTCGTACCCAAGCTCGCGCGCCATTGGCTGGGCCGTGAGTGACGTCGTCCATCCCGTCGCAGCCGTGGCGCCGAGCATGCGCGCATCAGTTTCGACTGAGAGCTTCCCCATGGGTAAGGCGGGCGGATCCTGCAAACCAAGCAGCCGAGTTAGGTCGCGATGTCAAACGCTTGCAACAACGGCGCGCCGAAGAAGCGGCGTTGCGGGCAGAACAGCGTCGAGGTGATGATTACGGGAGCGCGTTTGCCGGGGCGAACGCCCGCTTTCGGCGAGAGTTTCTCCAGCGGCACTTTGGCTTCGGGGCCGCAAATTTCAGCTTCGCTGGTTAACCATTTGTACGGAGTGCTTGGGCGGTGATTTTTTATACAAAGTCAGAAAGTGGTGCTGATCAGTCGCGCAGGCTCCTGTGAATATTTGAGCCAAATATTATTGCGCTGCATGCGCAATAGAATCTGCCGTTTCGCTTCAAGCGCAGCTGGAAGGCGCCCCCTCTCAACTGAACAAAAGACGTCACTGGGACACGTACGCACTTGGCTGAGGTTGGAATAGGAAAGCACGCTGTTTTCTTGTTATTTATTTATTTATATATTTATTTTTGTTCGCGGTGCTAAATCCAACATACGAGTGCTAGGAGTTCGACATGCACATATCCTAGTTAGAGCACGCGCATGACAACACTTGTGCAATGGCCACAACGAACACGCATAATTATAATCCCAAGGCTAGTGCACATTGCACCCCTAAGACGAGAATGCGGCTCCGTTGTGAACTGAACTCTTAAAGAAAGCTCGATGTGAACGCTGCGAAAGTTGTGACATTAATTTTCGCGCACTACCAGATAATGTAATCTTAGCATTTGCGAGCATTATTTTTGTGTAATCATGAACTGGTGGACTCCAGCGAAGAGCCAAGGCTTTCATTTAAAAGGAGCAGTGTAAGAGAAAGCAACGCCGAGGCGCCGAAGAAGGCAGCCATTCCTTGTTAAGAATTACAGTTCAAAGAATTGAGACCATAGCGATCGTAAAATGTAAACATCCGTCCGGGACCCATTAATAACGGCACCGCTACCTCAATCCCACAACCGAAACTAAACATTGCATCCGACCCCGCGTACTCCCAGCCCTCCCTCCGCACTTCCCGCTTTTCTTATAACCTCCCCCTGCTCTCGTAACTTTCTCTATCCTCATCCCCATTTTTTCCCTACTGGCACGTGACAACAAAGGCACAGCAGGAGACCCCATCGAAACACCGCCGCTCCTGCCACGAGGGGGCAGTGGACGCGCTATTTCGTCGACACCGTTCTCAAAGAGGCCGGGAGTTATAAAGTGTTTGACGCACGGCTCTCGTGTGGGGTGCAGCGCTTTTTTTATTTTTTATTTTTGTTTTTGCTGCCTCTATTTTCCTCTCATCTCAATTCCCACCTTTCACACTTCGTTCCTCTCCGTGCATTCTTAGACTTGTGTCCATCGACAACCGTGCAAGGAAAGAAGTGTCCACGTCTTCAAAAAAGAACACCGGCACTCGTGCTACCTTTTTTCAACTCCACCCTTCTTCCCTGCTAATTCCTCGATTTTTTCTCGCGGCAGCTTGGAGCACCGGCAGTGTTCGCCACAGAGGGACAGAGAGAAAGGGAGAGAGTTACGATAATGTCAAAGCAATCACTCACATCGTTTCATTTTTCATTGACTCTACTTTTCCCTTTGTCCCACTTTTTGTTTTATTAAGACATGGCTATTATTAGGTTCCTGATTCGGAGCCATTGTCCTTTTCTTGTGTGTGTGTGAGAACAGGAACTGTGTATGTTTATCCAATGTTCCGCATACACGCGCTTCTCCTTGCGCAACGTTGAGGCTCTGCCTATCGCTGTACTTGCACGTGCGCCCATGCTGACGTCTCGTGTATGAGCACTTGCTTCTTGCTACGTCTAACCAGGTTCACTTAACAGCGCTTGTCAATCCGTTGCTTATCGCTTGAAAGACCCATTGTAAGCGTCAAACCCAGACAGGTCTTTGTTGGCTGGCGAAATTAAAAAAATTTAAAAATGGGGTCAAGTGGGCTTCGTGCGCCAGTGGTTCGGTTGAAATAAGGCCGATTGACCGGCTACGCATGAGGATGTTTGTGTTCTCACTCCATGTACGAACAATGCATGTGGAACGGATGTATTGGCACGTGGCTGTTAGCAGTAGGTACTGAACGCCGCTCGTCCTGTACTCAGCAGTACTGCCGCTATTCATCAAGGGAACAAAGAAAGGAAGAAAGAAACGTGGAGAAATTGTGTCTTCGCTTGCCTTTAACCCCTTCCGCGTACAGTCGTTCAGCGTTGTCAGCGAACGATGAATTCGATTTCTCTGTGTTTTTGCACGCAGCGTGTCAGGCATCAATTACGTGGGATTACATCGCCACGTCAGTTAGGGTTTCAGCGGTTTGTGAACTACAGTCAAACACCTACAGTCAGACGCCGATGAAGAGTAGCCGAGGGAAAGCATTTACGTATGATTCAGCTCGAGGACATACGACGGAGTACTGTTACGTGTCACGAACGAAATGCCGCCCGTAAAAATTCATCCAATTCCTTCCTTCTTTAGGAAAAAGAGTATGCAATATATGTGAATTTCAAATAAATCAAAGAAATCTGCGGCACGAAGCCACTTCTCTTATACCCAGGGCGGTAAGCAGAAAAAACATACAACAAAAAGCATTCGCAGGACATCCAAGAGAAAGTTATCAGTCGTACCCGGAATACAGAAGCTGACAAGCCGTTCAACTTCCTTCCCGAGGCCCCTACTTATCCCAAATGTCTAACAAGCGTCACGAACAAGACTATTAGTACACCTCCTTTACGTTATAAAAGCTCGCGTGCTCGAAAGCACAGCAAAATATCAGTAAAAGAATCAGTGAGAAACATTTATCGCAGGACCATTTAGACGTCAACGAGCGTGTGAGTATTGACGAAACGGTGCGCGCAGTAAAGACGCGTACGTAAAGGAAAAACACTCAGGCCGCGTTGATGCAGCTCTTCATGTTTTACGGAATAACTGCAGGAGGGAGAACCCCTGTTGACGAGGGACTCCCATTAAACAATGGCAAACCATACTTTTGTTCTAGTTTACTACTTTACAGTGGCAAGGGCCTTGCGTGCTGGCCACCCAGGCACGTGACTATGCGTCGCGTGCGCCGTATCCTCCGCGATTACACCGACGGTCATGAGGAATGACTGTAGGTGTCATTTATCTTACGCTATTGAAAATTGAGGAGACTCCGTTAACCCTCTACCACCCTCCTTCGCAGGCCCGTATTCGTGAATGTTTGCGCTGCGACCCAATTTCATGTATCTGTATGCGTCTCTATTTTAGACAGACTCCATTCATTCCCTTCCTATGCGGGTGGCTTTTCTGTAAGCCCTGACGGGCTGCCCCGACTTCCCGATCCCCTCCTCAGCTCATTTTTCTTTAAGTTCTTTCAAAGCATATTGGAGGGGCTGTAAGTGCGGAAGCGTTCTCGTCGGGAACGCTGTTCTAAAATCTCTAAACCTGTTGAAATGCTATTTTGTGTTTTTTAGTAAAAGGTGTCGCAGATGCTCTTTGTTTTAAAGGCAAGCATGGGAACCGTCCTGAGGTAGGCGTATTTAATTCCCCTGCACTTGCCCTTTTAAAGTCGTTGATCGGACATAGGAGTTATTTTAGCTTTATGGAATGTGTGGGAAAAAATGTCGAAATCATTGATCGGGCTTTAAGTGCAAAAAGACAAGATATGATTATCAGTCCCACTGTAGAGGAGGGCGGAGGGGCATTTTTGGCTCCCTGGCGCTATTTAACGCGCGCCGACAATGTACAACCCATGGTCCTTTATCGCTTCGCCTCCGTCGAAATGCAGCCACCCAGAAAATAAATAAATACAGATGCGTTATAAAATATGTTTCAGTTAAGTAGCTGCGAGCAGATGGAACGCATACCGCCTATCTCCACGCATCCATCTTATTTTGTAATTTAAAGAACCATGGATCTTTATATTACCTCCGTAAATGCAGCACCATTTCACTTTGTCTAAATTGGTTATAAAGTTACTATCGCCTATGACAAGCGATGCTCGGGATCCTCGACAGCGAATGGAATTCCCCTTGAAAAGAAGCCGTTTTATCTTGAACTGTTTCATCTAGAAAATACACCATATCCCGCTAAAGGGGACCATGAGGCGATGCAAAGCAGCACGGGGAGTGCACACTGCGTTTGCCCTCCACTACGGCCTTTCTCTCCTCTCTATCTCTTTCAATCCCTTTCCCCCAACCCCACGGACGCTTAGCCGTGCTCCCTACATGGGCTGCAGAAATTAGCGTCCTTTCCTAACCGAACCACAATCATCATCATCATCATCATCATCATCACTAGGTGTCGCGTTTGCATCGGTTTGACGCTAGCAGACGCTGCCTGCATCAGCGTTGTCTCTCGCGGGCGAGGGTGCGTTCTCGTTCCTTGCGAGCTGGTAAAGCGTTCATGGAAGAAAGAGCGTTGCCATAGTTAACGCGCGCCGTTCGGAGAGGAGAGGAGGAATGCCTATAGGAGAGGAGATGAGACAAGGAGAGGAGGGGGAGGAGGATGCGCATGCGCAGTGCGGGTGTGGACTCCACACGGTGGATGAATGGATGGAGGGAGGGAGTGACATAGCCCCGACCATAAGCTGCTTCGCATCTAAAAAAATAACATTGCACGTATGCTTGATTACAAGTAATATGTATTTCTTTCCCCCTTTGTTATCTCCAGCGGTTAATGTTCTTATATGGCCGCATGTCTTATTATGTCACTTGCTTTACTTTTCAAACGCGCCGTCCTGTGTTAGTTTCTAATGTACAACCATTTTTGTTAACATTTTTTCTCCACTCCTGCTATTGCCCAGTGTAAGGGCTCGCAGTATCTGTAAATAAAGAAAGAAATAAACTTGGGAGGTTGATTTTGTCTAACGTTGTTGCTAGCCGCCATTAAATAACGCCGAGGTAGTTGACGTGAGCAGCCTAGGTGGCAGTTTATTAGGTGGTAGTGCATTACTAGCCTAGGTGGCGCATTAGGTTGGGACTAGTGTTGTATATACTGCACCACCCACTGAAGAAAGGTAGACTCCCGTAAATACCGCGGTAACACAGGGAACTGTGTGTCGCGACGACGCATTTAAGCGCGTTGGGCTGCTGATGGTCCCATGAAAGCTCTCTGATACAGATACACAGAAGTGAACATGTTTAGAACCAAAGGTAAGCGATTCATAGTACATCGTACTCTACTATGGGAGATCTTCGTAAGGTTGTCCCTATAGAAGGTACGAAGACCGGAAACTCCTCTATCAAAGGGAAGCTTATTGAACCAATACAAGAGAGCACTACTAGAACTAATACATTACATGCTTGTAACTAGCGTCGGTAGCAATTATACAAACGCTACGCGCAGTGCCCTATTAAATCCTAAGGCGCTTTTACACACCAAAGTGTCCATATAACAGGCAACACGATTTACTGAAAATCTTGTCACAAGAAATGTCTTTAAAAGAAGAGGCGGACGATTTAGGAGTACATAATACCTGCCAGTACTGACTTACGGATCAGAAACCTGGAGAATTACAAAGAAGCTAGAGAGGAAGTTAAGAACCGCGCAGCGGGCGATGGAACGGAAAATGATAGGCGTTACACTAAGGGATAGGAAGACAGCCGAGTGGGTCAGAGAACAAACGGGGGTCGCCGACATAATGAACGATATTAAGAAGAAAAAATGGACATGGGCAGGCCACGTGATGAGAAGGCTAGATAACCGATGGACAGTTAGAACGACGGAATGGATACCAAGAGAGGGTAAGCGCAGCCGTGGGCGGCAGAGAGTAAGATGGGGGGACGAAATCAAGAAATTCGCAGGCATCAAATGGAATCAGCTCGCGCAGGACAGGCAAGGATGGCGAGGATTGGGAGAGGCCTTCGTCCTGCAGTGGACATAAAATTGGCTGATGATGATGATGATGATGATGATGAATACTCTGCTACGGGAATGCTCGGTAGAGCTGTCTGCGAGTGTGTGTATAACAAATGTGTGCGACTTACGGCGATAGTGCACCCTACTATGGAAGAGCTCCTGAAGTTGGTACAGAAATGTTTGGCACTTAACAAGCCTCGCATGCCACTACAAGAAATATCTTTAGAACAAATGGTGAATGGTGATTGTGGTTTCGTTAAGGAAAGGACGCTTATATCTGCAGTTCCGAAAGGAGCGTCCGCCGGGCGAATGAAAGAGATAGAAAGGAGAGAAAAGCCGTAGTGGCGCCTCCACAAGTTTTGGCCGCCTGAAGTTAACATTTCAGAGCACATCTATGAGAGAGCTCAGAAGGCAAGCTAATGAGAGCACGAGCAGTAGCGAGCACTAATTTTAAATATTCAGTACCTCTACTGCCACAGCAGGGAGAGCTATGTGAAATACGGAGCGCTGATCCGCCTGCGTTAACCTTGTGTTTCTGTCGTGCTGTTCGTCGGCATTCTTGAAATATTTTCGTTTAATTTCATCTCATTATGCGATTATTGACCCCTAACGTGTGCCTTTTATTTGGATATACTAATCTGTCTTATTTTACAGTTGATAATCCGGATCCTACTTAATCGGTTTGGATCAGTTATAAGGACTGCCTTGGCCCCTTTTGCCGCAGCTTATTTCTGAGTCTGAGCACGATGACATGACAGCCCGGGTTCCTGATATGCTCCGCGCTTAGAAGACGTCCACATTCTTTCAGCGTCCTTCTCTGTAGAATACTAAAATTACATTTGAGTTTCCTTCTAACAGAATTACATTTTCTCGTACATTCAAATTACAATCTTAGCTATGGTGCGCGCAGGTTTTACTTAAGTAATATTTTACTCTTTATGACGAATTTTACATTGATAATTAAATTTTGTTCTAAAGTGCCTCCTTCATAACGGATGGCTTGCGTGTTCAAGTGCTTCGAGAAATACGGCGGCAGAGGACCATTTCCGCCGTTCATTTTTTGTGAGCCACGACGTCTTTAACGACATCGCTTAAGATGTGGAGCACTGGTCACAGTGGTACGTAATGTGTGATTACGTGTGTTAAACGCGAGGGATTTCTTGCTGAACTTAAGTCATTTTGACGCCGTATCTATCTATCTATCTATCTATCTATCTATCTATCTATCTATCTATCTATCTATCTATCTATCTATCTATCTATCTATCTATCTATCTATCTATCTATCTAATCGTCGGACAAGAAGTGAGCAAACTCCCTTCTTGTTGGATGTTTTCAATGACAACGACCACAATAACAAAAACTACGATGGCGATGTTGATGATAATGATAGTATGAATGGAACTGTATCGTGAAAATGAAACTCCGACGGTCTAATGTAATAACGTGCCGCGGTAGTACAAATGCCAAAGCTGATGATGTGTACAGAAATCAAATGGGCAGTAACCACACAATTCCTTATGAACGCGCCTATATGGCCCGAAATTTTGAAAAGAAATCCATTCGGGAGCTTGACGTATCTTCGTAGATGTATAGCACCGCATCATACCTTAGATTTTCTAGGGAATGAATGGCGTGAACGTCGCGCGTATGCTTTTCCCTGAACTTCTTTACGTCTTTAATTAGTCGACATAGGTTCACTAGGAAGCCCTCTTTCGGCGTATTTTCTAAAATTAACTCGATACCTGGCCTTTGAAGAAATCCAGGATCAGAATGAAAGAAGACTAGTCTTTTTCTACAGTGGCGCATCTCCGTAGAGTGGTGCTCCTTTAAAGCTCCGGTGAACCTTTTTTGAGTGAGCAGGATTAACAACGTCCTCGTTCAAGATTTTTTGTTGTCACTGTTTAACTCGATGTGAAAGAGGAATCACACTTTTAGACACATATGACGTACAGGGACAAATCAACAGATATAAGACGCTGTGTTCAGCAGTTGTTTGTTGGTTCGTACGTGCGTGTAAATGTCCAGCATGGCGCTGCGTTGGCAATTACTCTTAGTGACAATATAACCTTTTCTAACAGTTTTTTTTCTTTAGAACCTAATTTGGCAGCAGTTCCAGCAGCGAGCGAATGGACGACAATACCATTGAACTGCAATTCGTCATTTCACGACTTCAAGTGTTGTTTACGATACAGTTCTAGTAATTACACAACACTGGTTACACTCATAGCCATAGGCTAGTAGGGGGTTTAGCGGAAGAAAATATTTAAGCACAGCAACAATTTACAAAAGAAGCCAAGCATAATACAATTAAAAATCTCATTAAGGAAAAGCAACAAAAATAAATAAAAGATTTCATTAGGATTTTAGATGATGTAGCGCATAAAAGCATCTGCAAGATAGCACATACAGAAGTGTACCCAGTGTGACAGTGGTTTCACCACATACATTAATTATAGAAGTAAAATCAAATGTAAGTGAAACATCAGATATATAGGTAAATTGTGCTCCATCTCCGAGGACAGAGAGGCACGCTTCTGGAAAAAGAGATCCTCCCTGAAGTTGCCTTGACGTGCTTCTGCAGAGCTGTTCTAGTGATCGCTGAGTAAACTCCCCGCAAACCCCATCTGCCCCGCTCCTCAGTGATTGGTCTCTCTGTGATATTTCTTATCCTCCTTGGCCGATGAGCCGATATCCCATCATGGGATGCCTATCACCACCCACCCCCTCCCGTCACATTAATTTCCCCGTCTATTTTTGTTTCTCTTTGAGGGTATGAGGGAGAAAAAGTAATGGCTTTGCAAGGTTCTTTGCGCCTTAAAAGACGTAACTGAAGCGCTGCAAAATTATAGCGAAATACAAATGATACTAGTAGCACATGAGTTTCAGTAGGTTACGTATAAGCCTGGTTACTAGCGTTATCTTACCTTTAATTCGACGTCATCAACTTGTAATCCCTATCTGTTTACCGATCCATGCGTGCGGTCGTTGAAGCTTTATTTCGTCGTAGCTCTGTGCTTTCAGTGCTCTACGTCCCTCTTTCTCACTTTCTCTCTCTCTCTTTCTTCCGCGTACATTTACGCTAGCCATAAGTCACCGAATCTCTTCTTAGCGGTGGTGCAATCAAATAGGACCTGTGAACCAGACCGAAGCCCCAGCCGCTGTGACGTCACTACCGGAAAGCGAACCTGCTAACGTTGGCGTTATTGCGTGAACGTGTACGATGCATGAAATGTGTATTGGCAGTAACTGCGGTCGTAATTGAGAAATGATAGGTCGCTCCTGGCTCCACGTTTAACTACGACTCCGGTTTTGATCGGGTCGTTAAGACCCTCGACATAGAGCCTTGGAACGGTGGTTGTGGCATTGGAAAATTTTGCTCGTAAAACGTTGCCGTGAATGCGGTAATACCTTTCGTAGGCTTTTCGCCCCCTGCCTGAACCAGAGTTTAGCTACAGGCGACGGTCATAAAGCACGGAGGATGACAGCTTTGAACGGAACCCGAAAATGGCTTGTAATAAAATGCGCACCGTATGACTAAGGACACACCGGGATGCAGCAATGAAACGACTATCTTGAAAGGCTCTATCCGACGCCCTCAGAGGTTTGCTTGAACTCTTCCAGGTGAAATGAACGACGGGAAGAATACGAAGTGATACGCATTGGAGGACATGCCTGGTGTTAAGTGTGCCCTACCCGAACATGGTGCGCATATTTCGACATGCGAGCGGACTTCGATAGCTAGCCGTAGACCTAACGGAAATAACTTGCAACAAAAGTATGCAATCAAGCTCACTTTTTGTATGTCGATGGTGTAGACAGCACAACTCGTCATTTATGGGCAGCAACGTGTGTAGACGTCTAAGTATTTGTAAAGCAGGATTCTCACGTTAGCGACATGGTCAAGCACCGGCGCTGTATTAAGTCCCGAACTTAAGTTCCCCATGTCACGAAGATGCTATGTCACGAAGATGTTGGGAGTCACGGAGATGTTGGGAGATTCAGCGTAAACCATAGTAACACTCGTTGGTCATCTCGATTTTGCCTGCGAAACTCATGAAACGTCCTCACGATGCTGTGATGGGCTATCCAGTTGTTTTCTAGAATTTAACGGTTATCTAATTAATATGGCGGAGATAATCAAACCACGACCTTTATGTAAAAAATCAACTCAATGTTTTCAACGAAGTAAGCGCTCCGTCCGTGGAACAACCCGCGTAGACATTATCGTTCCGTCCGCTCGTGCCAATCACAGAATAAAAAAATTATAGGGTTAGATAAGGAGGATATATTTCGGATCAAGCATAAACAGTTTTGCGCAGGAATGGGAAGGAACTCGTGTTTACATTATCCTGGCCAAAACTGCGAAACCAATCTGCCGATATTTTTGTCAAAGTCCTTGCAGTTGTACACATGAGGAAGAATCGCGACCGAGTCACATGAGGAATGGCAACACTAACACTCTTAATGCCACAGTGGCTGCGTCCCTGAACAAGCGCGCTGATGATCAGGCTATATTTTAAGGCTTTGCCGTCTCACTCTCGAGAGGCGAAGCTGCCATATCAGCGCTGTCTGCGTCTCTTGATATAGTGTGAACATAGACTGCATTTATTCCTACGGGCCCCCGGGATTCTCCCGTAATTAAGGCCGCGGTTTCAGCGGAAGTCACCGAGATTTCTAATCTAATCGACGGCTAGCCACCAGAATGCCGGAGCCGACATTGCCTGTGCCTTTTTACGAGTACAATGGGATGGGGGGAGATAAACCCGTTCCTGTATCCTGTTGCCTTCTAGAGGCGTTTCGGCAAGCCACCGGAGAACGGCCGTAATGGTGTTTGCCGCTGATAAATGACCACGATCCTAGCACTTGACTCTTCCTGAGAAAGTAGCGAAACTTCCTTCCTACACGTCGCCGATGGCCGCGTACTGTTAGCAGCCTTACGCCCGTATGCCGAAACGTCCATCTCCACAACCTCCTCTGCTCATTAAGGGCTCGCCTCTAGAACGCGTTGCAACGTCGGCTGCCCCGGTTTCCGTTCTGTGCAAGTGCTCCGGTGAGACTCCTTAATCACTCAGCTCTGTCTTCGCATCCGGTTCTCCGGTTCTGTGAATGAAGACGCGTTCCTAACGTTGGGTCCAGCGCGTCCTCCTGGGACAAGCATTTAATTATGGTAGCCCTCATTAGATCCTTGATGCTCGATGTCATTACAGACGTTGAACTGTTTGCAGCACAGAAGGTGGACAACGTGGCCAACGTGCCAGAGCACTAGAAGCTGGAACTGCACTTAGGCGCACTTACAGTGCCGTGTGCGAAGGCAAGCCAAACAGAGTGCCATCATGAAGGCATGCATGTAAGGCATTGTTTACCGGCGAAGCACTAGCCCGGCTCAAAAAAAAGAAGATATCCGACCGACGGCGGTTTTAAAATATTCATTCAGGTGCAATAATAGTTAATCATTCGAGAAGTGCACAGCAGATGCTCACGCTATTGAGAAACATGGCTTGATTATGGATGCAAGAAAGGAAAAACGGCGAAAGAAAAAAACCCGCACTGAAAAAGACGAAAATGCGGCATAAGAAACCTGTGACGTTGTGTTGTCTTCTCCGTGGCAGCCCAGTTCAGAGCTAGGCTACGTTTTTACGAGAGCTGTGTAATTTATTATGTATGACACAGAACATAAGGAAGGTACTTTATTGGTCTGCCGGATTTATGAATAGTTTCAGAATAATAGGCTCATTTGTGTGACAGCGACGCTATAGGATTGGCAGAATAAAATCGGCGCATGGAGAATTGCCTGTAGTCTAGTTGAGCTGTAACTTAGTTTTGTTTGCAGGAGGGCGAAAATACGACCCATGTGATGTGCCGACACTCACGTAAGGGCTGACGTTTCTTACTCCGCCACTGATACGAAAGCGTCCTTACGAAATCAGGCACTCAACGCATGTTCCTTTCAGCTTCTATAAGACATGAAGCTGATCACCACGCCTGCCTTCTTTTAAATTCTCTCTTTGCATAAAACATGAAGAGCTGAAATAAGAACAAACGTGCTTTTTCAATTATTGCTTACCACAGCTCTCTTATAAGAGAGAAATTTAACTTATTGGACGGCATGGAGCTGAGCATGAGCATGTACACTCTGGCTTGCTACTCTGCACATAGGGGAAACTGCGAAAACAGTCATGAGGCATGACGATGGATACAGGAAGAAGTGAGGCGTATGTGTATCCCCAACCCAGAGTGCCTCCTTTAAAGTCCGTCATCTACTCCGGTCTTTTTCAATAAGTTAAGAACTGCCCTTGTAATAGTTGCGGAAACTTTATCAGACGTTGCAGACAATATGCCTCTTTCAGTTAATGTTCGCACTCGGATGCCTGCCAGCGCAGAATCCATCGTCTCTCGTTTCAACCCGTGCACAGGACAGTCATTGTAATATTATGTGCTCCAGTGATTCGCACACTTGGTACCGCTTTGGGCCGGTGTCGCGTGTTAAGGGTGGTTGACGACACACGCAGCCCGGTCTCGTACTGATATTATTCAACCTTACTGGCAGTGTACGGATTCACCGCGTGTAATGTCACACTTTTCATTCTGTATTAACTGCAACGCAATAAGATGGAGACGTAATAATGGGCTCTCGCGATGAGCTTTTTCATGGCGACACATTTGTCAGGACCATCCGGGTTCTACTTTGTGGGCATTCTTTCACCACCCATGCGCGCAGTACTTGCATTTGTGGACATCCTCCACCCACTTATGTCGAACGCGTTGGTTTCCTTTTAGTTTTTCCTTCGCATTCCGTGAAAACACTCGGCAATTGAGTCGGGCCTATTTGTTCAATCGAAGTTTCAGGGCTCGCTCTCGATTGATAGCCTAGAAGCCTTGCTTGCTTGCTTGCTGCCTACCTTTTATTTATATATACATATTTTTGCTTCCCCATGCTCCACTGTCGTTTCTAGAAGCTATGGGGTGTCGTCTTTCGTTCTTATTGACCTCATTATTCAACCGAGGCCGGGATGAAAATGGTCGCCGTGAAACTGCCAGTTGGTCCGCGAAGTGATCTCGCTTTCCACTCGACATCTGCAGCACAGCGGTCGGGTGGGTTGCTCTTGTGCAATCCCTCCCAAATTCCTCCCCGCAGAAGACGAGGGAGCATTACTGTGCAAACGATTCCTGTCCTTTACGGCCTCGTAGAGCATTCTCCCGCACCGGGGGGACTGTGAGCGAGGCAGCCGAACCTTTCGAAAGATATCTCCTCTTCGATTGCTCGCAGGTGGTTGCACTTACTAAGGCGAGAGCCTTATGTGTCACGTGAGTCGAAAGACTCGGCGTCGTAGTAGTCGGCGTAGGCCATGATAGAAATTCTGCAACCAATAAGAGACAGATGCCTCCGATTTACGCAAAATTTTTTGTTACAGAAAACCCACTTAATTATTGCTTCAGAAAATAAAAGTTGCTGATCAGGATAGGACCTGTGACGCTGCTATTACTAACGAGCAAGCTTCTCGGAATTCACGGCGGTTGTTTCTTTTTCGGCTGACTAAAGGCATGCCTATTGTGACTAAAGTTTTGCTTATTGTGACCAAAAGTGGGCTTATTGTGCCTGTTGTGACTAAAGGCGTACGTATTGCGTCTAAAGATGTGTCTGTTGAAGATGTACCCATTGTGAATAAAAGTGTGTCTAATGTGACTAAAGATGCGTCTACTGCGAATAAAAGCGGCCCTATCGAAGATGAGAAAACGAACACAGGTTCGCGGTCACGAAGGCACGCACACGACGTCGAATCGGGCATAGAGTTCTTCATTTTCGCTGGCTCTAGAAAAATCGGCCCAAGGTTTTTAAGGTTCTTCTCACTTGTACTGCTTTGTTGCTTTGAACGTTGTGCATTCTGATAAAGGATGCAGAGCTGATGGTAATATAGCTCCGTTTGAGAATTTTCTCACGTTTTCCTTTTGCTAATCCTGTTATTAAGGCGTAGTCCAGATGGTCTATACCGCCCCACAGAATGCGAATAGTATTGCGTTTTTGTCTTCCATCAATGGTGGCTTCTTTTTTCGCAGGCAAAATTGACGAATCCCTCGGTAATCTACATTCCCTAGTTGGATCGCCTGCATACGCAGAATTGACGAATCAGGGAGGACCAACACGGGATATCATTTCGTATTCTGCAGTTTGATTTGCGAACATTCTTCGCATACTACGATTCTTTTTAATGCACACGGCTCATCGTAGCAATATTGTCGGCAAAAGGAAGATTAGGATGTGGTTCTGTGTTTGTAACCAAAGGGTTTCCATAGTCGATTTACCTGACAACCCGTAGCTGATGCTACAAAGACATAGTAGCCGAAACATTTTTTATGAAGCCTTTGCAGATTCAGTGGCCGATCTTGAGCTCGCAAAAACGTCCTAGAGTCCAATGGGAGAGTCGGGCAGACGTGAATGCATCGTCTTCCCGATCGCGGGAAGCCGACTTCCCGTCATAGAAACGGGAAATAAGAGAACTGTAATCGGAAGTGAGGCGATGGTGCCTGGCAAGGGGCTGTCTTTTCAGTGGCGAGACCCGAATAGTATTGAAAGAACTGCCCCGTGGCCGCAGACAAGCGGTCCCTATTGTGTCGAGTTGATTACTTGCATTCTGCACCTCTTGTTCTCCATCCCACTTCACTCTTCGTGACTCCATGCCGCGGATGCTATTGGACCAGGGTATTGTTTACTGTCCCTGGAGTTACATCACGTCTCTTTAAAAAAAAAAGCGTGCACAAAGCTGCAATATCCGCAAAGCAAGTTCCACGTTTTGGAACTCAAAAGCGTAGTACTTATGAGTCGTGCTGCAAACGGGGTTAGTTTTCTCCGATTGAGAGACATTTCTATCTAGAAAAGTACAAATTAAATTCGTGTTCCCCCTGTGTCGTTATCACTTCGGCTTCCTGATGAATTACATTAGAGGTCCTATTTTGAGGGTTGCTGCTAAATTAAGCCACTCATTTTTGTCCGTTATCTTTAGTAAAATTCATAATCTTTATCAGCGAGCACTTGTGATGGAACGAGCTGTCCAAACAGCACTGCAGGAGAACGCCCAAAAAAAAAAGCGTACAGTGCCACGTTTACCACTTCACGGGAAAAAGGTGCTTGTTGAAGTTTGGCGCGTCGCCTAAGTCGGGTTACTGGCACTTCGCGAGTGGTACTGCTTGTTTAAAAGTAATAGTTCGCAGTATACCACAGTCTAAGGGGGTTGCGTTGCTGGATAGTTATGTTTCACAAAATTACGGCAGTCTGTTCAGGCAATGCAGTGTTTCAGTTTCATTAGCTTCTTCCAGTTTAGCGCCCTTTTTTTCGCTGTCTCATTCTCAGTACGCAAATTCTTTCTTGCGTACCAGCCCGTTCCCCATCACATTTGAATATAAAACGTTGAAGACGACGCTCCACCGTCCGCAGTCGTCGGCTGCAACCATTGGGCGCAATCCCAACGCAGTCGATTTCTTTTCTTCCCACCAGTCGCTACACACAGCGCATACGGTTATCGCTCGCGGGCCCGTCATACTTTACGAGAACTCATAACTTTGATTTTCCTTACACTATATGCTCTAGTGAGTGCTGGTCGTAGTGCAAAGAAAACAAAAAACAATGCGAGCTTTGTGGCATTGAGGAAAAGCGGATGTTGGAAATGCTCCCTCTGTTTCTCATCGCGTGTGGATTCGAACAGGAAAGTGAAACGTGCGTACTCGCTCTCCATGCTAATTTAAATATATCGGCACTCGTTCCGATTATGCGCTACAAGGGGAGACGATGGTAAGTGACGTTGCTGCAAAAACAGAGGGCGCTCCCTGCTACGAATATTGTTCCCAGTTCGCCTGAACACACTACCATCATCCCAACAGGAATGCTTCTTTCGCGATCCTGCCTTGAGGTTTCGTTATTTACAGTTCTGGTTCGGTTCGCATCTGTGAGAAAGAAAGGGAGAGAAAGGGATAGAAAGGGAGGCGGGAAGCCTCTATGAGGCGCATGCTTAATAAAGCACGATTTTAAAGACGATTGCCTCGCGAGTGCGGGCGAGCTATTATAGCACAAGAGAAGCGCTTGAAAGGAAACGAAGCATGCATAGAGAAATAAGGGCTTCGTAGAAAGCGACGAAGCGACACGTTCGTCCTTCTCTGCCGTTTATCTTCAAGACGGGAGTACTTGAATTGTGTCGTATCAGTGAAATTTCAGAGGAAAGGGCTCCAGCATTAGCGAAAAAGTATGTTTCAACCCCTCCTCCCCCAGATTCATAAATTTCAAAGCTGAAAGAGGACTCTCAGGCGACACTATTGCGGAATGTGCCTGATTCTGCAAGTGGAACGCGAAAGGAAAGCGTAGTAGCGGATGGATGCTGCATAGCTTATTTGTATCAGCAAAGCGTAAGAAATAGCGCTTGTCATATGCGTGCTTAATTCACGGTCGAGTTGTTACAAGTATTTAGTGAATGTGTTTATAAGCCAGTAATGGAAATAGATAGATAGATAGATAGATAGATAGATAGATAGATAGATAGATAGATAGATAGATAGATAGATAGATAGATAGATATTTAATGAATGCACAGGTATGACTGTTGTGTTGTCTGTGGTGTGTTAAGTTTTTTTGTCTCTGTAGCCATCTCGTTTGCTTCGCACTGTTCTAACATTTTAACAGGCACTAACTAGGAGAAAAGTTAGCCCTTCCAGGTCGACTTCGTAAGCGTGAACACACTTTAACATACCACCTCTTCTTGAGATAAGGGATAGTTGTAGGTGTACTTGCGCGCCGACATCTGGCATTGTCAACAGACACAATAAACTACATCTTTGCGCGGACATTGAAAGCGCAGCCACGAACCAATTATCCCGCCAAAATGTCTCGTGGTAACACACGTTGAGAAAGTTTTCCCTAAGTCACCGGTCTGCCCAACATTCATCATTGTGCGTAGCGAAAGAATTCACGCTTTAGGAAACAGATTAGGGAGAACGTGAGTTCATTTCGACTGAGCGAAGCAGGTCCATTAGCGGCGACCACGGCGTCCAGCGCGTTGCAACAGCGTATGACCCTCGGGGCTCGGAAACACGTTCTCCTCTGAACATACACGGCACGTTTCAGTCCGCTGTACTATTCACTGAACACTCTAGAAGTTCGGGCCCGCAATTCGGCCTCCCGATTCGGCATTCTAAAGCCACCTTTGAAGACCCACGAAGCGTAAGTCGATTCGGCTCAGACTGGGGAAACTGGGAAACTCAAGGGCACAATGGGTCCCTGTCTGAGGACGTAGGTTGCGTTGCGTAGCGTGGCAGTAGAAGACGTGGCTATCGCTAAAGACCTACCCCCCTCTACCACTTTCCTCACCCTTTTCTTTCACAGGGTACTAGCACTTACTAATTGGATTTACGGCGCAGTTGGCCGGCCATCCTTTTTAAGCGGAACTCTCGCAGCCATATCTCCAGACACATATCCGCGTACAGAGGTTTCAGTGTTGCCGTTTTTGCGGAATTGCCGTTTTTAATAGTGGTATATACTTTATTCAAAACTCGCAATACAAGGTGAAACTGACAAATGAAAATTTACGTTGCTTGTTAAAGTATTCTGTCATCTGAACGTTACATAAAATGTACTAAGACACTTCTCTGTTAGGTTTATTTCGTTTATTTTTGTGCCTAATTTGTAGCTTTTGTGTATATTCAGAATATTTTATATAAACAGTGTTTCATCAAATATCATTTTCACTATATTTAATGCACTGTTGCGTTCTCTTGACTTTGTTATACCATGTAGTGGGGCTTGTGGAGCTTTTAAATACACTTTTGTTCGACTATCCTGCGCCACATTTGTACATTAAGATATGCACTAATGTAGTGGAAAATAACTCACCTGAACTCAACGCAATTCAACGTATCAGCATTTCTTTTTCAGAATGCAGAAACTTACTGCAAGGCGGCCAGGAACGACAAACTTTTCTCGGATGCAGTATAGCGCAAAAACTGCCAGTGCTTCTAACCCTGTAATTAAAACCTCGTCAGCGGGCCACTCCCCGTACGTGTCTCGCCAAGCCGCGAGTTTCCAATAGTCACATGATCTAAACGAGATTCTCGCGGGTTGGGGAGGCTTCATGATGGAGTAGGTCTGAGGTCCTGCGTGACTGCAAAATAACGCCGAATGTGCGGCGCTAACGCGATCTAAGCAGGTAAGAACTACAAGAAGTGTGAAAGTAGCAGGCTCGGCTATAGACGCACAGCCTGGCTTAAACGTTAGAAAGAGGAGACGAAGCAGAGATAATTGCAGCGCATGTTCATTAGTATCAAACGAGCCGAGGGTTCTACCCTTCGCGACTGACAAACTCTCGGAGTTGCCTGCTCACGGAAACGTTTTGTGCGTGTATGTATCTAGGGGCCTGAAGTTATCTAGAGAAGCATCCCTGCTGCACGAAGCTACTGAACGTATTTTGGAGAGAGAGAGAGAGAGCGACAAAGATAAAACAGTGTTATTATCTAAAGTGATTCAGAAGAATTTTAAATATTAGTTACTGTGCAGAGGTGCGAAGGTTCGCGGGGAGTTGTAAGCTATTGGCGAAACTTTTGACTCGAGAAACTGTCCGGTACATTATCATCATTCAATGGTGACAGGCATGGGATTAGACTAGGAAACCTCGAAACAGGAAAGCGATATTGACAGTAGTCGCTGAAATGTTGTCCGGAACAGGCGATTCTGCAGTTCGTTTGAGCAGGAAGACAGAGCCGCCATTCAAAAACGTTCCTGTGGAATGAATATAGCTATAACGCTCAGAATTTTTTGTAAAGGCGTTTAATAAACCGAGCGAAGGAAAAAAGACAAAGAAAGTATATATGTTGCTTCGTTTGGCCAGAGCTTAGGCAGGATTGTGTTCTTTTTATCCGGATATGTCCCCAGACGACGCCAAAATGAGGGGATGTCATCCCTGTTGCAGCAGATGCAAACAACCACACTGGACTGTTGGTAGGCGGACAGTCGCCACGTCACGGTGGACCTCACTCCAATCAACTCCGTTTTGCACACAGCTCATCTCTCTAGGGAGGGGAACAGCGGACGCAGTCACTGAAAGCACTGACAACTCAGCTCTGCTGTATGTACGGAATACGGTAAGCTAGCGGCTGCCAAAAATGAAATCCCACCCCCCTGGCGCGCCATTGCCGCAGTTGAAGCCGCTTGGGGAAAATAAGGGAAAAAAGGACTGGACAGCTTCTATGGCATACCGTCGGCAAATGGGCGGTAACACGTTCGAGTGACAACTCTATATTTAGCTTCAGCGCTGCGGAGTGACCGCACGTGGGCGTGACTCCCCTGTAATATGACCGCTTCCGTGGACGCTTCGGGGTGGCGCTTTGTGGTTCGGTAGTGTCCATTTTTGCGCCTGTCCACAAGGGCTGACAAGGATGGTAATGCAAGTGAGTTCGTTGTTCGCGATCGTGTACTATAGCACATAAAGAAGAAACGAACTCGCAAGAAAAGGCATAACACGGCTTCCGCGTCTTTTGGCAGGAGTCCCTGTCTTACTGGTGCGTTATTCTGGGCGATCATGCAAGGGTTCATTTACTGGATGTGCGCGTCCTGAGCGAGCGATACGGCCGCCCTAAAAAGACAGTGTTGCAAGGTTACCTCCGCAATATCCCTGAATTCTCTTATCTTTGGAAGTAGAATGGTTTATGCCACCGTTCATTGTAGTTTACCACCACGCGATCTTTGTCTTGCAGCTTCCTTTGCAGATTGCATGCGGAAAAGAAACAAAAATATATGAGGAGGGGTTTTTGACACTGGGCAAAAAAAAAAAAGATATATGTGAATGACTTTCCCATTGGGTGGATCACTTGCGTGGTTGAGTAGAAAGTTCGCAGTGTTGTAGTCTTGTACGCGTTACACTTCGTGGGGATTTTACTGATAAGTTTCTATATCCTGGCATCCCGTGAAAAGTTGTCACAAATAAAGATCGGTGCGTTCATATAAGACGAGCCACAAGCCCGGTTCAATGATGTTCACTTGCTGTCCCCTCTGGCGAGGAGTATTTATTGTCGCTGTTTTCCTCCTCTTCCCTCCTCTTTCAAGAGGACTCTGTTTCCGGTGTCTCTGGACAGTCCGCCAGTCCCGGGATATTTCCGCTTTTGCCAACAGGCTCGACGAACGCCGGGGCGAGTCACTGGCAAGCGACCGGCGGCACACGCACTCCTAGTTTTAGCAGCGATCAACCCGCATGTCGACTACGCCTTTCAGAGGCCTATCGGACGTTGGCTGGTGGGGCGCTATGGGACGCGCTGCCAAAAAGCCTGAACGTGCATTCGTCGGTGTCCACTCTGATCACACGCTCTACTGGGACAGCCCTGCCCGATCAGAACACAATGAAACTGACAAAGAAAAGTGGGCTTCGAATGTTAGCAGGACACAACACCCCCCGCACCCCTCCCGCGTCATACTGCCACGTCACCGCCCGCCTAGCCCCTGCAGTCGTTCTCGCACGAGGTGTTTGCAACGCCGCCCCGACAATTTGTTCGTATCGGAAGCAGAGGAAATAAGGCACGTCGGGTTTATAAGCACTGCGGACTCGTGTGAGACGAAGCTGAGCGGGTCAGGTCACAAAGGCGCTGCTTCATTTCCGTGTGTATCGTTCCTGTTATGAAGTGGGCAGCGTGTGCCGACGCCACGCGTCGATGCAGTGTCAATGAGGAATGCGATGCGCACTTTGATCAATGGGCGACGAGCGGCGGAGGCACTTCGAAAGTCCTCGATGGCGCTTCCGCTGACAACCCGCAAACAAAGCAAGAGGCAAGGGGAAATATATTTTGTGTGTGAAAAGGTGGCGACTATTCTAACATATTATTATTATTATTATTATTATTATTATTATTATTATTATTATTATTATTGCATCGGCGCCCACTGCAGGAAAAGGACTGCCCCATAGAACTGCAATTATCCCGGTTGTTTTAAGAAGAAACGTAGAACTGAGATATCCCCAGCATGCGAGGTAAAATTTGGGCGAACACAAAATGTATAGTGGCGAAGATGTACATTCGGCTTCAAACCTTTGCATTAAAGGTGCTCTCTCGTTTGAAGTAGAGCCACAGAGAAACGCATAGCAATCAGCAGTCGACGTATAAATGTCCCGGAATGAACTGAAGATTACCATGCGCTAGTGTGTGTAATATATTATACTTAGTTGATTTCTTGGCACCTGTGAGTGTTTCGAGCGAATGAGTCGGGTTGTTTCTCTTTTTTTTTTTTTTGACATTGCAGGTATTCACGATTATTTCTTTCTTTTTCTTATTTCGATCAAGTTGTTGTTAGCAACAGTACTACCCACTACGCCTGTTCATATCTTCTTGGTTGTCAGTGTCAGAACATTTCAGGTTAAAAAAATATATAAATTCGGGGGATCCCTGGCCTATACAAAAATTTAGTTCCGTAGATACCACTGCTACACTGTAACCAAATCAGGCGTTCTTATGTGTACTCTGCAGGAACGTAATTGCCAGCTTTTTCCGCTTGTATAGCTGCGGCAATAAATCTGTGGCAATGGTACAAGAAGCGGAAGAGTAGGAAATCTTTACCTGTAAATCCGTTCGTTCATCCTGCATTCAGTTACCTTACAAATGTCTGCAGGCGGCCCTGCCATGGTGGTTCAGTTGCTAAGGCACTCGGCTGCTGATGTGAAGGTCGCGGGATAAAATTCCGGCTGCGGCGGCTGCGTTTAGCTGGAAGTGAAATTTTGGGGCCCAGATTATCGAAATTGTTAAAGATTGACGAGATTGCTAAAGAGCCCCAGATTTTCGAAATTTCCAGGGCATTCCACTAACGGGTATCTCATAATCATATCGTGGTTTTTTGGCAAGCAAAACCCCACAAATCAATCAAATGAGACGTTTTCGGAGAAAGCCACCTACGTTGATAATGAGAGTTAAAGTCGCCCGAAACTAAAGTGCACTGCAGCGTGCAATCCTGAACGTGGACTTTCTATGAATGCGAAGGAAACGTTTTACAACTGGCCCCATTATGCTAGCGGAAGCACTGGGCCGGCGGGCATGATACCATAAGCAGCGAAGCATTAAAGTATGTACACTAAGGCCCCGAGTCATAGACAACCACGAAGGGGAGCTCGCTGAATGGACACTGATTCTATAGACGAGTGGACAAATAATGCGTGGGTGACAACAACACAAGCGACGGTGATTACGGGTGGCACGGACAGGCCGGAAAACGGAGAGATTATCCGGGATGAGGGGATCATACGGGAAAACAGCATTCCATATATGGAACGACGTTTTCCGGTTAGAGCTATAGCCACTGCACGAAGCTCGCATCGCAGGAATCGCCACCCGTTCAACCAACACTAAAGACGTTATGAATCATTAAAACGAGCCTGCAGCACACCAGCAGACACGTCATCACAGTAATCGACTCCGACGCGCCCTCTTGCAAGGCAGCGTGCTCCAAGTCACTGTAACAAGCCAAAAGTGCTGACCCTGTTTGTCACACCAGTCAGAGTGAATATGTCCGCGAATGTAACCAATAGAGCCAATGCATGTATTCTGAAAAGAATAATAAAAATTGAATTGAAACTGAATGCTAAAGGAAATTCCGTAGAGTACCTACCTATCGCCTACGAAACGTACATGCGAATGCAGAGACCTTCGGTTGTTGAGTGCTAGACCTAGGACGCGGGACCTTTGCCAGTTGATCACGTGAATGTAATCCACCGTTGTAGCTGGCCAAATTCGACCAGTGTCCGGCAGTTCGCGCAATATTGCATGGCTGGTAACTTGGGCGTGCGTTTAACGGTCAGTCTATCAACTGCCCCCTGGAGAACGCTTGCAGGCTCGAGTATTGTTCGTGCGTCGCCTGGACGCCGTGCATCAGTGGTCACGTAGAAAGTTGTGTTGTTGAAACCCCGCGACACCTAAGGGTCAGTGCCCGTTCGCGAGAGAGGGGTCCGGTTAGGTGAGTCTGTGGGGTTCGAGGGGTGTACGGCTATCAAATTGTCAATAAGTATTTCGCCTGCTGACGAGTGCCCTTGGAAGTGAGACTGACCGATTGCATTTCGCGCAATGTTCGTGTAACGAGTTTCCAGTTACATGAAATTGGGAAAGTTGTTTTGCTGTTGTTTGCGTTGTCCTAACCATTTATTATGCGTGAGGCTCTACTAGACACTCTTACTGTCATTCCCATTATAGGGAAGGCGGGAAGAGTGAATATTTGTGAAACGCGTCATACATGTAGGCTGATGGTGATGTACAACGAAATGGCTAGCATTACATTTTGCCCAACTTCAGTGCTTCGTACGAGAAATAACAACTCTCAAAGCTTATGGCTCATGAAAAAAATAAATAAAAACTTCGTTGTTTTGGATGCAAACGAAGCTTTCGTTCGTCTTTTTAACATACTGTCGACGCTCCGCTGCGACGGGGAAACGTCATCAAATAAAAAAGAAGAAAGAAAAGAAAAGCAATGTCCCCTCAATGTACCTTATCGCCGTAATCACCGTCCTCATATCCCTCCCACGAACCGCTGTCGCTTTGGCCTTCATCGGCCACGCGTCACGTCAAACTAACGCAACGCATCGCTGGAACTCTTGACGTTGCATTTGCTGCGTTGCGGACGAACAGTCTATGTGTCTGCGCGATAAAAACGAAGCAAGGGGCATACTTGGCTGGATCGCAATGACGGGAAACGGCTTCACGCCTTTTCCTTAGCCGAAACAGCGCCAGTGATAAGCCGCAGGCTTAGTGACGCGCTTTACTTCAGTGACAAGACACGATGCACGCTATGTTATCTCTGCACATTATAATTTGTGCCAGCAATTTAGTCATGCCACTCATATACAAGCTCTCGTGCGAATAAATATGACACGGCGTATAACTCAGTGTACGTAACTTCGAATGCTCAGGAATATTTGAGAGATTGTTTCCAGATACAAAATGACTAAAGTGCGGCACTGCTTCATGTACATAAAAAAGATAGATGGACTTCGCAACGGAGTTTCTAAGTCAGTTAAGTAAGGCAGATTGGAGCAGCTGTTATTGATGGGACTCGGAAAATTCTTAACAGAGCAAGTCTCTGTTTCACTGGCAGCTCTGCGGAACGGGAGGCGTATCGGCTTTCACAGGGTCGTCGTGAGGCCGAAAAAATGTCTTTCCTCCGTTTCTGGCACGCATTTGCAACCTGGACCTGGAAATTTGAATAGCGTGATGGTCAGATTACATTCAAATAAACTAGCAAAAGGAAGTATGCAAAAGTTGCAAAGTAGTGATGATGCACTACTGCGACACACGGCAAACCTCCAGTTGAAAGCAGTGATGTTTTCCATTTTGCATGGAGTTTTGCAGTTTTACATTCTTTTTTACGCTCTGTTGCGTCCATACCATTCGGGAAACAATATTTCGTTCCGTTATGAGTAATCAGAAATGACGCGTGTTTGGGGCGTTTCGTAAACACCCTCTGAGTGGTGATCAATTTGCATAATGTTTGCGAGAATCAAGTCAAGCTTCGCTGGCCGCTCATGTCTCCCGCGTATGCTAATCCTCTTCGCGTATCTGTTGTCATGTCGTTTTAATTTTCTGCGCTAACGTCACTGTACTTGGAGGTGATTTCCATTGCAGATTGATATCCACCCCTTTTTACCGCAGTTCATCTCCAGCGTATGTTGTACACGCTGCGTAAGCGTTAATGGAAACTGAGACTGCAATATATTGTGATCACCTACAGCGAAATGAATACCCATATCACTGCTTGGAATCAAGACAGCACGACCCACCCATTAATGACATCGTGTCGGTTTCCTGTGTCGTCCTATGAGAGTCGATGAAGTAGCTTCTTCTGGGTTCTGTTGTGTAAAAATAAGAAAGAATTACAATGTGATTGTCCAAGTCGGGCATTAATCAAGGCGTAAACTTCACGAGACTCGAGCTTGCTTAGCTGGGGATCGCGTAGCGTGCATGAAAGACCTCGTATGCAAGAGTAAAATGCTCTCGGGTCGTGATCTGTGTGCAGATTTATTGAAGGCAGAAATTGAGGACCTCACTAAGACACGATGAGTTCCGCGATGGTGTAGTGGGTGTGACTCGAGGAAAACTTTTCTTGTGAGCTGTGATAACAAAGCGGGCACCGTGATTCCATTAATACCTTCATTGAAGTCGACCCCACCTACCCCTCTTCTCCGCGTATATCCTTACGTCGCGTTCTTTGGTGGTCGCACAGAGCTTTTAAAGACACGATAGAGTTTGTGTGGGTGCTGTCTGACGTGTTGAACATCTTTGTCAAAAGAGAGTGCATGATGCGTAGGACAAAATGCCCTGTAACGTCCTCATGAGGACGTCGTCGGGACAAGGAGTCTCTTGTTACCCTATAACAATGAAGTTACTAAAAAATACGAAAAAGACGGGACAATTTGGTCCGCAGTGGCTCAGTTTACTATCTAAAGGTTGGGAGATTTCTACCTAATTCATTCTTTGCGGGGCGAGATATTACATAATAACCCCAAAACTGTTACGAACTGACTTTTTCACTTTCTGTGTAGTAAAATATAGCATTTTTTGTCGATGCGTTAGTGTAACTGCTGTTCACCTTTCGGAAACTTCTGAAGCTATCGTGTTTCCAGTAGACGCCGCTGAAACGCCAGAACTAATTTTCTCACTTAGGTGTAACCCTGTGTGCTTGTTCCTGCAACTCATTCCTCTTTCTTCATTAAATGTTCGACCTCTTACAATGATAATTTGTTTTATACGAAACAATGTTTCAATACAGACGTAGTGAAACATTGTTGTATAGGACGGCGCTGAGCACTATAGAATAACGCTGGTTGGTAGCTTTGGCTCTATATTGTTGCCTCCGTATAGAAGCAATTGCATTGAAATAGTTTGTTGCGTCATCGGCAGCGTCACGACCGACTTATGCATTGCTTGCGCCCTTATTACCTCGCGTTTCTTCCCCACTACTCTCCCATGATATGATCTGTTTGTTATTTACGCCCAGAAACACCACAAGGAGGTGCCAAACCCCATATCACTCTACACTCTCCAAGTTTAGTCTCCTCGGTGTTTGCACTCATTTCCCAGTATATTCCACTTATTTCCTTCCAACGACTCAATCGTCAATGAGTAATCCAGTGCCTTATATGTGCGTCGACGCCTCATTATATATTGATACATAAGAAAAATGTATAAGAAAAGAACACCTGATGTTGATCCTCCCACATTCCATCAGTATATAAAAACAGAATTCGGCTCAAGGCGCATTCGATAAATAGCCCAAGGATACGAGCTTTACGTCCAGGCCTCGCCATTTATGCCGCTCATATTTGACATGACCTATCCTTCAAATTCCCAACATTCGAATAGGCCGGCACATCGCCCGCTGTCCTTCCCAACAGCGGGACCCGGCATATTGCGAAGGTTATGCAAACCCCGCGCCCAGAATTTTCTCATTGCGAATAAACTACGACGACTGTGGAGCAGGTTCGGAGAAATTTGGCGTGCTGGACGAGCTGGAAAACTTCAGATTAAAACTTAGCGCAAAGGGAACAGGGCAAGGGGAAGGGGTCACTGGAGGAGTGTGAATTGCCTTGTTCTGTCTCTACTTCAGTACGGACTGATCTCTTCGCGCTACCTTTTATTACAAACTTTTACAGCTTTGAAATTCTTCTTTGAGCCACTCCCGCATGAGTTTTTGCTGCTTGATGATAAAATTCGGTTGGTAAAGATATCGCTTTGCGTGTCAACAGAAATTGGTAAGGCTTGAGAAAAAAAGAAAGAGAAAACGCCGTATCATCCCTGGGGATGAAGACTGCTTGCTTCGGCATTCTCTTTATAGCCTCTGTTTCGTATACAGTCTTGAGCCTGCCAACGCGTTCTGTATTCTGTAAAATAGAATACGAAGCACACCCTGGCAGCCCTGGGGTCAGCGAAAGGCACTTTCGATCACTGCTTTAGCGCAAATAAACCGGGACTCAAGAAAGGCCACGTGAAAACGCGGCTAACGGTAGCGCTGTGTACTGTGTCTTCATGTGCCTTGCTTGTGTCCCTGTTTACTTAGGCTACAATAAGAAAAAAAAATCAGTACCAAAAATGCGCATTGCAACTCCAAGGCTAGAGGTCTACGCCATACAATTACTCTGTCGCTAAAGTGCTCCGGTTTCCTCTATCTGGCCCGCTCTTTGCTCAGCCTGCCTTGCTTCTTCCCTATTTGCTTACTGCAGTTGTAACATGTTTTTCCTGAAACATTTACCGTCATTTTTTTTTCTTTTCTACCCCCCCCCCCCCCCTCGCTCCTTTTTTGTCCCTGCTCTTCCATTTCCCCCCAACCTTCTCCGTGCCATTCGTGTCAGCGGAGGCAGTACGCGAAGGGCATCGGAAGCAAGGCTGTCAGCCAAGCAGTTCGTTCATCTTTTATTGGTGCGGGGACCTCTGGAGAGTTAAAACGAGAGCTTTGCTTTTAAGCTTTGAGGAAACACAAGCACATTCGCCGACGAACATTGGGAGAACGGAGAGTCGCCTTTGAGCTTTCATCAAAGATTGCCGCCACTCTCACAGTCTCTGTGTGATGGCGCAGTGTGGGATGGCATTGTTTGCACAGCACTTAAGGAAAGTGTTGGGAATATGACATGGTTCACTGTTACGGCCGGCAGCTCTGACATCATGTAACTAAAGAACCTGAGAATTCACTGGAGCCTGCAGCATTCTTGGCATTGTCACTGAACACTAAAAACTCTTCTAAACATGCGATTCCACGACCCCTGTACTCAAAACGATGGCAACCGTGATGGTGATAACAACAGGAATGACAACAGATACAGTGACTCGAACAAGAGCCACGTTTGTTAGATCCAGCGCGCACTTTTTCGCTTGAGAAAGTATTAAGTCCATGGCCACCAGAGATACACCACAAGGCCTTAAAAACCCTTCAACGCTTCTTTGAAGAGACACAAGTCAGTGACAAATACTGACTTGACTGTTTTTACAGTGTTGGTTTGTGTGAGACGCGAGCGTACTCCTTTAGGACTTGTTTATTATTCTATATTTATTTTTATTTATTTTTATTACGATCATGTTACATCATTTAAGCGGAAAGGGGTACCCGCTACCAAAAATGGAGACAACTCCTTAATTTATTTTTCCATCAATAAAAAAAATGATTTCAAGGTCGATAATGACCACTCTATAGGAGGCTTTGTAAGGTTTTCATCTTCCTTCAGCTCAGCTTTACTTAATGTTTATTTTGGTCAGGAATTGCTCATCAGATTTCGCAAATCGTCACACACCAATTCAGAATGTGGATGGAGGTGGGGACACCACCTTAAAAATTTACTGCTCCTGGCCTGGCAGTCATTCAGCCTGACAGTCCCAATGTGCTTTCTGTCGGACTGCCTCGCTCACCGCCCATCTTGTACGCGTGCAGTTGAAGAATGAAAGGAAACGCAACGTGCTTACATAAAGAGCCATGTTTTATGACATGCACGAGTTCGATCTCTCTACGGCTGCACTCTCTGCGACAGCCTTCCTTCCTCGCTAATTCCATACGGTTTTCTCCCCAATAAATAGGAACAGTGGGAACAGTAGGGAGCATGGGGCGCCGGCAGGAGTCGAGGAGCCGTAACACGCGCGTTTCTATTGCGTAATTCCGCCCTTCCCAACACTGCTCAGCAATGGTTGCATGGGGAGCTGCTGACCTCGGGGATCTAATGCACTCAACGCGCCGAGGTCCTGAATGCGTGACGATTACGTTAGGCGCGTCGAGACACTCCCCTCCACCTCCGCTATTTCGACGCCGATTTATTGTTACGATTTGCCCCTCGGTTGTAAAAGTGAATTGTAACTGCACCGGAAGACTGTCAGACCTGACAGAGGGTGGGAAGCGCGCTCTGAGTGCGGTGTGTTACGAATCGCATGCGCAATTGGTTTACCGAAGGAAACGAAAAAGAAAAGAGGACATAGGAAAGGGCACGGGTTCAATGTCGATCTGTGGGAACGAGAGCTTACCATGCTTGGCATGCACATTCTCTTCGGCTCTGCGTTACTGTGCCCGTATTCAGGGAAACGTCTTTTACTACAAATGTTCCTAAGAGAATGTGTCAACCAATCATGTTGCTGGGCACAAGCCACACGATGTGCAAATCAAGTTGACCAATCGGAAAAAAGGCACTTAAGAAAAACAGTGTCTGTGTCTTCGGCTTCTGGTTCCGTCAATATATTTACAAGAAAAAGTAAGACAAGAAGTAAAATCTGACAGAGGGAATGGATGCTGTTCACTTCTGTTGTATCGCTATTGTTGACTTCTGTTGATGTTCTTAACGGCTGTACGTTGGACAGCTCCGCTTTAAATGCTCTTTCACGAGAAAAAAAGTTTGCCGGATTGAAACCTTCGTTTTAAACCTGGCGAAAGCGTCAATTAAACAAAGAAAGAGGCACAGTAGTTACAGGGTATGTGCTCTAGGAGGCATACTTGTACTTTACTCTCAAATTGGTTGGTAGAAAGATGAGGCTATGCTACCTCGATCATTACTGCTGCAGCTTGCTTTTGAAATCACGAGAACTGCGTGGATAGTTCCCTCCCCGAATCCTTTAGTTATTCGCAGTGAGACTTCGAAAAAGGCTCTCGTAACAACGACAGGTTTCACAGACGTTTCCCCACTTGTATTATCGACTGTGTTATGGCTTAAAGAACGCTCGTTTTTTCCCTTTACTTCTTCAATTGGCTTGCTGGCGATTCCGTACCGACCATTCACTGGCAAGCGCCAAGGCAGGAACTAAATATACAATGGTTTGCGTTCAGGATAACATGCGATACCACATTTTCGCGGGGCTTAGTCTTGTACTAAAGAAATTGCAAGTGCTTCAGGCTGTAAATTTCCAACACGAGAATATGGAGGAGGAATTCAAGTTCAGAATATGATTTCGCCGTGAGAATTTCTGTGTCCCTAAAACTCTCTTTCTGTGTTGATTTCTCGTTTTCTTCTTTTCGCGAAGTGCTGGCCGTTCTCTGATCTTTATCTCATAGTACGAAGAAATAACAATTCTTTTTTTGTTTCGCAATCTTTCCAAAGATGCCTCCGCCCCTGTCAAGCTCTTAAAAAAACTCATATTGAAAGTGATCTCCACAATAGATCTCGTGCAAAATGTGACACAGCAATGACGACTTCAGGAAGAAAATTATACTAGCACATTTATTTACCATGCCTATGTCGCATTTATGGCAATTAAAAAGAATTGCGTGTTCAACTGTTATTGTAGACAGCTTGTTTTCTACTCGGAGCAGGAGCACTGGCATGCGTTTATGATATATCTAACATTTACGTCGCACCGCGTGGAACACTTTAGACTCCGATTCTGTGGTTGGAAAATATTTAGTCGTACTTGTTAAGCGACATAGAAATCGTATTGCAATGAGATATCACTATTCATTAAACGTATTCTTTTATGTAAAGTATGTTCATACGGGACTCGTGGTACATGCCTCATGTCAAACGTAGTTGTACCTGACCCGATCAGTTTCGTACTCCGTGTGTACTGAATTGCCCCATCATAAGGCTCCCCCTTGTATTATGACCACATGTCGCCGACAGCACGCTTTTATGTCTCGCTATCCCCTCAAGCAGTCGGCGATAAGCACGTAACACAATCTATGCGTTACAAAAGACTCGGGCAACAGATTCATTGATAGCCGGGCGTGACCACTATTGCCGATAAGAACCGTTCCTCGTTCATGTCAGTCCTGTCGGCGTGGCCACTTTTCATGAGTCTTTCCTGTGGTCTGACGTAGGGAGTGAGGTCGAACCACTTTCCACTTTGTGGTCACCCTAAACCCCTCCAGCGATATACGACTGTTCGCCAATAGTAAGAGGCAGCTATAAATAGAGGACACGAGAGCATGATAATTGGAGGAACGCAATTTATGAAACTCGACCAGCACGAGCAGATCATGACACAAGCTGCGACCGTAATAGCATACAAGGGCAATCCGAAATGAAGAGGAGCATGAAATTGGCAAAACAGCGCCCGCCATCCGGACGGCTTCGCGATAATCCTTGGGTAGCGGTGGTCATCTGGACATGAAGTTTCTTCTCCCATCTGGCTGCGGTGACCGTGAATCACAGTGCGTGGGAAGAGGGGCCTTGCGGAAGGGCGCGGTGCGACGGGCTCAAAGAGAAATTGTGTTCGCTGACGGCAAAGACGACAAATAAAATGTTGATCACTTCTCTTTTTGTAGCTCAGGAGTCAGGACAAGTGGCTACAGCCTCTCTGCGCAGCAGTTGTCGGAGACAGCGCCGCCTATTTGTGCTCAAGCGTCTATACTAAGTCGCAGTGTATCTTGGTTTTAGGCGGGACTCACCGTTCTTTTTTCCGTTTGTCTGCTTGTTCGCCGGTTCCAAAGCTTGTAGCTGCTTTGTGCAGGTCCATCCGATTGGTCGAAGCGGCCTGTAGGTACACATCAGTGTTGTACGGAACTGCAAAAACAGAGTGTAACCGTAATTTCTGAACGCAGAAGCACGGTGCTCTGACCTAGCTGGAGCCGCGTTTCCCGTGAATAGAAATGCAACTCGAAAGCCTTAATATTAGTTCGTACAGCGCAGCCGCTTCTTCCACCCACCAACGCCGGAGACCGGTCATTTAGTGTGTCTATAGTCACTGCACGGAAACGATAAACACGACCACGATAGAGGTGAGTAAGAGACGGTTGTAACAGTGGTGTCGGAGGAAACCAGGTAGACAGTACATGAACTAAAGTGCACAGATTCAATGCCACTCCGTAGTAAAACGCAAAAGGATAAGTTTTAAATTCATAACCTCATCTTGAAAAATAAGAAAAAAAGCGCCTTAATTCATAAAGGGAATACACTAGGCCCACTTAACTATTGCGCTCCCTGGCACAATGGTCATCGTGCCGTTATTAGGGAGACACTTGTAACATCTATGGATGCATGCGGTATCCAAAGCGCACGCGCGCACCGCGCGTCGTGAGCTTCTTTCTGTAATGCCAACAAATGTACAAAAAGATACTTTTTTCTGCTGTCTTTTCTTTAGGCTTTTCCTGTATATAGAAGAAAGTTTGGTTACATACGCCGTTAGCTGTGTTGTTGTCTATAACAATCTACAAATGTTTGCGGAGAGTGCTACCGTTTGCCAGCGCTTTCCACGAACAGTAATTCCAGACATGAATTTGCAGCAGAGGACAGGGTAATGCAGACCTGCTCGAAGCATCCTAAAGCTTTTTTTTTTTTTTTGCCTTCATAGATGCCTGGCGATCGCTTCGACCATTCATAGCGCGGTGTGACGGTGGGCTCCTCAAATGACCGTGAGCACGCAATTCCCGGTGCAACGTAACACCCCTCGTCCCTTGTGCGTCATTGTTTACGCACGTGTACGGTGACGCGCGTTCAAAGAGTCAAAAGAAATCTGAACCTCTTTAAGCAGCACCCGGCGAAGTGCAGTCGGGATGGTGGTCGCTTCTTGACAAACAGCGCGTGATTTGTTGTCATCAGCCGACGTCATCTGCTCGCTACGAAGAGCCAATAGCCCCTTATGAGGGAAGCTCCCGTCGGAATGAGTTTCTAATGGTGTTTCACTCGGGAGATCAGTGGCAGCCCGGTGGTAATCCAGCGTCTAATCTGCTGCACACTTGTGTGTATACTGATTTATTTTCTGTTACCAGTTTATTTTTCACCAGGCCGCTCCAATTTGTCAGATAGCCTTCAATGGCAAACACGCCCATTGTAAGCTGCTCTATGCACGCTATGTAGAAAGCAAGACTGTGGTAGATGTTTCTGCCTCATTATTGCCTATATGGGCGGCCAAATGACGTGAGACAATACACGGGGGTATTGAAACCATTATCAATTATCAATAACACGGCCCTGCCCCGTGCACTCTAGGCAAGTAAAAACGCACTTCATGTTTCGTATCGCATGTGGTTACTTTTTTTTTATTATTCGTGATTTACGTTCATAATTTTTATTTTCATCTCGTTTATCTTGTTACTGTCAGGCATGGGAGGCGCTTTCTGCTCCAAAAAGCTTTTTTTTTCTCCTCTTGTAGGAACCCGGCAGACATGCTCATCATCCACGCACCTCAGTGCAAACAAATCCTCGTAGCGCAAATGATATTGAAGCTAACAGAGGCCGCTACGCTATAGGCGGTTTGCACTTGATGCGTTGTGTCCAAATGTAGAGAAGAAAGAAGAGTAGAAACTGATCTGAGGCACTTGAATTATCGTCTAGTCTCACGCTTTAAGCATGCTAGGGTACGCTGTCTTTCTGATTTCCTGTGTCTTTGGTTTTCTTGTACACTGTAATTCCATGTTATTTTCTTGCAAGTGTCCGTTTGTATTGTCTTATGCTCCCGCTAGTGTGTACACTGCTCCTTTCCTTTGGTTCATTTCTAATGCACCTTGCCTGCACCCTATCCCTTTATAAGGTAGCGAACTAAACGCTCATATGGTTAACATTAATGTGGTTTCTGCCTGCTCTCTGCCGCTTTTTTTCTCCGCAAAAATACGGGGCTACTAACAGGGCAGCTTCCTAAAAGCAGGGAAGTGAAACAGTAAGTCGGTCGATACAAAAATTAATCTTTTGATATCCCTATCGTTGTTTCCTTTCGGCTAGTATTTACTAATTATGAGTAGGAAATGGTCATCAAGATTTGTCTCGTGAGTACTGAACTGAAATTTTACAAAGTTATGTCAGTGTTACTTCAATGAATTTGGACTTTTTTTATTATATTATACATATTTCATGATTAGCTTATGTGGATCTTGCCTTGTTCAGCCCCTGCTCTCTTTGAGCGCTTTGGAAGCAATGTTCAGCGTCGCACCTGTATTTTCTTTTTACAGGAAATAGTAGAGAGGTCACAGGTTCCTAGCTTACCAAGCACCTCATCGCGGCAAATGTAGTTCCTCCTTTTGCATAGCGCAAAGGTAGTCAACCAACGCGGGTGAAATCTTCCTTTGTTTCCTGAGCATTTCGTTTATCTGTTTTTCTTCTTTTCTAGCTTCAGCTCAGGCCTTAATGACAATGTGAGTACTGTGACAAGTACAGTGATACACTCATTTTCATAGATTTCAAGCAAACCGCGTATTCATTGTTATAACGAAAGTGGTACACCTTGAAGCTGACTTCAATACATTATTTTTGCTTTAATAATGTTCAGTATAGTAAAATAAAAAGAAATGTAAGCATCAATTTCTCCCTAGCTTCATCGTCGCCTGAAGTTTTTGCAGTGGCTTCACCTTACATGGTAAAGCTCATAACAAAACCAGCTTTACAGGCAGCAAAACTCGACAGTTCGGAAGTAGCGCACAGAATCACCCGAACAGGGCGGATGATCGCAAGCATAAAAGGATCGGGAACGGGGATGTCGTCAACAAATTGCTGCTGAATCTACTGTTTATGCTGCTGTTGCTGTTCCTGTGGTTGTCGTTGTTGAAACGTATAAGTACGGCAGAAAAAAATCGCGAAATCAGTTCCCAAATTGTCTCCTCAAACGCACATCGCCACCGCCTGCTCGGAAAACTGATGAAATACTAGTCATATGAAGTCACACACAACAATCTCCTGCATAAGAGTACAAACAGTAGAAGGAACAGTGGAGGTTGGCTTAGTGAGTATCGTTGTTCAAAAGGACTCCGCAACAGCTTTGCGGTGCCTCTCGTTGAGCTGAAGGACGTAGTCTCACACCCAAAAACATGAGCATATCTAAAGCACACCACAAAATAGGCAAGCAGCATAAGGACACATGCATCTTTAGTACACTGAAAACTAAACAAAAGAACGAGGGGAATCAAAAACGTTTCTCTTTATGACAACGCTTGTAGCAGAAGTAGCCAGGGCGCCCGTTTTTAAGCCTTCGTGTTTTGACTTTAATCGTTATGTTGTGACGTCACGTGAAGTCTACATATAGTAAGCGTGGCCTTTTCAGACTGCTGGGGAAGCTAGCGTCTTTATGCTCGAAGACCAGGAGCGTTCAAGAGCCATAGAGACCGGCGTTGCGCGCTGGTCTAGCACTAAAGGGAAAGCGCTGGACCTGCCTTTATGGCATTTATTCGAAAGACGGTGTTTCAGAGTGCATAGAGGCTACCGTGGACCTTTCGCGGCAGCTGAAGTGTGGAGAAGAAGAACGCCCGTCTCCTCGAGCGTTGTGCGGGAGATGGCGTGGCAATTCGACAGAGTATTGGGCCCCGCCACGCGGCAGCTCTTAACGATCATCCCTCCTCCCATTGCCGCCTATGCTGTTTTTCTATCATCACATTGAAAATGTGTGCAGTGCCAGGAGAATCCACAGCGTTTAGAGGTGGTTTCATGCGTTACCGTATACATCCTTCTCAGTAGTACACAGCAGTTCGGTGAGTCTGTGGGGTTTTTTTTATAAATGAGATTATTGGTCCCCTTGAGCTTTTATAGCGGTACCATGTTTCTGTACCAAAACACTGGTGCCGGTATTGCCTGGACCTCCTAACACGTCTAATTCGATCAGTTAAATGGGCTAAAACTGCTCATTTGTCGCGTGTAAGTTTGGTAATGACGTATTACTCCCGTCACGAAAGGCAGTGTTGCTTCCGTCACTAGCGTTTTTTCGAAGATAAAAACTGGCACGCAGAAACACGGCCGCGACGCGAAGTAGACACTCCTCGGAGGGACTTATTATGATTCCTTGTGCTCTTCGCGGCAGCTTATGCAGGATACAATAACTACAGCACTTAAGTGGGCGAAAATGAGCAATAAAATGTGACTGAATCAGCTTTGTGCAAATCTGTTAGTTCTATAAAAGGGCAAAATAAACGTTTCTCACGCAAGAGGTCTGCACGAAGTTGGGCTTGGTTCATATACATAGCCTTCTGGTACAGGTGCCCCGCCACGGTGGTCTAAAGGTCGTGGCAATCAGCTCGTGATCGGAAGGTCGCGCAATCAAATTCTGGTTGCGGCGGCTTTATTTCGATGGAAATATTGAGGCTCGAATACTGTGCTATGTCGGTGCACGTTAAGGAATCCAAGGTAAGTGAAATTTTGGGAGGCGTCCACTAAGGCGTCTCTGATAATCATATCGTGCTTTTGAGACGTAAAACCACAGAAATTATTCTTGGCAGTGGTACAGTTTGTCAAATGGTAACATTTCTGTACTGTGTCCTGGCGTAGTTTTCCTTCCTATACTCACTGCACTTAACCCAATGAATCGTTCAGCACGGAGTGTGTGCGTACTGCACACCAAAAGCCAGGTCACTGGTGTGAACCAGGGGCACGCACCCGGCTATGGGGGGATCTAAGTACTGACCTAGTGAGGAGTAGAAAGCTCTTCAGGCCATCCCGGCCACGTGTGCGAGGGGACCCCAAGATGCATGGGTGCGTGTGTCAGGCGCCTGTTGTTCGGTGGGTTTTATGGCGCTGAACGTTTGCCTGCTGCGTCATTGGCCCCTCTCTTCTCTGAACGTAAGTTCGGGGTTCGACCGGCGTGCGTCATGATTCCTACGTGACTGCGCCCTCGAAGAAACAAGAGGAAGAAGAAACAGCGGGCAAGCGGCACGATTATCCGTCCTATCTTGAAACTTGTATCGTTTTTGCTTGTGAATGTGTTTCAACTGTCAGGCTTTAGAGCAACTAAATATATCGTCCTAAGTATCTCGCTCAAGCAATAAAACTGTGCTCAGGCGAGAGTTGTCATGGCTAACACATTTCTCGGGCATGGTTGGCCTATTCTGAAATAATATACGTATTAATGCGTGAAGATATTGAAAAAAGCAGAATGTCGCTGACTCTACCGTACTCTTTATCGGCTTTCCTGTTTGACCGTATTTCTGTGCCCACTCCTGCATGTGCCTCCATGGAGTTCATGACATTTCAGCAGATATGACATGGGTGTGTTTTTCTTCCTCGTTTACTGTTTTCATTTTTCTTCGTATAGCGATGATTCCTGTGCTCCTGGTGCAAACGAAAGTCTTCGGACAAGTCATGTTTAGAGTTTACTGAGACGCGCTTGAACACACTAGACAAGAGAAAAAAAAATAAAGCGAAAAGAATTCCTCGAGCAATGACAATAACTGCACTTTAATATTTTTTAACACCTTAATCAATCCTATACTTTCACGAATGCTGACGTATAACTCAGCTAGTGGTGGCTATCATTGTGGGATGGCGAGAAAAACCCCGGGCTTTTTTTTTTTTTTTGCGCACCATTGATTCTGTCGTGCACCGTTCGGAATGGCCTTGCCGTCAATTGCGTTCCCGGATTTATTGAAAAGAGCGACAGGAAATGAAGACTTGTCGTTGCGGGACGACATTTCCAGACCCGCTCTGTGGCTTGCCCGCCACGGCGTGACGCACGTTTTATGACCCGTAAGACCCATACTCGCACTCACAGAGCAATCTTTGTGCACTGGAGCGGTGCGTGAGAGCAGAACCCCGCGAAGTGCCTTATAGCGAACATGATAGTTCCAGAAGCGGTATGCCGCAGAAGTAGTCTCGCGCAGTAACGTTGCCTTAGGAGAATAGGCTTTGAATTGTTGTTGTCTTTGCTGGAAGAATACTATGCTCATAACGAAGAGGGAGCACAGAAGAAATGGGACGTGTTTAAGAAGACCTTGTTCACACGTGACGAGGGTATCGGGGAATAACAACAGTAGAAGAGAGAGAGAAAAAAATACATTAATTATATTATATTGTATAAAAAATGTTACCTTACGTCAGTATTGGTTCCTACCGCTCTTATCAGAGCCATTCTCGGCCAATCATCCAGTCTTGACCCTAACTTGTTCACCTTCAGCTGAATGTCAGCGCTGTATACTTCGTGAACGGCTGTGTACATTTCTTTCCCACCGTCCGCGCTGCAGGACGTGGAGTGTCTCTCTCTCTCTCTCTCTATTGGGCTCCTCACAACGGCAACGACTATAGAAGGCGCACTCAATGCTTTTCCGCTTGACAAGTGATGCGAATCTAACGTTGCCGTAGAGGGCCCTTCGGCTCCAATCAGTGTGATTTGCTGAGGGAAGCCCTTCTTCTATACGCACTGGAGTCTTGTTTCCACTAATCCGATTTAGAGACAGTCAGGAAGGGTCACGAGCTGATCTCCCTTGAGAATAGGAAGGGGTTTACTCCTCCCACATTTGTTGGGAAGGAGCTCGGCGACGCGGTCGCCAGGTTGCGCTCGCGCTAACGAGACCGGACGTGTCCTTCGGGAGACGTGTCCGCAAGATCGGAGGGTGTTCCCAATGGCGTGGCTACTGCTGTCGAAGTGTCGTTTTCATCCGACATCGGCTGCTCTGCCCATCCGGAGTTCGTAGCGACGAAAATTGAAACCGACAGCCGTCTTCGAAACCGACTGTTGTCATGCAGTTGCATGAGTAGCTAGTTTCATCTCCTTTTTTCGCCTTGAGATAGAGAGAGGTTAGGACGTGAAAGTGAGGGATGTTATACAGAATGCGAATACGTGTTAGCCGTAAGTATATCAAAGGCAAAGCCAAAGCACAAGACATCGATACAAGCGGCAAAGTAGTGTATAGACGAACGCATGTGGCAATGCAAACGCAACAAACCGTAGAGTAACTGGCTCCATGCCAATTCATGTCGGAAGAAACTGCCCCAGTTGCACACGTGGGGAAGTAAGCAAAATGAAAGGGGGCGTGCAACATATTTTGGACCTAATTATAAAGCGATGCCTATCAGTGGTGGAGGCTCCCGCAAAACTATTAGCCTTTTTTTTTTTTTTGCCCAGGTTAGACAGCTCATGGACAGCTATATCTTGGACAGCTCCATCTTCTCGAGACTGCGCCTTTTTTCTTCCCAGTTTCCTGCGTCTAAAATTGATCTTCCTGTATACGTTCCAGCCACATACAAATAAGTACAGAGCAACTTTTCTGTTCAAGTTCTCTATGTATCTCCTCTCAGGAGCATGTCCGTTTTCCATAAAGGTGGCTCGGCGTTGAACTGCATTACAGCGTATTATCTTTGCGCGCACTTTCCGTTCACCCGCCACCCACGCTAAACTGCTCACTTTAAGAAGTGTATCCAGCGCACCGACAGCGCTGTTACATATCGTAGTGCGTAGCACCCTACGCGTGAGGTGTCGACCCTTTTGACCACCAGCAGGGGGCCTCCGGGTGTAATGGCCTGCGGGGTGCTTTATTGCGGCGCCATTCTCGCTCGGATCCCCGACCCCGGTATAGTGCCACCTCTACAGCGCGTGCACTGTCCCCTGCTCCGTTGGACTATTCACGGTCTGCATGCGGTGTTTGTTTGTATTGATTCGTTTCCACATTTCAGAAAGCATCCGGCAACAGAACTGAGGCTCTACAGATGTTTGTCAAAAAAAAAAGAAAACCCCTCTACATACAGTGCGCAGACCTATCTGCACATTTACTTACCGAATATCGTTTCTTTTTTCATTTAGTTCAGTGCTTTGGTTCTTCTAATACTAAATTCATGCTTAATTCAATAAATTTCCACAGCAGTTTCTCCGTGTGCGCCGGCGTACGGATTCTTTAAGGTGCACGCAAGGCCATTGTGGGAGCTCAGTTCCCACTGTGCGACAAATGCACAGGGGATATCGTTTCGTCGGCCATCAAACAGCACAGTTGGAAAAATAACAAAAAAAGGAGAACGATATCTGTAGGGAAGGGCGGGGGGAGGGAATAAGCAGCGAGGCGTCTTTTTTCTCAGAACTGGGAGTAAAATGTCCCTTCGTTTTATATGACCACGTAGAATATTTTTGAGTGATGGTAATCGATAAATAGGGTTCAAACTTTTGAAAACTGCAGCTCAAAAGGGGCGGGGGGGGGGGGGGGTGTATTTCGCGAGTTGCTGTATAGTTAGAGAATTTTGTGCTGCTATTTTCGGCTTTTTGGGGTTTTCTCTGCTTCTACACTGAGAATGCTTTTGTGTTGATGACGTGTTAGTGACATTGAAACGTACCTCAGTTCGAATATGTGTCTTCAAAGCAGGACTCACTGGCCAGGTCTCCCCACATATCTGCGAACGCGTTTAGTGCGTAGTGCGGAAGGCAGACCGAATGCACAGTGCTCAGCGATTCACACGCGATATTCGGACCTCGCGATGTGCGGCGAATTTTGCGCTACTTACACGCACTGAGTGGTCGCAAAGATACCAGACTGAATCACGATTCTTCAAGAAGCCTCTGGCTTTCATTGATGCCACAACTGGCATTGCCACAAAGGATAATCTCAGCGTCCCCAGCTCGAAGAATTGACGGATAAAGCATCGTCAGCTGTGCTCTCTGAGTATCCCGCTTCATTCGCTGAGCAGAGCATGTAGACTTCTCGCATTTACACAAAAAAATACAGATTTAGAAGTGAGCGACGTTTAATCTTTACTTCGCCTTGGAGAAATATATCTTTGCTTTCTTGTGTTTTTTTATTAAACGTGTCGTTTCTCTAGTAAATCTCTCTCCAGTTCCAGTGGACTGCAGAAGATACCGATTAGGTTTCATGCTGTTTCTTTGTTATTGAAGATGTCGCATCTATCAAAGGAAGGCGGGAAATAGTAGCAGGTATCCCAACAATAAATGAGTGGTGTTTTTGCTAGAGCCAGGCACAAACAAGACATGTTCAATACAAGAACCACATGAGGCTTTGCGAAGAAGATCTGTAATTGGACAGTAGCTCTCTGAGCCGCTAAGCCGTCAGGGGAAAGAAATCAAACAAGAGTAAACTGACATTCTCTTTGCACTGCTGCTTCTCAATGTCATTTCAGTAATGCCTTGGTCTCTAGAGCGCGCCAAGACAGAGAAAATGGCGAGCCAGGCGGAAGTCAATTCTTCGCGAACAGCGTCCTTCCGGTTCGGGCACGAGGATGAAACAAGAGCACGGCGATCGGAAGCAAGCTTCTCTCGTTGCGCACGCGTCAGCTGTTAGACATACTGCAGTGCAAGAAATCCCCGCTGTACGCAGTTACATTTACTCTCTTTTGTGGCGGGTTCATTTATCTTGTGTCGCTATAAGTTCTCTCTCCTTCGTTTTTTTTGCCGCTCATATATCGACGCATTCGCGTAGTAGATGTGTGGCGCGGCTCCGGACACAAATGATTTTGAAATTGTCACAGAACGCATGATATAGTTATCCGGAGAAGTCACGTGCTTTTCACAGAGAATGAAGTCCCTTCAATAAAACAAAGCGCATACACTTTCTGTCATAAGTGTTACTGACGATCGAATGGAAAATTAAACTTTATTAGGAGATATACAAAGCATCTTTTACTTCAATAAAGACTTTCACTTTGTCCGCACACTTTTTAGCCTTCGCCGATAACCCGGTTTTCGGCGGCTGTAATGGGTTTATACCAGGCGACACAATTTTTCTGTAAAGTCGTCATAGCTGAGTCCGTAGACGCAGATGTTGAGTGCTAATAGGTTTATAGCATGACCTAGTAGATCGTAGCTCAACCAGCTGTCTAAAAAGCGTATTATATATAAATTCGTGGACTTGACATACGTGCGAACATGCCTTCCCCCCCGTCTCCCCCACTTTCTTTCCCTATATATGTCTCCGAAAACATGCAACAAAAAAAAAAACTGAAAAGAAAGTGCCTATACTTATGGTTAGTCGACGCGTCGCTACGCGTCGCTGCTAGAGTCGGATAAACCGGTGACCTGGATGTTGCTACTAGCATACGCGAGAACGCTGATACAATAAAGAGTATGTCAGAATTATCTGCTGATCATAGCAGAAGCTTACCCGATAATGTAAGCAATCACGTGATACTGAATGGCTGTAATTATATAGCTTTTTGCTGAATTCTTGATGCTCAATTGCCTCGTGGTTCGTACAGTACGGTGAGTCATTGTGAGCTCCGCAGCTCTGGGAGCTGCACCATGCCGCTTGACAAGTCCCGGATAAGTACCGCTAAGCTTTCTAGCCTTTAATGTGTGGAGACATGTTCAACAAAAACTTTTTCCAACAACAGCATCAACATAGTCCTGGAGATATCAAACAACTCAAAGTCTGAGCCGTTACTGTCAACTATGACGCTACGTACTCAGACATCTGGCAAGAAGCAATTACATTATATCCACGCTCATCAGGGATCTGAAACAATGCTTCTGACATCTGTCAGCGACAGATGTCAAAGGTCGTGGCTTCTGGCAGTTTCAGTTCTCTCAGTTCTTCCGGATGCCCTCGATCCATTTAATTTATTGGCCCCCTTTGTCAACGTTTCCCCTACTTCTGACGTCTCAATCGCAGTTCGCTGAGCGCGATGCTTTTTCCATAGCTCGGGTAGAAGCTACTGACAAGTTTCACGTATGCAAATATTGATACGGGTCAAATAAAAAAAAACTTATTCCCCAACATGCATCGAATGCCGAGCTTCGCCGGTGCTCAAACGCAGACTGCCGACGTATGTCGTCTCCTACAGATGTGTGTCGCGGATAATCACAGCAGAAGACGCTTTTCCCGAAGGGAATGTCCATGATCGTTATCGCTATGCGTTTTCCGTCGTACACCACGGCGTAGTGAACATGGGGTTGATTCTAAATGCAGTACGTGCATACGTGCATACGTACCCGGTATGAAAAAATAAAAAATGAGACGTGGGCCAATTTGGCTCAAGGCAACGATGATTTAAGCGCGGTTGGGACGAGTTGTTAAGCCGAACGCTAGCACGCTAGCGGTGAATCGAACGCGCGCGTACGGGAGCTCTCCCGCCTAATTTGAATATATTGACGATGGCCTTAACTGAGCGCTGTGTATAGAAGAGAACGGGAGCCTAGTGTTACGAAGTAGCCGTAGCGACTCATTTATTCGAAAGCTTGTTTCCAATAGGTCGTTCAGGACTGCGCGCGTTAGAATCTCGGCAAGCAAACCCCCTACCCGTCGCTGCGTACTTCTTCGAGAGTAGGTGTTCGACGTGAGCCCCGTCTCTAGGCCTTATTTAGGTAGAACCTCACTTATTCTCCGAAAGGATGCGCCATTGTAATAATGATCACATGCGGTTTAAGTGCAAAAACCACGATATCATTATGAGACATGCCCTGTAATGGAGGGCTGCGGCAAGTTTGACCACCTGGGGTTCTTGGACCTGCGCTGGCAACGAACAGTACACGGGCCTACGCCGTTTTTTGCTACCATTAAAAATGGTAATTTAAGGTGCGCTGAATACCAGGTGGTCAAAATTTCCAGAGCCCTCCACTACGAGCAACATACTACATGAACTATTCGTTTAGAACTAGGCGCAATCTCTTGGTTAATCAGCGAAGCTGAAACGTCCGGCCCCGGTGCTTACCAGTTGGTTAATCTCAAGAGTGTATTGAAGCCTTTCTCAATTATTAGTTAGTTGTTTGCATTTGTTAATGAGGCTACACGCACGTGTGGCGTGGGCTTTAAACCATAATGTTTAAAGACACTGCTCTGCCCGCAACGCCGCGTCCTCGGTTCGCCCTTGTCGCCTGCGTTCGATGTCTCGAGTTAGCTGGGCGTCGTGGTTAGCAGCATCTGCCCGCCATTGGCGCTTGCGTTCCGCTTCGCGATTTTGCGAAGACTTGCATGGATGTCGGATCCTTGGCACACAGCTGCTGCTTGCACTTGGCCACCCGGGCCTGTTCTTGTACCCGGACTGCAGCACCGACCCGGCAAACACGAATTCTTTCACGGTTCTTCTGTCGGTGCTGTTCTTCGAAAGCTGTCTGCTGTTCGGGGGTTCGTATGATCCGTTGACTACCCATGTGGAGGTTGCAAGATGAAACTGCTGCGCGCGGGCTCGGCGGCACAGCTGCGGCGAGATATAAACAACGTCACTGACGGTGTATGTGTCCGTTCGGAGCGAGCGCGGGGAAATGCGGTCGGCGTCGGCAGCAGCTGTACGCGTCCCACTATGGTCTGCTTCACTGCTCCTCTCTACCTCGCTTCGTCTATGCTGCGTGACAGCATACTGACTACGCTGCCAATGGCGTGCGCGCTTGGGTGCGACGTAGAGAACGACGTCACTGACCGCGCAGCCAATGAAGAAGTTTCTCGAAACAAGGAAACAAAAATTGTTGTTTCCCTTAGACATATACAGCTTTCGCTGTAAAACATGTTAAGTGTGTGCAGATGAAGAATAGTTAAATTAAACAATATTACTATAACAGGATAAAAGGTACTCATTTAGACTAAAAAATTACGTAGCAAGATAAAGTTTTGCGAAAATAGCTCGAAAACGCCGACGATAAACACAAACGAAGCGCAAGGAAAGCCCGGGATTAACAAGTGCTCCGCGCTTTGTACAGCTAATATTGGAGTGGAGCTGGCGTATGTTTTCTCTTAATCCCCTTTGGTTGTTACATGGAGGTACTTTAATTTTAAAACACCTTGAGTTGTTATCTGTCGTAGAAACCGGTATAACGCGAAAGTCGGACTTTATTTGCGAAGCTGTGGAATGTATAAGCGGCATTCTGGCGAATTGAGGAAGCATGGGATGGGTTGGGTACTTCGGGCATGTGAATCCTTTGCAAATAGACATCAGCGGCACCTCTACACTGCACAGGGACTCTCCACAGTTGTGCACAAGCGAAAGTTCTCGAACGACTCACATTCCCCCGGAGATACTGCATTGCACGCGCCAACCTGCCATAAACCAGGAGCGTCCGCAAACCGTGGAACCTTGCAAGTGAAACCGAACGGCTTGTCAGCGGATCGTTTCGCGAACACAATGTCCCCTTTAGTGAAAGGAATAGCGTTTGCTTATCGACGGCTGTCTTTACGTTCTTGGAGCAGAACGCGTCGAAACACTGTAGACTGTATAGCGGACCGTGGTTGTACTGCATTGCCCAAGCAACGCGCCGGCACGACGCCACCATGCACCGCGCTGGAAGCTGCGATCGAGACGCTGAGACTACCGCAATGCTAACTGCCGGCGCGTTAGCACTGTAACCCTGCTCCGCTCTCAATCGTTCCTAGATGGCGGGTATTGTTGCTGGCAACCAAAAATTTGGTGAAAGGGAGGCGACGCTAATTTAAGAGTATTTTGCTCTCTAAGCACCTTTTCTTTAAAACCGGATATCAGTTTGATGCGAATTTGAGTTTGACACGTCAAGAAGATTGCATAATAATTTTTCCTTCACGCGCATCTATGGCAAAACAGACATCTTCAACTCATCTGCCTTCCCACTCGCCATCCGCATGTGGAACAACCTTCCAGAAGAGATAGTGGCTGAAACCCACAAAGATAAATTTCGACACCTCCCGAACACGAATTTTTATAATTAATTTTTTACTTTATTCATGTCTAGTTCCGTATTTTCGCGCTTAATTGTTCTACTTTCCTGTTTCATACTTTTTCCTCTTTTGTGAATTTCATTACATTTGAATACTAATATGCACTTCATCGATTATGCGTAAATTAGAGCAATGTTTCTGATTTTGCGACTTTTATATCTCTATGCCTTTCCGGTATTTGTGTTATCTTTATGTAGCTTGTCGATGTATAGTCACAATCTCGCATGTTGTGTATTTAGTTCCCGTTGTATTTTTTATCGTTATAGCGGTTTTCCATTGTATAATCGTCGTAACTTTTGTTATTTTATTATTGTTTGTATTTATTTCTTCTATACCCTGCTATATAACCTTTGATGTTCCCCTTACACAATGCCCAGAATTGGGCCTGTAAGGTATTTTGAATAAATCAATATATTGTAAATTGGTGCAGTGAATTATAAGGCCAGCTTGTTCCCTGTATCTCTAATGTGTCGGTAGAACTTCCAGCTCCCATCGTCGCATCCCGTGGGATAGTGGGTCCGAGCAGGTGGTACGTTTTTATTGTAAATGTCCGTTCATTTTTCAGACGTTCACTTCCGTGACGGAAGTACGTCAGTGATTTCTCGGTGGACCCCGGCACAATACGCTTTTCGTGTTAAAGAAAAAAAAAGAACAACAAGGTCATAGGAAAGTGTCCTCACTTAACTGGTGACTGCGGTCAGTTAGGAAATTGTTTATTGCACCCTTGTCCATCGTCTTTCGAGAGTCAGTTGATTTAGTTTATTTTTGAGTGAGTGAGCCATCTCCCTGACTTGGTTCTTTCTTTTTATTTATCCTACTGCAACTCACAGGTTCGCGTGTAAGATTGTTTTTCTATCATATTTTAGGTTTTATTCTTTTTACACTTGCTATGAACGTCGCTACGTGTCACGTTAAATCACAATTCATAATCTTGGCAAATATTACTGTGCCGATACTGCGATGCGTGTTTGCTTTTGCTATTTCTCATTTGGCGTACTCTTTATGCTACGCGTTTTCGTATTATTCAACCGTTTTTATTCAAGTGTAGGCTGACAGTACGCAATAAATAAGTAGAGCAGGAACTCCCGTCCTACCAATTTTTCGCTCGGTTGAATGAGTATCTCTGTAACAAACTGAAAACTGGGGCAAGTCTGGATCGTTTCACTAAATGAACGAAAAAAACACACAAGAAAATAACTCGATTCGTACTTCCTCGCTTCCAGCGAACACGGGATTGCCTGAGAAAACCGTAATAGCCAAATGAGACATCCGCATTTTATGACCCGACAGCGATCGTCGCAACCGAACCTCTTTGGGGGACGAGATGGTCTGAACGTCATATCTGCATTTTTTGTTTCTTTTCTCTTCTTTCGTACTTTTTTTTTTGTATCTCTCTTCCATTCGTGAAACTGCAACGCCTGCATCCCTTGCGTTGGGGAACACACAGTGGGAGTGTGCGCAAAACACGCATTCACGAATAGTCAAAGTAACAAAGAAAGCGCTGAAGGACTGGATTGCGCAGGCCAAACAATCGCCCACAAATAGGCCATGGGTTACGGCAAGCCGTATATTTTGGTTTTCTGTTTTCACTGTCCCTCCGCATCTCGTTCTGTCTGCGGTCGCGTGCTGAAACCATCGCGAGACGCGCTGAAGGTTTTACGAGAACCAACGAGAGAGGGCGCTGTGTGCTTTATTTTACGATCATACCGGCTTCCGGAGCCGCGTACCCTTAATCCGCTACACCCACCGCAACCTATTCATCCAGAAGGACCGTACGGCGGCACATTGACGCAGTCTCTGAAACCGACATCCTACAGAGGAAAAATAGATAAGTTACTAAAGAAACTTGCGAATTGGGGCCTGGAAAGTAAACCGCATAAAGACGAGCAGTGGCGGCGTTAAACCTTGTTCTCGGTCCAGACGCAAAGCGGTAGACCGTAAATCAGCGGCCTTATGAATTGCGGGAACGAATTCGGCGCTCCCTGTGGCAACGCGAGTTCCATTTAGTGGTCAGGGCTCACGGAGCGCGCCTGACTGATATAGCTTGCCGAAGACGCGAGGATGAATCTAAAGATAGTGCGTCAGACTGAATAGATGGAGGATGTGAGGAGATAAGGTATTTCTTCTTCTCTCTATGTGTTTCTTTTGTTTGCTTCATCTTTTCGGATAATGTGTCTGGTGATACCGCGAAAAGAAATTTGGATTCGCCATGGGAGAGATTGCGAGACGAGAATGTGCCTTTGTTTCTTTTTACAACCGAAGCACTCAACTTATGCACTTTTGTGTGGACGCATACGCTGGCAGCCAGGAAAGAAACAAAGCCGGCGCAAGACGAAGGGGAAAGAACGCATTTCACTTTTGCCTCGGCGCAGACATTCAATGGCCCTGCACTCGTACTGCGGCCGTGTTGATTCGTCGCAGATCGTGTCGAAGCGTGCTTATGTCAACGTCCCCTTGCAGCGCAATTGGCCTATCGCGCACGATTTGTTTGCTGAGTCGTTGGTCTGTTGTACATGAATGATGAACATTGTTACACATACATCGCTCCGTACCACAGAGATAAAAGCCACTTTTTGCTGTTTCTTCTTATCATTGTGGTATTTTTTACATAGGCTCGGAATTGTCGCCTGACTCACGGCCATTGATACGCATGAAGCTCACTTTTTCGAAGACGGTGTCAGGCTGAGTGGTGGATGGATAGGCACACACAGACGCAAGTCTCAGCGATGATTGAATGAAGTGAGTGAGTGAGTGAGTGAGTGAGTGAGTGAGTGAGTGAGTGAGTGAGTGAGTGAGTGAGTGAGTGAGTGAGTGAGTGAGTGAGTGACGTACTTACATACAAAACTTACGAGGCTCATAAATTCTGTAGCTGATGTGCAAGGAGACGAGAAATAAAATGCACGCGTGCCTTTGCGGACCAGGGATTAACATTTTCGACCGGCACAACTTTCATGTTAATCTTCCACAAGCCCTTTTTCCCATATTAGTTTTTGTTTTATCGGTACGCCAAACATTCGTGCGTGGTGTCATATGGAAATGAGATGGGAGTTACACCGAACCCTTCGGCACATGCACAGCTACCCGGAGGGTCGACGCTGGGAAGGTATTGCGTTCACGTTAGTGGGAGTGAGAAACAATATGAAAACATCAAAATGGAGCCCACTGAGGCCACCGCAAGTCCTTTGGATGGAAGTAGGAGGATGAGAAAGGCTGCTCTTTTATTCTTCGAATACAATTTGGCTGAAGCTTCTTAAATGCATTAGAATTTCTTTACTTCGTGGCCTCTCCTATGTATCTTTACCTAGCTTGTTTTGTTTGCGCCTGTATTTTTCTGCACTGTCTAAGAAATATCTCTGCGCGCGTTCTATATTTTAATGCCTTAGATCACGCTACGGATTCTTGATTGACTTACTTGACCACATAAAATACAGCGCAACGTTTCCAATTATCAGCAGTTACTGAAATTTTGTTCTGCCCGTTTACCGTATTTTTACTCACTTCCTAGCATTCCTAACGCCTTCTTTTTCTGTTTGTAGTCATTTTTGTAGTTCGACGTTTTTAGAGGACTCATGGGTATACATTTTGCGCACAATCGACACCGCTTAGGACAGTCTATGAAGATTGACGGTGGACACTTGACGTTGGCTTCGAGAAATTGACGTTGCTATGAAAATGCCACGGTGCAGTGAGTGGCGTAGACGTCTCCAATGCACGTAATGGCACATTCGACGTCTCCCTTCTCCAATCCTCGGTAGACAGGTTCTACGATGACGGTGTAGTAAGCAGCCCTAGAGAACGATTTCCGAACCTTTGGTTTTCGGAATTTACTTGCTCCCAGGTGTTAAAATGTGCGTTAAAGAGCTGATTTGGTTTTTTATTTCTGAATTATGCACCGGGTTTTGCGTGCAAGGGCCACGATGTGACTGTGAAGTAGCTTCACATGTCACCAGAGAAACCACTTGCCAGACTGGTTGTTACGTATTTACACAAACTAACGCTCATAAGTAGTGATTCTGTACATTGTAAGCGTGCTGCTCTCGTAGTCGATTATTATTATCCTCGTAAACCCCTTCAGTTCCGCAGCGTATTGGTCTCTGTCAGGCATCCCCATCGAAAGTACCCTCCTCTGTTCAACTGTATCATCACAGACCGCTGGGGCTGCAATAATGCGTAGTTCTGGTTCTTAGTCCAATTCCGCTCGTGGAGCACGTCATAAAGGGGTATGACCGGGACCGTGGCACCGGGCATCTGCGGGCACGGATGACTAACAGCCGAGCAAACAGGAGCGCGTGTGTGTGTCAAAGAAAGCGTGCCCATCGCGTGCAACGAGTAATATCATCGCCCCGTAGGGCATTTGTTATTGTAGATTCATCGACCCGAGGGGGTTAGAGATGACAGGGATACTTGGTGTTCCTTTGCTGTGACCATTCCGAGCTTTTATTGGACAACGCACGTCCTACTTTTTTCTCTGGTACTTGTCCGGCACGAATTTGTAATTGGGTTGCCTGCCCCTTCTTGCAAATTGAGACGCTTTGTTCCCGTTTTCTCTCTTTTTCTTGCCTGGTGTTCTAGACAGCCTATTCCTTAGTAATTCTGTGGATGCATTGTGCTGCCTCTAAATGGCTTAACTCTACGAATAAGGTAAAAAGGAGACCTGCGCCCACACGACTTCTAAATACATCTTGTGTATGTAACGGCGATGATAAAACATAGCAATTCATTCATTCATTCATTCATTCATTCATTCATTCATTCATTCATTCCTGCAAATTTTCTCGAGTCTTCGGCACACAACGCCATGTCCACCCAGCACGTGGAGTGGCGCGAGCCAATGGGACCCTGAACTAAGGGCTCCACCCTACGAGGAAGATCCCTCATTTCGTTTAAATAAATGTTTTCTCCTCTCTCTCTCTCTCTACGGGTTACTTGGGAATTCGGAGTTTTCTTGATCGGAGTTTTGTTCGGAGTTTTGTTCGCTCGGCGACTTCCGCCGAGCGAACCACTGCACCCCCCTGCGTTTACGTCGACAATAAACCTGTGAGTTTTGCGTTAGTGGTGTATTCCTAGGATTCGACGAGCGCACCCAATGTCCCGCTGTGATGTCAAGACCAGAGAGCGATGGTCGTTCAGCTGGCGTTATTACGTGCACGTCAGCCGTGTTTTAATGCTGTGTGGAACGCCGGTCGTAATTGAGGAATGATGGCGCACTCCCCGCTTCGCTTTCGCTTTGACGCCGCTTGATAACGTCGTTAGGAACTTGCCGTATAAAGGACGAAAAGAGAAGCGTGGAAAAAATTCAAACAAGAAAGAAATCATAAAGATGGACATTACGCGGAGCAATAAATACGTAAGCTTATCGATCAGCCGGTACCGCAGTACATGGTCGAAGGTGCATGCCACAAGCGTTGAACGCAGTTGAAGATGACAGTTGCAAAGGTAACCCCGTAATCAGAAGCGAGAACAGTATTCTGACTAAGACGCACAAGAGTAGAACGCTGAAATGGCGATATTGTTTGACGCGGATCGTTTTCATAGGTATGATTTCATTATGCGTAATAAAGTAAAACATAAACATAACAGATTTCCCGACTTGGGAAAGTACATCCGCAGTTGAGATAAGTAACAAAATGGAGGTTACGTACCGAAAGTACACGACTTGGGCTTACGGACGATTCTGTTCCTGTCCTGTGTGCGGAAACGGCTACAAGATTCGCGAACGAACATTTCGAAGAACAAAAAGTTGAGAGCTCCACAACGCATACCTCGCATCAGGTCTAATTTAATAATAATTAGAAGCTCGATAACACCGGGTGCCAAGTGATTTTAAAGTTGAACCAGCTGGAAATTTTAAAAGGGCGCCAGAGTGAAGCATGCAGTTGTTTTTATTTACAAAGTATTCTTTGAGAACTCGAAATCTTGCCAGCTTTCAAATCTTGCCGACAGAACTCAATTACCATAAGATGAAACCGACGTCAACTTGAGAGCTTTAGGTTTTACACCTTGCGTCGAAACTTGCTCACGTCTAGGTCAGGATGACGTCAGAGATTTTAGAAGCCTTTTATTTGTCATCATCATCATCATCAGCCTGTTTAGGTCCACTGCAGGACGAAGGCCTCTCCCAACGATTACCAATCCACCCTATCCTGAGCGAGTTGGTTCCACTTTATGCCCGCAAACTTTTTAATTTCATCGCTCCATCTAACCTTTTGCCTACCTCTTTTGCGTTTTCCCTCTCGTGGTATCCATTCCGTCGCTCTTACTCTCCACCTATTATCCATCCTCCTCATGACATGTCCTGCCCAGGTCCATCTTTCTTTTAATTGATAAGATAATATCGGCTACTCCTATCCTCTGATCCATTCCGCTCGTTTTTTATCTCTTAGCGTTACCCCTATCATTTTTCTTTCCATTGCACGTTGCGTGCTCCTTAGTTTCATCTCTAGTTTTTTCGTTATTCTCCATGTTTCTGCACCGTACGTTAGTACTGGGAGAATGCAGTGATTGAATACTTTTCGCTTTAATGAGAGCGGTAAGTGTCCGGTCATGATTTCGTAATGCCTTCCGAATGCGCTCCAGCCCAGCCTTATTCTACGGAGAATTTCATTTTCCTGGGTAGGAGTTCCTGATATTAACTGTCCCAGATATACATATTCGTTTACACATTGAAAGGGCTCATTGTTGATTTTAAATTCCTGTTCCTTAGCTAAGCTATTGAGCATAACTTTGGTCTTTTGCCTATTCATTTTTAATCCAATTTTAATGATTTCTCTGTTTAGGTCATCAATCATGTTTTGTAATTCGTCACCATCATTGCTAAAGAGCACAATGTCGTCTGCAAATCTTAAATTGTTTAGATATTCTCCGTCTATTCAAATGCCCTTTTCTTCCCAGTCTAGACGTTTAAAGACTTCCTCTAAACATGCAGTGAATAGCATCGGGGATATTGTATCTCCCTGTGTAATGGGGTTCTTTGAGAATTAGGTGAGAACGCACGTTGCGTCTTACGATCGCGACGCGTTCAGGAATACGGCGAGGCTGTTTCCTGTGAAGACTTTATGAAAAACACGAACGAACACGAACACAGAACAACAAAAGACACTATAGGAGAAAACACTCTAACATGGAAAAAGAAAGCATGCGAACGCGCAGGAGTCCACGCAGCATAGGCAACAGTCTCACCAAAGCTGATGGGCTCAGGAGGGGTGAGTCACAGAAGAGTCGGCGCGAGCTGGAGGTTGTCGCTGTGCCTGGTCGACGAAAGGTGGCCGGCACTGGTGCGGGTCAGGGACGCGGACGAGGAGGACGTCGGGCACCGGCGTCGCGACAAGCGTTGCGTCGCCGCTCGGGGCTCCGAGAAAGAGGGCAGCACTCGGGTCTACACCCGATGGTGCTGTCGGTGGCACAGGCGGCTGGCCAGGCGATCCGTGGACAGCATTGGGAGCTCGGTGCCAAGCGAAGCCATACACTTCGACTCTTGGCGGCCGCCAGGCACTCGGGACTACGCCTCGACCGTGGTCCTGGTGGAGAGCTCCCGTGCCACGTCCGCGCTGGTTGAACGCCGCCTCGCTTTTCCCTTCATGGCGCCTCGCGCCCCGCTCCACGTGCCACGCTCATCTTTTCTCCTGGCGGCCGGATTTCTCCGCCTGTCGTCGTCCTCTTCACCGCCTCACGTGCAGAGCCGGCACTTCTCCGTGGCCGCTCTTTCCGTTGCGGGTTCGCCACAGCAACAAACACCACAGGCGCGCACTTCTCCCATGACACCCTGTCTCACACCTCTCCTGATCGGGATTTCTCTGCTTCTCTCATGTAGGAGTAGTGTGGCTGTGTAATCTTTGTATATGTTGTTTATGGTTTTCACGTATATGCCAGGTACCCTTTGTCGATGTAGAGCTTCTAGAACTGCTTGTATTTCTATGGAGTCAAATGCTTTCTCGTAGTCGATAAACGCCATGTAAAGAGGTTTGTTATATTCCGCGTACTTCTCAATTTGTTAGCCACCTTAATAAGGCTTAGCCCCCTTGTTGGCCACCTTGATAGCCACCAACCGTGGTAACATAGCAGCAAAAGTGTACCGCTGTAAGTTTAATGACGCAGGTTCGATTGCCGGCCATGGTGGCCGTGTTTCGATGACCTCCACTATGAAGAAGCAATGCTATGGTTACATTTAATTGCACAAAATACTACCACAGGTGGCATAACTTCAGCAGGACTCCCCTACGACAGCTTGCCTTGTAGTCACATTGTGTTTTTGTGCCGGCAAAATACGAGAATTTATTTTAAGATAGACCTTGTCGAGAAATCCGGCTAAACCGTATCAAGAGCGCCAACTTTAAGATTATTAAACGTTACCTTTCCGAATGAGGAAATTCCAGAAAGAGGGGGACTCGCCGATTTGCCTATCACAGGTCTGGACAATGATCAGCTAACCCAACACTGTGGATGTTTCCTCAAAATAGCTAGGTAACAATACGCGTTTCTAGAAACTCTATGCTTCACTTCCAGTCTGCCCCACTGTTCCAAATTAAGGCTGTAGTATGAGCAGATGCTGCATAGCCTTCTAATCTCGTTGCCCCGTGAAGCACCAGATTGCTGACGCCAACGTCCCCTGGACCATCTACTACCACAAAGGGATGGTGAGGGGGACCCTTTTTCTCCGCATCCGGTCACTTCCTGTTGCCGCCAGAAGACGTTTCGGCAACGAACCAGAGACCAGCAGCCACGGTGGTGCTTTGCCCGTGATAGATGACCACAGTTCTCGCACTTTCACTCTTCCTGGCTGAGACGTCAAACTGCTTTCCCCCGCACGCACGGTCGATTGCCGCTGCACACTCTTCGTAGCTGCACATAGTGCACGTTGAGATGGCCTCTTTGGGGACTTCCGCTCATTAAGCACTGGCCTCTAGGGACCACAGAACGTTCGCCTCTCGCCCTCCACATCGCCACCCCTTTCGGTTGCGCGCAATTGAGGTCCATTCCTGTGAGAACTGTGACTTACCAAGCGACGTACTGCGTATGAATCCGCAGTTTCCTGAATGTTGATACTTTTTCGAAAGGAAAGAAAAGGAGAGGAGGAAATGGATAACGGTAAGGCAGATAGGTTAACTTGCGCTGAGCCCAGTTGGACTGGGAACTACTGTGCACTGGGGAACGGGGCAAAGGAGGGAAAGATTGACAGAATAGGGAAATAAAGATATAGCTGGTAGCAATGCCGCCGGCGTAAAATGCTCAGCGTTCATAGCATTCATAGTTCAATATAGAGGATCAGTCCTGTGGCGTTCAGAAGCACCACAAGGAAATACCCAAAGTTGGACATTTGAGAGGCATAAATTTAGGACAAGTATTTAATTAAGTTTGTTGGAATAGGTCTCGACGTCTTTGTGCAGTGTATTTGCCCGTTATGGCTTCTGTGTTCAATAATCTTCGCGGTAGCTTCATTAAGACTTTCATCAAGTGCTATTACAAGGACAAATTGTGCAAAAAAAGTAAAAGAAAGCTTTTAAAGAAGTTGACCTTCTTGGTATAAGCAATAACACTGCTCTGCTCGACAACATGGAAGTGTGGGGACTTGTCTAGGCTGTAAGGAACCTGAGTAACTGTACTTCAACTGGGGGTCAGAGAGAGAGAGAGAGAGAGATAATGGGCGGAAGGCAGGGAGGTTAACCGGAAAGGTAAATATCCAGTTTGCTACCATGCACTGGGGAAGGGGTGAAGGGAGACAGAAAGGGATGGAAAAAGAATAAAGAAAGAAGTAGAGAGGTCAAATCGCGCACGCACACACAAGCACGGCATGTGTCACAGACGGTTCACGAGGCCCGTTGCGCGCAAAAACTTGAGCACAGCCTTCGTGGCTTTGTGCTGCGAGACACTATCTGTCCGGCATTCCAATATGGTTTGCTCGGACAGCGGTCGATCATCAAGGCGTGACAATTCTGTGGCGAGAGTCTGTCGCTGGGAGCAGTACCCAGGGCAATCGCAGAGGACGTGCTCAATCGTTTCCTCGCTGCCGCAGTGAATACAGGCAGCAACTGGGGGTCAGAGTTTCTTATTATCCACTGAGACATCAGAAACAAAACAGCCTGCTTGGTCTCCCACAGTGCCTGGGCGCAGTACAGCGGAAAAATATTAGTAAGGCACTGAAAAATATTGTGCACTTCACGTTTAAGGTAGTGTCTTCGGCGCAATTGAATTAGATGTGAAAATGTAGAGAGGACAATGAAAGTCCATGGGCCCAGTGCTAGAATAGCGACGTTTCTCTCCGAACCATCGCTCTTCAAGAAAGGAGTGACTATAAAAATAGACAGTGAACTACAGCTTTCCTCCTTCGCATGACCTGATAAACATAGATGATGTTCACTACCGAATGGCCGAAGAACACTGACAATATTCCGGTCCCATTCCTTTCGCTCCCCGTCGACCAATCACGAAACCACCTCGGCCGAATTGCCACACGCATAGCTGATTTGGGGAGGCACTGCCCACAATATGACGCATTCAGGAACGTGTAGTCGCACGAGCATGCGATAGCAACAAAGAAATGAGTTAGAAAAGAATAGAGCGTGAAGCTGACGACGTCCAGAAGGCAAGCAGTGGGCAACTTAGGGCGCCATATCTTTTAAGTTGACCGTTCACTTTTCTCACGCATACCCGTCTCCCTCTTCCTATAGTCACGTGTCAGAACCATCCCGCGTGGTCGCTGGAGGTTTTACGAGCGACTGCGGCAGAGAGCGCTAGGCTTGACTTTACGATCACGGCTTCTTCCGCAATCTACGTCGACGCTATATACTAACCCGCCACGAACCGCCGCGATCGCAACTGCACATTCACATTGTAGCGATATGCGGTAGTTGCTCGCCCGACCCATTATTAGAGGAGGGAGCTGGTCATAAAAGTACTCAAGAATTAACGATGAAGCGCTGGTAAAAAAAAAGCATCACGTGCATGAAAAAAGAAAAAAACAACTAACAAACAAGGCAGCGGCACTGCGCGCTCCATTGGGCGTAATGCATTGCTGATAACCGTACATCATTGTCTTACGAATTACGGATATGAATCATCCAACCCACAGACACAGTTTTCATCGAGATGTACTTGTTTTTCAGTTTGGGCACGTGCCAAATCGACTGTCCCGAACGGGATCTGGCGAGGCTTAAAGGCCAACTCCTGCAATTTTTTTCGAGGTCAGTGGACCTCAACGGAATTCGCAGGGTACGTTCGTTCGCACGCTTCCCTCATTTATGAAAGATTACAGCCTTGAGACATGAGAAGATTGGTTCACAATAATCTTTACTGATTATCTCAGACCGGTCACCCGACTGCCCGTAATTATTGGCCACATTATATGTTGACATCGTCGTAGGAAAATTGACGGAAGTGAAGGAAGCGCATGGGTACTATACTATGACCTTCGATATTCGCGCGCGCCACATGCCGATGCATGAGATCACGGAGGCCACGCCCATATTAGGATGGTTCCCGAAGTAGCCACCAAGGGAAGGCCGCGCGCATTCGTCGTCGTATCGCAGGAGAGGTGGATCACCTCATTTGACATCCCGCGAGGACAGCACCGCTCGGTTGGATTTTGGTCACGGCTCTGCGCTTTCCTGCTTTTTAAAGATTATCTTCGCATTCGATATGCATTTCAACTATGAGAAGCTTAGCAGGAGTGTCCCAGAATTATGTAATTGCCGCTACCTTTACATAGTCAATAAATCGCTGGAGTTGGCCTTTCAGATAAAACTTTTGCCTAGGAAGCGATGCAAATGCATGGGTGCTCTGCATACCAGGAGATTTCCTATCCCTGTCTCCTGGCGCTCAGCTAGAAAGTTCAGGTTAGGGGCGGCACTGATATTTATCGCAGACACTCTCTTTTGTCACACTTTTGATGTTTTATTTCATGTTGCTTCGGCTGGTTGGCACTCTGAATTCGCAGCGCAGATTTGATTGTCACAGTAGGAATGCTGCTGACCAGAGTATGTGGTCTTATCACTTGACTTTCTTACCAATAAATCTAACTGCTAGATGCATGAGACGCATCCTCCATTCCCTTTTTTTTCCTTTCTTTCTTGATTTTCGTAAGAGGTTACTGTGAGATTTTTGTGTGATTTTTGTGAGACTGAGCGCATAAGTGGTAGGCGTCGAAAGCGTATCGGTTGTGTTGTCATCCGGAAGTATTTTAGGTAATATTTATGTTAGCTAACAAAAGCTCGCCCGGTTCGATTGCCTCTTTCGGGTAGGCATACGTCTTGAATTTCAATGACCAGACGTGAAATTCTGCTCGTGAGTGTTTTCTTTCTCTTTTCGAATATCTGTTCTTCTTGAGGCCCGCAAATGACACTTGAGCGGTCAGCTATAGTATTCTAATACGGTTTCCGCGCTTGAGCAATAGCATGAACCACATGTTGTGAACAGAAAACGTGGTTAATAAGCGGGTAGTAAAAGCGTCTTTACATTTGGAAAGCCGTTGGAGGAGAACGCGGCCTGCGCAGCCGTTAAAGAAAACATAGTAGTAAACAGAGGAAACGAGCTTAACTCCACACATTGAAGCGCGACCCGTTCACCACCTCAAAATTTATGGCTGCTTGAGAATATCGGCACATTTAGTAAAGACGCCTTCACTGCTCCCTGCTCAGTTTCCTGCATGCAGAAATTGTTGCGTGTAACGTGACTGGTCGACACTTACTGCTTAAACTAAGCGTAAAGGTGCAATAACAAGCACAACACGAAACCAAAGGTATGAGTAAGCACCCCCCCCCTCCCCCCCCCGTTCCTCCCAACGCCAACCCTAACAATAAAAAAAGGTATGTCTTTTGGGCGCGGCGAAAAACAAGTATACGGTATCTACCCAATATCACGCTTGGTGAGTGATCGTAGCAGTGAATGAAAGAAGTAGTCTCCTGATGAGCTGCTCAAATACCCAGAGGGCATGCACTTTATCGCCCCTAGTTGAGCTCTTTCCTTCAAAACAAGCAGAGCTTGAAAGAGCCTGAGAGACAAACTTCATTTTTACGACTCCCGTATGTCGGCGACATGATTGGTTTCGTCAGCGCCCCGAGCGATTCTCTCCATTTTTCACGGCAATCTCAAAATCAAAGCGTCTACCTTTCTCAGTTCACCCAAAGCAAACTTCGTTTCACAAGTTAATCCAAAATTTTGAAACGTATCGTTCAGCTTTCTTATATTATTTTTTGTTTCAATGCGCCGCGAGTGGCCGAAGCCATAGACGAGGGCAGGGACAACTGACGTTTTACGGTTGATAGCAAAAAAACAGTAAAAATTGCGGATACTGAAGCAAAATATTAAGAATACGAAGTTTAAATACAACCGCCAGCAAAGAGAAAGATACAGGCGAGACGACAGATTAACCTTTCCGGTCCAACGTCTCCGATGACAACCCGCGGTGCTGTGCTCCCGTTTTACTCGCGAACTTTCGGCGCGTGCACTACGTCGTATGCAAATAGGCTGCGATTGACAGTGAACCGTGGAGCACGTGCGCGACTCCCTCGAGGTATACGCTCGTGGCGGCGTTGACATCGCCGAAAGGAGTGGGGTCACGTTAAAGAAACAAAATATGAAAAAAAGAGGTAACGCAGCAATGCCCATTCTCCCTTCTCTCTAGGGATTCAATGTCACGGACCGACTTTTTTTCACTGTAGTTTTCTCACGACTGCACAGAATTCACTTCAAAGGCATAGAGATGATGTCTGGGCTTGTTGCATTCAGTTTTATGTGATATGATTCGGGTGATCACGGTATCTGTTTTATTTGCTTCTGTATGGCGCAATCATTCAAGCAGCCTTATGCAGAGGGACAATAAGACAGGGATCTTGTACACACTCAGTGAGCACGCTTCTGTGTAAGAACTAATGAATATGAAGGAAAATACGTAGAACTGAATTGTAAGTGTGCTGAAATAAAAGCACTCGACAGGACGCTCAGTCAACGCATTAAACTAACATAGGCATTACATTGATACCTAGACACATCAGGTTGTTTGGTAACGTTTGAGGGAATAAATGGAAAAAAGAAGATCAGTTTTTTAAAAGGATTAGTATTATTCGAAGCCTATGAGAGTGGACTGTTCCTGTCAGTACATGGTAGAAAAAAAAAGCATACATGGCATGTACTTCGACGTATTATTATCGTATTGCTGAACTTAATTCCACTGGTGTGATTCATATTTTCATGTGGTTTGCAGTAACCAGCTTTGCTGTATGGTCATTGTAGACATATTTCAAGAACACGACAAGGTCCATGAAAGAATAAGTTCACAAGAGCAGTGTGGAAGGGAAGTGGAAAGGAGTGCAAGATATTTGTGAACCCAAGATCCGGAACGCTGTACTGAGAAAAATCAGACACGAGAACTTTAAAAACGAAGTATTCTTAATTTAGTGCGCGATTTTGCAAGTAGCAAGCTTAAGGTGTGCTATGAAGAGGATGCAAGTAAATAGAGACGGAACCTTGTCTGGTCAACAAGTTTTTCTTTAACCCTGAGTCTCAACTTTCATCGCTCTGTGCCATCAAACAATTCAAACATTAAGATACAGACTACAAGGAACGCGTTCATTTCGATCGAAAGGGACTGACACATAAGTGCACCAGATCGCGTTCAGTGTGGCGCTACAATGAATGGCCGTTTGGACGTACGTTCACAATCTCCTTCGTATACAATGCACGTTTCAATCTGTCGCGTAAGCCGCCGAAAGCGTTTCAAGCTTTCAAGCTTTACTTCACTTTATTTTATTACTTTTGTATTCCCACAATGACTCCTGAAGAGTAAGCTATTCCAACTGAAATTGGGGAAACGGGTAAATGAGTGGGAACAAAAGGTTCATTCTTATGAAATTGGTTGTGTAGCTCCCGCGGTTGCTTTGAGAAAGACGGTAACCTATAATAGCCTCACCCAAGCAATTAAAATATATTCACGGCCTGGATGGAACGCTATGTGTCGCGACCGGATCTCTCACCGTCACGCCTCTGTACAGGATGCGAGGTTCGTGAGCAAGTTTATAAGCTTTTAGCTCCTGCCTGTGAGCTGCGTATAGAGGATGCGCAGTGGTAAAGTATGCGGTCAGTATGTCACGGAGATCCATAAATATGCAGGAATCACTCAAAGTTATAGTATACAACAGTCGCCTCACTTCGAGTCTCAGCGCTATAGCAAAGTGTGTTAATGAGCCCTTCCCCCTTAACCCTCACTTCTGCCCAGCCTAAGCGATGGAAATTATGCGATTGTTAACGAACGTGCCTGATCGAGTGCAGTGCAGACTCGACGAGGACACTTCACTAATTAAAATTCAATTCGAGCGTGTTTTGACGTTGCCGGGATCTTGAAAGCGGGCAGCATTTCATCATTCTGTCAAACATCGACAGAGCGCAACTGAGTCAAATCAAAATTGAACAAAATGTATAGCGCACCTCAGAAACTGAGGCGACAAAAAGTGCAAGTCATGGATGCTTTTTAAACTTTCAATTGCAGCGTGGACCCCGGAAGGCATTTTCAAAGGCGCGCTTTCCAAATTTCTGACATGGATCGCGCGCTCAGTAATCGATCAGCCCTAGAGATTCTTGTTACAAGCGGTAGAAGGCAGAATGATCCGTCAAGTCTCATTAACGCCGACGAACAAAAAGAACAGATCGAAATGCAGTGCAGTTTCTTTCATGGCTGTGACAAGGAAGCGGCGAATGAATTACACATGATAAGAAAAAGAGAACGCGTTGTCGTGCTTTTCAGAGTACCTACAAGCTCGCCGCTGGTGCAAATATATCTACACTCATCGACACTCCCCAACCTTGTACTTTTGTTCCGGGCGCATCATCCGAGTACTTATTCTCTTTTTAAAATTTTTGAGACAGCGATGCGGTGACGTTCCGTCATCAGTCAGCCCACAACATACGTTAAAGTTAGTGAGGCATGCTGCGAGAGAAGAAAAATAACAATAATAAAGGAAACAATAAAGATACGCTTTAGTCGGGCGACTCTTTCTGTTCTCGCTCTTTTTTGCCGACAGCGTGATGGATTACTATAGAGGGGAGATGTAGCGCGGTTTAAAGTAAAGCAGTGGTGACTCGGTCTCCACATTTTGCACACTTGCAGTTCAACTGGTGCCACGAATCTGAGAGTCATTAGAAACGCCCCTGAGAATGTGATAGCCTCCCACTCCCTCACTCCCCCAGTTGCCGGGCGCGTCCTTACGTGACATAAGTCAACGGGTGCTCTCTTAGAATGCGAGATTGGAGAGCTCATACTTGAATTGCACAGTGCATAGTTTGCTGCGCACGTATTGGTGTACGTAGCAACTGCTGTCTAGTGTTTTCGTGTAACTTCAGGCAACGCATTTGAACTCGCATTCAAATATTTACGCAACGCGGGACCGGTATGTAGAATACTCGCGGATTAGAAAAAAGGAAATAACCGAGAGGGAAAGTCACAAAGATTTGCCGTTGCAGGTCAACCGTTATGCACCTTTCTCAAGAATATCTATCTATCTATCTATCTATCTATCTATCTATCTATCTATCTATCTATCTATCTATCTATCTATCTATCTATCTATCTATCTATCTATCTATCTATCTATGGTCTGTTTGCGCTGCTAGTTATTTATGTTTGGGCTCTCCGCTTATGGCGCTCTGTGCAAAACCATGACTTACACACAAAAACACAGGCAAAATGAAAGAGCTACTATGGACAGGTTAAAAATAAAGAAGGCAACAAACGTGTTAAGCAACTTCCTCTGAACATGGAACCAACGAAAACGATGCAAACACAGACTGTGAAATAAGCGAGGGGCATTCTACATTAAAATGTGGGGGGAAAAGTGATTAAAAAAAAAGATGCCATCTTTACATGGTGCTAGTTCTATCGTATACTGATTTATCACCTCTTCAACCGTATTGCTTTCGCCTATAATGAAAGGCCTCTCATCCTGGTTCCCCAACTCAAACGAAGGTAGCTTGACCACAATATGAACGAAGCAGCACTTGCCTGACGCAGTTATCCATTCCCTCTTGACTTATGGCCAACATTAAAAAAGAGTGCCGGACCCCACCAAGCCAGTTATTTCTATTCGAGGGGAAAAGTTCATACGTTTCTTCAAATGGCAGACATTGAGCGGGCCGACCATTTCAATCTCCTTTAATTTTTATTTTCTTTCGCGTTTCTAGACCACGTGACACAGGGACGTGTTGCTGTCGTCATTTCTCAGTTCGGCCGCGCCTAGTGTAACCTCTCGCTAGGTTACACTAGGACTTACACAAGGAGGGTTCGTAGGAGCTTAATTTATCGTGCGAACAGATCCAGATGCTCTTGCACCTCCTTTTGGTGTTGCTAGAGCGAACGGCAATATATTTAGGTTAGGTGCTCTGTAAATAACCCTGAATGGTCGAAATTCTTTCCGGAGTCATACGGTGTGGCTCGACTCTTAATCATATGGTAGTACTGGTACGTGAAAGCCTATGATTTTTTTTTTACTGCAAATATGCCTCTTCCAAAGCATGTCAAACTACTGCACACCTGTGCGTTATGAGACGCAGCACACGACATAGATGCTTGCGTTGCTTTGGGAATCGACATTAACGATCTCGCATCGAATGTCTTCAAAATCCTCAAATGTATTACGGCAGCTTTGTTGTTATTTTCCAAGAAACCATGGTGTCACTGCATTCCGCTGCATTCAGAGATCTATTTTTTATTACTCTGACGTCTTTGTCATGACCCATCACTTCAAATACAGCAACACGCTCGAAATTAACATGTAGTCGACCAGGAAGGTTCTTTTTTCGAAGTGTTAATCTTGATCCGCCAGCAAATGACCTGCTGGCGCTTTTCGGCGGCCAGATGTCCCGTTTGCGGCTTCCCACTGGGGACGCCCCCTACCTTGCGAAGCCAACCGGCAACACAGCTAGCCACCATATAGCACGAACAAGGGCGTTAGGGGTCGCTCATGGAGATTTAGGCACGCACAATGGGTGGAATAATGGGGCTTTTTCGTCACGCGAAGGTATGGTAAGCAGAGTGCCGAATAGCGGCGGCAGCATACGGTTCTCAAGGACTACGCTTGTATGGCTTGCCACAGGAAAGATTATTGATCTCCTGTTAATATTCTTGCCATGTCGAAATCTAACAAGATCAAAGCCAAATGCTGATGGAACAGTGTTCATAATAATGGAGGAATAAATGCCAAGAAGCGGTGCGAATTCAAACGTACCGATTACGTTGGAGGTACCACATTTAATTTCGTCTTATTGATTAAACACCTGATCGTGTTGTTTTGACTACACTAATTAAGAAATGGGATTAAGTCGTGATAACAGTAATAACGATACATGTCAGTAATAGCGACGTTATTTGAAAAAATTTGTGCAATATAAAAATATGCAGCATTCTACACCATATGGTTCAGAATCAAGCGATCAGAGAGCGGGGAATACACTACATTGCTAAACATGTAGGGCGCACAATGGCACGATGCCGTAAGGAAAATTACTCCGCAGGACGTCACGAGTGTCCATAGTGCGGAACATTCTGCAGGCTAAATACTATGTCCCCGGTATGAAGATCTCGAAATTTTTGCAGACACGCTTGTTTCTTTTCTAAAACTACGTGTTCCTTTTTGTATTCCTTGCGCTATATCTATATCGTTAAACTCGAATCCTACCCTTCTGATGTCTTCTTTATATCATCATACCCGAACCCCTCCTTCACGCTACCACAATTTATTGAGCCGCACCTATGTAACAGAAACAAGCACCTTATAGGAGTAATGACGTACAAAATCATAACTATGACAGTGTTCGTGCTGCTTCCGCAGCCAGATGCGGCATATTGGACAATATACAAGACTAACGAACAGTACTTTCGTGCTGAATCTCTATTGCGTATGCCAGAAGGGTCCTCCTCGCGTGTTTGCTGTGGACATCATTCGGGTACCCTGCCACTCAGGTTACGCTTCACTGGACATATCGCTGCTGGACCTCCGGTGACCCCCGCTCATGCTTGACCCCTGAACGGTGCTTGGAATAGACATTTCTGGCCTGCATGGTGTTCCGAGTATAGTTTATCGTTAGGACGAAAGCTTAAGCGCTGCGTATGGTGACGTATATCGCTAGTTCCAAAGAAGGCTGAAGTTCACTGGAAGATACGAGCTTAAGTTGATTGTAAAAAAAAAATTATCGGTGTAACAATACGCTAATCTTTATAATGCGTGCCTGTTCATATTAAAAAAAATTGCCCGCCAATCCACCCTGTGAAGGTGGTTGGAAAGCGAAGCTTTTTACGCCACCCTCACGGTGACGGCGAGAGCTGCTGGGTTTTGCCTACGACGCTGTTGAGCGAGACGATTTTGTTCTTTCCGCCGAGCCTTATATTCACGCTCTTCTTCTGCCATCTTTACTTTCCGTGGTCTACCCATAGTGGGGTAGTCTAGAAATGAACCGAAGCAGTTACTAGGCTGGAAGGGTTTCGAATGACGTCAACCCTCTTTCAAGCAGCTGCATAAGCTTTGCAACAGCTGCAATCTAATCTTACGGACCGCGCCGAGCCTGTTTCCGTTGTTTGCCCGCAGCCGTTATCATCCATCATGTTGGCTCATCACTTTGAAGCTTGTTTTGAAGCTCGCTAGAAGACGCTGCCTGCCTCAAGCTCGTCTCTCGCGGGTAAGGGCGCGTTCTCCTTCTTTGCGAGCTGGTCGAGCGTTCATCGAAGAAAGAGCGTTTCCATAGGCAACGCGCGGCTTTCGCGCTCTCTCTCTCTCACACACACAAGACAGCAGATGGAAGAGTGAGAGAGGTAGCGCGCCGGGAGGCACGCGCCGAGCGCGAGCGGTTCGTCGGGATCGTTTTTTGCTTAGAACGACGGACACGACAGAACCCTTGGCTGGTAGAGGTACAAAGCTTCGCTTTAAAAAGATTACAACATCTCCCGCTAAACGGGACCATGAGGCGATGCGAAGCTGCACGGGGACTGCACACCGCGTTTGCATCGGTTTGACTAGGTGTAGCGTTCGCATCGGTTTGACGCTAGCAGACGCTGGCTGCGTCAGCGTTCCCTCTCGCGGGCGAGGGCGCGTTCTCGTTCCTTGCGAGCTGGTATAGCGTTCACTGAAGAAAGAGCGCTTCCATAGCCAACGTGCGCCGTTCGGAGAGGAGGAATGCTGAGAGGAGAGGAAATGAGATAAGGAGAGGAGGGGAATGCGCATGCGCAGTGCGGGTGTGGACGCCACACGGCGGTTGGAGGGAGGGACATAGCCCGACCATAAGCTGCTTCGCATCTAAAATGACATCCTTACCTGCGTTATGTTTTGAGTAAACTGTCGTTTGCGCAAAAGCTTCCGTACAGCGTTAGAGGGAACATACCAATACGCTCAGCATTAGAGTATTACTTGTACACCTAGCAGTGCGTTGACCCATGGTCAAATCCAGCTACGTGAAGCTCACCGCTCCGGTTGAATGAAAGTGTTGCGTGCTGCTGCGCAGCGCTCCCAAATTAGTGAGCCGGACACGCGCCACGCACGCGTCGGCATGGCAGTGCGGTTGACGGGCGCCCTCACAGCCACTTTTGTTAGACTGCAGTCGTCCACGAGACAGTTCATGGTGTCCCGGCAACTGTTTCCACAAGCCCTCAGTCGCAAGGTTCCCAAGTGACCTTCCCAAGTGACCCTCCTTTCCCAATGTACATCGAGGTACAACAAAGAGCTCCGCGGGGCTTTGTGTTGCGTAATCAGTGTTCCCGTGCCTGCGCAGTCTCGACGCACGTCTACACAGTTAGAGCGAATGGAGACAGAATGGGCGTGACACGTGCTTGCTTCTTTACTTCACGTGGTATCGTGGGCCGCGAGTCGTCAGTCAGATATGTACGACCAACGTTAACAATAGCCAGCGGCTTCGTCGCCTGCCTTTACTCATAACAATCGTACCGAACACGTTCGAAAGCGAATGTCAGCTTCGTTAGAATTTGGCGACAAGTTTTGCACAAATGAAATCGTTCCCTCCCACTCTCCATCACGAATAACGAACATACATGTTCAAATATAAAAGTATGGTCTTCATATACCGCTGCTGTGATAGAGTGGTTACCCCGCTCGACTGTAAGGCCGAAACGCCCTGGTTCGATCTTGACCCCCGTGGTCGCACTTCGACGGAGGCCTAGTTCTAGAGGACCATGTATTGTGCGATGTCAGTGCGCGCTAAAGCACCCCTGTTGACCCAAATTTCGGTAGCCCTCCGCTATGGCCTGCGTGCCTGTGACATTGCAGTTCTGGCACGTGAATTCAAGCAACTATTGTAATAAACTATTAGATTTTTTATTTATTTGAACATACTGTTAGGCTGACCATTGAGGCTGTTGCAAGAAAGGGGCGCAATAAACTAGAAAAAACACAGCATTCAAGCACTAAATAAGGCTCAGTATTAACAACGAAACATCTTGCATGTAGATGACATTTGGGCAGATACCCTGGTGTGCATGGGGCAGTGCTTCTGCATGACATAATGATTATGCAAGCATAACAGAGATGAATATCAGGAGGAGCGAACAAGTCAGAAGGTGTTACAATATCTACATATTGACATTCAGTACGTAGAGAAGGCTCAGCTAAGCAGGAAAACTTAAAAATAAGTTGCGTGCAAAGCACGCCTGAATTCTGCTGATATCCACAATGTATTCTTCGGTACAGTGGCGATTAAAGCTTCTATCGACGCCCAGTTGACAGTCTCATCAGGTAAAGTGTTCCACACTCAGATTACTTGTGGAGACCGATTTCCCGAATGTCACTATGAAATCTGCATTCGGTTAAGTGTTTTTAGTCTGTTTTTTAGTTTGTTTCGAGATTTTTTTGAGTGGACGAGGTTTTAGAAAAAAAAAATAAACTGAAGGGTCTTTTCAATGTTCCCACATCGACTTAGGAGAACATGCGAATGTTTAGACGAATAATTTCCATTGCAGAGTTCTCCGTCGCGCTGCCACTAACGCTTCTGACAGCAGCGACAAGAAAATGGTGTACCAATGGAAAGGCCATTTCATTTCGCGCGCAGAGATCTCCCACGCACCGGAAAGTCTGGCTCTTATCCCCCGAGTATATATATTGGTGGTTATTCGTGATTCCTATAGTCATTACTCCGCTTTATATTTTTCCTAATGCGGCTCATGGTCCGCCAGAGCGCGCACCATCACGCTGCTGTGCGTATGCAAATACAGTTGTTCTCTCGGCGGAACAACGCCATTACCGGTCGCGTGCCGAGATCATCAACTTGTTCGCTGTTGCTGAGCACGTGGCGTACATTTCCCAGATTTTGCGTAACGGTTAGGCAAGCAGTCGACCCGAAAGTCTGCATATTAAGCTTTCAGCTTTCATTTGTCATTAGCCTAGCTGTTCGCTTTCACAAACACTTATTGATCGCGCCCGTGGTGAGCCCTATTCATTATTTCTTTACAGTCTACTCTTTGTTTCGTTGCTGTTCTGGTGTGCCCCTTAGAGCCATGCAACTTCACCACTTGTACAGCAATATTGATTTCAATGTTTACTTAAATACTTTACATACATCAACGCTATCCTTTGACTAAGCTCAACATGTCGAATGTAATAATTGCAGCAGCTTTAAGTTTTCAAATTCCCATATGATTATGACGAGCGCCGTAGTGGAATGCTCGGATAGTTTTGGCCATCTGGAGTTCCTTGATGGGGCACTGAAAACGAATAGTACGCGTGTCTTTAGCATGTCGCCTCTATCGCAAATGCGAACAGCATGGCCGGGATCGAACCCGGATCCTTCTAATCATCAGTCTAGCACCGAAGTTCTTAACTGAACGATCGACACACACACAGGTATTCACTCATGTTGTGTATTAACGTTTTCGTTTCATTCCCGTTTTTCTGATGACCTTCTATGTCTCGCCGTTTTCACTTCATAAGGTCAATTTTTGCTAAATGCGCGTTCATTTTAGAAAAGTGCCGTTATACTTTCTGCTTTGCTTACTCAGTTTTTTTTTTTTTTTTGCACATTCCTCTCCTGAACTTGCTTCTCCTGAACTAGCCTGTAAACAAACAGTACTGTGTTGGCCTTGGTACATGTTTCCGGCCCACAAGGTGTACCCATGGCAACCGACACGCCGTTTCGTGAACAATCTTTTGTTCTTTTCCCGTTGCGATAGATACACTAGGGGTTCCATAACAAAATTCATTAACGCCGCCCAATAGATGGATACGGTGTAACGCCATGCAACTGAACAAAGCGCAAAGAAACAAAGGCGTGAACCCGCGAGTAGGCGCGGCTGCGATTTGTTCTGCGGTCGTCCGTGCACGCCTTCAACGCATCCTGTCCAGTTCTGTTCACAGCTTCACACTGCGTGTTCGATCGAACGAAGTCTATTGTTGTGTGCCCGCGGGACCACCACAACAGGCGGACCAGGGGTGTGCAGATTTTTGCGCTATTAGAGGATCATTGTTTCATTCTGCTGCGAAGCATTTTGGCTCCTGTACTCGTATCACTTCGATTTTTATTTTAGTGTTTCCAACGTTGCATTAGACCTAGTAGTTGAACACAGTTCGTGAGACCACAATTACTTCTCCGTCTGAATCACGACTGATCCAAAGGTCTGCAGCAAGATGATCAATGCAACGTCCCGGGTCTCTCGCTTTCTTTCTTTCTTTCTTTCTTTCTTTCTTTCTTTCTTTCTTTCTTTCTTTCTTTCTTTCTTTCTTTCTTTCTGTCTTCGTTTGTTTGTTTATTTTTCCAGAGTAGATGCTCTTTAAAAGGTTGTTTTCTTTCTTTCTGTGACGGATGGCGCTCGCGGAAAAAACGACAGGTAGAACAACAATTTCGCATCGGTGTGCCTAGTGTGCTGATAACTGGTGTGCTAGTTCTTTCATGTAAGCAGCACAGGGCATGGACAAGCAGCTCGTACGCAAAATAGAATGGTAGTTCAATGAACCAAGTGAGAAATAATGTGAATAAAAGTCGCATGAAGTGGACTACAGGTGAATTGGCGTTAATCAAACCAGAATTACGAGGCGGAGGAGGCAAGGAAACAGAAAGGCAGGGAGGTTAGCCAAAAAGCGTCCGGTTGGATACCCTGCACTGGGGGATCGGGAAAGGGGAAAAGCTGAATTAAGCTAATGCAATCTTAAGGTGACACAATAGCGCCTCAAGTAGACCCAATGAATAATGCATTATTTCAGCTGTATTTGGCAAGGCTGCGGCCAGAAATGTATCCTTACAGTGAGTTGTGTGGACCTAAGAGTATTACGGTGGCCGGCCTATCCTACCACTACCGCTTCGCTGGTTATCATTCTTCAAAGAGAGGAAGGGCACTGACTTTTACCGGGTTGATGATTCAACGCCTTCTCCTATGCCTCCACATTTTGACTTTCATTTTTCTCTTGAGATCAGTACACTTCGCAAGCTCACGTATACATATATGTGCATCCGTTGTACGCTTCTGCGGTTTCTATTCTCCTTATGTTCAACATCAGAGCCACGTAGACGCTCACTGTGTCCGGCGCCTCCGATATCCGCTCCTTTGCCTTTGACCAGTTACCCCCACCAGTCCACTGATACATGATAGCGGTTTTGTGAAGGCCAAGATAGATAGATAGATAGATAGATAGATAGATAGATAGATAGATAGATAGATAGATAGATAGATAGATAGATAGATAGATAGATAGATAGATAGATAGATAGATAGATAGAAGCGGACGAGCACTGGCTCTAGACCTAGTCAGCACCCACGCCCTTGCCCTCAGGGCAATGCTACATGGTCGTGATAGTGATAGGGGTGTTGCTGGATTGTAGTGAGAGTGAACCTGACACGCTAGCAGGAGCTCCGCTGCTTACTCAGATTTAGCACGCCTGTAACAGGCTTTAGTTTTTCAATAGGCGCTCGAACACTTGACTGTGCCCGTACATAAGTAAGTCGCCTGTAGTCGAACACTCATGACGCGACCGACGTATCGGACGCATTTCGTCACGTTTTTGTTTAGCGATCGGTATAGATCTTTTTTATGCTTCTGGTGAAGAACACCCGTGCACCTCGTGCAAATGACACACAATGTAATACCTGTCTATAGACTGCATTTCTATACGTCCTCTATAAGGGATCTATAGACGGTGTATTAATATATATAACATTCTTATGAAAAATGTTTCATCAGGGACCTATTAACGCCCACTGCAGGGCAAAAATCTCTTCGATATTTTTCTCCAATTAACATGGTCATGTCGTAACTGCGGCTATGTTATCGTCACAAACATTTTAATCTAATCCGACCAGCTAGCGTCCTGCCGCCTCCCGCCCTGCTTTTTTGCTTCCCTTGGAATCCAATTTGTCGCCATTAATGACCATTGGTTACCTTCCCTTCGCCCTACACTTCCTTCCCATATGCTAATTTCATGACCTTGATTTCGACTAGCATATGACTAAAATTTGCGCATGGAAAAGCTAACGCGGCGGTGGCGCAGTGGTAGAGTATCGGCGTCCAGTGCGAGAGGTACCAAGTTCGAATCCCACTGCCGGACCCAGGACCATCGGTTTTTCTAAAGGAAAGCAGAGCGCCCGACCTCGCCTTCTGTTGAGTACAATACCCTCTCGAGAGGACATCCCGCAATGTGGCGAGCAAGTGGCATAAAAAGCGTTTTTCTTTTCGAAAAATTATTGCGAAAGATTTCTATTGCCATCCTAAAGAAACATCATGGAACATCTCTATAGAAATTTGTCTTTACAGTCTCAAAAAGAACTCCGTAGAAATTCTCTATTGAAATGTTTCTGTACGATCTTAAAAGAAACTCGATAGACATGCTCTATAGGAAACCATCTATAAAGTTTCTATAAGAATACGGTGGCCAAATCACTTTTGGAACTCCATAGAAAAAATTCTATAGGGCGTCAAAATAAACACCATAGGATTCTATCTAGCAAGTTCAAAAGGCTTTCTAAAAAACGCATTAAAAACGACGTATCGGACGCATTTCGTCACGTTTTCGGGGCGAAGCTCCTTAAGGCGTGGGTCGTGCGTCCCCGATGTATGTAGTAGTAGTAGGTAGCCAGCGGCGCGTGCCTGCCGGGAGGCACGCACGCGCCGAGGGCGAGAGACAACGTTGGCGCAGGCAGCGTCTCCTAGCGAGTTTCTTGATTGAGAAATACCGACTGCTCGCGTTGGAGAAGCGTTCACCGGCAACCCATATATATATATATATATATATATATATATATATATATATATATATATATATATATATATATATATATATATAGGCACTGCGTCTTGACTTGCAATAAAGTGCCGGTGGGAGATGATTTCACTTGTGCATTGCGCATAGTTGAACCGTGAGGATTCGTAGCATGCGCGAGATGTTATAAAACTAGATGGCGGTACTTATAGTTGATGATGAAAGATGCGAGATGTTATAATAGTTTGATGACATTTACTCAAGTGTTTCACTTTTAATTGTGGGGCGAATTGCACGGAAGAGTTTCACGGTTTACTGATGATTCCTTCCGGAGCTTCGCCCCGCTCATCATCATTCACCCCGTGAATATGCTGTGATTTTTTTTGTTCAGCGATCGGTATAGATCTTTTTTATGCTTCTGGTGAAGAACACCCGTGCACCTCGTGCAAATGACACACAATGTAAAGGAAAAAAAAAATGAGCGCTCTTTAGCATCGCCGAAATCTCCATTAAGTTTCAAGCACGCTTCGCGCTTTTATAGGTGCAGACATCAAAAGAATGGAGTCCCCAAAAGAATATCCTGGTGAGTTAGTCGGCAGTGTGAAGAACCTCATTTGCTTATTGTGTTGGGACAAAGACCACTTGTACTCGTACAATTAACTAGACGCGCTCTTATGCTTTTTCCTGTGCGTGGGTGTCTCTGACGGGTAATTAGCATATCAAATAGCATGCTTTTGTTTTCCCAAGTAGAGTCGCACTCAAGTATAGTCGGGCGCAATCCCTGGAACATTTCTTTTTGTTCGCTGTTCTTGAAAAGCATCCGTTCACGCTCTCATTACAGTTATCAACTTTTCTGATGTCAGCCGGTGGTTTTCAAAGAAGGTACGATTAATTTATGGGTTATGTTATTGCCTCTCCCATATTTTTATTTGTTAATATCTAATATGTCATTATCATGAAAGCTTTGAAATATGTCTTTCCCACTGTATGAGTGCTCTTATCATGCATCGATCCAGCACACTAATGAAAGAAAAAAGAAAGATAATAAAACGAAAATTTCGGAAACACCAATTTCACCGAGAGCAGCCAGGTCCATTACACACGATACACACTGCTCTTTTGTGTGCTTCGCCCCTACGTTATTTAGTCTGAAATGCTTTTACCACCCGTAGTCGGGACTGCCGCAAACAAAGAACGTAAGACTGCAAACACGCTTCGTTTTCTTCAACAGACTACAAACACGCTTCGTTAGAGAGCTTTCGCTTGTCCGTAAATTTCTAAAGATTGTGCATACAGGGTTACCGGTACTCTTGATGGCAGTGGAGTAACTGGTAGCGGCATATTGCACAGTTCTGACCAATGACACTACATTAGATTTTTTTTTTTCGGTTTCATCAGTTAACGTCGAAGGAGCACATTTCGCCAGCAGTAAAGTGAAGCTATACTATGTCGTTGTAGTAATCAATAAAGGCTTGGCGCCTACAGTTAGGCTTTCCGTCATCAGATGTCATTGACAGCGTCGTTCCGCCCCTACACTTCTCCGGTAACTTGATATCCGTAAACTTCAAAAAAGTACACGGGAAAATCAATATTCGCTGCTAAAGCGTGTACACGACTGACAGGATAGCGCTGAAAGGGCTGCTCTAAATCTTATTTGAAACAAGATGTCCTTTTGGGGCCGTGAATCCTCATCTTATTTTGTGACTTATTATTGGTAGGCGCGTCCCCGTTCTGTAAAAAATCGGGGCTTTTTAACAAGGCGTCGTAACATTCTTAGGGAAAGCTCGGGAGGGCACATATCACACTGGGGTGTGACCAACAGTCACGATTCCTCGTCTATTCGATGATAACCTTGCTTAAGCGTTGCCCTTAAACTTTTCTGGTGCTTCTTAGAGGCGTGGTGCACCCGCTGTGTTCACTCAGGGTTCAGTGTGTGTGTCCCGACCTCCAACCCGGTGTGATCGCTACAGCACTGCCTCCCGTAATTTACGCGAGTGGTCAGCGTGGTCAGATTAAGACACAATCTAAAAGCACTGTCTCTCCCGAAGCACAAAAAAAAGAAAAAAAATAATGGTAAAGAAAGGGAGCTTCGGCTCAGGGACACACTTGTAGAGCTGTAGACACAGTGGACTCAAAGAAAAATGTTTGTTTTGTGTTACAAAAAAGACTCAGCTTCTGCGGCAAATCACGGAACGGGGAGGCGTGGGGTAGAGATAGAGACATAATGTAGCGACAATATATGTAATGTCTATACACATCCTTCATTTTTGTGGCATTCTGGCTGCTGAGGCTGATGATTTGTTGTGTGGTCCTCATTTTGTGAATATTCTCTTGTCTTTCGTTTTTTTTTTTTGACGGATTATTGCCTCCGAATAATTCGGATAGTGTTTCTTTTCTTCTTTCTTTCCAAGCGCTACATTTTTCTTGCCTCCAAAATTTCGATACTAGCCAACATGTCTATCAACCTTGACAGCCTGCGAATGCAACCACTTACACAAGAACAAATATTTGTATTTTTCTTCCGGAACAAGTTTCCGGGCAATGCTTCACTTAAACCCTGGACACTGGAATCTATAAGGCGACATTTTGCTTTATTCTTTTAGCTTACTACATAAACTAGAGAATGCGCGAAATAAACTCTAAGCTCCTATCAATCACAAAAGGTGTCCTTTCTCAGAATCGACTTAAGAGGGTTATCATTTCATGTACTAGCACAATGAAGCAAAGAGCTTGACTGACGAGGAGTTCTTACGCTCGCTGCAACGGAAGTGCTTCACTTATGAATCACTATTTACCTCAGAGAAACGCGGCACAAAACTGTTGACTCCCAGGTCATAATAGTCCCTCTTCCAAGGAGGCGGAGGCTAAACAGCTGAAACGTCGATCCGAGACGAGCCTTTTCAGCTCAAGCTCATAATATTCACCCCCCCCCCCCCGCCCACCGTCCCCAGGGGGTAGGGAGTGGGGGGGGGGGGGGTGCTGAGCCAGCGCTGCTTCCATATCGAACGAACGCCCGTTGCTTACATTCCAGCCTGCTATAAGAAAACAAACAAAAAAATTCGTTTGAAAACTTCTGCGCGCAACCCTTCAACAGCAAGTTCCTGTTCAAAATTTGTCGGTAGCGATATTGTTTGAGTGGACTCATATTGCGCAGCTCGGAGTGTAAGTCTTCATCTGTGCATGCAGCGGTGGATGAGAGCAACTCTTCCCAGGGACTCGGTCTTCGCCTGCTCAGCTACTAGGCACTATAGCCCAGCGGTGCACGTGCATGTTTTTTATGCGAGACTTACTCCGCCTTAGGTTTATTACACGGCGATAAACGCAAGAACCTCCCCGTGAGTGAAAAAGTGGCTGCGCTCGCCTGGATTCTTGAGTTTCAATGATATGCAGCAGTTTGATGGTTCTTTCTTTATGACGACTCGCTATGCTAGGGAATAATAAGCGGCAGGCTTTAGTTTTCGACCGCGGCCGTCACATGACAACGGCGAAATCAAAGAACAACTGTGCACATATAATTAGGTGCACGATAAAAAGATTGATTGATTTGTGGGGTTTTACGTCCCAAGACCAGCTATGATTATGATAGACGTCGTAGTGGAGGTCTCCGGAAATTTACACCTCCTGGGTTTTTTTTAACGTGCACTCTGATAGCCCAGTACACGGCTTCAGCATTTCGCCTCCATCGAAATGCAGCGGCTGGGATTTGATCCCGCGACCTTCGGATCTGCAGCCGAGTGCCATAACCGCTAGACCACCATGGCGGGGCCGCGATAAAAAAAGAACAATGTGAAATGTAATGGGCTTGCGCGAGAGAAATCGCTCGAAGAAATATCCTGGTTGTGTTGTACTATCAGAAATCATGCTTGGATTTAACAGTCCATAGCCTTTTCTTTAGGCGCACTTAACTAGTCATGAATGATGGTTCCAACAGAGGGTTAAAGAGGGCCGAATTGGTCAAAGGTGCAGCGATACAACCAACTCACCAATACTTCATTGATGCATTATTTCAGTGCATGAACACCGTGAAAGCATATTGCAAAAGTTTCTTAACCATCCGCGATTTCTTGTTTACTTTACACGTTCGGGCTCTTCTTTAGAGTGTGTGAGGAGGTCCTTTAATTTTCACTTCACAAAACCGGTACTAGTAATTGCCAGAAGCGGGAGACCTACCGCGTGATTCGGTGAGTCTAGTTCTAAGCATCTGCCGAGGCATCTGGTTTAGTAATAAAAAACACAGCATATTCACGGGGTGAATGATGATGAGTGGGGCGAAGCTCCGGAAGGAATCATCGGTAAACCGTGAAACTCTTCCGTGCAATTCGCCCCACAATTAAAAGTGAAACACTTGAGTAAATGTCATCAAACTTTTATTGCTGGTTTCCGTGGTCCCTTGTTTATGACTGCTTTGTGGTCCGTGAAATGCAAGGTAACCGATAATTCCTGCTCCGTTCGCAACGTAACCGATAATTCCTGCTCGCGGTTCTCCAACGCTTCTCCAACGCGAGCAGTCGGTATTTCTCAATCAAGAAACTCGATAGGAGACGCTGCCTGCGCCAACGTTCTCTCTCGCGGGCGAGCGCGTGCCGGGAGCCACGCGCTCGCCCTCGGCGCGTGCGTGCCTCCCGGCAGGCACGCGCCGGTGGCTACCTACTGCTACTACATACATCGGGGACGCACGACCCACGCCTTAAGGAGCTTCGCCCCTAAAACTGCTTCAATGGAGCATTATTTGTGTCTCGGGGAGCTGTGAGTTCCCGGTAATTACAAAAGACTGGTCATGAGGTGCTTGTTGGTTGAGCGGATTTGCATGATAGAAGGGGTCTCAAGTGGTCCGCGCGAGAGTACCATGAAGCAATGAGATTAGCGGGATCTAATGGTTATAAGATATATATATATATATATATATATATATATATATATATATATATATATATATATATGGGGGGGGGGGCGTATATACATGAGTGGGCAATGTCACTGGTGATTTACGGTAACATCGAACGGTCCCGAGTGCTTCGCCCACTCGTCATGGTTCACTTCGTGGAGATGCGTGGATTTCTTGGCCTTCCCTTACCTCTGGCGAGGAAACAACTCTCGCAAACACTAGAAAACTGGACAAGGCGGCATAGCTTTCCTTCCGCGCATCAATGCGGTCAGTGTGCAATAGGGCCCCCGTCCCACATACCCCCTATCTGTCCTAAAAAAAAAAGAAAACCTTGTTCTCTCGCACGTCAGCAGAGCAGTCGAAAACTAACGGGTAAAAGAAAATATCGTCTGGTCGAATCCAGTCGGGACTGCGCGGGTCACGTTTGCATGACAACTACATATTTAGGTTGTTGATGCACCCTCCCTTTACGCACAGGGGAGCTCGTTTTCAACTGCGAAGCATTTCTTCGAGAACTTCGGCGACTTTGAGCGTATCTATCTATCTATCTATCTATCTATCTATCTATCTATCTATCTATCTATCTATCTATCTATCTATCTATCTATCTATCTATCTATCTAGATGCCTACGACTTCGCGCTCTCCGGGTCGTTAATGGGATGTATACGAAAATTGGTACGGCACAACATGACTGCATGACGATCATAAATGACGGATCATGACATGAAGATCATGGCGTGCATGTCATGAGCGGCATGATTTACATGCCACGGTGTTGGTGCTCTCCTGGCCTTTTCGTTAATGGGATGTACGCTGAAACTGGTATGGCACAACACGACTGCATCACGAACATAAATGACACGTCATAACACAAAAATCATAACATACCTCTCATGAGCGGCATGATCTACGTGTCACAGTCTTTGTGCTATCCTGGCCTTTTCGTTAACGGGATCTATGCTAAAACTGGTATGGCACAACATGACTGCATGACGAACATAAGTGATAGGTCATGACAGGAAAATCATGGCCAATCATGTCATGAGTGGCATGATTTACGTGCAACGGTCTTGGTGCTCTCCTCGCCTTTTCGTTCATGGGGTGTATGCTAAAACTGGTATGGCACAACATGATTGCATGACGAACATAGATGACACTTCGTAGCACAAGAAAGTTTGTGTTTTAGTGGCATACAGAGTAGTCAGTGCCATAAGCAAGGGTGGGTCGACAAGACCCAGGTGCGATATGTAACCCTTTGCTTCGTTCCCGAAGTTTAAGGGGTCGAAATATCGGAAAGATAGCCCGGATGAGAAAAAAATCCACAGCATATCCACGGAGTGAATGATGATGAGCGGGCGAAGCTCCGGAGGTTCATCGTAGATCGTGCCGAGTTCCGGATTAATTTAGTTAACGCGCACGCTACGAATCCTCATGGTTCAACTACGCACAAGTGAAATCTCCCACCGGCACTTCATTCCAAGTCAAGATCCAGTGCCTATATATATATATATATATATATATATATATATATATATATATATATATATATATATATATATATATATGCACTGGGTTGCCAGTGAAACGCGAGCAGTCGGTATTTTTCAATCAAGAAACTCGCTAGGAGACGCTGCCTGCGCCAACGTTGTCTCTCGCGGGTGAGGGCGCGTTCTCCTTCTTTGCGAGCTGGTGGAGCGTTAATCGAAGAAAGAGCTTTCCGTAGTCAACGTGCGCCTTTCGTTCTCTCTCTCTCTCTCTGTCTCTCTCTCTCTCACAAGACAGCAGTTGGAAGAGTGAGAGAGCTCGCGCGCCGGGAGGCACGCGCCGAGGGCGAGCGCGAGCCTCCCGATGGCGCGATGTGGCTACATACATACTACTACAGAGGAGGGAACGACCCACACCCTAAGGAGCTTCGCCCCTAAAATCTTCGTAACTTTTATGCGTTAGGGTGCCAACGCGTTTCCTGTATACCGGTAATGCAGTGACGACGCATTCCCTTCATACTGGCAGTCGACTCACCAGCTCCTAATTTCTTCCAACCCTTTCCCTTTCCTAATTAGGTAAAATGTTTCGCATGTCCAAGCTGCCCCGCCAAATTTCCACGTCGTCTGTCCGTTCGTGGTAGCTTTTAAGTCACTACCAGCACACGGCGAGCAACGCATGTGACGGTAAAGCCGAAACAAGCTTACGACGCTTATTCTTCAGTTATAGCGCTGTAAATTACTAAGATAGAGGACAATGCCCCAACTAGCCTCCTGCTACAGCTCTCCTTACAACATGGGCTCGCCAAGAATTAAAATGACCAACCTGGACGATATTCGCGGTGGCTCGTCGCCAGCCAGCCTTCTCAAGTCTTGTTTATAAACAAGGCATACATTCGTTCACAGCATTAAGGAATCAATCGTACAGTGTACGCGGTAAGCATTTACTATTCACCCGATCAGAACAAATATGAAGTGATCATGGTGAGATTTTTTAAGCTTACACGGGGATTAAATACACACCATATTTGTGAAAATCCCACTCCACTGTTTTCTCAGAACACGTACTGGTACGCACGTTATCGAGCGCGAGATCCGACAGGATGGCAGCCTAGAGCAGCAGAAGGAGCGACGAATGCGGCCATATTCCACTCATACGCGTCCTCCGTGACCTTAAATTTGGGGTTGTCACTCGTCAACCCGACAGGAACTGACATTTTGTCTCCCTGGATACTACCTTGTAAACGAAACTATACGTTTTTTTTTAATTTCTAGGCTGTTCTTCTCCCATTCTATCGCTTCGTTCAGTGACGCTCTCAACCTGTCTTGCACAACACCCTCTGGGACCTTTGTGACGCTTCACCCTTCGCTTTTGTGTGATACACTGGACATTTTTCTCGGCGTACAATATTAATATCACGGAGGCATCCGCCCCGTATGAGAGAAAACGCAATGCTTTTTGAATACTTTTTTTTAGGCTCCATGTAGCCGAGTTTTCTTTTTCTATTTATTTTTTCGTGTGGGCCTCCTCGTAACTGATTTAGTGTTTTCTATGTTTCCGGATATTCTCGTTGAGGGGACCGCTTTGCTGTATGTATTTTTCATGAACCACTGTCTTGCCAATGAGCTTATTCTGTGAAGGAGCATGCCGAGTGTTTGACAGCGGTAGAGATGCATGCATCTTGTCTTTCAAACGCAATAATTGTATCTCTCCACTTCGTGTCATTCTTTGTATTGCTATACGGTTACAGCCGCACAAAGCAAACGGACAACGAAACACTGGAAAGTGGAAGGGGAAAGGACCGACTGTGTTATATTGAAGCCTCGCCAAACAAATAATAAGCAGAACGGAAATGAGCATCGGCGTTAACAAAAGTTTGCGCAGATCGCAGCAGAACCAGCAACATTCTCATTATAAATCGTGCGATGTGCTACCAATTAAGTTACCGCGAGATTGACAAGGGATAAGAGCTTTTGAGGATGTATATACCAGGAAACGTTTATTCTTTTCTAATTTGTTCAGTACGCAGCGTGGGTCTCTGGTCAAACGCACTTGCCGACCCCATCACCTTCCACTACCCACACGTCGCATTATCTGCCGCGTATCCATCTTCCCCCTGCAGCCCTCGTAATATGGCCGCAGATCTTCTACCACAGCACTTTGGGGACACAGCTTTTTTTTTTCCTACGCGCAGCAGTAAGCACGTAACACAGTGTATGTCTTACGAAAGCTTCAGGCAAAAAGTTCGCTAACTGCCGGGCGTGACCACGAGTGGCGATAAGTACACTCTCCCTCGGTCCAGCTAATCCTGTTTGCATGGCTTCCCTTCAGGGGTCTTTACTGCGGCCTAATAGAGAGAGCGCGTGCTCTGACCACCGTCCACTTAGCGGTCGCATCTGAACTGCCGGTCGCTGAGGCACAATTGTTCGCTACCAGTGAAAGCCAGCTGCGAGTACGGGACGAGACAAGAAGACGGGATGGACGCAATTTATGACACGCGATTGATGCGAGCAGATTATGGCGCAAGCCACGAACGGAACAAAATACAAAGACAACTCAAAATGTGGAGGAGGCCGACTCGCCATAACGGGACCAGCCGCCCGGACAGCACCGCGATAATCCGTGACGAGCGGTTGTCATCTGGACAAGAAGTACGAGTTCTTTCCCGGGGCCCGGCTGCTGTGCCAGTGAATCAGAGTGCGTAGGAGGATGTCCGGAATATGTGAGCGATGTCAGCAGTGAAGAACACATAGAAATTAACACATGGCTACATCTGCACATATGCAGCCATGACCGCAGCGTAGTCTAGGTGGACATTTAAACCACGCTATATCATGCATCTAAGTTCAGGCGTCCATTCAGCCTTTGTAACGAACTTCTTACGGTGGTCAGTGCTGATTTGTTACGCTTTTAGTGTTGACTCCAATTCGAATAATTTGCTCCCAATGGTAATAGGATGTAGTGCCGTCCAACGTGGAAGAGGCTATGAGTTGATCATTGATTTGTCGAAGTAATTTGCAGGTAAATATCGGTTCGTAATGGGATTTGATTGGTTTCTAGCACCTTACGTTCCAAAGCTATGCTATTATTATGAGAGACGGCATAGTACAGAGCTCTCTGGAAATTTCGACCACCTGGGGTTCTTTAACGTGCACTGACATCGCCCATTACAAGGACCTCAACACTTCGCCTCCATCGAAATGCAAACGCCACGGTCGGGATTCGACCCCGCGACCTTCGGATCAGCAGCCGAGTGCCACATCCACTCGACCACCGTGGAGGGGCGTAGAATCATAGTGTATATCGTTTGCGACAGCACTGGCTTGAGCGCTATCCTGCGAGTGTTTTGGCATTTGGATGGCGTGCATTATCATCGGAGTGAGGCTGGATTGACATTTGATTTTGTCTAGTTTAAGCTGCGATCATTATTAGAAGAATGAAGTTCTGGATATATATATTACATGCATCTGACCAGAGACAAATTATGACAGAAACGTAGATGTTACAAATTTTAAGGTTTCACTATTGTAAAAATGCAGTATGCCTGGCGAACACGTTTAACGCCTTTTCAAAGCACTACTTCCAAAATGCAGGTGAACTTGGTCTCATTTCCCTGCTTCACTTATTATTTTTCATCGGTTACCTACCGAAGCGTAATGTTTAGATCTCACAAGCGTCAAAAAAGTCCGGCGTTATTGTTGACGTTTACAAATCGCTTGAAAAAAAAATGTCACAGGTAGGTAAAGCATGGCTAGGGCTCAACCAAGGTTTCTGAGGAATTCTAGTGTTACCGCTGAACAGAAGAGCCAGAGGAAACAAATGTGACACTACACTCCCAACCGTTTTTCAGATAAGGCTTCCATTATATACATAGTTATGTCCATGCATAACGCACAAAAACTGGACAAAGGGGCGAGTAATACCACGCAAACACCAGTTCATTTTCTTGAACTGTTCAACAATCTCATTACGGCATTATGGAGCCTGGCACTTCTTTGGCTAACACACGTATGCCCAGCAGTTCGTATGTAGAAAGCCTCTCACAGTTTCGCGCGGTTTTGTTCCTGCTTTTGATCTTGACATGAGCAAAGTATGGTTCACTATGCACATACGCAAGACCCGAAATGCACAAACAAGTTCACGCTTGCCTGTCCCCTTATGATTGTTGGCGTGCTCCCTCAGTCGGTCGTCAACGCATCGGCAAGTTTGCCCGACGTGACGTCTGCCACAACTGAGCAGAATCTATCACACCACTTCATTGAAGCATTGCGCAGAACAAAAGTAAATAAATGGTATCGAAAATATTCTGGTCTGAGTTGTAAGAATCCCGTCCACTATTGCGCCAGATGATTACGCTTCCTCTACGCCACAACGGATCTCCGGCTTCCCTGACTAAAGGCGGGCCTTTTGCGTGCGTGGTTAAAGGTTCCTTTGGAAAAAAAAGAAGCCAAGGCGGGGTTTTAGGCACGATTGATTGATGATTTGATTTGTGGGGTTTAACGTCCCAAAACCAGTTCTGATTATGAGAGACGCCGTAGTGGAGGTCTCCGGAAATTTCGACCACCTGGGGTTCTTTAACGTGCACTGACATCGCACAGCACACGGGCCTCAACATTTCGCCTCCATCGAAATGCAGCCGCCGCGGCCGGGATTCGATCCCGCGACCTTCGGATCCGCAGCCGAGGGTTTTAGGCACGAGAGCACACCCACATGGTTACTGAGCTTCCGCAATTGTTATTAGCGCTACGAAAAGTGCTAATAAGTGCTGTATCGAAATTATCGCGAAAACATGCTGTCATTTGTGTTTCCTGTTATCGTTGCGATTAGCGACGCTAGCTCTTAACTATGCCTTAATCGAGGGCGGCTCTTTATTGGTATATAATACTATGGTGTCAATTTAAATGGCATGATGAATTTTTTCTATTATGGTATCCTATCTGGTGAAATGCGAGAGCACCAGCACTACTCAAAAACGCTACTTCTCAAATTTCGCTCACGTATACTGTAGGATATAATTAAAAAATTACAGTATATCCACGGAGTGAATGATGATGAGTGGGCGAAGCTCGGGAGGTTCATCGTAGATCGTGCCGAGTTCCGGATTAATTTAGTTAACTCGCACGCTACGAATCCTCATGGTTCAACTATGCACAAGTGAAATCTCCCACAGGCACTTCATTGCAAGTCAAAATCCAGTGCCTATAAATATATATATATATATATATATATATATATATATATATATATATATATATATATATATATATATATATATATATATATGGGTTGCCGGTGAACGCTTCTCCAACGCGAGCAGTCGGTATTTCTCAATCAAGAAACTCGCTTTGAGACGCTGCCTGCGCCAACGTTGTCTCTCGCTGGTGAGGGCGCGTTCTCCTTCTTTGCGAGCTGGTACAGCGTTCCTCTAAGAAACAGCGTTTCCATAGCCAACGCGTGTTTTCGCTCTCTCTCTATCTCTCTCTCTCACACACAAGACAGCAGAGGCACGCTCCGGGAGAGAGAGAGAGAGGCACGCGCCGAGGCGAACGCCGAGGGCGAGCGCGTGCCGGGAGGCACGCGGGTTAAAGGGACACTGAACCACTTTTTAAAAAAAACGAGATTATGGTGTCATGATACGTAATTTCGTGCGGCGAACTCGAAAATCAAGTCGAAAATTTGCATAAACCAACGCAAATAGCTTTATTTTGCCGAAAACAAGCAACAGGCGCCGCGGCCCCCATCGCGAGTCTCGCCGCCGCTGTGATTGGTCGAAGCTCCATGACGTCATCGTCAGGAAGGTGACGACAGCTGACTGCGCTCGCCGGCAGGCAATGCCGTGTTTACCTGTTGAAATCGTGTAGTTGCTGTTAGTATGGCGAACTGTGAAAGTCGGAACGAGTTCTCTGTACATCCGTACATGTTCGAGCCGGTCGCTACTGTAAGGGCGTCGACTGAAGCGGCACAGGAAAGCGAGTCCCAACCAGCCACCTCCACCCGCGCCGGAAACACAGACTTGTACATATAAGATGCATGTCAGTGCTTAATTGCACTCTAGTAAACTGTTACAAATGATACGTTCATCCGTGGATATCAAATTCGATAAGAAACAGCAGCATCGGCACTCGCTTTTAGCCGCGTATTGGCACGGTCCGCGCTACGCGCGGGCATCGTGCAGAGACATCAGCTGTTCGTGCTCGCAGTCAGTATCGTACTTCGCAGCGGGCAAGGCGCACGCGAAGAGTCAGTATGCTACCGCGAGGAACAACAACAACAACAACAACAACAAAAAAAGCCAGACGAGTGCCGCTCTTGCCGCAATGGTGACATGTGCTCTGAACTGCGCTGAAAAATTGCGCAAGGATAGTTTGGCTCATATATTGCAGTTGTGCTTTTTATAATGCCGTCGCTTTTTCTAAACTCTTCCCAGTACTACAATGATGGTGTGTTAAAATGGAAACGGTATATTAGCTGAGTTAAAAGCATGCGACTGTCGTATAGAGTAGCTGATTTCGATGCTGCGTACTGATATCTGTGTACACGTGTTTTCACCATGGGTGCTCATGCACGCACTGCGTGCAAATGGGGAAAGAGGAGGAGGACTGCTGCTGCTGCCTCGAAATTCGGCAGATTCGCGACCGCAAGAAACAACGGAGGTGCATCACAACAACAAAAAAAAAATTAAAAATGTGTGCCTCGACAAGGACGTGTTAGAAGTGGCCCTGCAGCAGAATGGCACGCCAGCGGAATCCCAGTGACTGCATGAGAGCCGGGCTTCGTACGTAGTCGCTGTCACGAAAGTGCTTGGAGCACAGCACGCTTGATCTCGTCGGTTTGAAGTCTTTTCTTTTAACTGCAGCGGCCCATTTTGCAGCCATCTTCTGATAACGAGGGAACTTGTGAAAAGCGACCTCATCGCGACCGTAAGTGCTGCGGCAGCCATATGCTGCGCAGTAACTCGGCATCGCGAGTCCACTTCAACCTTGCACAAACACAGCTAGTGAATGTCGGATGGCGAAAATCTCTAATCAGAAGAAGAGAACGGTGCAATGGCAAGAAGCCCCTACGAACTGGCAGATCTGATGCTTCACTAGGCGGCAGATCGCAGCAGAAACAAGGCACAACCCCGAAGTAAACAAGCTGAGCTGACTGAGCGACGCAGGCGGCCCGGCGGCTCGACCCTGACGATGACGTCACCTCCCCACGTGTCTAGCTCTCCCATGCTCCGCCCCTGCGCGCGCGCGCGCCGGGGGGGCGTTCCCACGATCAAAGTTTGCTCGCTTATAGCGCCGTTGTTTAATCGAACATCGCGAAAAAAACCTCCGTAGGCATGTTGTAAGAGGTCGCGGATACCGAATTCGCAATAAATTCGCGAATTCAAAACCCGTTCAGTGTCCCTTTAAGGCCCAACCACAGGCACGCGTCAGCACGCGCCTACGCGTCAAAAGCGTCAAAAGCGTCGCCGCGCGTCACCCTCGGAGGGGGCTGACGGACCGAGACGCGTCGACGCGAGGGTATCTAGCAGTGTCAGATATTTTCGCCTTTACGCCTGACGACTGATGCCTGACGCCTGACGCGTGACAAGGTTAGACTAATAGTAAATTCCACTGGCGGATCTGGAGCAAGTTTTTTTGCTCCGCGACCGAGAATTTGAATTCCACTGGCGGATCCCGAGCAAGTTCGCATGTTCCACTGGGAGATTTGGGGCAACTTGCTCCGCGACGGAGCGCTCCGCGTTGATCCGTCTCGTAGAGCCGGATTCTGCCGGAACTCCAGCTATACGGTGTCGTCATTTCCGGATCAGCCGAGCACGGCGATTTTTTTCAGTGTTTTTTTTTCTTTTTTTAGGCGCTGTCTGATAACCATGGGCGTTTGTTTACATATTTTGGAATGGCGTCGCTCGACCCTACAGGGGACTGCTCCTCGCTCTGAGAAACAGCAAGAGTTCTACGTTGGAAAGCAGCAACAGCAGCAGAAGCGAAAATAGACGTACGTGCTGTACGAAACGTTATTTAAGGAGCTATTTCCAGAGTCTCCGTGCAAACGCCCCAAAATGCTCGGCTACGTCGAAGAACTAGTACACGCGTACTCGGAGAAAGAGCTATGCATACTTTTGTGCGAGGTGTAACGTAGTTCAACGCAAGGCTGGCAACAAGGGCAACCGGATGCATGCGACAACTTCCGCTGTAATCCCTGCCGGAGCGAGTTTATTTTTCGCTGGCCGATGGGGATCGGATCGCTCCGCGACGAATTTTGTTGCTCCGTCGTGGATTCGGCACACCGCACCAGATCCGCCAGTGGAATTCACTGTAAGAGGAGCTTCGCCCCTAAAAAGCCATTATATCGACTCTGAGCGCGTCTCGCGTTCCCGAACTTTCTCAGTAATTAGGAGAGGCCGGAAAAGTTCTCGGAGATGACGAAAGGTTTTAGAGTCAGGCCACATGATGGATTGGCGTCAAGTTCAGCGTGACTACACCAGCGGAAGGGGGGTGTCGGCCGGAACGTTATCCACAAGCTTTAACTGGCATTTGTATGGGAGAACTGAGACCATGTCTAGAGCTCGAGTGTCATATATGGTGTTCACGCAAGGGTGACTGATCTGGGTAACGCGGTAAACATGCGGAACTTTGAAACGTTCTGCTGTCGCCGTCTCGGCAAACATATTGTGACGCACCATGGTCGGGGTGAAACGAAGAAGAGGACGACGAATCTTTTCTGGTGTGGAGCGCAGAGCGACTAGGACTCGCCTGCTTTTCCCAGACTCGCACCTATCATTTGCCAATAAGCTCGCTTCGTCCGTAACAATATATATGAGAATTCACGGGCCTGTCATTTTGCAACGACAGGAGGCTGAGTAAGGAGGAAGCAAAAAGAAGAGAGAAAAGCAGAATGTTGGTGTCGTTAACCTACGGAGACGTCATTCTGCAATGTATCCAAGACTGTAGCTCAGTTTGACAGCTAATACGCAGCACGGCAACCGGTCCTTTGGAGGTCGTGCTTCTGGACATTTTCTCTGACGAGACAGGTATTTTGCCTACCCAGATGATAGCTTTGTCGAGGTCCAATATTTTATCCCAGAAGGACAGTTTTATCCACGGTTACTGTAAAGAAAGCAACATGCTGGATTATGCCTCTCCAGGCGAATGCACTGGTATGCGTTCTGTTGGTGTGCCCCATTATTCCACTTAGCGACCTTTGATCATCCATCTCCGCAGGTTTTTGGTTCATTAACTCATTTAAATATGACTCAAATAGCATGCAGACAAAAAGCACCACATGACTTGTTGGATATGTCACTGCCAGTTAAAGTGAACATTATTTACCAGTGTTCCTCTAGCGGTACTGCCGATCGCCGCTTGGTGTCGCCACAGGTTAGCGCTACCACTGCAACTCCCGAATGGGTGAAGGGGACTACAACGGCGTCGCGAGGGAGCGTATCCGTGGGGAAGGTGTACCGCTCGTTTGGGCTGCGTAGTCTTGCTCGCATCGCATGCATGAATGCGCCTCTTTTGTGAGCTCCCCCCAAGGAGGGTCGGGCGAGGTTTGCAGGGGGGCTTCGCTGAAGCATACTGACTCGCGAGAATCAAGATCAGATAAAAGGGAACCACGGGAGCGGCGTAGCCTTTGATAAAGAGAAAGCTCTTGAAGTTTATTTTGGGTTTGTTTCTTTGTATATGTCGTTATTTTTCATTGATATCTTTAGGTTCTTGGTTATTGACGCCTGCTATTTGCGAGTGCTTGCGAGTGAAAGCGGGTTCATTTGCGATCGTTTTGCTAGTGCCTGCCGCACTATACATATATAGCAATCGGTGTAGGACTGTTATAAGTACTTTTCATATCCATAAGTTATTTTAACACTCCTCCCTTGTTTTATTAGATACTTTGGTTTTTTTTTTCGGCTATGAATTACAATAAAAACCTGCTATTTATTAAAACGTTAGCATGTATCTTGGCTTGGATTTTCTTTTGCATTTACACAATGACAGGTTTCTTGTAAAATCTTAGAAGTTCTGGTTCGATAATAGCGATCGACACATGCCAAGAGCTTAAATTATTCTCTGACCCGCCGCGGTAAATTAGCGGCTAGCGTTTCAGGTTGCTGATGTCGAGGTTGCGTGTTCTAATCTCGGCCTGATTTCGAGGGGAGGGGGGGAGGGTGAAATGCAGAAAGACACCTGCGTGCTTCTCTTAAAATAGGAGTTGAAGAACAACTTGCAGTGAAAGTTATTTCAGAACGCTCCACTATAGGGCGTGTCTCATAATCGTATCACGGTTTTAGTACTTTGAAAAGGGACAGCAATTATTCTTATCATTTTTCTTTATCTTCGAGTGGCCGTCGCTCTACTTTACTCCTACGACGTACGTGTAGATGTGTAGCGCATAGCATTTTGGAAGAATCTCAACAAATCGAATTATTCAAAAAGAATTAGTTATTAGATTAGCATGGGCGACGCGTACAATCTCCCTCTTGAGAGAGACTCCTCCTGTCGGTTCTCTTCCTGCAGCGCGCTAAATCCCAGCCTCATCTCAACCCCAGAAGGGTTGTAATGACGTCGTTCACGTCTAGTGGCCTCACATCCGAACCACATAACTCGGAGACGAGGCAGGCTTTAAGGAGCATCCGCCCTCCATTTCTCGGAGTGGTCCATACATCTCTATAATGCTAGTTGGTTCGCGCAAGTCACGTGGTCCTCAACTATAGGACATAGAGTGTTCGCACGAAAAAGGACTTGAGGAATAGGCCGAAGCATTGGTGTAGTGACTCTGGGCCAAATAAATGACTGCGTCCCCGCGGGTTTCTATATGGCGGTCGTTTCCAGGAATCTCGTAGCTTTGCTCCCCCTTCTTCTATGGGTATTGCGCGGTTTCTTTACGTCGCCGGCTCTCAACGCTTCAACACCGGCGAAATCGTAGGAGAGGAATAGTGTGGACTTGGTCGAATTGCAGATCAGGTGCCTTTGCTAGAGTTTTGAGCACTACAGCGCCAATTTCGTAAGTGGTCGTCAAGTGCGCCATGGTGCAGCGACGTAGAGAGAGCCATACAGTACCACGGATATAGGAGCGTTAAACTGGGCAAGTGCACGGTTTGTTACCCTGCATTTTGTGCCTAGGAAAAAGGATGTGTCATCAAATGGCAAAAGAAACAAAAATTTGACGGTGCCGTAGAAGCATTACTGCGCAGTGTTCAGACATGGAAAAAGGAACAGCACTATTTCAGTCGGCATTTGTATGTTTTCTCTTTATTTGCTTTCGTTTTTCCAGCGACGAAGAAACTTCGTAAATGGATGTGAATGGCAGCCTTTGTCGCTCTAATCAGCGACAATCGGTATGTGGCATCCTAAAGGGGAGGCTGTTTTTCCTAATGATCATAGTATTGAATAATCTACCAAACAGCAGTCTTAAAATCGTTTACAATACAGTGTTGTCTTCTATGCTAGAGCATTCATAAAATGCTTAGAATCCAGTGTTGTGTTCTATAGAACACTTCTCGCAAAATCATTTGGCATGAGCTGCTATTTTCTGGGGAGCAATATAGTCCTAAAATTGTTAACAGTGTAGTATTTTTTTTAAACGTGGCTGATTTCCACGATACACCCGCGAAGACCAAACGAAATGACAGAGCGATATACGCCATGTTTCTGACTAGAGAGAAGGGGCTGCAGATCAAAGAAACGGTGAAGTTAGGTTAAGTGTAAAACGTATATGCCAGCGGCAAGCACAATGTTAAGTTCTCACGTACGTTCGCTCGAGCTTTTTATTTGCAATGGGCTGGTTAGTACACAGTTCTTGTCCTCGCTGTTGAAGTACACCTTTCCACAGGCATTCCTGGACAGGTCCAGATGAAATGGGCGATACCTACGTGGTCTTCCAAAGCCCAGTAATTAGCCATGCTTCAGAGAATTCATCTATGCTCCACTCGGCAATCTGAAGTGTTCTCCGCTGAAACCACAAACAAAAGAAATGCAATTAGGAGAGAGAGTGAGTGAAAGGAAGAATAAAAGATATGGAACTTTTTACAAGGCCACAAATAAATTTCTTGCCTGGGTAATGGGCCCGCTGTCATAGGCGATTGATGACAGTCATAAAACTCGCCTTACTGCTCGAGTCCTCAGCGCAGCCTGTCAACTCAAGGCAATATCCTTGCGGAAAGCAGATAGCAAGCGCGAAATCTATGCAAACATTCCCACATCGGTACCTCAGTCGCACGCCACATAGCAACACGCTCCATTACTAAATGTTAAATATTTATCTTCCTTACGGCTACGAAGCACGTACGTGGTATAGAAATCTCGTATTTCAGGAATGTGACCAAAATTTCTAACTTTAGCCAGATATAAGCTTCATCAGGCTTTGTTGTTGCATTCCAACCAAATGCGAAACGGGGGTACATTTTTGCGGGAATGCCTCTAGAAGAGGAACTTCCCATTGTCCCTACGGTAGAATACTTCGACATGAGCCACGTTGCACGCTTCGTTTGCCATATATCTCCCCACGACGTTCAAGCGTATTGCCCTCACATGCCTTCACCTTGCATGCAGCCCTTGCACGCCGTACATCTTCCCCCATTTTCACACCTTTAACGGACATCCAAGCGAGCCTGCATGCACAAAAAAAGCGCAGAGCACAAAGTGATTCGGTGAGGAGAGCGGTGAAAGGAAAAAGCCGCTTCGTGAATAAAAAGTAGAACGGAGGCGCCAGTTTCAAAGAACACCCTGGCTTGCGATCTGAGCTTTGCCCGCCGCCCTTCACTCAACGCTCTTTAAAACCAATCCCTCTTCCCTTGCTTCTTTTATATCAAACGTTTCCCGAAGTCATTAACCACATACTACTCTCGCGCACACCACGAACCCAAGTGGGAATATAAGGATTCCATCTTGAAACTGCGTCCCCACTTTACCCACTTCAACTTCATGGGGCCGCGGCACTCAAGTGTCCGTTCTGCACACCGGGGGACAGGCGCAGCGCTTTACCATCTCTATTTGACTCGACTGGGTGTCAGTGTATAGCTGTCGACGTACGGCACCATCTCAGTTGATTGCATAAAGTAGTTTTTTGTTTCATTTTCTTGTCGCCGCCACAAACGCCCTAAGGCATTTATGGCGACGACAAGTGTCAGCTACGTGGCCTGACACTTGTTCTGTGAAAAGAAGGGGACGACACCGTCAAAAGGAAGTCCCGATCTTGCTTCAATTTTCTGCTATAGTACCAGCTATGTAAACGGGCTTTTTGTTTCTCTAATTGCTTTTCGCGAGGTTTGGCCACCAGCGAATGTCTCTGAGGGAGAGGTCGAGATACTGAAGCCGTCATTTATGTATTTTTCATGTATTTGTATGTCGATTTTTCTGTCTACGCTGTTTTTACTGAACGCTGCCCTTGTAGAAATTGGTTCTTGCCCATCCAGGCTGTTCTCTTTCTTTCTTTCTTTCTTTCTTTCTTTCTTTCTTTCTTTCTTTCTTTCTTTCTTTCTTTCTTTCTTTCTTTCTTTCTTTCCTTCTTTCTTTCTTTCTTTCTTTCATTCTTTCTTTCTTTCTTTCTTTCTTTCTTTCTCTCTCTTTATTTTGAGGATACCGGAGATCATAAGATCAGTTCACAAATCGTCAATATTATTCGCCGCTGACATCTCGCGTGCAACCGCCACCTTTACATTATCTTATTTTATTTTTTCTTAGGTTAGTGAGAAACGCAGAACGGCACCAATTCAGTTTGTCTTCCTTTATCACTTTGACTGCAGTATCGGCGTTTGGTGTGGAATAGGGCTTGACAGGCTGACATGAGCGGAGTGCACTTCGCGCGAAGAAAATGTTCGGGAGTACGAGCGCAGATGGGCCAGCTGATTACCCCTAATCAGGTGTCTGTGTTTAGCACTTTCCCATGGTATCACACTGCGATGTGCGTGTCCTCCTCATTTGCATCTTACATTCTCAATAGGAGTGGCGATCGGACTGTCGTACAGGAAACTGGTAAGTTCACATAGATCAGGCACAAAGCACGAAGATCATGAGAACGCGCATGCTTCCGTTTATGGCGTCCAAGGAAGAAGCATTATTTCGTAACGGTTTTTTAGAGGCTTTCTACCTATGAGTAAAGCGTCGCACGTAATTCTGTAACGATTGCTCATGTATAATGTAATATACTGAGACAAGTAACCTGTAAAACCGGTGAATTGAAAGGATACGTTACGAATTTGTCAGAATTCGAATTCTGTAATATTGATAATTCGAAATCTGTAACGCTGTGGTCACTCTATAGTTGTACGTGGCCAGGGCTAACGCAAAACACTCAATATTATCAGATTTCTCTGTGGTGTATTATGCTCCCGTAGCTCTCGGCTGCATTAGCTTTAATTTTGAAGTGGTTTGGACAGGAAATAGGATTATTCACGTTCTGCACAACAATGGCTATTATCTTTTCACGTTCTTTTAATTATTTTTAGAAAAACTGAGGCTCTGAAACATGCGACAACTATAATAGTTATGCAAATACTGGTAGCTACGGTGCACGGCAGTTCACGCGAGTTTTAAGTAAGTGTGTATATTTGACAACCCGAGATTATCCCGTATATGGCGCCCTCTGACTATTTTTATTCTGCGCCTCACCATTCCACCTCATCTTTTGAAAGACTCTTGAGAAGGTTAAGAGTTTTTAGATCATTGAAAGACGAATGAGTGAGCTAGTTTGTAAAGAATAGTCATGGATGAAACTGACGTACGCAGACACCGATGCAAGAGACAGAAAATAAACACAGACGCCGAACACAAACGCATGAAAGGGACAACATAGATTGCGAAGTTCCGTTGCATGCTTCCCTTGTCTTGCGAACACTTCTACACATCTCGTTCAGAACTTTTTCTTTCTTTCACGCGCCTTCATTGCTTTATCATGAACGCCACTATACACTCACTGCGTTGAAATTTACCTGCCTCCACGTACCCCGCTCCTATCTGTCTATTGCGTCGGTGATCCTCGCGTGCAAACAAATGCGTCTACTTCACCTTTCGGGTAATTTAAGAGGAAGATGATATGACCCTTGACGTGACAGCTACTCAGAGGCCCTCGTGGGTGTTTCATGGTTCAGCGAGTAAAGAAAGAAGTGTGGGAACCCGCACACGTGTAATGCCAACAGAATACAAGCATGGTGACCTGTAACACCGCTTTCTATCGTATGCACCGTGTGCGGTTCAGTTGGCTGTCAAAACTGCGCGCATCAGTCTCGTCTTGATGGTGATGTGCCCTGCACGGAGATTCTCGTAAAGTCTCAATATCGCTATTCATCCTTCAATTTCGTTTCTCCTCTTCGTTTCTTACGTCAGCTATTGCTTGCTTCACGGTGCCTTGCATCTTTTTTCCAACGTCTGGAGAGGGGATATTTGTAGCCAAACACGGAAGTATGATTGAAGTATGAACGACAGCATTTTGCGTTGTTTGTCGCTTTTTCATAGTTTTTTTTTCTTCGGTGCAGCAGGGGCAGATAGAAAATGAGCTTATTTCTACCGCAAAATGATTGATTACTCCTAGTGACGCGACATGTCACTTTCCTCTCGACTTGATAGGAGGAGTTCTTAAAGAAGTTTCTTCTAGAGACTGCAATGAATGCGTAAGTGTGTTATAGCTAAGGCTAAAACGTACTTTAAACAGATTATGCATCAAACAGCGCAATATGTCCTGATATATTCTTTATTATTTTTTTATTTCTGCCGTAGTTTCAACGGACGCGTGACTTCATCTGTTATCGTCGATATCGTAAATATTATTTTGAGGAACCTTGTTATTTTCACTGGTGCAAAAAGCCACGCAAGAAAGAAAGTTATTTACCCTAACGCAACTTGTTGTAACTGACATTAGCTTGTGAATTCCGCACATTATATGTTTGGAAAAAATGGGTGATACATTCCGGATTACCTTTTTTCGCTTCACCATATCGATGAAACTGCAAAACACACCTTCTGGCGTGTTCAATAAATTTAGCGACCATTTTTTTAGTGTGAAACCTTAACCGCGTGTTCATAATTCACCACCTATTTCTTGATGCTTATCTTCACTTCTTCGCCCTAGGTTGGGCTCTAATATAATTGACGTCGTTTCCCCATTCGTATTTACATTACTTCAATGTGTGTGTCGTATGCGCATAACATCCTTTCCAGTTTGTGCTTGTGGTGGTCTATATGGTGCATATACCATAGGCAAGTGCAATACATATAAGAATACATAATACATAAACTGAGATCCTCCCCTGGATTGTTCCGACCGGTTTGTTCTACTCAGCAGAGATTGTTTGTTAAAATAAGTAAACAACTGTACACACCAATTTTAAATAGTAAGCTTACTGTAACCAGCAACCTTACTGACTATAACAATTTTTTATTTGTTACAATCAGTAAGGAAGAAATCCTGTTAACTCTTCAAATATGGTTTTACTTACGGTAATTTTTTTTTTATTTCAGTGCTCGCCTTCTCTTAGCCGATGCGTCATGGATGCATAAAAGTCGGGCTTCGGTCTTCGTCCGGCGGAAGTGGATCGCGTGACGAGTATGCACCACGAGTCATCTCTCTAAGCGCCATCTGTCGCAAGGAAGATTAGCCCGGACACGAATACGCCCGGCACCATTACGGCCGCTCCGCTAAAGAACAGCACAATCACAATGCATTCATTCTGCCACATGGAGCGCAGAGCACGGTCGCATACACGCATACAACGAAGGTGACAAAGGACTGTGTATCGATATAACGAAAAACATAAAAAGGAGCAATGCGAAGCAACGACACACCTGAGCGTTTTCACGCTTATAGCAACACCTTCGTGCTTAAGTGCGCATCCCCAAGCAGCTGTCGCGATCACATCCCTCACGTTTCCTCCTCACTCACTTCACCCTCACCAATGCAACTGCTTCACGTAACGCGCTAATGGACTTCGCGCTTATATGGTATGATCGTGAAGCGTGGAGAGGTCCATACTGCAACGTGTATACGACGATCATACGGCACGACGCACGCGAACCGCGGTTGTTCGAACCATATTCATGTTCTGAGTTATGCGTATATATGCTATACCGTGGAGGTGTTGTCGCATGAATGATCTTCGCGGAGTTGTGCGTTTTTTGTCGCCTGACAGTTTCGTCGCCCTCGCACTCGCTAGCGACACGATGGCGACGTTCCGTCGCGTGTGTTTGAGCCATGAATTACCGAAGGTGCAGCGTTATTTTTTTTTTTTCAGCACGTGCGTACCGTAGTGAGGTATGCGCGTCAGAGCGACGAAGGATTTTTATCGCTTATGAGGTGATCGAACTACTGAGGGTACCGCTGTAGAGAGTGATTTATGTGATTTCAATAAATCAATCAGTCAATCAATTAATCTGTCAGTCAGTCAGTCAATCAATAAATCAATCACCTTTATTTGCTCTTGAGAGGAGAAGTGCAGTATTAAAGCTAGTACAGCTTGACGTCGTCCCGATCCCTTTACAAGAATAAATAGCAGCATGACCTTTAGACACGCACTTTTGCGCTTTTTGGCATTATTATTATTATTATTATTATTATTATTATTATTATTATTATTATTATTATTATTATTATTATTATTATTATTATTATTATTATTATTATTATTATTATTAGGTATGTAATTTTTAAGAAGCTTGAAGCTTGTTCACGATCTTGCGCATATCTTGCCCTATACCGCTCAGCTGCCTCAATTTACGAATTCGATGTAAGTTCACCACAGAGGCCGAACCGTTTCGTGTAGCCGCCTGCCTCGGTCAACATGGAACCATTTCCAGCGTACAATGTCTCTATAACGCCTTCCTTTTTGTGACCTCGATGTTTTTCACAGCTCACAGTCGGTCTTTTCCTCCGAGGCACTGCTGTACCGAAGTATCGCACATTGCGCAAAGTCTTCCTCCTCCTTATTCGAGATTGCCTCTCGTGCAGTTGTACGAGCGCGATTTTTTCATTGTCGTTCCGTGTTCCTCGTGTTTTATTATTTCTTCACCTGTTACCCTGATTTCCTGACTGTGCATTTCTTGCTCTTTTTTATTTGTATTTCATTTAGAAGGCTGTTCTTGGGCACGTTAAATGATTGATTGATAAAGAGTAAGGACCCTATCCCATATCGGCGTCATGCATGATGGCAGGAGTTGCCATTGGTTATTAGTTTCTATTCTGGTCGCCAGCAGAATATCCTTAATGGAAGTGCCTAAATAAACGTCTGATTGAGGAGCGCTGTCTTTAAACCTTAATGCTTCCTGTAGGCAGTGCCCAAACATACACCCGTTCAATTAAAACACGCTCCGTCTCTCCCTGTGATGATTATTATAAGCAGGTTCTTTGTATTACAGATTTCTTTTCGGACGACTCTCTCAGGCGAAGCCTCCGAGAGCCTAATCGAGGACAAAGCCGTTTTTCACACCAGACACACACACAAAGATTTTAATATAAACGAATAAGAAAAGAAAGGAAAGCTAAACGACAAGCACTTGAGGGACAAAAGAAGACATCACATAATTAAGAAAGTAGCGCGCTCTAATAGCGTCTCTATGGGTGCTACGAGAGTCCTGGCAGTTTAATCCCTAAGGGTCCGTCAGTCATGCGTGAAGGCGACGCGAGAGAAGTGCATGGCTCACCAAATCACCGATGAGCTTGAGTGAACCAGTGAACGAAGTGCAGCAGACCTACGAAGAACACGATGCCAGATGTTTGATGGCGACGGAGGACGTGGGCGGTTAGGCAGCTCGATGATATGGTACCGGCATCTTGGCCAGGCGTCTCGGTGTGGAACTCGGGCCCGCAGCCCGACTGTTCACACTATGCCTGCGGGCACAAGATTCAGGAAGTCCTCGCCTGCAGCTTGCGAGCCACTGGGGTTCCAATGGCTGGGATCAGGTCAGCAGGAGGTCCCGGTCGGGTGAAGCCCTGGTGGCTCGGGTCCGGAACCCGACTGCCGTCTCCAACGCCCGGCCCGGTGGACGATCCGCTGCCTTCCTCGAACTCCCCTGCCTGGAACTCTTTCGTGGAACCCCCTTCCGGGGAACACCCCGCCGCTCCCTTTTCTTTCCTTTCTGCTTAGTTGTTCCTCTCTGATAGGCCACCGCTGTGCCACCGTGTTATTTAGCCAGTGGCCGCTAGGAACTCCGTGGATATTTGTGGTTGGCTGCTTTTTTTCTTATCTTAATTCACTTTGCCAGGCCACGCCTTTCTCATTCGTTGTCGTTTTCATGTGCCGTCCTCCCGGTCCGCGAGCGTCTTCTCACATCGTCTTCTTTTTCAGTGCGTGACTTCTTTAGTTTTTCGCGCGCACTTTTCAACATCACTTTCGGGTCGCGCACTTCACACATCACACTCCCCTCGCCTCCTAATTGCAGATGGCTGGATGGACGTTAGCAGCATCTTCCATAAATAGCGGCAGTGGCTAGTGCCACCAGGCTATTTGTTATACCACCCAATAAGCTATGCTGCTTAGGCTAACAAATGTTCAATTATGGCTTGCGATAGCTTCCTGCCACCAATCCCCCGGCATTCCTTTTCTTGTACCTAAGGGATATACCTATTTATGTTACCATTACTATTCTTGAAACCCTAAAATTTCGGGCGCACTTCCCCTTTCTTTTGTCAAGGCTGAATACCTTAACATTCGACTAAAATATGCTCCATGATTACTGAACCTTTCGGAAGACTTAAGCGCGGACCGTGGCCAATATCAAATTTCTATTGCCCAGCCTTCGCGCATTACGCTAATCGATCATTCAGCTCTCTCTTGTCCGCTCCCCGCTCGCCCAAAACTCGGTCTCTGGGCTGCCATGTTCGGAGATAATCTGAGGAGGCTTATTAAATTATTGCTGACACCATATAGTGAAGCTCGGACCCTTTACACGCGTTGCTGGGTTTCGACTATGTTGCCGCTCCCCGCTAACTCACTTTCTGCATATATTCCGGCACATCGCTGGCTGTTGCAGCCGTCGTCCTGTCCCTGCCTTCTCTCTACGCACTGTTGCTACGACGCACTTCTGTTTTTTTGCGTGAAAGTAAACAGACAGTTCTCGACGCAATGTGACCGAAGAAGTGATGAACACTGGATGGTTCCGGCGTTAAACGGGTGGCATGAGCTAGCTTTCAGTTTGTGCTGCTGTAGAAAAAATTATTTCGGATCTTTAACCTAAACTTACGTAATGAATAATGACAAGCTAATCCATGCTGTGATTAGGCAAGGAAGAGTATCCGTGGCCGTGTGTTTGACGAGAAAGGATGAATAATGGATAGAGCGTCCAAGAATGCTTACAGAAGGACAATGATGCGCTCTTTTCGTATGCATACTACATTTTGCTCCAGCAGCCTGTTTCACGATTTCTTCCAGATGTGCTATTCTGTTTGGTCTGGCTTCGAAGAACAGTATTTCAAACGCAGTAGTCACCCTACTTCCATTTTTTCTTTCACTGCCCTATGCTCAGCATCACTTGACTTTACTAATCTACTAAGCAGCACAGCAAATCCTCTGATACGTCGCGCGTCCGCTGAGAACGAACGTACGTCAAATCGTATTCTGTTATAATGCACCGCAATGCATGTCATCTATCCCATTGTCTTACATGAGGGAGAAAATTATCAATATGATAGAAAGTAACATAAAGAATTTAGCTGCGAGAAATATCTCGCTAGAATTGTAGGCCTCGTTTATTTGCACAGAACTTCAGGTCGCATTTTCGAGATTGCTGTGTGTGTGTGTGTGTGTGTGTGTGTGTGTGTGTGTGTGTGTGTGTGTGTGTGTGTGTGTGTGTGTGTGTGTGTGTGTGTGTGTGTGTGTGTGTGTGTGTGTGTGTGTGTGTGTGGCGCCGTAATCAGCAAGGATAACAGCAAAAGTGTCGCACTGAAAGAAGAAGAAGAAAGCATTTAATGAGAGTAAAGGAGGCGATGTCGGCTTGGAGAGTGGGTCTTTGGCCTGCTACTCCTCACAGGGGTAAGGGGAAAGGGGATAGATAATAGATAGAGGGAGGTACGAGAGGTGACGATGGTAAAGTACAATGAGTCACTATACAAGTCCTATAAGCGGATGTGCACCATGAGCAGTAGTCTTTACAGCACAGCATTAGAGACGGGCATCTAAACCTGTGTCACACAAAAAATTAAAAAGGGCCTTTAAGTTGCGCTGGGCGTGGTCCGTGTGCTTCCATGCACCTAAAAGTTTCTCCTCCGAAAAGGCACTGAAAATGCACTGAAAGGAAAACCGTTCTTGTACCAGTGATGTGGGGAGTGAGAGCAACAGACCTGCCAATACCCAGTACAAAATAAAACTAGAAACGATCTTACCAAGTGAATGGTGAAGCAAAGCGGCAATCCTGCACAGTATCAGGAAATCCCTTGCTGCGCGTAATGGCGTTTTTCTGAGCTCGGCTCAAATACAAGTGCGTCGAGATATTTGCGACGCTGTCGGAGGTCGACAGTCATCAGTATTTATGACGCCTATTAACATCCCCTATTCTGACGCTAAGAGTGCTGTAAGAATGGCACGCCAACGGCGGTCTCCAGGGGAATGCCGCACCCAGAACATTTCGATAATTCGATTTGACGCCGCTCTGGTTTCCACGCAAGCGACCACCCTTCAAAGAGCAGCGGGTCGGTGCGCTGTGATTGTCTTCTTTTCTATTTATGTTCGCCCCCGGCCACATCTCTTCTTCGAATAAAATAAACAAGACAAAGACAAAGGCGTTTTGGAGCCCTTTCTTGGTGCAAAATCGTGGCAAGTGATGCTTGGCGGTGCATCCAGTTAAGTAATTAATGAACTAATTATATTAGACAATTTATTTGTTTATTTATTTATTTATTTATTTATTTATTTATTCCCTACCTTCCTTCCTTCCTTCACACTCCGAATGCTGCAAACTAGGTCATATCCCAGTTTAGCTCTCCTCAACATGCTTGCTCCGGACGCCTTCGAGTCTACCTGCCTCGACTGCGGGTCGGTTAGCAACTTGGAACATATGCTCTGGCGGTGCCCCTCGTTACATGGGCCCAATCAAGTCGCCGAGGAGGAGTGTAATTCTGCCTTCAAGAGTTCCGAGCTTGTACCACAACTCCGGGCTGTCCAGACAGCCCACGATGCCGCGGTGAGGCTATAGGCCTCCCTGTCCCCACGTGGGAGCGGCCCGCAGTGCTGCTCTAAGTGCGGCGCTTCTCAGGACCTAATTAAAAGTTCTTTGTCTGTCTGTCTGTCTGTCTGTCTGTCTGTCTGTCCCTTCCTTCGTTTTTTTTTTCTTTTATATACCTTGAAACACCACTTCTACTGTACCTGAGCTGTGGCTGAGAACACAAGTGCGAAGCCATGTGGTGAGAATTAGGGGGTGTCCGCCACGCCCCCTGTTTAGCTGAATTCCAATCCGCACAGGCTCAAATATTTATATTCACAACTTCGTTTGCCGAGTGTGCCCTAAAAAGCGCAAACGCTGTACTGGCTGTCGCCCCTGCGCTGCGCGTACTTCTCCATGCATATAAAACCCCACTATAAAGCGTGCCTATGACGAACCGATCATCAATGACTTAATTATCGTGATGTCCGGATGTCGGTAGTTGGAATATGCAGCTCGACGACCAATCTTTATCCTCTCGCTACTTGCGTGTTTTAGTACGCCGACGCTGACTGCTCCAACGACCGCTACACAAGACAGGCATTACAAGCTTCGGCAAGACTGAATGTTGGGCGAGGTGTAGAACATCGTGTCAAAAATTAACAATGCGCAAACGAACGAGACACAGGAAGAACAAGACAGCGCTTGTGTTGTGTCTTCTTCTTTCTTGTGTCTCGTTCGTTTGCGCACGGTAAATTTTTCACACGATGTTCTACAACTCGCCCAAATTTCAGTCTTGAAGCTTGTAATGCCTGGCGTGTGTCGCTGTAAATTTTTTCATACAAGCTTTGCTTTAATCCAGAAGAAACGCAGCGAGCCGCATTCTGCGCGCAGAATGGGAAGAACAAATGTATATACTTTGGCTCGCCACATGGAGATACGTAAATTGCAAGCTTTACTGGCATGTCGGGTGATTCGGGCTAGTCGCGTGATTGGCTTTATTGGCAAGTCGGGTGATTTGTTTCACGGATGGAGCATTTTTCAATACAGCAGATATTGGTGCTCAAGCAAATCATTTGCGAGACAAAACGTTTGCGGCGAAGAGGCGCTGTGCACATTTGAATGTGCTTTTGTCTGAGGGTTCTTTATGCAGGTTTCATTACGTTGCGAGTTGTCAATTTTTATTGGTGGATATAATCACTCGGCGTCGGGAGTGTAGCGATGATCAGCAGAGTGTGATGCACCCTGCGGAGACAGCAGTTGAGCGGGAGATGAAATGATGCGTGCCCCGTAGTAGAGAGGTGATGCATATAGAGTTGGTGCACATACCGCCACTTCATCACACCGGGGTGGTACAAGTGGCGCGGCAGCGAGGAAACAATTGTGCACGTCCTCTGCGATTGCCCTGGGTACTGCTCCCAGCGACAGTCTCTCGCCGTAGAATTGTCACGCCTTGATGGTCGACCGAGCAAACCATATTGGAATGCCGGACAGACAGTGTCTCGCAGCAGAAAGCCACGAAGGCTCTGCTCAAGTTTTTGCGCGCAACGGGCCTCGTGAACCGTCTCTGACACATGCCGTGCTTGTGCGCGATTTGACCTCTCTCTTTCTTTCTCTATTCTTTCTCCATCCCTTTCTATCTCCCTTCACCCCTTCCCCAGTGCAGGGTAGCAAACTGGATATTTTCCTTTCCGGTTAACCTCCCTGCCTTCCGCCCATCATCATCTCTCTCTCTCTGTCGCGCGAAATTATAACGTGTAGTCAAACCTCAAATACTGCCCGGCATATAGTTCTTCGCGCTGTTATAAGACGGCCCTGAACTTGCAGACACCGTAACTTTGTCTTATATTCGACGCTCTTTCCGTGTGCAGCCGTCCCCGTTCATTAACTTTGCTCGCGGCTTAACGCTAAGTCCGCATTGCCGGCTACTCATCTAAATCAAGGAAATTAGCATAACATCGTAAAACTTACACGAGTTAGAACACTCGAGTAATAAATGATGTTTGTACTGACAGAGCAGTACCCGCGTTTATTACTTTCCTTATTCACTATTCTTTTTTCTTGAACCTTTCTCCGGTATAAAGGTCCGGGTGTTGATTCGAATTAAGAAAAAGAGGCATATAAAAAGGCCAAAAATAAATGTCGTCGTACTTGACGTAGAACAAATGTACGAAAGCTAGTCAGTGGCGTCTATATGCCTCATTTCCATTCACGATTACGGGGCATTCGTGGGTAGCGCTGTTCCTCTGAACGGCGTGACGTAATTAGTGTGAGTGCGTCCGCCCCTGCTTCGTTAAGTGCAAAGAGGATTTAAGTTTTCCCCCTGGGGAAAAAGAAGGGGGTTACGAAACCGCACTAGAGTGTGGTTCCCCGACAAAGCGGGATTTCTTACGCAGTCGAAGGAAGTCGCATGTCACACGTGGTTTCCATTCATTTTCCGCAGCTATGTTCAGTTTAATCAGAGAGACGTGGGAGCACTCGGGCTGGCCGAGATTTGTGAATTGTGTTTCACGCGTAAGTGCGCTCTCATTTAGACGGTCATGCGAGCTCTTAGCAATATTCACGGTAATGTTCAGAGTGCTCGCTGTCGGTAGCCGTCAGTACGTGATAAGTACGTGGCGATCTAACGAGATGTTCACCGAGTGCCCGCGATATTATTTTAGGGTGCTTCTCCGGATAAAGACACAGGTTCCAGAAACCGGCATATACTGTAATGTACATAAGGTATAGAGTGTAGTGGCTCTAAAGATTTTTCGTTAACTATGCATACTGCCTTTGTGGGCAATTATATTCTATGAAAATTGCGCATAGACCCTTTTACGAGAAAACTCGCCAAGTTTATGTTGTTCATTTCCAATCCAAGGAGCATAAACGGGCTGAAACGTAAAAGCCTCGTGAACATTAGACGCTATGAAATTTAGATCTATAATTTAATGGACATTCTACAGACATACGACAAATACTCTGTCAGCGTACTTGTCTGTTTTATATGTAGCTTACATCTGAATTCGTGGCCAGGATATATGAGCAGTTTCTTAAAGGAGAGTTCCATGGTAGAACGTCTACTAATCCACTGAGAACAAGCTTTTTTCGCAAACGCTTTTAACACACTTCTTCCAGTTCGCTGTGAGTTAGGCATCTCGGGATAGTGGAAAATGAGGCGACAATGGTAATGAAATATTATCTACGTAGGAAGCATAATTTAAAGAAAGATTATCTTGTTGTGCGTCCAGGAATGTGCATTCGAAGAATAATACATCGACCGATTCCAGACTTCTCTTAAACAAACGTCTCTACCAAGGCAAGACTGCTTATAGCTACAGTGAAATCACCTCAGGTTCCTACTTCTAACTATAACTGCCAACTATGCAACAGAACAAAAATATTGCAAGATGGTGACATCATTTTGTAGTGCACACAGCGAGACGCTCGGTAAATCTGAATACGGCTGAAATACATCACTGACGATTTATAATCTTGTTATGAGGCTTAGGTTTCCACACAGCAGAACCGTCGATCACGCGACGACCGACGACCTTTACAGCATCGAACCCCCCACCTCGCCGGAAATTAAGCATAATTAAGTGGGCTCGGCGACCACTCGCTCAATGCGACGACTTCGGGCGATAGCCTCAATTAAGCAATCTCCCCACCGCTGTAAACCTATAGAAGAATCTCAAAACAGAAGTGGGTGTCTGCAGTCCCCTTAGTGACGCCTTACGGTGACGAATGGATTGTGTTCGTGTCAACAGGGGCATCACATGTTGGGAGACTGGTTAGGCGTCGTCTGAATGCTGACTCCGATGTGTACAACCCCGAAAACGCAATTCGGGTGCATAGAGGGCAAGCCCCCAGAAGGGCCGTATTCCATGAATCATTGGCGCTGAGTTTAGCACACGAGCAATAAAAAAAAAAGAAAAAGAAACACGCTATAAGGAAGTGCCTTGCTCTCTGGCTGACAGCGGGAGGGGCGCGTAGGACTTGTCTCTCCAAGTGAGCCCCAGTCGGATTAATCACAGTTCCCCCCCCCCCCCCTCCTTTCACCGTATCAGTCGATGCTTTCTATTTTCTCGTCGTGAGTTATACGCATATTTTTTCTCGTTAAATCCACTGGTTAGTACATATGGCGTTAAGGTTGAAATGGCCTCCTTTAATTAATCAGTAGGGGCTGGTGACATCCAGTGAAGTCGTCTCTTGTCTGTTGTCATGATGTCTCTTATTCTAGTCAATACGGGAACTGGAATCTGTCACAGAAAAATTACAGCATATCCACGGAGTGAATGATAATGAGTGGGCGAAGCTCGGGAGGTTCATCGTAGATCGTGCCGAGTTCTGGATTAATTTAGTTAACGCGCACGCTACGAATCCTCATGGTTCAACTATGCACAAGTGAAATCTCCCACCGGCACTTCATTGCAAGATCCAGTGCCTATATCTATATCTATATCTATCTATCTATCTATCTATCTATCTATATATATATATATATATATATATATATATATATATATATATATATATATATATATATATGGGTTGCCGGTGAACGCTTCTCCAACGCGAGCAGTCGGTATTTCTCAATCAAGAAACTCGCTTGGAGACGCTGCCTGCGCCAACGTTGCCTCTCGCGGGTGAGGGCGCGTTCTCCTTCTTTGCGAGCTGGTACAGCGTTCCTCTGAGAAAGAGCGTTTCCATAGCCAACACGTGCCTTTCGCTCTCTCTCTCTGTCTGTCTCTCTCTCTCTCACAAGACAGCAGAGGCACGCGCAGAGGGCGATCGCGTGCCTCCCGGCACGCGGGTTACGCCTGACGACTGACGCGTGACAAGGTTAGACTAAGGGGAACTTCGCCCCTAAAATGCGTCCGAGCGTGGTAACCACAGAAAGACATTACAGTGCTATTGAAAGGAAACAAGCGATGACGGCGGTTATACAAACCGTCAGGAGCTCTTGCTACCATCATTCTGTAACACTGCATTATGTCAGGGCTACCATACGGTAGCCCGATACACCGGTACTGCTTATGTCGTAACGCTGGTCTTGCTAGAGATTTGTAATAGTAAAATGCCTTTTACACGGAATAAGTATATATCAAACACAGAACATTAGCAAACTGATATTATTGGAACCAGAGATTACCCTTTCCGGAAAATGTCGGGGCAAGAAAGAAATTCTTACTAGAGTCGGACACCACCTAATATAGTAATATAGTCTTTGACCACAACGGTGAACTTCGCCTGTCCTTCAGCTTTGCAAGAGGTACGAACCTCGTCGTTTTTGTTGGAACACCAGTAATTTTGTTGCTCATGTTCTTGCTAGACTAAATAGACAATAAAAGCTCGTCGCTTCTTAATAACTGAGATTTTCGGCTGGGAACTTATGCTACTTTCTCTAATAAGCTGTTAAACAACACTAAAGGTCTCAAGTCTAAAACCAGCGAGACAAACACGCATGACGAAATTATAATGTCATAACGCGCCGGTCATAATAGAGATCTGTAATCCTGAGTATTCCCAATATGCCAGAAGTGTATATCAACACGGAATGATTGTAAGTTGATGTTTTTAGTGTCTTGACTACCCCTACCGGAAAAAAATTGCACCATCTCCCGCTAAAGGGGACCATGAGGCGACGCGAAGCAGTACGGGGGGGCGTGCACACCGCGTTTGCATCGGTTTGACGCTAGCAGACGCTGCCTGCGTCAACGCTGTCTCTCGCGGGCGAGGGCGCGTTCTCGTTCCTTGCGAGCTGGTAAAGCGTTCATCGAAGAAAGAGCGTTTCCATGGACAACGCGCGCCGTTCGGAGAGGAGGAATGCCCAGAGGAGAGGAGATGAAACAAGGAGAGGAGGGGGAGGGGGATACGCAAGCGCAGTGCAAGTGTGGACGCCACACGGCGGATGAATAGATGGAGGGAGGGAGTGGCATAGCCCCGACCATGAGCTGCTTCGCATCAAGGGTGTCCTATCTAGAGCACCCGTGCAAATTTTGTTCGCGTTGAAGAGCGACTGTGGGCGGTGATTGTACTTATCATTAGGTTGGAACCTGCTATAGCGCAATGAGAGCAAGAAAGCAACCTTCTCAAATCTCCTTGACAGCAACCGCATTCTAACGTACCTCAATTCTGGCGAGGCAGAAAAACGCTCAGTCTTATCACTCCTATCGATGCATACAGAGCGCAAGAGGCCGAGTGAAGCAAGAAAATGCACGCTGGTTAACCGGATATGTGCGCGGGTTGCTACCCCGCACTGGGCGAAAGGATAAAGAAGTATAGAGCGAGTAAATGCTACTGGAGTATCACAGCGAAGATCAAACTAAGTAATTATTGACTAGGCAGAAAATATTAACAAAATCAATAAATGACGCTGTCATATTTCTGTTGGGTTCATGTACTTACAACTGGAAAGGGCCACACGATATCTTGTTCGCAGAAACTCCAATGTAGTAAGGCTGTGTGGGTGCCACACGCTATGAATAGAAGAAAAAGGATGAAGAGCTTTGCTTTTTTTTACTGGCATCATTTCCGTTACGGAAGTGACGCTAGACAGTTTTTGGTGGAGCACGACATAGAACACTTCCGCGTTAGAAAAAAGGACATGAAGAAGGCAGCAAACGTGAATGAGACTAACGTCCATGTTAGTGCTCAATATTTCTTTGTTTTACGTTTTCAAAATACTCCTTCTTTTATTCAAAAACGAAAGATAAAAACAAAAAACAAAGCGACGCAACAAGTGTAACCACTGATGTATACTTTTCCACGAGGCAGCACTTTTCCGTGCCTACTCACAAGGAAGCTACATTAGCGGCCAGCGGGAAGCCAGTGGATGCTCGCAAGGCCCCGCTACATTCCTGGTTCTGCTACCAAGAGCTTTTCCGAGCGCGCCCTACCACGTAATCTTGGCTTGAACTTTACGCGTCTTTGAATCTTTTGGTCGCTCAGAAAATGCTGCGAGGGCATCATTGAAACAAGATGCGGTTCAGCGAAGCAGAGTTCAGCGCATCAGTGGGAGTGCGGTGCTTTTGCGCTTGTTGCTAGTTGAGGACAGCGGTGGCAAGCACAACCTTTTGCCAGCACAACGTGTATACACGTTGTGCTTCTGAACTGCGCCGTTCTGACAACGCTACTTTGGCGCAGTTCTCTAAGTCTCGCACGATACGTGACTTCATCAAGAGTTTTGATGAGGAACGTTCTACATACGTAGCTGCATCTGCGAGACACCGACGCTACCGTATAATGGTATCGTTCCACAGTTTGAAGCCCATCAGCAACTGAGTCACGGCGCGCATAACACGCTCCTTCTGCACGCAACTTCCACCGCGTAAGGGCTCGGCGTTTGCTGCCGCGTTTCCGTGTCCCCTGTAATTTGCGCGCATAGCCCCAGAGCTCCCTTATCACCTCACCCCACGTTTTCATTGAATACGATTGTCGCCGGTGAAAGGTTTCCGGGGGCTGAGCCGCGCTTAACCGCTGCTTCTCGTCATTGTCGTCGGTTCGTATGCCCGTTGATCGAAACCGAATGCCCGCCTGACGTGCGGATACAGTGTTTAAAGTGCAGGGAGAGCTCGCATGCCGAAGACGTGATGCGGCAAACGACTGTTGGCGCAAGAGGGCCCATTCACTGGAGAGATCCGTAAGGAGTGCACATATGATTAAGGGTCAACGACGCGGATCGATGATGGAAATGCGTCGGGGAGTTTGAGCAGGTGCGGTGGTGCGAGACGAGACGATGGAATCGGCGAGTCTAAGATAGACAGCGTCGGGACCAGTGTGATGCATGTTTTACTAGTCTCACGGCGCCAAGGGAAAACGGAACCTCACTTTGTGGGCGGTCAGCAGCATTTGTACTGGAAGAAGGAACGAATGGCATGTAATATATAATTTTTTTTCGTTATAGACATATGGCTAATTCTTTTAAACAAAGGTGCATTGAAATGCCATTATTGGGTCATTTAATTCTCTTTGTAGCAACTGAGAAATTCAGATTCCGCATTTCTGTGGTGAATAAAAAAAGCGCATTTTATCAGGTCAATTACGTACTTTTAGCGGTTTCCAGCGTAGGATGATATGGTACGAGATGTCTAGGGTTGACAAAACGTTTGCTTTTGTTAGCACTATACAGTGGTCGTGTAGGCTGACGCGGCATCTACAAATACAAACCCTCCTGTGTGATACTGCTCATGATATCCACGTCATATCGCGGTGGCGGCTGAACGAGGTAGTGGTCCTGACGTACTTTTGCGAGCCGGTACCACGTCGGTGTTATTTGAACTTGAGACTGCGAAAACGAAGGTATCTATGCTACTTAAACAAGCACGTTTCCTTCCATGAGCCTATAGGTAATACATTGCCAAAAGTAGGAGGTGTCGCCGGCGTTCTTGAATATCGGAGCGCCGTGACAGCAACGCATTAGTGAAACTAAAGCAAAAGGAAAAGCACGAAAGCACAGACAAGACAAAAAAAAATATGGGTTTGTAAAGCCTCGTGAACATTGCCGTCGCCTGAGGTAACCACTAGGTTTAGCAGCAATTCTGAACTCAGCAAAACATCCATTTGTTCATACGAAGCGCACGACTGTCGGTCTGTCTGCCGTTAACTTCTCGCTGAATCGCAAGTACCAAAACAAAATGTCCCAATACGGCACCAAGCGGAGTAACGGAAAAATCCTAGTATTTGGCGGTAAGCGTATATGATCTCAGCATAAGCCTGTACACACTAAACAAAAATAACCAGGAACGGGAGTAAACAGCTTGTCCTCTAGCGCACTACCTTTTCTGGGTTTTTTTCACTACGTAACAGTCAAGGTAAAAATTTACTCTCACGCTAACCGAGTTTTTGAACGTAGAAAGGGCAGTAATTATTTACCCCCCTGGAGGTTTTCAGCGAGTATACGCGGAGTAATTTTTTACTGCCTAAACAATGTTTTCTCGGCTTTTTTATTATAGTTATTTTTAAAGCTAATTCGAGGTTTACTGTGGCTGGGTAAACACTAGGCTTACGCGAAATGCAGACATCACTCAATTTATTCAGCAGTAAACGAGGACCCACCCTTCGAACTTATAACATTGGAAGCACGTTTTCACTCGTTGAGAGCTCAACAAACACAGGCACAAGCGCGGGAGCAGAAGTACTCGAAAGTGCGTTTTCACTTGGCCGCCGTCCACCAAGACCGGCGATAGGACAGCCAGCATCGCTCGAACTCAACACAAAACCACGCCGCACTGGTAACACTCGGGGTAGTTCGCCGGGTCGTTGTCGTACTGGTTGACGATGCGGTCAGTCAGGAACGTTTGCGACCGTAGTTTCCGTGCTTTCCCAGAACTCGGCGGTGCCTTCGAAACGACGGTCACTAGGCATAGCTGCCGGAGATGTCGCGGTATCACGTTCTGGTTGACGGACGCCGGCGTACGCGTGCGCCGACACGCGTACGCGCTGATCACACTCACGCCGTTCACACTCACGCCCCGAGACGTCGCGTCCCCTCTTCCGCGACCGACGCTTTTGACGAACAGTTGCTTGCAAACGCGTACCATGTGGCTAGGCCTAAGTAGTCATTCGAGGGCTATCACCGCCTGCACCCCTGCGCCACGGCAGTTTGGAGTTTTTTACCACGTGACGTGGTACATAGTTTTTGATCACGTGGCTTTAAACTCTAGACTGGGGTTTTTTTATCACGTGACACAAAACCCCCTACGTAGTAAAATAGGGCAATAACGTCCTTTTACTACCTTTCTAACAGGTGGTAGTAAAACTATGTCATATGCTCCTTTTACCTCAACAAGACGTAGTAATTTTGAAAACAAGGCAGTTTTTAAGGCTCATGAGCCCCAAAAACCCAAATATCGGGCAACTTTTGCTTACAGTGTATGGGATTTGGGTCGGACGTGATAGTCCGAACGATCGGTCGGATTGTGTTCCACGGCCATAAGATACAACGGGCTGGAGGACGGGCGATCCTCACGTCTGTTCCCCAGCTCTCCCTCTCTTTCTCTCTCTCTCTCCCTTCCACACACATGGTACTGTTTGTTTGGCTGTGCGTTATCAATATTTCCAATTCCTAGTGGTAGGAAATTTGTGAAAGCTGGAAAGCCGTCACCCGTGTAGATCCTAAACAGGTGCTCTAATATATCTCAAGTATACTGATGCTTTTACTTCTTCTAGTACAATATCTGTTGTGTGATTATAAATCCGTTGAACCAGTACTGCCGCTGAAGAGCTAAAGTTTGCACGGGTAGACGCTTCTGCAACAGCAAGTTTTGTGATCGCCTGCCAGACTGAATACCTCGATCTGTAATGCGATTTAGAGAACAAGGAACTTCTTTTTTCTTCGTTAAAAAAGGAACAAGGAACAAAAACTTTAAGGTGTCTGATGCCGTTAGTCGCTATGCTTGATGCTAAGAAGCTAAGTGCCTCTTGTGTTCCACTCAAAGCACCAATTTTCTGTGTGTTTTCATTTCTTTTTCTTTTGTTATGCCATAGCGTCGGACGTAACACTTAAGAACCCACGCCTTTATTCCTTCTCATTCTTTTTTTTTAATTTTCATTTAATTTTCGACTTTTGGCTCACGTAGACATACAGGGATTTTTCCCTTCATTCTTCACGGGTGATCACTTATTGCCTATTGATTCACTTTGAGGAATAAAGAGCGTCCCTATTTCCATCATGTCAAGAAGCCTTCACTGATACTGTCATCGCGCTAAGTGAACGTTCCTCTCTTCTAGAAACATTTCTTTTCCGTTTTTATCCGCAGGCAGGGGCAGCACAAAGATGATTCACCCGTGCTTTTTTTTTTTCAGGGAGGGGAGGAAGGGGGGGGGCTCAAATGGAGCATTACTTACTCTTTTTTTTTTTTTTCATTCCCGCTTGCGTAATAAAAGGGTTCTTTCTGGATACCACTCCTGGGTCACAATGTACCGCTTCATACGATGCGAACTGGATCGTGGCTGAGCTGAGCAGGATGCTTACCCACGATGCTCTCGCCTCATTAACTCGCGTTAAGCGTGGCCTACGCCGCACATCAAGGACGACTTACAATGTACACGCTTGCGTCAGCAGACAGCCGGGCCTGTTCATCGCGTCTCCCTTTCGGGCGATTCGCTGAGGATGCGTGGTTGTTCTCCGTGATTCGTCGCTAACTGAGCGGGGACCAACCCTTACACTGCAGTATACGTTTCATCGCTGACAATGGATGCCACATTGTGAGAAGCCTATAGAGCGCGCATTAGTTGAGATCCCCTCGTCAGTGTATGCGCCCCGCCAAGGGAGTCTAGAGGCTATGGTACTCATGATTAAGAAAACGGCGCAGCACACACAAACGATATACTAAAGACGAAGAAAACACGAAGACTAGTGTTTCTCCCATAATCAGAGCTGGTTTTGGGACGTTCAACCACAGAAATCAATTATCAGTTATATATGTACGCGCGTGACATGGAAAGATTTCATAATACTTCAAAGTGCAGACATCTTTCTGTGCTTCTTGCTTCATTTTATCTGAGATTATTCCACTGACGCTCTTTTCTCTTTCTATTTGCTGTTATGTCTTTCTCTCGATACTCCTGTCTTGACTTCCTCTGTTTATTACTTCCTCCTAAAGAAGTAGGCATGCGTTATGACCTGGTCTGTGGCCACTGTCTTCTTCCTCCTTGGATTTTTTTTTTCTTTGTCCCCCTGTTCTTCCGTGTACTCATCACAAATATCACACATAATAATAAACTATAATAAAACATACTTGAAAGAAGTTGGTATACTGTTGGTCGCAACGGTGCAATGATGCCACTTGGCTATAAATTTCGCGTCGTCCTCAAACGTTTATGTCACGCCATTTCCTTAATTTAAGAGGGATGTTGCCTTCCATAATATATATATATATATAGATCAACGGTCATTGAGCCGCCTTGGCGTGTCGTACACCAGTATCAACGCTATGGGAGATACGCCATCTGCGTCCAATAAACCCAAAATGGGATCCTTGCTGTTTCCATCAGCTTTTCTTTTTGAAGAAAAATCAATCGCATTACGCGGAAATTGCTTGGTGCTGCGCGCTGAACCTCTCGCACGTATCGTGATGTCAATGGCAATTGCGTGTCGAGCGGCTTTGTGTCTTGCGAGCTCGCTGTACAGGTGTTTTACGATGGAGTGAGCCATGCTATGGTGGTCGTTTTCCAGCGATAGCTGAAAGAAGAAAAGGGAAAAAAAAAGGCGTTGATCTTTTTATCGAAGCATTGCTTAGGGCTGGCTTTGTAATGTGTTTCATAACTCTAAAACATTTATTTCGTCATCTTTTTCCTGCTTGTTTCATTATCACACGGCAGGGAGCGTACCTTCCCGTGCCAAGTACCCTCAAGCGCTCTCGTTTCCATATTTGATTCTTTTTTTCCTTTCCCAAGTACATCTGAAAATTTTCTTGGAGGAATTTGATGCTGTTTTTTTTTTTTTTCGTTTAAAATGTTTTTTTTTTCCTTTCTGGAAATTTTCTTAGCGTATTCCGTGCTTGGTGGCATCGAAACACAAGAAGTGCGAACGTAACACAAGAACTCGTAATGGCACACGATGTAATTAGTTTTTCTCACTCTATGATCTTCGATTCACATTTCATTAGCGTTAATAAGCTTTCGCCGCAATAAGCAGCCCGGATATATTTACTGTGAACATTTTAGTCGGCATGCTTCCCATTCTCCTGTGCCGAGATTACATACTACATCAAACCATTTCGTTCGTCTTCCCCAGGTTATGGTTGTTGCAATCGCTGCCATATCGCTTCATTGTTCTAAACATTTTAGATGGTTTACGAACATTGCCTTTTTTTATTTGCACGTTAAGTACGGCGTGCTTTTGTTTTTATTGCAAGAGTTAATTTTTCTACTGAGAGGTCGCCGCCAATGAAAGGACAGAGACATTTTAGGGGCGAAGCTCCTTAAGGCGGCACCCGTTCGTCCCTCGTCGTAGTCGTAGTAGTGCGTAACCAGTCTTACGCTTTGACCTCCAAGGTGGTGCCGGTGAGACATTTCTCCTGTGCGTTGTTGAACAATAAAAAATTCGCAGCGTGCGCGTTAACTAAAAGCCGAATTCTTCTGTCTCTCATTCCCCATTAGCAGCCATTGGCATGTTCCAGTAGGAAACGTTAGTAGAAGTAGAAAAGTAAGTGTTAGCTAAAAGCCGACTTCTTCTGTCTCTCATTCCCATTCAATCAATCAATCAATCAATCAAAGAACTTTATTTTCACCAAACAAACAAACATTTACGGTGAAAAAAGGTGGCCGGGAAAAAAAGCTGTCCAATGACAGCTTGACCAAGCCCCAACCACCCATCGGCGGTGAAACGAGAGGGTACAGCACCTGATCTCAGGGAAGACAAACAAGAAACAAGAAAAAAAAATGCAAATAAAAAATGCTAAACACTTCAATTTTGGGTTACAATGTACAATGCGCAAATCTATACAAATATGCATGCACATATAATAGACATAGATATATATATATATGTAGAGTATATGAATAATGAATGAGAATGGAAGACAACTTGGAAAACACGTGTGTGCTCCATTATTATAAAAAGCAAGTTTGAATGGTTACGTGAACAGCCCTCTAATTTCTTTTTGTGTGGAATAAAACATCTGTTCCTTGCATTTCGAAATAGTTTAATGTTGTTGGGACGATGTGTCGGATGCGTTGCGTTCCATAGTGTGTGCGTGAGAATGGAACGTGCCAAGGTGGTTGATATCGGACGTGATAAGAGACATCGTTTTGTTTAAGGTTCGCGAGTTGAAGAAATGTGTCCGATTTCCCAAGTGCTGCCTTTTTGTAGCAGCAGAGCAATTTGAAAGTATAAAGATCCGATATTTTAACGATTTGATATTGTTTGAAAAGAGGGGCGGTGTGTTCTAGAAAAGGAGCATTTGAAATCATTCGAACCATTTTCTTTTGTAACACGCTCAGTTTTGACATGTTAAGGGCTGTAGTTTTACCCCATACAATGAAGCAGTAACTTAGGAGGGAATAGCAGCCATTGTTTACCTCCAAGGTAGTGCCTGGTGAGATTTCTCCTGTGCGTGATTAAACAATAAAAATTTTGTTTAAAACGCCGTTGATTGATGAAATAAACCAACGAAAGACGCCAGGTGTTTTCTAAAAGCAAAACGGGACGGCTCGCGCCCTCGCCGCGAGCGCCGGGAGCCACGCGCTCCCCGGCAATCTCGACACTGCCCCGGCAAACGCGAGAGACAACGTTGGCGCAGGCAGCGTCTCCTAGCGAGTTTCTTGATTGAGAAATACCGACTGCTCGCGTTGGAGAAGCGTTCACCGGCAACCCATATATATATATATATATATATATATATATATATATATATATATATATATATATATATATATATATATATATATATATATATATATATATATATATGCACTGGATCTTGACTTGCAATGAAGTGCCGGTGGGAGATTTCACTTGTGCATTGTGCATAGTTGAACCGTGAGGATTCGTAGCATGCGCGTTAACTAAATTAATCCGGAACTCGTCACGATCTACGATAAACATCCCGAGCTTCGCCCACTCATCATCATTCACTCCGTGGATATGCTGTAATTTTTTTGTTAGGCATTTAGCTTTTAAGTATCTGCCACCTCTTCACGTTTCAGTAAATAAGTTCAGTTGAATGCAAATTGAATGAGCAATTTTTGCCACCTCCTTACTTCCATCACCTGACAAATTGCCCCTGGTTAATACTGGGCTGAACGGCGTCCTTACTTTTTTTTATTTAATGATTTCGCTGAATAGCAGCATTTCTGTGCTAACAATTCCTGTAATTTCTAAGCGCAGCCGACGTCCACGGTGTCTTCAAATGCAGCCTCTACTCACGCCGCTCTTCGTCTGACCAACTTCTAATGTAAGCAGGCCACCAAAATGAACAGCTCTAGAAACAGGGGTTCCACCGTGCCCTTTTCGACGGTCCTTTCTGCCTCACTTTACTTGAGGGAGGAATTTCGATCGGTTAAGCTCTATTCAAACTTAAAATTACTTAACCTTCTGAACTTTTCAAATAGGCTTACCAGATGGCCCCAGTCGAACACGGGGACACAAATTGCGAGTGCGCGAACTTATGCGCTAGATTAACGGCTATTTGAAACTAAAACGACCTCTGCGTAGGCAGGGCTACATGGAGTCCAACGAAATAAGAGCGGTAATTTCAGATCACTCTGTTTTAGTAAGAGGTAGACGTGATTTTTTTGGGAATGTTTCAAGTATTTCCTTATTGCTTCTATTTTTTCCTTTCTTTTTTCCTGTAAACGTAGAATTGAGGACAACCTTTATTGGAAAAACGAGCAACTTTCAAATGAAAACATTAAATGTTTGCTTGTAATCTGCAAGCTTAGGGACGGTGCGGCGAACGCGCGGTCAACTCGAAAACTATTCAGTTGCTTACTGGGGCGAATAACTTAGGTCTGGGAAAGCGTGCTGGTATGGCACGTGAGTACTGCACTGTCACTCAAGCTGGTGAGCGCAGCGTAAATGTTAGCATACTCTATAAGCGGATGTAAATCAATGTCGCCTATAGTGTAACGACTTAACCATAATCCCTTTTGTTTTACAATCGCTCCCGCGTTCTAACCTTGAGCACCTCCGTTATTCAGAGTGATCCAGACTTTACCGGAGAACGTGAGTGAATTTCCCGTGCCTCGCTTTCCAAAATGTCTACAATGGTTGAAAACTGTGGAGGAATGTATTAAATTGAGCATACGCGGCTGTAGACGTAATACACTCTCACTACGGCTGCATGGAAAGTTCCTGGAATTCTTGCGGGCAATACATTGCCCAAAGCTTCATCCTTTCCTTCCATAGGGGTTTATATGGAAGCGAGGCACTTTCAGTATGAGTAGTTTATTACCTCGCATTTCTCTGCACAATGTATTCTTTTCCTTTTATTTTACTTGTCAGTGTCTATTTGTGCTGTCTGTTCCTACATCTGCAACAGAGTTTTCTTTTATGGTATCATTTATTTTCTATGGCTGCTCCGCATTTGGCGAAACCATCTACCAATTGAGTTAACACTAAGGCTGTTTGTTAAGTCAAGCTAAGAAGGCGCCCACTCGTAAGCCGCTTATTTACTTTCGGTACTTTGTCCTTCCAAACTACACTGCCGTTCCTAGAAGTGGCGTCTTTCGGCGGGGGTCTTTCTATTTTATTGGCGCCATTTTTCAGCCGATGCGGGCACGACAATTGAGACCGTGAACCTGTGAGACAACCCTCACCCAACCGTCGAAACTGCTGCAGAAAGCTTGGATGACGTGCCCATTATTGTACCTCCCAGAAAATGCTGTACCAATGGTTTCGCGCTCTTAGGATGGGCTGAAAAATTTGTCGCAGCATCGTGGGGCTATGAAATAAACGGGTGGAGCTGCTGAATTTTGTTTGTAGTCTGAGTCAATTTCATTTCTTAGGGTCTTTGCAGTTGTGTTTCTTTAATTATATTTCATGTACAGCTCACTTTAATGGATGGCAATGTGATGGTGTTAGTGTGTGCTTCTAGCTCTGTTTTTAGATCGTATTCTTAGCTTCTTCCTAATAGAAGGTTAAGTCATACACCCGCGGAGTCTGTTTTCCACATTGCACAATATATTCCGTCACCGGTTCAACAGAGCAACGCTGCTGAAAACGCGTGCGCTCCCAAGACAGAAACAACCATATTTTGAGTTCACTAGGTTTTTGGTGTGATCCAAACCCTACCTAGGCCTCGTCCAGGTGCATTTGAGTCCTGGTGGCGTCTTCGACCTGCTCCACATCCCACAGTTTGTCCTTGAGAGCCGAACTGAGCAGCGCGGTGTCCCACTTCCGTAGCTTGTCTGGAATGCGGGACGGCTAGGTCTTTCCTTAAAGGAATCATATTTAATATTAAATAGTATTCTTTTAACGGTGAATGTGACAGCATGTATCGAAAACGTGTCGGCGCTGGAACCTCCTGAAACAACAGCATCGCCATGCAAGCGTGTCTGAAAGGAGGGATACTCTCTTCGTGTTACTCCCTTTCAGAAACACCAGGAAGATACTGGCGCTCGAATTCGCATAGCTATGCCTTTTTAAGTGACAAATTTGATCGTTCAGAGGCTCTGATTATGATATTCCGAGCGTGGTGATTGGCTACATTTTTTTAACGATTCCAATTCAAGGCGTTTTGTGAATATGGGCCGCGAAGAGTTCTCCAACAGCCAAACCGGTACCCTCAATTTTTGAATGAAACGTTAATTCTTGCATAATGCACACCTTCAAAGCAACTATGAACATTTTCATATATCAGCGGAAATGACATAAACATGCTGAATACTTCCATTCATTGAACAAGTTTTTTTCTCTTTTCAACCGATGGCGTCTTACACATCGTTGCCATCTTCTATTTCGACGTATTTTTAGTTCCTGTGTAAATGATAACGCGCTCACGAAACCGCAGTTTTCAAACATCGCATGATGGTGGGTGCGCGCCTGTCAGATATGATAATATAGAGATACGTAAAAGATATCCTCCACTGCAACCAAACCAAAGTACTCGGTGCAAACCTCCGGCCATCTTTGCTCGTCTGCTATAAGCGGCCGGAGGTTGCCGCTTGTAGATTTAACTTGCGTACGAGAACTCGCAAGTTAAATTGTGCCTGCTATATAGCGAGAGCTGGTCAAAGTACAAAGACAAGAAAAATACGAGATTTTTGAGCATATGGCAGAAGGGAATGCTGGACTGATCTGGCTGCTTGTCGCGGCGCAAGGTTCAGTCGACTCTCAAAGTGAAACGTGCATATTCGCTCCCCAGGCTAATTTAAATATATTGCCGCTTACTACAAGCAAGCGCTGCGCGGAGAGACACTGACTGCAGCACTGTGAAGACAGAGGGAACACCCCTCCCCTGTTGCGAAGATTGTTTCCATTTCCTGATTTCGGGATTGCCAATACGATGCGCACGACCGGCGCCGAGACAGGAGCGTCCCTGTGGCAGTCATCTCTGTCGCTTTTATTATTTACACTGATGGTTCGCGTCTATACACGAAGGAAGAAGACAGGAATGGCGCGCGTTGTGCACGCTTAATAAAGCACGCCAGAAAAGGAGCAGTCGGCTTGGGATGTGTGCGTGTGTTTGGTGGAGAGTGGGAGGTGCAGTTGTTTTACAGGCAACATAATGTCGAACTATTTTAGTTCGAGTATGCGCCGGAAAGCAATAACTGCTTGAGTTATGCCTTATTCGGTTCCCTTTTTTTTGAAGTCGCACGCGTTTAAACTTTATCGCAGAGTGAAATTTGTGCGGGAAAGCAGGGAGAAGGACAAGGGTTAGAATTAGCGAGAACCTTGTTCGGAAGCCCCTTGATCCATAAATTTCAGAACTCAAACAGGGCTCTCGGTTTCAGAGATGTGGCGGATTGCGCCAGCACGAAGGACTGGCGACCGTGTAGGCGCAGTCGGGGATGATGCTGAGAGGCTTACATGTACCGGAAAAGATGTGAAAATATATTTAAGCCTGCTCTTTGCCAATTGAAGTTAACGTTGAACAAGAAGGGCGAACAGAGATGATGACACAAGGAGGAAATAAGGACAGCAGGAGCGCCGACTTCAACCTAAAGTTATTGTCAAAAACTGTACGCACTCATGCATTTATCAATCATTGCAAAACATAAAAATACGCCATCACATCCAGCAAAGCGTAATAAAGGAAAAGATGGCCAACAGTGAAGAAAACCATCTACATATAAAAGACGCATGCTCGGAATAATGCATTTATCGTGAGGTACTTAACGTTAGTAGAAGGCTCGGCTGCTCTACAGACAGACAGACAGACAGACAGACAGACAGACAGACAGACAGACAGACAGACAGACAGACATCAAGCAAGAGCGAGAGGCGCATGCTACTGCACTGAATGGTCAGTGTTGTCTTGATCAATTAAGCTTGTCCACGTTTCCACGAAGCAGGAGTGAAGACGAGGTGCATGCATGCGAGAAGAAGATGCGGCGTTTATAACGTGCTAGGCACATCCGTTACGTCTGCAGTGCTTTGATATTTGACACTGATTATTAACGAAATTTCCTGACATACACAATCTATAGGGAGACATCAATAATTGACAGGCATCTGTAAAGTCTGGTCCAGTAAAAGTTCGACTTGAAAACGTCATCACGCGCCACGTCTTCGACAAGAGCTCCTGAAGATGAATCTCGTTGCCGAAATGTCTGTTCAGATGGTGGCCGCATGTTTGCCACTTTCGATGTTTAACAAAGGCTGAATTCGCAGGCTAGAACTGTGAGTTCGCCTCACCAACCAAGCAAGACGCGGACTTGTCACGTAATAATGAGTCACTCCTCTGGCTTCCTAACACTCGGGCCTGTGAAATCTAACAGCTTTTTTCAAAGCAGCCCAACGAACCGGCAAAACGAAATTGAGTGTAATGAAAACATGTCCATAGATATAGCATCGCCTTAATAAGTGACGCTCTAGTAAAAAGTGCGAGTCACGGACTCTTTTTGAGGCTTTTAAACACAGCGTGCGCACCGGAAGGCGTTTGCAAAACGCGGGCGATCGAATTTTGTGACAAGGATCGCACGCGCGTGCAGCGATCCATCACTGAGCAGGGGCGTCCTGACATGCGGCGGCCAGCGGGGTGATCGCTCAAGCCCCATTTGTGGAGAGCTGCAAAAGTACAGACAGATAAAGCGTAGTTTCGTGCACTCCTAAAATGAGCGAGCGACGAGTGAAGTGTAGACGATAAGAAGAAGAACACGAATCTTGTTGCGTTTTTGAAAGACCATATGAGCTCGCCGTTATGGACGTCTTTGTTCATCGACACTCACGAACAATATACGGTTGCTTCGAAGCTTGTCAACTAGCCACCTCCTTTTTTTTTCTTTAAACTTTAAAACTGCCGTGAGGTCGCGCGCTCTGCACCCGACATAGGAAGCACGGGAGGCTAGTGAACCGTGCAACAAATTTAAAGTAAAAATTGATGGTGAAAGACCAGCCGAGTTGGGTGTCTTCAAACTTTTTGGGGTTTCGCTTGACGGCATCATGGTTTCACATCACGTGTGCAGCGCCGCAAGTTATATAAAGCAGCGCCGGGGATGTTGGTTGGCAGGACTGTGATGGGCCCTGCGCTTTACAGTGAGAAAGCGATGCAGAAAAAAAAAAAAAGGGAAGCGTACGTTTGTGGAGGTGGGGGAGGTCGTCTGAGTAGGGGCGTTGTTCCCATTTTTCCACTTGCCCTTTGATTCGCGCACTAGTATACTGAAAGTAATAATAGAACACTCACTCGTGACCTGAGCCCTTTCTTATGCCAGTCATACGACCTCTTTGGCGTTCTTTTTTATTATTTCTTCTTAATTTTGACGAGAAGGTGAACGAGTAAAAGTTGCACGTGAAAAAAATTAAAATATGATCCATGTACGTGTCAAGAACGGCTTGTACGCTGCTTCCCTATTTGTTGACGAGCTTTGTGTCGCGTCATGGAAAGCAGTATGTTGATGCTTACGGTGTCGGAGGTTGGATAGCTTGCCTTGATGAATGCGCATTGCAAGCAAGGTGCAATGAATTATGTTTGGAGTACTACGCCACGAGGATGCTGGAGAAACGCAAGTGGCGAAAATACTCCAGTTTACAGTAGCTGCTCCTGCTACCATGCTACCAACACGGTCCCGGAGGATATTTACCGTGATTCCGGTGTGCAGCTAACTTAATCTGATGCCGTTCCTTGGGCAGGGCATAAAGAACAACAGAAGATACGCGCTATCGCCATGCTTTATTGTATTTAATAGGAAGTTCTTGAGGGGCTTCTTATTTCACTTTGATATCCGTTTCATAAACTTGGGAGCTTGAGGAACAGTGCACAGCCTAAGCAGAGACGTACAGAAAATTTGATTAGGTAAATCGTATACAGAAGGCATGTGCTCACCTGAGTTATATTATGATAACGTGCGCTCAAGTGATCTGTAGCAAGCCCGTAGCAACTTCGGGCTGTCCAGAGAGCCCACGACCTGGCCGCCGAGTTCCGCCTCCCGGTCCCGTTGTGGACGCGGCCCGCGGACGAGCCCCCTTAGGGGGTCTCGCTCTTCTCAGGACCAAATAAAGTTCAGTTCCGTTCCGTTAGCAAGCCCGTATCTCGTTAGGTAGGTTATGTCATGGATTGAATGAACGTGCAAAATGTTGAGGCGGGAATTTTCTGACGCAGTAGCGCAGGGTGTGACGGAACACTCTTCCCTTCGTCATAGACGTTGTGGGGTGCACAGATGCGTGTTTCGAAGTGAGATGTTTGCAAAAGCCGCAATTTCAACAACGGTGGCGTATTCGAAAAATGAACACGTTATCTATCAGAAGCCTCTGTCGACAGGTATTAATCTAGATCAACGAGCAGTCAGCCCACTGACGGTTCAAGAGCCAGATGTTGCATCGGCACTATCATAGAAATACCCTGACCGCTGTGGCGAAGCCAAAGAGGCAATGGGGCGAAGCATGATCTCAAATTGGGACGGGACTCTACCTGTCGCTCATGTAGATTTCTACACACGCCACTGGGCGGCATAATGGGGCCTGTTCATCACTCGAAAGATGAGGTGTGCCCGATGCCACACGCGATGAGAGCGTATAGGGCTCGTGCGCTGTTTATGCAGTTTGCCCAATAGAGAGCGATTTTCTTTCCTCATCCACGTTTCTCTGCGTTCATCTATAATAGCTGATAAAAACAAGCACAAAAGCAAATGCCACATGTTCAGATGTACACTATAGAAGCATTCATCCGAACACAATATTCAGCACAGGCCTGCATGAAACGCCTACACTTTCTCTCGCTCTCTTTCTCACCCGTTTCTCTCACTTAAGGGAGAAAGTGGGCGAGAGAAAGTGGAGTCGCGGAATCGGTTAATGCTACTGACTGGTCATATGGTACTCTCATCTTCATCGACAACATCCTTCTTTCCATCTTGCTCTATCTATATTCTGTTGTTCATTGACGATGACTCCCTCCCTAATATGACTGAATAACTACGTCTTTTGAATATCTCAGCCAGATTCCCCTCTATATAGTAGTAAAAGGAGACGTCGCTCCTAACAAAAGAGAAAACAATAAAGAACCTTGCCAGAGGACGACCAGGTCCACTTGATCGGGCGATACAGGGCTAACAAATTACAGCTCGTGTGCAGATTCTCTGTAGCGCGTACGCCAGTGGTCCTTCTTGTTTGTTTGCTATGCGCAACCCACAAGTAGCGTGGAGAGCCTGCTACGCTTCGCTGGTCGCATCACAGGTGGTCATCCGATGACCTCAGCGCTTGCGTGATCCTTGCACTTTCAGTGGGCCAACATTACGGTCGGTGTGCTATGGAGGATTGCCCTGATGAGCGCTATAGCATTGGAAGAGCACGTCGCATCAGTGTAGCAAGGTTTCCAACTACCCAGAAAAAAATATCAACAAAAAACTAGAAGTCCAAGTTGCTGTCACGGTTATCAGGACATTTGCCTTGTTTCTGTTTCATTCTACCTGGAGACGTCATCTAGTATCAAGCAAACTTTAAGTTACCGATTTCCGTAAAACGAAAGCGTCGACGAAAGATTTGTGTATACACAAGGGCAAGAGTCATAAGGACAGATTGTTCACTTAGCTGACGCTCCTGGTAACGTTTATGTAAGGAAAACCGCTAGGTAAAGTGGGCCAGTGGCGTGATAATTTTGCCCATGATGCTGACTTATCATGATAGCGTGATACATATAAAAGGTTCCTCGAAAATTCCTCGATACAAACGTGCAGTACTGAGCGAGCATTATGCATTGCCCAGAACGCATATCACTTCACTGTTGCAAATCTATGCGAAATGTGTGGCATTTGAAGTATATTACATTGGAAAGAGCGGCTAGTGAATATTTTCGGAGGGCATGTCAACAGTGTAAAGTAAATAACTGTGTTCTTACTGATGTGGTAGCGTTGTTATCCAAAACTGTGTGTCCTCTCTGTTTTTGGTATTCTAGTATTCTGGTCAAACTATGTGTGATAGAGTGCCGTATCTAGTAAATATTGCTTCCTTACGCTGACCGTTAAACTGATTTGGGCCTTCGGCACACGCAGTGAGGTTAGGTGGGCTGTAAACGATGCACATTATCAAGTTCTGGCCGTCAGGACCTCGCTGGAAGATTTCTCATAGTGCAGAATGTGCGTGCCTTTGGATGCTGAAGCTTTTCATTATTTCACTTGCTTATAATTACTCCTTTCTTTACTGCGGATCTGTAGATTGTAATACAAGAGCTCTGTAATTATAACGTGCTCTTCGTTTTTGTTTTTCACTTGCAAATGTCTCTGTAAACCTACTCGCATACTCATTTCCCGCAGAGGTCTTCTACCTCGAATTGCCTCATTCGTGCCAGCTGAAGAGGAAACAGTTGTTCTGGAGTGTCGCTCATGGCATGCAGGGTACGAGACAGGCACCTTTCTGTGGCTTTGCTGGGTACGTATAAAACTTTTTGGATTATAGTATGGATGTGTGAGGGGTGGCTCACCGCACAATGCTTATCAAGCAGGCTATCTCGACTGAGGGCTTTTGAAGCATACTTGAGCGCCGTTGTCCGCGTGATATCGCCCACTCAAAAATGCGGGGTTGTAAGTACAGCCGGGTATTATATAGGTGGATGGACGAGCTTGAGTAAGGCACCAAGGATCCACAACGATGTGTAAGAGTATGCGACATCAGACTCCCTGCAGTGGTGTAGGGATATTGTAGGTGTTTAAGCGAGTGGAGACGAAACCGTTGCGGTGTTACCATGATGCTTGGGATTCACCTTCTGTAAGTGCCCGGAGCGGAGGACAGTGTGTCGTGTTAACGTACTATTGGCAAGCAGGAATTATTTCGTGTGTTTAGGTTTTCTATACGGACACGGCGATAGACTGCAAACGATGAGATCCGTATACACTGCTCTCATTCTGCTGGATCTGTCAAGTGAGACGTCACGGAGCAAGGGAAAAAGCCTTGCTTCAACTGTAAGGGCCTTGTAAATGCGATCTCATAACGAAGCACTATAATTTAAATAAGGTGAACAAGCTTCCACTCTTCATATTGTTTACTATTTCCTTTCAAATCGATGCAGGGCTCCTACATGCAACGCATATTATTGCCAAGTTTCTGCTACCCATGTCAGCGAAGTTCACACTTGACCACCGCATACAGTGTGCTGCAGAAAACTCCTTTCAAGTTTCTGTGCGTAGTTTATATGATACAAGTGGGGAATGAGTTTTGTGCGAAAGCTAGTCTTCTCAGACGCGCTGTGCAGCAAAGTTATAGGTACGCTTGATACTTTTGTTTTACCGCCAAAATCAGCGATTACAACACAAAAGACCCGAAAGGCCCAACGACATATCTATGCGCGTGCTGTCATTACAGGATTTGAGCTCAAAAACAAAGAGAATGGATTATAAATTAGTTAAAATCTATTGTTTATTGAGTAGAGCATTCCTGAATGGAAATTAGGGGGAAAGCAAGTCTCGTATACGCAATCACTTCACCACCTTTCCGGAAGACCATTGGAACATAATCACCACCACAACCATTATTATTATTATTATTATTACTATTATTATTATTATTATTATTATTATTATTATTATTATTATTATTATTATTATTATTATTATTATTATTATTTCGACAAGCACTGCAGGGTAAAGGCTTCTCTCGCAGTTCACAAATTAACCCCTTCCCGTGCTAACTGTTAACTGTGACCACGCTATCCCTTCAACTTTCTTAATCTCATCTGGTCATCAAACTTTCTTGCGACCCCGTGACAGGTGCCTCCAGAAAGGAATAGGCGGGTAAATGCACCCAGATACTTTGAGTAACTGTACCAAAAAGTACAACATAGCAACCTCGGGTCATCACATCACAGAAGCCACTTAGCTAATTCCAACGAGAGCGCGTGAAAACCGGCTGGAAAGATTTCACTTGAAACCATGTTATGGGGGGTAGGCGGTGTTACTTGCGAGTACTCCCTCCGCCTCTTCTCAGGGACGATCTCTATTTCCTCTTTTGCTGAAAAACTATCCACTCCCGGGACGTTTCCGCTTTCGCGAGCAGTCTCGACCGCCTGTTAACAATAAGCCGCGCGCCCGACGGCTCAGTCTTCCGGATACCGATCGGACATTGGCCGCTAGAGGGCGCTAACAACGGGCAACGTGCGTTCGGCGTCCACTCTTGTCACACGCTCCAACGGGGATGGACGACACAATGAAGCCACCAGGGACAGGGAGGCTTCGAGTATTTCTGAGCAGCAGTCCCCGCGTCCGCTTGTCAACCAACAGTCAAGAGGCACCCTTCAGTCCACGCACGGAGTGTTGAACTGACGCTTTCCCGACAATTTGTTCGTATCGGAAGCTCAGGAAATAAAGTATACTCAGGATTGTGAACTTTATGTACTTGTTCTGTGAGCGAAAGCGACAACTGGTGAGGGTACAAAAGCGCTATATGGTCTCCTTTGGATCGGTTGGTTGTACGACACAGGCTGCTTGTGGTCGCCATGCATCATTGCACTGGCAGTCCGGAAAGAGGGTAGTTTACTTCGATCAGTGAGCGGCGAGGGGATAAGACGCTCGGGAAAGGCTTGGATATTGCTTCCGCAGAGAACTGTCGGACGAAAGCAGGAGCAGGAAATTCACCCATAATACGTATGTCTCGTGTGTGAACGGGCGCATTGTTCGTGACGTACAAAAAAAAAACAAAATAAAAAGAATTAAAAGGTTATGTCACCACCGTGCGAAACTTCTCTCTCATATTGAAAGAGGATTTAGTGGTGTTTAGTTTTTATAACGCCTAGTGTCAAGCCACAAAACCAGCTGACGAACCTGCTCCACTATAAGAGCTTGAGTAGAAGTGCCGCGAATTCTTATTTCGAGCAACGTCGTTGTACACTTAGCCCGCTGAACAAGGGGAAATGGATGCATCCAACTTGTTCGACTCATATATATTCATGTTCCGCATGCGTCTTCTCAAGAATAGCTTCCCAGAAGTTGTTGAAATGTCTCGGAACTTGAGTACTCATAATATACTGAGAATTCTGGTAGCCCAGAAGAGTGGCAGACGGCCAGACGGATCAGCTGCGGGCTGGGTCCACCCTGCAAACACGGCGGTCAGAACCAAAAGGCTGCTCCAAGGGAAATATATGACGTGACAGCAACCAAAGTACCCATAGTGCACGTGACCAGACAGACGTTCACGGCTGTGTACACAAAGGTGTGTCCAGGCAACGCTAAGCGCACGCGACGCAACAGATCGTCAGGCGTGCGCGTGCAAATCTCATTAGGCGCCGAAACTCGCACGCTAGACGCGTTGCCTGAGCGATCAACTCCGACACCGCTGTGACAAAACCGTGTTCCCTTAGCCGCTGGACCATGCCCAAGTGCGGGACAGCCTTGTGCAACACGCGCAGCAAAACGGTGTGCATGCCCGTCAACGGGAACTATACACGCGACCCCGCACGCTTAAAACGAACGGGCATATAGCCGAAACGGGGTGAGCTCGTAGGCTCGTTAGAGCGGTTTCTTGAATCAACGGTTCCGTAGGAAGAGCTTATGACATGTATCACGTTATGTTACAAACTGCACTTCTGCGATCGACTATGTTGCCTACCACATCGAAGTGACCTGCATTGTCTGTGCATGTACTGTGTGTATTTGGCTTCCTCTCTCCGTGTCAGCTTAAAGGCTAGGTGTCGCGCTGCCATGCTGAAGGTCGCGGGATGAAATCCCGACCACGACGGCTGCAATTCGTAGGGGTGAAGTGCAAGGAACACCCGAGTACTTTCTGGTTATGTACACGTTAAAGAGCCCCAGGTGGTTAAAATTACTCCGGATCACTCCACCATAATCGTATCCTCGTTTTGGCACGTAAAACCTAAGCAGTTATCATTGGACTTCACATTCAGTTTCCAGCGCGTCCTTCTCTTTAGTTTCATGCACAAACGAGAAGTGAAAGAATGCCAAGTAGGCCTAATTATGATAAAAGAACAGACACCACAAACACGCACAGGCAACGGCTTACCTGTGGGCTCAGGTCACGTATACTTGCGTAACAGTGGCCGTATTCTCAGGTGTGTCGCTAAAGCCGATAGTATAGCTTTGGTGACATATGTGTAACCTTCGGTGTCTCCCTTGGTGATGGTTGGCTGGATGAACGAACCGGAAACCCGCCCTCACTCCTCCGGTTTGTTCAATCAGTCAATCACGACGAAACGAGACACAAAAGGAGACGTATACGTCATCAAAGCAATACTATCGCCTTTATCGACACATCTCACAATACGCCCTGGTAGATTGCCTGAGTGTGCGTCTAACGGTCAGTATGTTAACGGCTCTCTGCAGAACGCTTTCGGGACAAAACGTTGTTGGTGCGGCGACTGCATTCCCTTTCTGAGATGCGTTTTACGCAAACGCGACGGGGAAAATAGGACGCCGTCCACCGCGGTGTTATAGTTACGGTGTTTGACAATTGTCTCGAAGGGTGCGGGTTCGATCCCGGTAATGGTGGTCGCACAATTCGATGAAGGCCAAAATCGTAGACGCATGTGTACTGTGCCCATTGAGGACATGTTAAGATCCCCAAGCAGGTCGAAATTCGCGGAGCCCTCCGCTGCGCCGTGCCCCATAAACATATCGTGGTTTTGGCACGCAAAATCCCATCAATTCTTATTAAACCATGGTGAATTTATGACTTAAGTGCCATGGCATTGCGTTTTAGTCGGCGGTGACTTGTTTGTTCGTTTGTTCGTTTTATTCGGGTGGCAGGTAAATATCCTTGTTGATATAGAAAATGTGGCGACTGTTCGTAGTAAACGTCTATTTCACTATAGGCTCCAGCGAGCTATTTGCGTTGATGTCGCAGCAACGCTGCCAGCGCTGCCGCAGAAGCGTAATAACGACAACACTGAAGAGGCTGCATCGCATAGTGCCTAAAGCCCCTAATCAGTGACATCATCTCCCCCCCCCCCTTTTTTTTTTTTGGACTGCTGTCACTCAACCTTGCATCAGCCACGCGCACGTCAATGCTGTGACACCGAATGTGTCGTACATCCCTTGACGTCGCATTAGCTGCGGTGCGCGCGAGAGCCCATCGCTGGCTGAATATAAAAGAAAGCAAGCAGTATCTTTCCTTAACCCCGCGGGTCTAGCAAATGACGCTTGCGTTATTGTTGCTCAGAACAGCGCTGATCTTAATCAGTAAATTGCGTTCCATGACTTGTTACTGCGATAAGTCATACTGCATAGCGAATTTATGTAGACGGTGAAGGTGACACAGCAATTTTACGGACGCCATTCAAAGCAAAAGTTGTGTGAGTACATATAGCTATCATCAGTATTGCGCCACTAGTGTCTTTCTGCATTATTTGAGTTATTCAGTGTTTACCTTACTGCAACTGAATGGTGGCCTGGTCACCCAATGACGAGGCCAAGATCATTGCGTAAAATGCATAGGGGCTGCGTGATGGGAGCGGAATAACTGAAGCGAGCTACGAATTTCCCAATAATTATCATGTACTTATCAAATTTCCTTTGCGCGCTCTTTCGTATACTACGAAATGTTGACACGTAAATTCAGCGCATGTCTGCGGGCTGGGGGGGGGGGGGGGGGGAGGGGGGGCGGTTACAATTTTCCTGAGCTTAATTTTGCGCTCGCTATTGTTGGTCCTTTATTTACCGCGAAAATAATTTAGCGCAGTTAATCCACTCCATCATGACAACAAGCTTTTCAGGGGTAAATGTGTGTACATAGCCTCCAAACTACTGCGTACACGTTCGCCTTTACTATGGATCTAAGTGATACACATTCAATTGCGTAGCCCTTGTGTTCTTGTAACCACTACGTGTTGCCACAATCATCTTACATGGAGCATCCGTCATTTATAGTTATCCCCGAAAGCCAGCGCATCTATAATCCACACGTTACCCTCCGAGAAGGAAGCTTACATGCACACTCACTCACACACAAAAGATATCGCACCGGAGGTTCTCGACATGGTTATAAGTTTAATAATTGTGTACCACTGATCATCAAAGCACTGAAATAGGTCGAGTGAAAACTTTTATTTTAGTTTTTTTAATATGCGTTCAATACCTTAAGAAAATAATCAAGGCCCGTATTGACAAAAACATCTTACAATAAAAATGTGGATAAGCGGGACTTTCCTGCAGTCTCAATACCAGACATATATTAGCAATGCGAACCGGCCAATGACAGAAAGCACTTACGAGTAGATATGTTTTCTGAATTCGGGCCTAGGTATGTCTAATGCAAGAAACCTTCTTTTGCTTAATTGCATACCACTGACTTGAAAATCGGCTTCTTTGTAGTACCTCGCTAGGACATCTAAAAATAAAGCATGTCGTGTGCTTTGCTCGGACGGGCAATGTCAGAAACAGACCCTTCCAAATAGACATTAATTTGATTTTCTGATATTAGGAAACACGCATGTTTGCTTTAGCTTCACCACCACGAACATTCCTTGCTTCCCTCAGGCGTAAATATTGATGCAGAAGCTATTTACACACAGGTATTTCTGTAGCAGTCATCCGCTGGGTAAACAACCGGCAAATCCACGGTACGCAACAGAGAACAGGGCTTTAAAGTTCAACGGGAGAGCACACAGCTATGTCGCGCACTTTTGTACTGCACTGGCACTAAACGGCAGAAAAGATTATGCTCCATTCTGTGCAGCAGTTCATGCGGGACTAGCTATAATTTTGTCGTTCCTTGTCGCACCAACACACGCTCACGAGCTTGCCATCTCAGTGGATGCTGAACCGCAATCAAGCTTAACAGAACCGAACAAAAACCTTGTTTGTTGCGAGCAAGAGTTATTTTGGTTACGACTTCGAAGTAGAGCAGAGCAGCGTCTACGCCTCGATAGCTGATTTGCTCTTGCTTTTAGTTTGTTTGATCGCAGTACCTTTGAGATGCTGGGTGGGAGGCCTGCTTCATGGAAATTGAATACTGAGTACATACACCTCACGCAACGAGAAATTCTGTCGGGTTTTCGGGTGTTGACATTACCGGCACTGTTTGTTTACACGAAGGGCCAACATCGTCCGCAAATCATTTTCCCTATGGCGTGCACAGAGTTAAGGAGGGAGACAGGAGTGGAAACAGAAAAGTACGTGTGCTGAAACGCAGCGTGCTTATTTCTAATTTTGCATGCTGGGGCTTCGCTTATTATTAGGCAAGGCTAAAAAATATTTTGTATACACTTGCTTTACTTATGAGAGAGATTATACAGATTCCGCTCATTTTCTTCCTTGTCGATTTAGCAATCGGTATTTTAGAAATCAACTGTTTCTAAGAAGGAAGGCTTACTCAGTAATTTCTTCTTTGAGAGGAGCATTCGTCACGGCAGAAGTACAATACCATCACTTCTCTAGCTGATGATCGCAGAAGGTATATGAAGCGAACTATTCGCAAATTCCTTTTGAAGGCATTGCCTGTTTAGTTCGAGGAAATCATTTCTAGTGAGTTTTTTTGAATAATAAGGCACTGAAATTTATTGATCACAAATTTCGCTGAATCAAACTTTACCTATCCTAATATTCCAAAGTTTCGTGGCAACGTAAAGTAGTAATGGGAGCTGGATTAATCGGTTTCTTTGATAACCAACTTATGCCGCCTTTACTAAGCACATGTCGCACGTTATGCATAGAATAAAAGATAATTTAATGCAGCCAGATGTATCTTTAGAACGAACCATTCTACAATAATGGAGTGATGGTCTTTAACAGATAAAAACGACACCGATTACCCGTACGTCGTTGCTCAAAGCACAGTGTTAAATTACCGGTTACTCTCTAAGCTTCGTAGGGCGAGGCTTGCCAGAAAATACAAATAAAACCGTAGACATGACGTGCTTGCTAATCGCCAGAAATCTACGGCGCACACAAAGTAACACCAGTCACGAAAGGTAAATTCGTGAGCCTTCGCTTACTTTGCAAAAGTACGAACCCGAGGGAAGAAAAGCGTGATATAGAGACTGAATGTTGAGTAACACAAAACAAGAACACACAAAGGAACATTCTGAGGGCTTGTGCATCTATGCTATGTCGTTGACGACGAGCATTTCACAAATAAGGCCTCGGGCGACGCAAATGTAAGCCTGCTAATACAATCTAGAGCGTTCATAATGACAAAGGGAGAAGTCATCTTTCGCTTCTATTAAACCACTTTGTGTTCAATTTAAACCAGCAGACGCTTAAGTCAAGCCAACTCAACAAGTCATCACTTAATGGCGACGTTGCTTACTAGGTTATAATCGTACCATATTGTTGTAAAAGATGAGACAGATTATCATACGTCAATGACAACATCAGATACTGCGCGAATCTCTGTCGTGATAACGCCGAGAAGCCAAGCTTGCATAGTAAACATCCAGCAACGTGCATTAAAAGCGTTAATGTCGAGATTCCGCTCGAACTACAACTACGCCTTTTGTTTAGTATTACAGGACCTGGAGTCACCAAAGTTGGTCATTACTAAAGAAAAGCAATCATTTGGCAAGGGCTTAACTGATTAGTTTACCCAGTGATTGGGCTACCCAAGCAAAGAGGAATAAGTTGATTTTAAGGCGCACAGTGTTTCCAGCAACGAACATTACAACCCAGGCACATAAGCACAGAAAAGAAGTGCAGTGATATCACTTGCCTGTTATACTGTGGAGCGAATGATACAGACTCGTAATTGCGTCCCTGGGGGAAGGGGCGGGCCTCCCGAGAACGCCGTTCTCTGCAAACGTTCTTGACGGCCTGAATCTATAGCAACCACGGTTGCGTCCATCGACTATGGAGCGCCCCAACGGGAGACCAGAACAGTGAATAAAACGACAGACCCTTGTCGATCCCGACTTGATCTGCAGAAGCGTGCCCCTGGAAAGATGGCAACAGGAGGAAGTGCGATACTTACAGGTTTCCTCGAAGTAACAGTCCAGAACGAACGACAGGCGCGCCACGTTATGTGCTTTCCCCCGTGCATACGACAAAGTCAGAGACATAGGAGTGTTCTAGAACGATGGTAGGGATGTTAACGTACGACGGGGAAGACCGGAGTTTGGTTGCGCTCGATTCGTCTGGAATTGGGCGAGGCTATCAGCCTAACGGCAGAGAGTAATAAAGAACAAAGCCGGGCGAGGTTTGTGGGAAGGACATCCCTACAATACAGAAGAAAGTTTGCCTCTCTTTTCTCCCCTGAGGAAGTTGATGTCAAAAAGGTCTTTCTTTTTTTTTACTCACCATCTTTGTTTCCATCTTGTCGGGAAGGATGTCTTGCTTTGTTCATGTTTGCCGGCCGCAAAGTTGTCTGGGTGCCGATAAGAATTCTTTTGGTTCACCAACATTTCTTGAAAGATTCGTGTAGGAATGTCCCGAAGCTCCTTTTATTGATTTTTAGATGGTAATAACGGTAAGTGGGAGTAAAGTGACAAAAAAAAAAAGAATTCTTTAACACTGACCGAAGAAGCATTCTGAACCGTATATATTGCCTTGAGGCTAGTTTTACCTGAAATAAAAGAAACCAACTTGTGCTACATCTACGTAACAATTGAAGGCGAAAACCTGCGTCGAATTCATTAACACATTGAGTTATACAGCATGTCATACTTTGGGAAACCCTGTGTAGCGCGTATACTAAAAAGCCGCGCTGGAGCGTGCTGGTATATACTTGATAAATTATAAGCATTCGCATGTCACCATGGTCACGGCTCCATGTCGATGTATGTACACGACACATTTTCGGGTACAGCCACTTCCGTTCGTTTCCATATCCGTCGCGTGTTATTTTTTTTTTCTTATTTTGCTCGTGTCGCTCACTGTGTTTTTCTATGTCACGCTCAAATTAGCTACGTAAGGTTTTCCCTCTTCATTATTTGTTTTGTTCGTTTTTTTTATTCTGAAACCTCTTTCCACATTGTCCTTTGTTACCCTCAGGCATGTTGCACAATATCCTGCGAAATACACAAAAAAGTGCCAAGTTTAGATTAGACGTATACAGATGTACATTTTCCCTTTTTACTGAGGAAATTTTATTACATTCATACCTGTTTTATTCTCATTCTTAGGAAGGAGAGGTGTTGATGACTGGGACGATCATAGCAGCATTATTTTCTGTCATATGCTTCCACAGGTCACAAAAGGGGATCACAACACAGTAATACGGGCTAGCGTTATTTGTGCTCACCGCACAGTAGAAATCGAGCCGTAAAATACCGCATGGAACACTGTGGCGGTTGACCATCACAGTGGTTACCACGTAATTACAGAATACAAGGAATCATTTAGGTCTGAATATTTCAGTCCTTATTAAGCAAGAGCTGTTGTTTAACAAACGTGAAATGGTAGATTTAACCGATAGTCTTCTAGGAGACAGTCCATTTAATCTACCATTTCATGCTTCCATAACGAAGAACCACTCTAAAAGCGAAATTTTGATTTCTCATCCCCTGGCTCAGCTGGATTCATCAAATGGACTCCATATTCTATCTCGCCAGCTTGCTTCTCTCGTACTTGACGAGCCTTTACTTATATTCGTACATCAGCTATAATCTCACTGAATTACTGCATTGAGCAAAGGATGTGTTTTTGTAACATTGCCTTCCCTAGCAATACTGTTGGGATTTCTTTTGATTACTCCCTAAAATATTTAATAGCGAATGAAGACAATATGTCCTTTTTATTACTTCTGGAAAGCACAGCGACGGTAGAAAGACGCTTTTTTGGGGGCGTGTTGGCCGGTGTCCACAGTTGCGTCATTTTGCACTATACAACCTTCTTTTCCGAAGGGATGGCCCGGTTGAATCTGTATGCAAAATGCAAAACTTAAGAAACTTTTGGTTCACTCGTGAGTCGGAAGTCGTTGAGCAAAATGAGAACGATTTCCTGGCCAGCCCTCGTCGTCACCATCTCGGTTCTGTTTCATGCCCGACCAAGAGGAAACAGTTGTTCTGAAGGGACGTTCGCAGCAGGGTACGGGGTGCAAGAGGCGGCAGCGTTGAGGGTCTTTGAATATGGTCCTGGCGAGGCTCTTCCCTGTACCGTTACGACTTCCGGCACTGGAGCGTGAGTGTGTTGTAACAGGCATCGCACGCGATGGAGTTAGAGCCACTTAGTTCGAATGAGGGGGATGTGGAATACGTCAGCCCTGTGAGCGGGTGTGACAAGTGTGCCACTTACGAGACACAGCAGGGTTAGAAGCTTGTGACTGCACCCATAGAGTCCTTGTACTGTTTTACGTAAGGACTCTCAAGTACACGACCAAGGGAGGCTTGCGTTACACGCTTAGCGACGCCAGCACGCCAACTGTGGTAGGTTTCGTTTGAGGTGCTGCCCTCCTAAAAATGCATTTCACGCTTGGCTACCACATTTGTATAACATGGCAATATTCCGTGCCAGGAAAAGAAAAGATTTTACTCCTTGTAACTAGAAGAATGCGAAAGATAGAACCTAGTTGGACCGTCTGCTGACTTGCTGTTCTCGTCGGTCCGCTGGGGCAGCTTCATTCATGGGCTCGCCCTGCCATGGTAGACCAGTGTCTATGGCACTCGGCTGCTGACCGGAACATCGCGTGATCGAATCCCGGCCGCGGCGGCAGCTGCATTTCGATGGAGGAGGAATGTTGAGGCCCATGTATTCTCTCCTCCTACGCACCTTCGTCATGGTGTTTGCCATTATTATAATTATTCTTCGGTTAAGAAAAGGACGCTAATTTTTGCAGCCCATATTTCCGTTGGGGAGGGGGGTGGGACTGAAAAGATAGAAAGGAGAGAAAAGCCGTAGTGGAGAGCTCCGGAAATTCTGAACACCTGGGGTTCCTTAAAGGGCAACTCCGGCGATTTTTCAGTGTCCACTGATCTCAATGAAATTTTCAATATGTGTTCTCCCCGGCACTGTAATAATATATGCCAAACTAGGCGGTTGCAGGTCATTTAGTTTTCCTGGAAACGAATTTTAAAATTTTTTAGCGGATTCCCCTGCGGGCCACCCTGTGTTTTTGACGTCATCACCTTCAACACTGCCTACCCGAGCCTGCGGGACATCAAAAACAAAACGGCGGTACTTCAGCGTTCAAATCGTCGCTGTCAAGTTCAGAAAAGCTAGCATAACTCAACACATCATCGGATGGCCTCGCCACTGTCACTTTCCTCCATATTTCTGATGGCGGGGAGGCTGTGACGTCATCGCATACGCTGCAGGAAGCGTCTACCCGTTTCGGTTTCGATTTGAACGCGCCTTTCACTCGGTTATTTAAAATTATTGGTGCGTTTCTGAGCAAATTGAACCACCCTGGCTGCTACAGGACTATCAGTACTATTCGAAAACATCGATATCAGAACATGGTGAAAAAACCGCCGGAGTTGCCCTTTAACGTGTGCTGACAATACATGGGCCTCTGTCATTTTCGCCTCCATCGAAAATGCGACCGCCGCGGCCGGGATCGAACCCACGTTTTTTGGGTGGCAGCAAAAAAAAAAAAAAAAAAGAGGAAGGAAGGAAGGAAAAGAAAAGAAGAAAAAAATTACAGCATATCCACGGAGTGAATGATGATGAGTGGGCGAAGCTCAGGAGGTTCATCGTAGATCGTGCCGAGTTCAGGATTAATTTAGTTAACGCACACGCTACGAATCCTTATGGTTCAACTATGCACAAGTGAAATCTCCCACCGGCACTTCATTGCAAGTCAAGATCCAGTGCATATATATATATATATATATATATATATATATATATATATATATATATATATATATATATATATATATATATATATATATATATGGGTTGCCGGTGAACGCTTCTCCAACGCGAGCAGTCGGTATTTCTCAACCAAGAAACTCGCTAGGAGACGCTGCCTGCGCCAACGTTGTCTCTCGCGGGTGAGGGCGCGTTCTCCTTCTTTGCTAGTTGGTGCAGCGTTCCTCTAAGAAAGATCGTTTCCATAGCCAACACGCGCCTTTCGCTCTCTCTCTGTCTCCCTCTGACAAGACAGCAGAGGCGTGCGCCGGGAGGCACGCGCTGGGAGAGAGGCACGCGCCGAGGCGAACGCCGAGGGCGAGCGCGTGCCGGAGGCACACGGGTTACGCCTGACGACTGACAAGGTTAGACTACGAGGAGCTTCGCCCCTAAAAAACATGCTAATCGTGTAGGTATTTACGGAAACTGCCGATTACAAAGAACACATCAAACAGAGGTTCATTTTAGCGCAGGATGTCACCGGGGGGGGGGGGGGGGAACATGCCCATTTTTAACTAAGAAATACCTTGTGTGTCAGCGACGGAGAAACATTTCCTCCCCGGAGGCCTCGAGTTCCCGAGTTAAAAAACCCCATAGCAACCATCTGATCCGGGAAACTGCGGGGTAGGCAGCTCTTACTCAGCACTGAACGCTCGAAAAAAGAAAACGATCCGAACACTTCTAACGCGTTCAGCTTTGCCTAGATAGATACCGCTCAATGTGTCTCCGGTACTGGTGTACGGGCGACACTTGAAAGTCCCAACAGTTTGCGTGCGAGGTCATGGCATTGGTACTCGCTCAATGGTAATACTTTAATCCAAAGCACCACGCTTTTACATGATACTTAGGCTTCAATTTACATTACCAGAGAAAGAACGCTTGAACTGGGAGTGGTTTCTGGCTATTTTGGCTAGCTTGAAGGGCTCAACCATAGGCAAACGCCAGCTTCAACTGTTGCGGGAAGGTTCGATGGGCGTTGCCACTCCAGAGCAATTTTATAACACCAAAGAGCTTTAAGGACGACCTATCCCCCTCTCTCTAAAGACCTTAGTAGAGAGCACTCGGCTGCCTGGACACAACTGCAAACTAACACATACCCCAATTTGAGCCTACTCAGTAAAATCTGTCTCGCAACACGTGACGATAAATGTCCGCTATGCGGGGAACACCCAACATTGAACCATGCTACATGGGCGTGCCGAAAATCACAGGTTGTGCCAGTAATCAGTACACCAACACCAGAGCAGCGGGAGGCTGCACTGTCCTGCTCGAAGCCTGAAGAACATCTCAAGCTAATCGACAGAGCTGGCAAGATGGCAAAGGCCACAGGTTCAATGTTAGCCATAACTATCATGTGGCACTATCATTGTCAATGTGTAGCTGTCATGTAGCAGTGGGCTAGGGTAACAAAACGTCAGTAATGGGTTGAGGACAAGTGAGGTTCCATTTTCTCCTTCTGTGCAACCCGACACACTCTTTCTCTCTTTCTTGCCCTTGGCACAACCACTCTAATGTAGCAGCGTCATGTTAAATGGAGAGAGTCAGTTAAGAAGGAAAAGCTGAGAAGTGGCAAGGTGAGTGAGTAAGGAGGAGGAAGAGGGGGAGGAGGAAAAAAATTACAGCATATCCACGGAGTGAATGATGATGAGTGGGCGAAGCTCGGGATGTTTATCGTAGATCGTGCCGAGTTCCGGATTAATTTAGTTAACGCGCATGCTACGAATCCTCACGGTTCAACTATGCACAATGCACAAGTGAAATCTCCCACCGGCACTTCATTGCAAGTCAATATCCAGTGCCTATATATATATATATATATGGGTGGCCGGTGAACGCTTCTCCAACGCGAGCAGTCGGTATTTCTCAATCAAGAAACTCGCTAGGAGACGCTGCCTGCGCCAACGTTGTCTCTCGCGTTTGCCGGGGCAGTGTCGAGTTTGCCGGGGAGCGCGTGGCTCCCGGCGCTCGCGGCGAGGGCGCGAGCCGTCTCGTTTTGCTTTTAGAAAACATCTGGCGTCTTTCGTTGGTTTATTTCATCAATCAACGGTGTTTTGAACAAAATTTTTATTGTTTAATCATGCACAGGAGAAATCTCACCAGGCACTACCTTGGAGGTAAACAATGGCTGCTAATGGGAATGAGAGAGAGAAGAAGTCGGCTTTTAGCTAACACTTACACTTCTACTTCTACTAACCTTTCCTACTGGAACATGCCAATGGCTGCTAATGGGGAATGAGAGACAGAAGAATTCGGCTTTTAGTTAACGCGCACGCTGCGAATTTTTTATTGTTCAACAACGCACAGGAGAAATCTCCCACCGGCACCACCTTGCAGGTCAAAGCGTAATACTGGTTACGCACTACGACTACGACTACGACGAGGGACGAACGGGTGCCGATTTAAGGAGCTTCGCCCCTAAAACATGTATTGCAAACTAGAGGAGCGTCTTTTCTTCCGTTGGGGCAGGCAATGGCTGTTGTTTGTCTAGGAGCCATGCTGTGAGGTTCCATAGGCGCCGACGCCCTGGCAGTTGCCTCTGCCCGCCCTGTGTCCGAGACATCTGGGTCGGAGCTGAGCTCAGTGCGGCGTCCCACTGAGTTGCCTTGGTAATTTTTAAAGCTCGTGCTGAGCGAACACGGTTGAGAGTCCTTCGAGCACCGTTAGATAAATCCTGGACTCAAGGCAACGCCTGAGTGCCTGCAAAGTGTGCTTCGCTCTGTTGGAGTATTTGTGCGGCAAATTCAAACGACACCTAAGCGATCAAAGGGTCAAAGGGTAACAGAAAGTGCTTGTTGCGGAGAAACGGTGCACATATATGCGGGCAAAACCGTAGGGACACTGGTATTATAAAGAGTGTGTTTTATAAGGTGCTCGCATTCTTCCTTAACATATTATATTCCTCGGTATTTTGGGGCTCTCCTTCTTTACCACGGCATTATCCATTACGCGTGCGCTGTTCTGTGTCCCCCGTGTTTTTCCGAACGCGTAGGGAGTCTGACACGCATGCTGTTTTTTTTTTAATTAAATACGATGCAACCTTGGACAAATTGGGTTATATGCTTAACAGACAAAGGACAGAAAAGGGAAAAAGAGACCTCAAAACACAGAGAACACCAAGCTTTAAGCACTAACTAGGAAAGCGCGTCTTCCCGTGTTGTCACTTTTTTTCGGCTCTTGTGCCTTTTGCGTTAAGAATTCTATTTCAAGTTTATTTTTCCCTAACAGCAAGCCATATGACGAACGTTAAAGCTACGCAATAAACATAAGCATGTCGAGCACGTACTACAAAACTAATTTGTCCAGAACAAACACCTCGCCGCAATCTTCGATAATTTTTTGTGTAATAAGTAGCATCTTTATGTATCCCCACTAGTACACTGTAACACAAAAAAGTCCTGCTTCCCTTGAAATCTTGAATGGCGAAATATCAATGCAAACAACAAACTCAGTAGTCCATTGCGCAATGCCCTTACCGCTTAAATTATTCTGCCCCCCCCCCCCGCCCCTAGTAATGCCTTTACTGAGCTGTGGATAACAATAATAATAATAACATACAGCGCCGAAGCTCGCTTGAAAAAAAATGCAAGTGAAAGGAGCCAGCCTCAAAGATTTGCTATTTCCTCATTGTTGGCGGTGCATGCAATCTCCCTATTGGGACCCGTCACATGACATGGGTCGAGGAGCTCGCTAAATCCCGACCTCATCTGAACCACCAGAAGGGTTGTAACGGCATCGTTCACGCTTAAGTGGACTCGCATCCGAAGCTCGTCACTTCCATTTCTCCGAGTGAGCTACATACATTGCTAGTGCCTTCTCTACGGTCACGTGTATGTACTCCAAGGAGCACAGACAGTGTCTGCTGGAGTAAGTGCTCATGGAATGGGCCAAATAAATGACTGTGTCGTCTAGGGTGTCGAGATCGCACTCATTTCTCTAGTTTTTACGCTGTTACCCCCTCCTTCCTCCGGGTATTATTCCGTTTCTTTACATAGCGGGGCTCAGCCCTGAAGCACCGGCGAAATCTCTCATGAAGTGGAGGAGAGAATACGGAAGTTAGGGGGGGGGGGGGGGGGGGTAGGGGTAGGTTGCGAACGATGGATCAGGTGTTTATCCAGCGTTGACAGGTGTCTGAAACCAATTTCGAGAAGTGGTCACAAAACAACGTGTTGTTGGGCTAGTCGTTTCACATTATACAGTAGACCATCAAATGTATGGTCGCTTAGGGCGCGCGAGGTACGAGAGAAATAATCTAGGCGAGCGCCAGCCCTCTTTTGGTAGCGCTAGATGGAGAGCTAGAGAAAGAATAGTAGAAGTAACGCGTTCAGCCACCTGATAGTGTGGCTATTTAGCTGGAGAATACCTTAGAAAAATAGGATAGAGAAAGAAATGAAGCGGATATTAAATAGGTCTTGTACCAGACAAGAACCTTCTCAAAGGCATGAAGGTGATTCCTGCATATATACATTACACTTCGACGATCTCACTGGCCGCCATTCTTTTATACTAAACCAGCCTGAGAAACACCTGTAGCCCAAGGGATGTATCCGACAGCGGCTTCACATTTTCAACTCGCAAAACACTGTGGGGTGTCAGTAGTTTTGCATGGCCATCAAGGACATTCAGTGGAGGCTTTTGTGAAGGCAGATGTACGCAAGAAACAAGAGTGAATGTTGCTATTTGCAGCGGTAACGCGTTGTTATTCCTTCAAATTCAAACAAATACCTTATTCCGAGTGGTATTTGAAAGCTGCAGTCACGAATTCGACTCTCACTTCAGCTGTCCGTTGCACTTTCAATGTTACTGGTTGCCAGAAGCCTGTACCTCCTATTTAGGACTTTCCTACAAGCGTAGGCCCAATGTTTTTTTTTTTTCTTTTTTTGTCTGGATGTATGCCATGCAGTATTTTCGTGCGCTGTCGTATCTTCGGTGGAATTTGCTCGGGCCACTTCTTCCGCAAAACTCGAATCTCTGACAAGTGCAGACAAGGAGGTTTTTCTCAGCACCAGGTGCATCGACAGAGCCCTCTTAGAAGAACTCTGCATGTTTTGTTGCAAATGGAGAACCACACCTGGTATACGGTAACTGTCTTAAATGCTTCCAAACACCTCAGCTTCAGGAAACGCACCGTTAGACAGCACACCTCCATATGGAACATTACTATCGTACATCGAACGAAACAGTAGTGTTTCCCGGAAACGTCCTTAGTATGTGACTATGGAAAATTTGCGCTCAGGTCGAACCCACGATTCCTTATAGCGATTCTCAAACGTTTCACTTTAAATACCTTAGGTATGCGTTATGTCGTTTTCATAAGCTGCTCGAATTGTTTTTTTTTTACCTCTTTGTCCGTATATATGTTCTTCTTCACGTCACCACCAAACATCTGAAAGCACTGGTGCAGCTACTATGGGTATTTCTGTATGTAAAGTGTAATTTCAAACTGGCGTCGACACTGTGCTCTGCACTCTCTCCCTCCTACATTATCTTTCTTTTTGCACGAGCTGAATTAAGACTACACATACATTGCAAACATTCCTTTCCGGGCACTTATCACGGAGAATGCCACAGACCCTTAACAACGCCGAGAACTACTTCAAGTTGGTAATAAGACGAGTCAGCTACTGTATAAGGCACACACGTTCCAACAAGCAATAAAGGACATGATTTCTGCGGTTTAGCGTTCCAAAGCCACGATATGATCACGAAAGACGCCGCAGTCAAGGGCTCCGGAAATTTCGACCACCTGGGGTTCCCTAACGTGCACAGACATCGCACAGAACACAAGCCTCCATGTTTCGTCTTCATCGAGATGCAGCTACCACGGCCGGTATTCGATCCCGTTACCTTCGGATCAGCAACCGTGTTCCTGTAGCCACTAGACCACCACGGCGGGGCCAAGAAAGCACCGACCATGCTTTTGCTGGTAAACGCATTCTAACACGGATAATAACTTTCACGCAGACTGTGCCGCTAATGAATGCTCCCAAGTCACCCTCAGCCATGGTTGAACATCCTGCTGTGCGACCGCATAAACGAGTGCGTGGATGAAGTTTGTTCCTCCGACAAACAATGAAGCTAATGTGAATGGAACTGAAGTCCAGCGAAGCTGATGCCGCGGCCGCTACTGCATAAGCGGTGCGTAATACTTGTAAGTGGATTTCCGATAATGAACAGACGCTTTCAGCCGCTCTCTGCTAGCACGAAGAATCAGTTTTAATGAGGAAGGCTGCATGCTGAGAGTTTGCGCTAAAGGCCCGAAACCTGAACGCATCTAAAACTGTAAACAAAAACCTTTCATTGAGTGCAACGGGCATGCCTTTGCGGTTTCATTTGCGGCAGGAACACGGCTAGCCATCTCTGGCAAATGAATATTCGACTAACATAAAGACTAAATACCAAGGCTCATTGGGGGCGGATTTAATGATAGTGAACGAGTTCTGTATCTAAATATCACTTCGTGTTTTCCGGCACACAAAAGGGTGCTCTGTGTGGTCCTGTACTAAGTGCCGTACCATGTTCATTAAACGAGCTGTGGTTGGAGGCTCAGAAAAGGAAGTGAGCGCTTTTGATCGAGCTAACGTCGTACTCATGACAACACACAAATTTTGAATTCGAGGTAACAAAGGGGGAGGTTCGCCGCTACACAAAAAACAATCCAGGGAGTTTAAATTTAAACCGAGTCACTGCGGTCGAGTCACGCACTCACCGCGGGTACGGCCATGTTTCCGCGGAGAAATCTGTAGCGGTGAAAGCGAGCTTTGCGTGGGGACTTGCCTTGGCTTCCAAAAAGGAAGGCTCACGGTTTTTTTTTGCTTTTTTATTTGATTTATTGACCATTAGTACAGAAGTAGATCCCGCAGTTACGAAAGTGTCATGGGGACCTCCTGTTAGTAATCTGACAACACAGTATGTTGTGCATTATGACAACACAGCAGCCAACAGAGTAGGCTACAGAGAGGTGGCAACAGAAAGGTAGTACAGTTAAAAAGTGCGGTTAAAAATTGACGTTGCGAAGATGTTATGGGGTATTTCTGGCCGTATATGCTCTTCGGAGCTATTACGCTTGCACAGAGGCCATTTTTGGTTCTTCAGGAGCACATTTCATGTGCCAAATGGGTCAGTTGGAGCGGTGGGCGGTCAATTGAGAGCGGTGGGCGACGAAGCGGAGCGGTGGGCTTCATGTCCACCGGCACCCACCGCGGGGACAGCCCTCCTTGTGGCCCTGATAAGCCATAATGTTTTCACGAGTTACAATTTAAAAGTGCTATAAAACGACGACCGGGACTAATTGGTTCGTGTCGACTTTGAGTATGTGCTCCTTGCAAGAGCAAGAGAGAAAGATACTTTATTGTCGAAAAGAAAAGGAGTAAAGAATAAATAAGAGAGTTGATGGGTGAGGCCACTATTGCAGCGCTCCAAGGGCCTTCTCCGCCCCCATCATGAAATCCAAGAGCGCTCATGGAATAGTTAAGAAAGGATGGAGGAATGGACACCCCGTCCTGTTCAGCTCTGTACGATTCATTGTCATTTAGTGGGATTCTTTTATTGAGCGCATGCTCAAATTAAAAAAGAAATGCTGCTGCACAATTTTTTTTTTTCGTTTATTCTGAAAGGCATAAAAGCTTAGAGCTGCATGGTAGCCATGGGACAAATCGCTCTGCTTTAAGTAAACGACGTGAACAACGTTTCGCGTAGCATCCCAAACGACATAGCGGTGTAGAAAGCAAATGACGCAGCGTTAAGCGCGGGCATTAGCTTAAAAGGATAAACAGGACCTTCAGATTCAGGAGTTCCGAGGGTACTGCTTTGAACGCCAACATGCCATTTTTTTTTTCGTCTGCGTTATCCAGGATATGGGGTTCATGCGAACATTTATTAACTCACGGCGAGGTATAAAGCTACGTCTTCAAAGCCATTTTCACCGACAGGGGAAATTGTGCACACCGGGTTATAAATGAGGCCATTATATCCCCTTTTGCTGATTGAGATGAGTCGGGATTTAGTGCAAAACTTAACTGCATTCGGTCGCATGGATTACACGACTTGGATGGCGACCCCAAAATGCACAAATAAAGAATCACTTCACACAGTTCCTTTCTTAGCACTGACGTATCCTTACTGCCGCACACATTACATTAATAAATTGCATCGCACTTCTTGACCAAGGCTTTCGTGTTCCTACAAGGACTGCACTTTGTAGCGTTGCATGGCCGAATATCGCAGTGACGTGGGGTGATTGAATTTTCCGCGGAAGGTTGCCCTTAGTAACAGAAAGCTTTCAACCAACTTTGAATTAGCGGAGTCGGTCGATAGACGCGGGTGCGAATGGCTCTTATATGTAAATTTGTAGCGGGATGGAGGAACGAAGCCTTTGTCCAGAACAGTGACCAAGACTGCATTTACTTTCAAAGTGTTTTCATTGTAGTGAACCCCAATTTGAGCTTCGTGTGATCCTGGCGGCCTCACGTTCTAAGTAATGCAGCAACATCCCACAGCTTTTATATAATACCGTTTACCTGGTATTGCAAATGGTCGTTAGGGACTTCTCTTCTTTAGTACCTAGGCCAGCGGCCGTCTTGAGGGACAAAAAAAGCGCATCAGTGCCACAGCGGAGGGCATGCGTGGTCGGGGTGGTTCGGCATGTTGTTTTCTGGCACGAACGACTGCGCCGAAGATATGTTTTCTGCTACACGAGCTCTTGGCGATATCGGACTAGCTGGGCAGATATTATTTTATTCGTTTTGGCTTCGTAGACGTATAAGCAAAGGTGGAGGCACGAAGCTTAGCGCCGATTACGCCCTATACGGTGCCACACAAATTGGTATTTTGTTCCTAGTACGTGAAGAATATCACGAAAGAGGTTCGATGTAAATTTCGGCAAACTGCATGATTCATGTGATGCGTTGATTCATGCACTTTAGCGGTGGTGTTGCAAAGTGCAATCTTCATGGAACATCCGATTGGGCAAACAAATTTATATAATGTTGTGCTGCAGTGTTGACCTTTGCAAGCTAATTTAAACTTGGCGACTTTCAAAGCGACACATATCACTTCTCCAGGTCAGTCATCTCAGCGTGAGTAACTCTTCTTTCTTTGCTCCAGTCATTAGTAGTGAGCACGTCGCACGGGGCGACATTTGTACATCCAAGAACGTTAGTACCACAGCATAAGAAAAAGAAGCGGGAAATATTTAATTGGACTACCGCTTTTAGAATACTTTGCTTTCTAAATGCGCCACGCATGTTTAGAACTAAAACGACAAAATTGAAAAGTTCATATTTGCTGGTACCTGACCGAGGAAACAGCTGGAACTCTAAATACACACAACATTGACACACACGAAACACGCAAAGAAAACTAGGGCGAAATGTTCACGGGCTTCCCGGTGTTCTGGTTGTTTTTATAACATATGTATAAATAACATCATAACGCTGATAAAGTGATGTGTTCACAGTGACTGCCGGTAGTCTGTATATCCGCTGGACAGAAAAAGTCATATGGTAACCTAAAGAAAAAATTAGCATGCTAGCGTTAGAGTGTTTTTGTAAGATTTAGTTGCAAGGAGACGTGCAAAATGCGCTTCAAGGTTTGGAATTGTTGTATATCGCGGAAACATGAAGGCCACTTAATACATGACACCAGATACCAGGGCGGTGCTTAAGCTCATACCCAAAAAATCGCTCTACTTTCCAAAGCCGTACACATATAACATTATGAGTGACTACAGGAATGGAAGTACATATAGAGTAAGGAGTTTCCTTACTTTCACAAGCTGAACCTTTTCGTTACCATGGCCCGCCATAATCCCTGAATAAGTAGGAACAGGTAGCACAATCCCGTGCTCGAATGCACGCAGAAGAATAGCCCCTTGAGCACGCACATACCACACAAAAAGCATTCTGCCTTAGGTCCGGTATTCATCGCAATGAGAAATCTATAGACGCACACAGACAGCACTGGGCCTCGCCTAGCCGTTGTGGAAGTCGGGTGAATCACGATGTGTCCGGGAGTCACGTGCCGTAAACATCTAAAGGACTCCGATAATTGGAAGCAAGCGGGGACAATACGGGCGCACCCCAATTGGCATCCGGTCAGGAGATCAAATGCAGGGCAGCGTCATAACCCTTTTGTGTTGAAACCCGCACATGGGGTCATTCGTCCGAAGGATCATTGATTGAACAGCACCGGTACTACATAATACGCTGACAGTGGCTTGACCTCTGAATGTAGTCGTACGTTTTTCCATGTTATTACCTTTAATCGGCAGTTTTGCTCTGCCGTTGGTATTGATTGTTTTGGCACCGCCTTCATGTCCTGGCTGCGGTCGTGGTGCTAGGGATCAATAAATCGCCGATGCTTGCTTTAGTTAGTATGCTGTTTGATTTTAAAGCCAAAGTGAATTCCAGAAATACAATAATCCCAAGATCGGAATGTTCAACTAAAAAGATTGTGCCGCATGGTATCGAACAAGACGTCAGGTTGATGCCGGTACACTGATGTCCATTTGAATTCGCCGCTCCAGAAACCCGTCCATCTTGTTTGTCACGTGCGCCGTCCTCTTAGCTGACTTTTAGTTAAGACAGTTGAGACAGTTGCCGAAAAGTCATTTGATATCGAATAGATGCAATATTACTTTCAAAGGTGTCACTTGATACAACTCCCCACCTGCCCTCTTCGCTCCTGGGAAAGCAGCTGTACAAAATAAAACGAAATCTCCCTTTACTAATGCAAAGCAACGTTCTGGCTCAAGAAGAGACTTGGGCAACAACAAAAACGCAAAGCGAAAGTATATGTAGCCAGTCCTCACGGAAATTCTCGCACGAATTTCCCCTACAATAACACAGATTTTCACAGCATCTGCTGGTCTGTGCATAGCTCCTTTACGCTATTCTGCTCTGAGCGAACTGCATTTGAACAATGCGTCCAAAATTCGAGAAATTACTCAGATTTCTGACGATCCACCGATATTCAATTGCTTTGTTGTCTCAAAAGTATTAAATAAATGGTGAAATTTCATTGGATCTTGTTATATTCAACCTATGATCAGGAAAGTAACGATAATCGAGCTGTCAAAACTTAATTTCTCAGTTTGAGTTAATTAAGTCATCCTGCACAGTGTCACTATAACTTAAACGAGCATCGGTATAAATTTCGTTCGAACAACTTCAGCAACAGGCTTAAGGAACCGCGCAACGCCTAAAAAACACAGAACCCGGAGGACACTACTCCGAAGGATTTATACAAGGCTCACCCGCCTAAGAAACAGATGTTGCCCCGTATCGGTCAGAACTTTCGAGGAAGCATTCGCGCCGAACGTTGGTTTATTTTTTCTCGTTATTTACGACCTGCAGCGCGTGCGTGCTACGGCGTCGACTAATTGGAAAGCACAAGTGGAAAGCTACGCTGCTCGCATTTTCGTCTTTCGTGGCGGGCAGCGAGCACAACTCATCCACCGCGTCTATACGCGGTGGGCATTGGCCCACGTGTTACGAATCGTGAATCGGCACAGCTCTAGCCGCCATTCGAAACGGTATAAGAGAAAAAGTGGCTGTCGGAGTCTGGCTGGCTTGAAACAAACGCGAGAGGGGGGGTGGCAGTCGGTGCGCCATCTGGTGGGCGCAGCGCGCTCTTCCGGGTCGCGTTCATTAGAGCGTGAATTCGCGAGATAGCGAGCACGCAGGCGCCGCGGATCTGCGAGACGAGAAAGGGGGGATTTTGCGAGGCGCCAGAGCTAGTTGAAGTGCACGGCTGGCTGGGGTGTTTTTATGGCCACTGAAGAGTGGGGTAACACTCGGCGGCACGGTTAAAGATTTGGTGGTGGTGTGCCGAGGCAACCCTTCTATTCTCTCGCCCCCCTCCCCTTCCACTCGAGGCGCAGTTAGAAACTAGCCGCATATTTCACGCTTCCCTTAGCACAGTTTGTCCACCCCTCGCTACGGCTTACCGAAGCGCAACACACCGACTTATACTTTAACCCTCATCACAGCTCTGTCGCTCGCAGAGGTGCTGTTCTTTTGAGAAACTTGGCGCTACAAGAAAGACCAAAACTGTAACAGCTTAAAGTCGTTGAAAATACGAAAGCAGCTCAAAGGGAATCTTTTTGTTCCGCCGAGGACATCTTGATGCACATTTTCCGCAGCATTAAACTGGGCACACATAATTTTGGTCATACCCAAATAGAAGGAGTTGTAGATGCCGACACGATTGTCTGAGATGGAATGGCACGCAAACTAATCCTCCGGGTATTTAGGACTTGAAGAAGAAATGTCACATACGTAATAAATGCGAAATTTTATGAAATCTGCTGTTAAATGTATTACGAAGAGCCCGCAAGGTCTAAATTTTAATGGTTTCATCATATGAGGAACTGGCTTTCTTAAAACGCTCCTACGCAGCACTGCGGCTGTGGCACTACGCGCAACATCTGTGATATGGCCGTTCGATGAAAAATAAAAATAAAATATATTGTGTGGCCGTGCGGCCGTGTTTCTGTGCATTGCCAAACAATTGCTAGCCCATCATCCAGCGAACTTGGTAACAGCTCAGGGTTGAGCTGTGGCTAGCTGAACAGACACATTGCTTCAAATGCGGCTCGTTGATAGCCTATGTTGTCAAAGGATAAACGCTAACTACTTCCGCAAGTCGGCCACGTTGATACACGAGTCGTGACACTTAACCGCTGGTAAGAAGGATGCCTCAGATGGGATCACGCGGAGGTGAATGCCGTGGCGATCGCATTTTCGATGGAGGAGGAAATTCTAGAGGCCCGTGTACTGTGTGTTTCCATTGCATGTTAAAGAACAGTATGTAGTCAACGCCTCTGCAGTCCTCCGTTTACGGCGTCGCTCATAAACATCTCGTGGTGTTCACACGTGATTCCCCAGCAATTATTATTATTATTATTATTATTATTATTATTATTATTATTATTATTATTATTATTATTATTATTATTATTATTATTATTACAAATGCACCGTGATGTTTGAGGCCATGGCTAATGCGCGAAGGATAACAGAAAGAAGAGCAACCGGATCAATGTACGCCAACCAGGGCATATCCTGGTGCTTGTAATCAAGATGAAGAAACACAATGCACGTGTTTAGAATCTCTGATGTTGCGTAATCAATTGGACCTCAAACGATTCTGGCTAAGCTGCAAGGGCAACATAGCTTGGGATGGCTGTCTCGTCTCGAAGCGCACGCGAACAGTTCAATCCTCCTTCCCGTTACGAAAAGGACAAAAGAGAAACGTGTCACGTGGTCACGCGAAAATCATTTGAAACCTTTCACTACGAGCACGCAGCGTACCTTGAAATTAGAAGGAGTTTCCGCATGCAAGACCGCGCTCGGCGTGATTTCACGGGTAGGACCTGTTTGCAAGGGTCCCAGTGTGCCTTGCGAGATCGCATAGCTTGCACTGTGGTCGCTACGTTTTCATCTTGAAACTACGCATCGTCATGCATCACGCGGAGGAGGACGCCGCCACACTCGATCACAACTCTAGTCCTGACTCATACCTTACCGGTAAAAGAAAAAAAAAATGCGCTGCCGTCCTTCCCTAATTAGCGTCGGTGTTATTTATGGACATGTCCTCGCTGCATCTTGTTTTCGGGTGGGCTACAGAGTTTGTCCCTTGTCGTATCATGCATCTCGTGCTCAGCGTTCCGTGAGATGCATCCGTATCGAATAACCGGCTCTCCTTTCATTTGGGCCGCTCCCTGCTTTTGGGCGGCACTGGGCTAGCCACTTAATTGGCCTTTAATGCTCCCAGCAGGTACTACTGCGCCTCGTGGTAAGTAAACCAGCTCTTCATGCCAGTGTATTGAGATAGCATCCTGGCTCTCACTTTTGGTCCAAGATACAAGATACAAGTGTCGAAACAACTTTAGGGAAGCTTTGCTTATGATTTCCACAGACCGCCTTGTGTGGCATCCTTCGGCCTATGCTCGCGTCATTGGTTTTTGACGTTGCAAGGCTTGGTGGTGTCGTTATCAAAGTTGTTAGAGATTCCGCAGCCGTTTTTTTACGTAGCGTTGTATTTGTTGAGCTTAGGGTAGGTCGTTGATCGTAGGCTGTTTTGTTTTTTCAGCTGATTGTAGTTTAGGCTTTCGCCTTCATATGGTGCTAATATGGAGGCATCTGGGCTGCCCTGCTACCACAGTGAGCACCGCTACCACAGTGAGTGTTCCAAGTATTATAGACTATGGATCTGGCATCGTCTGAAGCACATCCAACCTGAGCTTAATTTTTTTTCACTGCCATGGTGCAGCTATCTTTTTCCCGCCAAGATGTCAAAATTGCACAAACCAGATTTCGTGCACGCCAAGATTTTAAAGGCCCAGGGCCGTTCCGACCTATATCGTGAAACCAACAATGTGGATAAATTTTCTGAAAGGTATGCACTATTTTGACGTATCTCTATACGAAGTGCCAAGTTAGAAAGCGGAAACATTGAACTGGATACATTGATATGTGTTAGTGTAAATGCTTTAGACAGTGTGCTTGAGTGGTGGTTGTCAAATTCTTAGAAAGATCGTTGCGATTCCGCTTGAATATATTCATTGTTATGGCATAAAACCCCACATGGAATAAAGAGGCCGTTCTCACAATACCCAAATAATGTTAAAATATTCGTTCACTTCTAGTGTGTTTCGCACTTCATAAAGAAAGAAGCACAGCTTTAACGGGCTTGAAGTATACCACATTCACTCTGCGTAGTAGGATTTTGTACGTTTCAGCAACGCGCTTATTTCGTGTTTGTGTTGCGGCTTTACACGCATTTAGGGAAGTGAACAGCGGATTTCGAACCAGTGTGTACACATCCCCCATGCAATACTTCAATGCAGGAATAAGCGAGGCATAGCTTTTCCCGTAAATTTCTTCAGTATGCTTCTTCAAGGTGCTCCTGAACAATAAAATAGGAACGTCCATTTCTGTATTGCTTCTTTTTTTTTTCACAGCCAACACATGCATGATATAATAAAGCTCCACGGACGTACACCTTCCTAAAAGGGGCGAGTCCCGCGAAGCGACTGGTCCCGCGAAGGGACTGGTGATTTATCTACGAGGATTTTTCTTGGCCCGCGCTCACCACTAATACCCGTAACAGAACAAGCTTTGCCGAGGAAATCGTGTGTATAAAGGGAACCACGCAATCGTATGCGTTATCCGTCCCGAGTGCCACTGTCGCATTCTTCGTTCCTCACCCCAATGTTCTGCCCTTTTCATCGCGGTAAATCCTCGCTTCATCTCAACCCCAAAGGGGTTCTAATGACATCGTTTATGCCTAAAAGCTTACCTCTGTCTCTTTGATACGGTTTTGCGATGGACACTTTGTTTACTTTGTTGTGCTCGCTCTGTGTTCCATCTCGCAACTAAGAAAAAAAATAACAAACTAAAATAGTTGCTGGGGTGTTGAGATATTTGCGAAAGCATCCGGAAATGCGCTGAAAGGCTCGAGAACTAAGACTGGACCGGCGACCCGGAGCCGTAGGAAACAATGAGAGAAGGGCTTCGGAGGGTTTCGTAAGCAGGCTATTTATTCCGCGGCGTTGCTGCTTCCAGCTCAAGATGTGGCGCTCGTTTTATCATTGCTCAGTCCCTGTTATCTGTAGTCGCGGGTTTCTCGGAAATACTTATTACGTTAAGTGCCAGCTGAAACTTACTTAAGCGCCAAGTAAGCTCGTTGAGTAAGCTGATAAAAGCAATTTCGTATGTTATATAAGATAAATTGCAAGGTATCAAAGGGAAGATGGCATTCAGTCTCATTTTGCTGAAAAATATCCTCGCGATGTTACAGCTATGTGTCGCAGCAAGTGTGCTCAATATGCAGCATGCGCCTGCTGGGAAATGACAACGAAACATGTATACAGAAACTACCGCTACATGTTAAATATTAGTAAATCAGCGCTACTATAATGTTATCCGCCGTGGTGTTCTAGTGGCTATGACACTCGTCGGATGACCCAAAGATTCTGGGTTCGTATCGAGGCTAGGACGTCCGAGTTTCGATTGAGGCGAAGTGTTGGAGGCCCAATGTACTACTGGGCGTTGTCAGCTCGCGTTAGAGTACCCCAAGTCGTTGAATTTCCCGGGCCCTGCTCTACTACGTCTCTAATAATCAATCGTGGTTTTACGACGTTAAACCCGAGAAACTGCTAACTGGTTTTATCCAACCAATTTCCCTCGGGAAACCGAAACCGAATGGACATAGGGAGCAGTTAACGCTATCTTCTGTAGAACCCTGTGTGACGTAGGATATCCCCTCACATTGCCGCGGGACTGCGAGCATGCGTCCTTGTTCGAATGGCTATTCCACCAAGCGCGATCAGGCGTGGCAACGAAGCAATGAAATTGCCGCTTGATAACGACGCTTGCTCATCGTGGCTCGGCAACGCAAGGGAAACAATTGTCTCACATAGACTCCTACAGAAGGTAGCGGGAACTGCGCTCTTCGGCCACTCAGTTTCGGTTTTCTGGGTGAAAAAGTCAAATTTCATAAATCTGTGGAAATTTAAACCGCTGCTATTTTTCAAATGTTGCAGTGTATATAGATTCCTTGAATAAATAACTTACCTTCGTCAATCATGCTTGAGCGTGTAGCTGTTATCGTTTAAAGGTCAATTCTGATTTTCTGTAATTGCTGCTCAGAATGACGCTGTAACCTATGCACATTTTACGATGCGTGCTGCCGTGAACCAAGCGATTCCGTAAGATTGGCACAAATCATTGCTTTTCGGCATTTGTAAGGATTTTGAATATATTTTCTGAAACACCCTGTGTATTATGTCGCCTCTTCTCTCGTGTACTACTATCGGCGCGTCGGGTCGAAGAAGGAAGAAGACGATGTCGGGCGCGCGCTACTAGCGGCGTTCTTTCCACTATCGGACAGGATGCAGCCACGTCACGTCTGGAACTGCGCGGCCACCCACAGCTTTCACTCGCCGTCAAACGCGACAGGTGACGACTCGCGATTCGCAGACTGCATGCCTGCAGGCCGGCAACGAGACGCAGGCCTGAGCGTCTGCTCCTGGATGATCATGGTCGACGACGTCCACTTGGGTGTCTCCATGACCTCCACCTGCGTGTCCCGGGCATCGACTCGGACGGTGACGGGAGTTTTGACGTCACCTCTCGGCGCCAGTCCTCTCCGCTGCACTGGGCCGTCGGCCAGCCGCAACCACAGTGAGAAGACAAACCCTGCTCTTCCCTTGACCGCTGTTGAAGAAGGTCGGCGCATCAGCAAGATGTCTCGCTGCAACTCGAGCACCACGGTGCATATATTCGGGGGCCGCCCATGCCTGCCGCGTTCGCCGTCACCGAGCGTCTGCATCGTGAGCGGCACCGAACCACGATCTCCGTCTGCTACGGCGTGCATCCTGAGCGAGCCTTTCAAGATAGCATCACCGAGCGTTTGCATCGCGAAGCTAGAGCCGCGTACGCAAAGTTTCTGCGTCGCAAGCATCGAGCACTCCCCATCTCCAACCACCTTCTACCTTGTAAACGAGAGCCGTGGAAATCTGCCCAGTCGACGAGTGTGCGTCAGGATGTCATGACGTCAGAACGTCATGCGCGCGTTGCCCCGCTGCCGATGACATCCCGACGTCTGTATGGTGACCGAATATAGAGGCCACCATCGCCTAGCGTGTTATCGTCATAGAGACACGCAGGTCATCGGCGCCGCGGGATTCTGTCCCGTCACCGAATGTGTGCATCTTCACGGCGTTGTCGCCACCACCGATGACAACCCCGACGTCTGGATGGTGACTGAGTGCAGGCCGCCTTTGCCCGACCTGTGTATGGTGACCGAGTATAGGTGCACCGCCACCGAGACGCGCAAGTCTCCGTTTGGTGCGCGGGTGGATGTCGTAGCACTACCGTTGTCATCGATCGAGTGGCCGTGTTCACAGAGACCCACCGAAGAGGTCATTGTCTACCGTAATCATGCAGGAGTACACCCGGCGCATATACACATACAGACACGCACGGACGCACACATACATATACACAACAGTTCACGCATACTGAAGGGTGGCATCATGTTTACCCGCGTGACCAATTCTTAGCATCGGTTCATTTCGCGGCGACCGGCTTTGAACTATGACACTCTTGTAGTGTAATTTCATTATTGTAACTTTCGCACTATGGAATAATAACTAAGCGTTTTAAGATTGCCGGAATGAAAGAAATCTCTGTTATCACGCGATGCGTCTCGACGCATTCGATATCCTTTACTTAAGAGGTGCCCGATCCCAACGTTAACGTTTTCGCAAAAGTCATCGTTGTGAGCAGCCATCGTGTATTCCTCTTTACTATTGCTCTAATAAAGAGCACATCAATAATTTATGCCAAAGCATACAGTAACAGGCTGACATTTATGCGTTCCTGCGCAAAAGGCTCTCACCTTTTATTGCTGCCAAGGTTTAATCACTGGATTCGCACAACACCCTTTTGATACGGAGCGGTTATCCTTGCATACACTCTTGTTTAGCAAGATGGCACCTCCCTGGAAAGTTTACGACGTTTTCAAAAGTTCCATTTGTGGCCGGGTAGAGAGCTTTCCTAATCCTTTCTCGTTAAAGTTCCGCGCTCTTTGACAGGCTTTTATGGGCAGCGAAGCTCGTATCGAGCGTGTTCGTGTACTGTAATTTCATTGTCATGTCCTGAAACTCGAGTACCCCCTGTACGTAGTATTTCTCTTCGTTTCTTGAGAAAGCTTATCCTCCTTTTACTGTTCCCAGCGGTCATGCAGGACGTAAAAGTTTATGGCTGAGTGCCAGCCATAACTTTTTTTAATTTTGCGTCGTAACTGAAGTGGCTTTAATAAAAACTATAGTAACACCGGAGGATCGATATTTCAGGGCCTGCGGTACGTTTAAGAGTAAAAAAGCTGTTATCTTTTTATAATGCCGTTAGCCTTGCATGTGGCATGTCCGTTTATGCCGCTGTATGCACGCCGTGTATCCCATCAATGCGCCTTCATTATATGCCAGGATATAACGTTTGAAAATATTGCGCCACCGTTAACCTAGTGGAAAACCCAAAAGGGTTCACTTAGTATGCCGATAGAGTGTAATGCGTTGATTGATTAATTTGTGGGGTTTACGTCCCAAAACCACTTTTGATTATGAGAGATACCGTAGTGGAGGTCTCCGGAAATTTTGACCACCTGGGATTAACTGTCCTGCGGTTCCGCGCAGGCCTGGCTCTTTTTTGTTATGACGTTTGGTGTCTGCCGCAACCTACTACTGGGGATCGGCTATGATTCGCGCGGCAGGAGAAGGGTAGGAGGAAAATGAAAGAAGGAAAACAAAAGAATAGATGAAGAAGAAGAAGGTGAAATCTAACCTGAGATTTCGTGAACAAATGAAAGATTGGTTATCATGGTTTCTTTATGAGGTAGTTATCCCAAAAGACTCGCATTCAATTCAGGTTTCCCGCGCCCAGACATGTGCTCGGCTTCTTTTGTCGGCTTCTTCTGTCGTCGTCGCTGTCGTCGTCTTGGCCCCCAACGGCAAAGCAAGCAAAGAAAGAAGCATGCGTATGATCGCCGCACATTGGGCACTGCATTATAAGAAATTACGTTTGTAATATTCAAATCCACATCAAAGCACAAATAAACCTTTCAGGTAGTATAAATTTGTAAATTAAAACCAAATCCGCCTGAGTCTAGGCTAATCCCCCCAAGTGGGTAGAAGCCAAATGTGAAGATAATCATCATCGTCGTCATCATCATCATCATCATCAGCAGCAGCAGCAGCAGTAGCAGCAGCAGTAGAAGCATAGAAGTGTATACACGCGCCCTCCTGGGGACCAGAACTTATGATGTTGATAGCTTTAGGTGCGAGCTCTGGCTGTCGGCATCTGCTGTCGCCGTCACCATCACAGTAGAGCAAGCGAGCGGTCTAACCGCGGGTAAATAAAATGGCTGATTATATAATGAATGAATGCACATATGTATATAGTTGAAACAAGTCTAGTCTTCGGCCTCTCATTGCCCATTAGCGGCGATTAACCGGTGCATCACTGCATGATTCGCACTGACTCAGGTTTCACTAAAGTGTAGATGCATTATCGCATTTCAAAAGAATTTTTTAACGTTTGTTTCCTGAAGGCGTTTTGTAAAACATGATAATATGTGCCAGAAGAAAAAAAAAAGGAAAGAAAGGGAGAAAGAAAAAAAAGGAAAGAAAAAAGACAGAAAGACAAGAGGAGGGAGAAAGAGAGGGAGGGAGGGGGGAAGAGAGGGTGGAAGTTAACCAGAGTTTAGTTAGCGTGCTCTGGGGCATGGGAATGGGGATGTCGGAGATGACAACAAAATCACTTCTCCATGTAGGGCTTCTGTAATTCCGATTTGCTACCTCTTTGTTTTCCCGCGCTATTTCATTACCACGGTTCTTCTCGCAGCTATAAGCTCATCTGACATTCGTGAACATTCGAATACTTATAGCCGTCAGTGCAAGGACGCTTGCTGTGCAAGAGACTCGAACCTACGGTGTTGTAAAGGTTTAGAGTATATACGAATACGTTATTTTCGTTTCTTGCGGTACTTTAGCACCCAACGTATTCCGACCAACGCTACCTAGAGAAATTAATAAGTATTATTTGAAGTAAGTCTCTCATTACACTACTTAACCTTAATCTATGAAGAGCAAGCAATGTGTTTTTATTTTTTTGTCAGTTTAGAAACGTATGGCTGGCATCTAATGTCTACCTGGAATTCACTGAGAAAGCCGACAATGGAAGGTTTATGCTATGGACACAGCAACCTGTCTTGCGAGAATCGAATTCAACATGGTATTACTGTGTAGCTTTGACTATGCCTTTTATTAGATCGTCAGTCAAACTTTTGAAGTGTGTCACAAGAGCATACCATAAATTAGCTCTCTCTCAGGAACAAAAAGCGAGACAGGAGGCTGTCTTCTCGAACAGCTCTGCCGCAAGAAAGGCGATCGGATTAAAATTTAACGCATATGAGATGTCTCGAAATTGGGAAGTGTATAGGCACGTCTCCCTATACTCATCGCTACGACATGATAACCTCTCTGGCATGGATTCGCGAATATCTCCCTTTGATTAAGTCGGCACGCCTGGCCTGCCACAGAATTTCAACTACCAGCAACTTCATCCTTTCGCTTGTTCTCAAGTTTCTGGGAGCAACTACTGCTCTGCGGCCTGTTCTTTCATCAACATAACAAAAAAATTCTCGAGAAAGCATGCGTTCCCGGTCCGCTAATCTCTGATTTCTCGCGGCCACGAACAAAAATTCGCTTTCGTAGAAAGCTCTGTGATGAAAGCGTCATTCCCTAAAAAGAACGAACACTCGCGAAAAATGAGAGAAAGTTATCCAGTGAAACTTTGTTCGAAAGCCACCACGCTGGGGGAAAAACTTTCCCTACTCTCCTTCTTTTTATCTTTCTTTTTCTCTCCTTCCTACCAGTGTCAGTTTCGGGGATACGATTATTTCACCGATTTGCGGAAAGACGGCGTTTTCTGTCGAAAAGAACTCGTTTCCACGTTAATTTCTCTACCTCCGGGTGAGCGACGTGAGCCCGAAACGAGTTTGACTTTGACGAGAGATCCCTTCTGTCCTCCGGCTCCTTTGATGATTTCGCGCGGCATATCATCAAAGGAAAGTAATCCCAGAAGGGCGTAAGCTTTATTCCCTTCGCGTCTCACACATATGCCTCCCTGAGCTACAGCTTTGACTCAACTTTCTTTTTTCTTTGAAACTCGCCTGCAGTGACGAAAAATGATCCATTGCACTGATGTTCTGCTTTATATGGTTGCTTGCGCTGACTTACCTTGAAAGGGCTTCGACGCCTCCTTACCCAGCCAACTCCTCTTAGTGATCGATATCTCTTTTGTTTCATGCCGTTAATACTGGCAAGCATGATCCCGTTGACTTTTTTTGTTCTTCATCTAAGTGATTCAACTCAGCGCAACACAGAATCAGGGCATCATTCACAAACATGTGTTCTGGAAGCGCAAGTCTTTCGGTGAAACGTGCGTTATGGTATTCTTTGGAGCACTACAACGCATGCATCACATTACGAATCACGAAAAAATACCCGATTGGCCACTGCGGTACGCCTTGTTATACCACGGTGGTTCACTTCCAATCTCCACAACACTATGAACGTGTACGCCCCTGAACGCGTGTGGATGAGGACAAAGACAACAAGCCCCTAACACGCAACAAGAAGCACTATTAGGGGCGAAGCTCCTTAAAGCGGCACCCGTTCGTCCCTCGTAGTCGTAGTCGTAGTCGTAGTGCGTAACCAGTCTTACGCTTTGACCTCCAAGGTGGTGCCGGTGGGAGATTTCTCCTGTGCGTTGCTGAACAATAAAAAAATTCGCAGCGTGCGCGTTAACTAAAAGCCGAATTCTTCTGTCTCTCATTCCCCATTAGCAGCCATTGGCATGTTCCAGTAGGAAACGTTAGTAGAAGTAGAAGTGTTAAAAGCCGACTTCTGCTGTCTCTCATTCCCAGTAGCAGCCATTGTTTACCTCCAAGGTAGTGCCTGGTGAGATTTCTCCTGTGCGTGATTAAACAATAAAAATTTTGTTAAAAACGCCGTTGATTGATGAAATAAACCAACGAAAGACGCCAGATGTTTTCTAAAAGCAAAACGAAAAGACGCCAGATGTTTCTAAAGCAAAACGAAAAGACGCCAGCTGCTTAACGAAAGACGCCAGATGTTTCTAAAGCAAAACGAAAAGACGCCAGCTGCTTAACGAAAGACGCCAGATGTTTCTAAAGCAAAACGAAAAGACGCCAGCTGCTTAACGAAATACGCCAGGTAAAGCAATGGTTTTATAATCAAAACCATGTCGCGATACAGGTTGGTAGTTGCCAACTTTCATCTGCAACCAGTGCAAGATACAGGTTTGTGTTTGCCACCTTCCTCTTGTAACCAGTTGCAAGAACCACTTAGCTTACATTTCACCGACCACAAATCGGTCATAATGAAAGGGACAACGGAAACCCGCAATAAAAGTTGACTAACCCATTTAATCAATCGTTTCACGTTCATTTTTATTCAGGCCGGAATTAACGGAAGAATTTCACGGTTTAACCGATGACTTACTTCCAGGAGCTTCGCCCAATCTCATCATCATTCACCTCGTGGATCTGCCGTCAATTTTTTTCAATAATTTCTTCGTCACGTTAACGCAATTCGCCATTTACCTTCCAAAGGTTGTTCTTAATCTGCATCGTCGCTTTTATATTCAAAGCATGAAGCAGCCACTTGGGCCGTTCTAAAACATCACCAGAAGTATTTCACCACTATACACGAAAAAGAAAAAAAAAAAACACAGCTTGATCTCACACGGCACTTCAATGGAGATGGTTGTCAAGCTCTACAAGCGGCGTTTACTCCTGCCGTTCTTGTCGCACTTCACAACAGACGGAACAATTATTGCCTTAGTTCATGCGGACACAGAATGTGAAAGCAAGGGATGTATTTTCCTACGACGAGGCATTTCTATGCAACGGGCGGGCTTAGAGCACGATATCTAACGGAAAAACTAGGCGCATTCGTCTTTGCTTGTAGTCGAACTGGAAGGTGTAGCGAAAACGTTGGGCACACATACAGAGCTCGACAAAACACCAAACCCTGCACTCCAATGGACTCCCTACACACAACCGGCGTCATAAAAGATAGATAAAAAAATTACGCGCCTGAGTTCCCGAACCGTTGCTCAGCAGTTGTCCCTGTATGAGAAAAGCCATGTAAGGGACGCGTGAAACACGGCCGATAAAACGGGTTAACATTCAAAACACAGAATTCACCTCTCGCTGACACCTGAGGGTGCGATGTGTGCATGGAAAGCGTTAAATGCAATGTCCTGTCTCTTGCTTCAACAACACCAGATTCGGCTCAAAGCACGCACGTCTAATTGGGGATTCCCAAGGAAAGTGCTAAAAGCAAACATCCACTTCGGGAAAACCGGTCAACCCGTCTCTACCCTAGATCCACAACCCTTTAATTCCCACGAGACGCATTTCACTACGCTATTTCTTTTTAAGGCTGTGTCCACAGCGACCTGCTTGAGGTAGAGCCGCGCGGTGATTTTATTCAGTCTGAGAAGGGAGAAACCAAGTGGGTCTGCGTGGCTCTTCATTAGACTACCGAAAAATGCAAATGGTCGTATGCTTAGTGTCAGCACTGCGTCATACGAAACCTGTATATAACTTCCTAAGTACTACTCCTGTTTCGAGAAAAAGACGGGATGAACGGGGGCTGCACCGTGCAACCTGCGCAATAGCGGCATCTCAATCAAAATGAACTTGGGTCAACTGAAAAAAAAAAGGTAAACGTTACACGGAAAGCAGTCTTCAATGACAGTTTGATAGCGGCACCGCCGCTACCCCACGCGAAATACATTGGCGGCGATCCGAACAGGCCGCGAATGACAATTAAGGGAATAATAGGTGAAAGAAGTTTAAGGAAGGGGGAGAGGGGAGCCCATGACACTCTTTCTCGACAACGTCGACGCTTTGTTCGCACAGCGTGAGTGCTCGTCCCACACACGGAAGTCGTCGCCGCAACTGCTTGATTGTAAAAAGAAAGATATGCAGAGGCAATGTGGAGTGTATTACATTAAAAAAGAAGAAAAGAAAATGAACGGGTACATCCAAGTGAAGAGCAGTTCGCCAGCACCTGCAAAACTCCTTGCCGAATGCAGTTTAATGGCGGCGACACAGCGTGGCGGTGGCCCCCCTGGTGGCAGGAGCGGCGGCGTTTGAGTGAGGCGACCCCTGGTGGTTCCGACGGGGATGCAGTTCGAGCGGGGAGCGAGAGAGATTTTTTAAGCTGGGGAAGTGGTAATAGTGAGGGGACGTGCAGGAAAGTGTGTGTGTGGGGGGTTCAGAAGTGCGACTGTATTCCCATAGGCACAGAGCCGGGTCGGCCCCCGTTTTTATAAAGGCTCCTGCCCGTAGTTCGTTTTGCACTCGGTGTTGAAGCGGCTGCTTCCTTTCGCCCGCACGTCAGCGCTTGTGTGTGAATGCAATATTGATTTTCTTTCTTCTTTTTTCTCTAACCAGAACTTCTTTTTGGGAGTCCATTCGGTGATTGCGAAAAGGCGAAAACGATGGGGGAGCTGTAGCGGAACAAACACCTGTAGAGGCGCGGTATCAACTCGGTGTTGTAAACATACGCAGGTCGACTTTACGTTTAAAGTCCAGTGAATTTCCTTCTTTTTTTTTTTGACGGATATGGTATGAGGTGCCTCTTGAGTGGGTCGAGCGTTGAACATACGTAGTTCAATGTTTCATGTTCAAACAATGTTGTACCATCAAAATTTAATACATACATGCCATACGCAAGTGTATGTATGTATGTATGTATGTATGTATGTATGTATGTATGTATGTATGTATGTATGTATGTATGTATGTATGTATGTATGTATGTATGTAAATCAACGCTCTATAAGTTACTCCAGAGGAATAACCTGATTCAATATGTACGGCCCAATTCGCGATTTCCTCGGCAACACGGGAGCATACTCATTACCGTTCGGTGAAGTTGGGGAGTTCATTGTAAGAAACCGGTTAATTATAAGCTGAGATGACCGCCCACTAAGGTTCTCAGGTAACGCCGGGACTATAGGAGGCCCCATCCGTAGGTTAAGTGCACTACGGAAAAATCTAAGAACCAGATCGAACCGCATCGTTCCAGCGAACTCATGCCTGCAACTCGCGATGGCGCGGCGGCTGGAAGGCTGCGAAAAGGGTTGGAACCGCTCCCAACCACCTGCGGTGGCGGCGGTGTCCAGCGCTGTCGGAAGAAAGCGCGCATTAATGCGTCCGCGCCCATGAGGTTCGCTGTGTATGCTCTGAACTCGGAAGAATTCCAGCGGAAGTATCATCATCATCATCATCATCATCAGCCTGTTTAGGTCCACTGCAGGACGAAGGCCTCTCCCAGCGATTTCCAATCCACCCTATCCTGAGCGAGTTGGTTCCACTTTATGCCCGCAAACCTTTTATTTCATCGCTCCATCTAACCTTTTGCCTACCTCTGTTGCGTTTTCCCTCTCGTGGTATCCATTCCGTTGCTCTTACTGTCCACCTATTATCCTTCCTCCTCATGACATGTCCTGCCCAGGTCCACTTCTTTCTTTTAATTGATAAGATTATATCGGCTACTCCTGTCTGTTCTCTGATCCACTCCGTTCGTTTTTTATCTCTTAGCGTTACCCCTATCATTTTTCTTTCCATTGCACGTTGCATGCTCCTCAGTTTCATCTCTAGTTTTTTCGTTATTCTCCATGTTTCTGCACCGTACGTTAGTACTGGGAGAAGGCAGTGATTGAATACTTTTCGCTTTAATGAGAGCGGCAAGTGTCCGGTCATGATTTCGTAATGCCTTCCGAATGCGCTCCAGCCCAGCCTTATTCTACGGAGAATTTCATTTTCCTGGGTAGGAGTTCCTGATATTAACTGTCCCAGATATACATATTCGTTTACACATTGTAAGGGTTCATTGTTGATTTTAAATTCCTGTTCCTTAGCTAAGCTATTGAGCATAACTTTGGTCTCTTGCCTATTCATTTTTAATCCAATTTTAATGCTTTCCCTGTTTCGGTCATCAATCATGTTTTGTAGTTCGTCACCATCATTGCTAAAGAGCACAATGTCGTCTGCAAATCTTAAATTGTTTAGATATTCTCCGTCTATTCGAATGCCCTTTTCTTCCCAGTCTAGACGTTTAAAGACTTCCTCTAAACATGCAGTGAATAGCATCGGTGATATTGTATCGCCCTGTCTCACGCCTCTCCTGATCGGGATTTCTCTGCTTCTCTCATGTAGGAGTAGTGTGGCTGTGCAATCTTTGTATATGTTGTTTATGGTTCTCACGTATACGCCAGGTACCCCTTGACGATGTCAGAAGTTCGGCACTCCTTCTGTATGACCGAACGTCACAACGTTACGTGCCCAGTCGTACCGTCGTACCTGTGCTTGTATCTGAATGTCATATTACACCTTGTGCTGCTTTCACGACGATGAATGGCTTTACCACGTTGCTGTTCTGATGACAGCTACAATAGCACGGAGGTCTGTAAAGCGTATATGCCGTATACGTTCCAACGTCATGGCCATCAAGTGCATATAGCTTCAATGAACCCGTCCACATTTGCGTCTGCGTTTCAGCGCAAACGAGAAATTGTTTCTTGCGGTACAAGTACTGCAGGATTTCTTGGTACGATCAGAAATAATGTCAAGGACATGATGGGACTCGCATAGCGAGAACTTGCGCGATAAAAAAAATAATAAATGCGAAGCGCTCAACAGACGAGCGCTTTCCCACGGGATGGCCATCAAGTGCGTGTACCTACTAATGAAGCCGCGTTTCAACCGAACGTGTTATTTGAGTGGTTAACCGCGTCTGCACGAGCGGAAGTGATGACCGCACGCCCAGGACCGCAGTCGACGGGTGGTCTTGGGCGGGACTAAAGCCTCCCGTTGTTCAAAGCAGGTTTCAACTCCACTTAGCACGCTGAATGTGTGAAGTCGGGGGTGTCGGGGAGTTATCGTACGCGCCGCTAGTAAATGCGGAGTGCAGTGCGGTTTCTGGAGTTCGTTCATGCCCAGACTCTACCATTCTGTACCTTGCGATGAAGCATGTGCTTCTTTTTTTTATTCCGTCACACTTTATTTCTTTTTCACCTTTTTGTTCAAATGTGTTTACGTTTTTAAGGGTGAACCTGGTTTCGCCTACACAGGACAAGTTAAGAGCGTGGGAAACTCCATGGCAGTCTCATATTCGTCTAGGTATTCTTATGTATTTGATTTTCCACTATTCTGAATCAACGCCAGCTGATAAATCAGCGCTTCGTTACGTAGAGCTACCGCTCTTGCGACGCTTATACGGCCTTACTCAAAAGCTATCTTCATGAAGTCGGCTAGGCAACCGTTAAAGCGACAAGTGTTAAGCCTTTCAAGGAACGTGCAATTATTGGCTTTCGTCTTAGAATGCCTCCCTACATAGCCCTCGTTTGAGTCATTTTGACACACGTTTTCTGACGCAACATTCCAGTCAAATAAATTACTAGGAGAAAGGAAATTAAGGAAGAAGTCAACTTCCCGTCTGTAAGCTGATGCGCACTGTGTTTCTGCATCCGCGAATCGCGTGGCCCGAGACAAAAATTAAAAGACAGAGAATATGCTCTAAAAATATGCGCGCCACTTGCGTAATAGATGATGAAGACGAGGTAACGTTAATTCAAGTTAAGCTGCAAGATAAAGAACGGGCAGTCCCATTCGATGCGGAAACAATGCAGGAAGTCAGTGCCCACGCATGCTCATTTCTATTCCGTATTAGGGAGGGACATGGGAGCAGGGCGAGAGTGGTGGGGAGGGAGGAGAATAAATTTCAAAGCTGTCTGACGTAATTAATGTAAGTGCATTCATCGTCGCTTCGTTAAGCGCGCGCGATGTGGAACTTGTGGGAACTTGATGTTTAGGAGGAACGGTGACTGCGCTAGTTCTGTTTCCAGGTGGGATATAGGTTATATATAGGGAAGTAGGGTGGGCAGGGGACCCGTGCAAGGGTGGTTTATTTGCAGGGGCGTATAGGCCTTAGTCAAAGAGAGCACGTGGAGATTCATTTCCGTTCACTGCGCTAATTAGGGAGACGCAATGTTTCGCTACGCTGGGCTTTAGGAATTACGTTTCAGGCGCCACTCGAATCTCATTTGAGATTTAAGCATAGCTCTTTAGAGGTGATCCATATATCCCCGAGTGGTCCTTCTAGCACCGAACATGTCAGTGGCTGTCAGTACCTGTTAAATGCAGTCGTCAATCGAGGCGTGCGAGAGGCATGGTGAGTAGCAAGGGTGGAATCATTAGAAGCTGATGTCACTTTATATGGAGAGGCGCGAGTTGTTATTTTGATTTGGGGCTTTCCTCGCTATTGCAGGTTTCTAGCGATATGCATACAGCGGCGTATCAGGAATGGGAGCTTATAGTTCATGTTTGTTTTTAATTTTCCTCTAATGTGACTGCTAAGAGCGGATCGAAGTGAAGCAATGAAATGACAATGGAGCAGAAACGCTACGATAAATTCGATTTCTTAGCAACAATTTCCATTCCAGATTTCGTCAAGGTGTGGCGTAAATAGAATTTACAACAATGCACGGGTTGTTCCCACAGCACAGAACACATAGGCAGTATTGAAAAATTTGTAGCTTATTGGCCTCTGGCTCCTAAGCCCGGCAATGATAAAACTTAGCTCGGGTCCTTGGCCTATTTAGTGGAGATCAGCATCACGTGTCATTCTATACGATGTTCGTGCCCATGTAGTCATACAGCTTTTTTTTTTTTTTTCAAGAGCATGAACAGCAGAACGTTTTTCAAAAACGTGGCTTGCATACGAAGGTGGCGTGTTTTCAAGGGGCCTGTGTGTTCACCAGTTCTCTTTTCAGTTTTTTTTTATTTGTCTTCGCGATAGTTTGCCGATGATTACAATAAGGTGTCGTGGCAGGTAGCAGTGGGTGCTCTTTAAGTTCAGCTGCATCGTTTAATGAGTTTTCTGGATTGTTATGTAGCGAGAACTTGCGTTATTTGTCAATAGCACAATATGCACCATTAGTCGCTGGAAAAGTTTATCAGGCTAAACAACGCGGTGTCCCAGTTGCTTTCCAGTAGCGTGCAGAAGGTTTCAGGTCTGATGAAGGCCATCAATAACCTGGTAATCTTGAGTAACCAACCCTGCAGCGCAGATGGTTAAACCAATATCGCATCGCGCCACTGCCAGCTTAATAAATGACTGCATAGTATAGGGCTTGCGAAAAACACGCCTCCAGAACGCAAACCGAAAAATTGTAAATTGTAGGAAGGAGGTCTGCAGAACCTTTAACGAGCTGCTTTACGTACGTCATTCTGGCTTTAGGGGTGTTTCTCTTTCTGTCGGCACCTTCGTCTTTGAGGAGGCACTACACAGGAAAGCTGCGTTTCACAGATGTTTCTGTGCAAACAACAGAGCCGATATATGCGCATTTTAAATGGGGCAAGCTGGGCGAGCCGGGACGATCCGCTCCTTCCAAAGCGCTCTTGTTCTTTTGTACATCCTAAAAGCATCAGGTTGTTTGAAGTACCGTTCAAAGTGGACGTGGCTAGAGAATTAACGCTTCGCGTTTCTTGGGTACCGATATCAGAATCGGCCGTCAATACTGTAATGGCTTAAAACAATTTGGCCTTCTTTCGCTCATCACTGGCACTCGGAAAGTTGTGGGTATGAGATAACGATCGGGAGAACAAACATATCTGCCGATGATCATCCGTAAGCAGTGCTCACTTGTCAGAGAAGGTGCACTTGCACTTAATCAGTTTGTTCTTTTGCTCTGAATTCCCAACAAACGCGTGCGCACGCGCGCGCGCGCGCGCGTGTGTGTGTGTGTTAATTCTCCTATGTCCTCCTTTGTGACCTCATTGTCTGTTGGCTTAATCATGTGTTTTGTCTCACAAATGTTCGAGCCCTTGATCCCTTCTGCCTTCGTTATTGCATAGTCAGAAAAGGATTCGCAAAATCTGCGCCTCCTCAAGAACCATAAGGGTGCGACAACTGCCTTGAGCCGATGGCTACGATGACGGTGTTGTGCAAAAAAGAAAAAAGATTATTGTGATTCGGTTAAGCGACCGGCTCTATTTTCTACATCCCCTATCGGAAGCATTGCTCGGCATCTATCAAGCGATCTCGAAGGATGAAAAGTAGCAAACGCAAGGAATGCTGCACTAAAGGGTCTCAGGAAATTTTGGCCACTTGGTGTTCCTTGATGTGCGCTTATATCTAAGTGCCCGACCTTTAACACTAGCTTCGCGTCAGATCATTCGAACGTGTCTGAAAGTGTTTTTCTTCGTAAAGCAAATGAAGAACAGCGATGTTAGAAATGGTCGATGTTTTCTCCTGTGCCATAGGACCTTGAACTCCACGGGGATGCAAAACTTAATGAACTGGTCACTTGCTAAAATCTCGTAAAATAAACACATTCTGCGATGTAATGCATATATATAAATTACATAACGGGTTGCTACCAAATCAAGATCAAAGTTGTCGTCCTACACCAAGTAATATCCTGCCTCATTTTAAGATTGCTCATATTCGGCGGCTACACTTCGATGGAGGCGAAATGTTGAGGCCCGTATACTGTGCGATGTCAGTGCTCGTTCAAAAATCCCAGGGGGTTGACATTTCTGGAGACCTCAAATACGGCGCCTCTCATAATCAGAGCTGGTTTTGGGACGTAGGAAGTCCAGAAATCAATCAGCATTAGTTATATTCGCATAGATATTTGATGCCCGTGAAAGCATCATGAGAACAACGACAAGGCTTGCCGAACATTGACTAAACGCAGCTCCACTCATCAGGCACTACGGTATCGTTGTAGCTTCTGTCACGACAGGCCATATTAACTGACCTGGCCGCTAATCAAACGTGGGTGGCTAGTGTTGCAAACGCACACGTCCAATGAATCACGCCACACTGTGTTAACACCCGCGACACTTCATCAGCAAATGGAGTAGACAGATAATCCAGGGTCCGTGACAAATGGTTCGGCTTCCTGTCCATGCGCGAAACGTTGAATGGGACAGCATTCCTGCGGTTGATGCCATTACTACAGCCAACGCCAGTCTACCGACAATGCCATTTGTCATGTGACGGACGCTGTCATGTGACGGACGCTGCTCTTGTCATGTGACGGAGTCTGTTGCGCATCCTATGTCCCGGAGTAAGCGTGAGAAATACGCAAAAGAAGAGTACAGGCCGTTATCAGTAAACGTATACCCAGCCAAAACATCAAAGTACCATCTCCCGATATATATTTTGTTCTGTCAGGCGAGGATTGGCCACTTGCTTCTATTTTTGTAGTTGTTGCAGCGTTAGCGCATTCCTTTGACCTCGAGTCAGGAGACAATGCCCGCCGAGGGTGGCTTTCAGGGCAGCTTTGTCGTGCGGGTGTGTCGCCCCCGTGGCCGTCCAGCCGTGCGGCGTCGACCACCACATCATAACTCATGGAACACACCAATGAACAATGCCACCACTAAACGGGCAGCATTTTTCACTACGGTTTCCGCGACCGCAGTGTAATGGAGCGAGGCTCCTGCAGGGGGAGTAGTTTTTTCAAGGCCGAGTACGTTGAACTACGGCATGAGGAAACCACTTTATTTAATGCCGTGTAGGAAGCAAAAAAATCATGCCTTTTTCAGGAAGGTGTTGGCAGTTCTTTTGTTAAATAATCGTCTTATTTTATTCGCGAATCAAATTTCCTTTTGTGTGCTCTTTGCCGCCTACTTCATTGTATTATAAACGCGAGCTTCAGAAACTTTGGAAAAAGAAGAAGAGACCGCTAGCTTGATCCGTGTCTAGGTGTTTGTGGCCACAATCTCCCCCCGAGACGTGTTTTTTAAATAGCAAAGCTGTTGAAGCGCTCCGTTAATCCATCAGAGATCTGCATGAAATTATCTTCATCATGAAGTTCGCGCATGCACTTCCGTGCACTGCGTGCGCGAGTTCTTCCCTTGTGCTCATGCTCTCATCGACTACTATACACAACGGCGAGCATGGTATAGCAAGAGCTTGGGAAAGGCAAGCCTAATTAGGGCAATACTAACTAAACCAAGTTAGTTAAGTTGAGAGTAATTAAGACGGGTCTAATAAGTCTAGCACTAATTAAGACAAAGGGAAATTATCTATGACTGAGTAAGATAGCAAATAATTCATACTATGAAAACCATGATCTATCTATCTATCTATCTATCTATCTATCTATCTATCTATCTATCTATCTATCTATCTATCTATCTATCTGTCTGTCTGTCTGTCTGTCTGTCTGTCTGTCTGTCTGTCTGTCCACTCCTTGTTGAAAGAAGACTTGTTACCCTTCCTGCCTGTCTGCTCCTCTGTCACCCTCTGCCGATGTCAAGCTTTATAGCAGTAATTAAGGTAATTAAGACAGGATGGCGAGGCCTTTGTGGGTTGTCGCTACGTAAAAAGCAAAGCAGCTTCTTCTGTCTGCTCGCATAGAACTGAGCCAGTCGTTGTCAAGCGGTAACCCCGTTATTTATAGAATCACAGCAACACGACCACACCATCGCGCGGTGCTGTGAATAATGCTAACACTTGATAGGTGTGCATCCGTGCGAAACTGAAGAGCATACAGCGCAGAATGCAAGCCTCGCCTGCCTTCAATCTGATCACGTAGCTCAACCAACGAAGCCACCCCTGCTGGGCACACCTGCACGTGCGAGTGGAAGACCGTGTTTCTCGCGTGCACAATGTATTTTCGCTGCACCGTAAACAAGTACGTAAATGTCGGGGCGCAATGGAGCCGCCGGGATCGTGTTTGCTCTGCGTTCCCCCGAACAGACGGGAGGTTCGGAGCGATTTGCGACACCCTTCAGAAGTTGAATGCAGTAGGTCGATCAGGCTGTCAGCACTGCTGTCGTGAGCGAAAGCAGGGACGCGTATACACCCGGCAGTAAAAGTTTGTGGGGCACGAAACCCTCTTTCAAGCATTATTATGCTTAGCTTCGGAACGTAGCCTCCGGTTTGTAATGCTTTCCATTTGTTACTTGTGCTTTGGTTTACCAGTTTGCTATGTTTATACAGTTATATGTTGTACAACGCGCACCTTTAATGCTCTCAATGGGTCCTGTAGGGTATTTGATGTAAATAAATAAATAAGTGTTTTCATCGTGTGGATTGTACAAGCTTGCATCCACTGAAACGAAATGTGCAATTAGATGCTATACAGTCCGAGGCTAAGCGGTAATATAGGTATATCCAAACTCACTTTTGCAGTCGTGTGTGCGTACCTTAAATCAGTCCATTGAGTTAATTTCAAGCTTTCATGCTGACACAATTGCCAGATCCAGTAATGTCGGCGACAGCAGCAGCAACGACGCGACTGTGAGAGAGTGAGAGCAGCTTGTTATTTGTAATCTCAATAGGCTATATTCCATTTAATCGTGAGATGCTGCTGTTGATATAAATTTATTGCAGCATCTTTTCTAGTACTATCAGAGCTCTAGATGGTATCTAGTGACGACAACAGTTTCTGACAAGATCGTAACATCTTTTTGTTAATCTAAGGTTCGGGATTCGTGAGCTGGACTATCAGTGGCGCAATGAAAATGTGATCATCAGTGTCTGTACTACATGGCAGAGTTAACAAGCGTCTCTGTGATTCGTTCTATTTTGTTTGCCGGCTGTATGAATGCGTTATGTATGTTTAGCTTCAGTGACGGCAAGTTGGTAAATGTCACTCATTATTTCTTTCGGAAGAATGTCCTTCCCAAAGGTATTTTCAATAAATTAAATGTGGTTGCAAAGCGACACAGTGAGACCGTAGTCATGATTTACATTGGCTCTCCTTACAGTTGATAAATTCTGCACGCAACTAAGGTAGGCGGAGTGTTTACACTCGTCAACAGGCCCAGCTGGACCCACGATGACCTCACGGGTTCGCGTGACCTATGGGCGGACCGGCGGCGGCGGCGGCGGGGTGGACGGGTCATTTTGGGGGGAGGCTCTTTTCAGAGCGGAATAAAAGGTGGGCAATTTGGTCTGCACGAATTATAAACCACTCAAGTAGACACCTACAGTTATCGGGGAAAAGAGCTCATGTTTAGATTCCAAATCACGCACTGCATCTGTGGCCTAAACGTCGCTCGCGATTCTTAACAGACGGGTCGAATGCTTTCAGCGGCACGAAATCGATGACAACGCGTTCGTGGTGGACGCACGACGCGTTTGTGGGCAAGAATAACCTGCGCTGAGTAATGGAGCTCGTTGATGCATTGATATTAACGTGACAGCGTGCTCGCCGCGGTGGTGTAGTGGTTACGGTACTCGGCTGCCACCCAAAAAACGCGGGTTCGATCCCGGCCGCGGCGGTCGCATTTTGGATGGAGGCGAAAATGCCAGAGGCCCGTGTACTGTGCGTTGTCAGTGCACGTTAAAGAACCCCAGGTGGTCTAAATTTCCGGAGCCCTCCACTACGCTCTTTCTCTCCTCTCTATCTCTTTCACTTCCTTTCTCCCACCCCCACGGACGCTTAGCCGTCCTCCCTACATGGGCTGCAGAAATTAGCGTCCTTTCCTAACCGAAATACAATCAATCCATCAATCAATCGTGCGTACACTACATCGAAATTCGCGAGTGCATACCAAACGAATTCGCGATTGTTTCCGGCTTTCTAAAGAATATTAGGGTATAGACGAATATCCCTTAGTGCTAGTTTTTGATCGAATGGCTGTCAGTAAAGATGGTGGGTCTTCTACCGCGTTGCATTAATACTACCGGTCGGGCTTGTTTAAATAACATTAAGAAAAAGAGGGGTTACACTTTTTCGTGGGGGAATAGGCTATCAAGAGTGATCGTTTAAAGCGCGGTCAATCGATGGGTATATATACCATAGGACGTGATCGTGAGGTGGTCTTGGGAACACGGCAGTCATTATGCTAATCGGACGCTAAAGTGAAACACTGAAGTGAAACGCAGAAGTGGTATAGAATGATAGATTATTACCGTCGAACTTCAATGCCATTAATTTCGCTATATTATGTTCAGTGTTAGAAGATCAAATGGAGATTGGAGAATCATCTCAGTTTCCTCTTTGAATCCAGCGGTAACACTTTGAGGAGATGACGTCACGAACACCGTTTTTTTTTTTTCTCGTTTTCTCGTCGCTTTGGCTCCGTCAGTCTGTCCGACACATGCTTTGTCTTGTCTCTTTCACCCATGAATGGTTATGTAGGACTTAGTAGACGTCGTCAAAAATGTATGACGTTGCACATATTAGTGCGGGAATCAGCGTGCGGCGGGCGTCGCCACTTGTATTTTCTTTTCGCGCGTTTCTTAGCTTAACAAGCGCCCTCTCCTCGCGAGAGTGATGCTTTTGGTAATGTGAAAAGGTAATTTACTTGTACGATTTAAAATCGCAATGCACTCTAGCGTATTTATAAGCAGCTCTGTCCTGCGCCAGTTCGGTATGCAGTCTTATATCTTCTACTATGGGCATGTCCTGGGCTACAGACGGTTTCTTCGGCGATGCCACGAACAGCGTGCGGGACCGCATCACGATAGGCCACCAGACCTGCATGACTAGATATGCGGTCCACACCACAACTACCTCACGGATTTTACGAACGAAACGGCTCTCTACGATTACCTCTGGTTTGCTTTGATGGCGTTTGGAGAACCTATCAACGAAAAAGCAGCGGCCGTGGTTTAGCTAAGCTTGAAAAATTCAAAGGGTCCTAGCTCTCTTGCTGGTAATTATCACATTAAAAAAAAGATCAAATAAAACGCTATTGTATCCTGCTCACGGAATGAAAGGAGACATGTTAGCATTATATTGCAGACACCGATGGGACGCATTGCTCGCCGCAGCGTTTGCACTTAGAGCAAGTACTTAGGTATATTGAAGCGACAGTCCCACCTAAGTGCTGCCAACCGAGGTGCTTCCTGTAAATATGTATATACCATCTTGTATGTAAAGTCAAGTTGTGTTTGTGCGAGAAAAAGGCTGGCCTCCACCCTTCAAGTTGAGACAACGCAACAAAAATGGACAGGCAGTAGGGAAAAGACTTCCACCCGTCCTACTTCGCAGCGGCAGTCATCTGGGGGAGCACGGCTCTACTGGGAAGAAAAGTAGGAGGAAGGAGAAGGTGGGAACCGAGTACAAGTCCACCACCTACTAACATCACCTCCTTCATAGAAAAATTACTGGCTGGGTAAATTCTTTAAACTAAAACAACCTTTATTCGGGGTAAATGAAACGAAATTACATGTGACAGACCTTAAATAGAGAAATAAGGCTTCTTTGGACTCGCATTTACTCAGTGATCGCCTGCCCTAATCACATCGGCCAAGGAAAAACGTGAGGTGTACCGTTAGTGAATGTCATCATTAGTAAACCACTCACATTATACGTCAGCAGTTTTGTCGTTGCCGATAGGCGTTAAGACCCAGCCGAGGCCCAACTCACGGTAGGAATAAACTGGCACTGCGCGTAATTTCCGGCTTACAAGAACTCAACTTAGACCACTGTAACGTTTCTCTCTATACCCTATAATTTAGACGCACATCCGAGAACTCCCGTTTCTCCTCAGCCTTCGTTTATATTGGATACGATCGCAGTGGGCGACAGGTTCTGGGGGCCGAGCCGTGTTTAATAGCCCCATCTCGTCATTGCCATTCGGTTCGCATCCATCGATCGACTGTGAGTGTGCGACAGACAGACTGACACGGTGTTTGAGACTCGGGGAGCTGAGACGCGACATAGCAAGTGAATGATATCGCGATGTAGCCGATTCTTGGTGGGGCTGGTTGGAAACGCGCATTTGATTTGGAGGTAGCCGCAGGACATGCATGGAAATGAGTTGCGGAGTTTCAATAGGTGCGACAAGGCGAGATTGGTTCAAGACGACCGCGTCTTGTGGATAGGGTGCCGAATGTTTTATGAGGTTGTGTGCCAAAGACATAGGAGTGGCAGCAGACTTTCTTTAGCTTTCCGCCCAGGTGATTATCTTTTTTGTGTGTGTTTTCTTCATCTTAGCATAGGCGAGCTTCTTCGGTAATGTGCTGAATTCTGATCACCGCCCAACAGTTACTGGCCGAGCAATGAAGAAGACAGTAGACGAAAGATTAGTAGCTCTCGTAGTTCTCCAATGCAGCCCGGACGAATTACGGAAAATAACAGTTCTGCTTGGTTATTGAAGAGGTTAGTCAATACGTATAAGAAGTACTGGTTTCAAATAAGACGGGGAAATTCACTAATATGAATAATTTAACTTTTTTCTTCCTAGTTTCTACGTGGCACGTACAATTTCTACTCATAGAAATGCATTATATCACATACCTGACTACAGACACCTGTCAGTTAAAAGGTGCTTGATAACTACGGCTACTTGACTCTAGAAAGAGGGGATGAAAGCAAAAAGCATAATTCGGGAATGGCGGAACATTTTACGCGCAAAGAGGGCAGAAGGATGTTAAAGGTGTCCGATGTCCGTACACGCCTCATTTGATAGCTGAAAAGTTCGTAAGAACTCCCTAACAACTTTTCACATGCATCCGCATGTTTTTTCCTTCGCTTGCTTTTTCCCTCAAATACAACCACTTAGAACACGAACTAAGCAGCGTGTTCAATTTTGTGTTTGGTTATATTTTCTTTAATTCATGACTTTTTTTTTCTCGCATAGTGTGCAGGAACACTTCCCCCTTACCCTTCAGAATATGGGATCACTTATTGCCTTTTGATTCACTTAGCGAAATACGAGGAGCGCCCGTAATTGCATCTTGGCGAAGAGCCTATACGCACTGGTCCTCATCGTTCCAAGTAAGCCGCGTACTCACTTCAATCCTTTTTTTGTTCCTAACATTCTTTTGTAGCGCAGGTCTACGAGAATAAGTGATACAGCCTTCTTTCTCTTCTGTTCTATGGCGTAATACTTCATTTTTACTACCAAGACTTGCGCAAGTGAGGTTCGTTTCTGAGGAATCACCCATGACTTACGTTTCACACCTTCATGCGAGTGACCTGGAAGACTGAAGAGCGGAAAGGCTAGACGCTTCCCCAAAATGCTTTAACTTCAAACTGAAATTACGCACGAGGCCCGCGGCACATTAAGGGAATGGTGTATCGTCTACGAAAGGACAGAAAGTTGAGCGGGTTGGTAAGGGTTCATAGTGAAAAGAACAGGCGTATTGTCCACTTCTTCCCCTTGTGTCCGTGTTTTGCATGCCTGTTCTTTTCACTGTCGTCTGCTAGCCGGCTCAGCAAAAGGAAGGTCATTCAGCGCCTCACTTTTATGGTGATTCGCGAAAGGTGCGTGTAGTTATGCTCGGTGATTCGCAGCTGCCCGGTCACAAACAAAAAAAGAAATCATTTGTACCGCATCATTGTGTCACCCAGTCGCGATTCTGGGTACCGGGAGCTAATTATACTTGAGAAATCCTTTTTGGTGAGTTCACTGCATATACAGGTTGCATTAGCAGCGTTAATTTCAACGAGTAAGCTTAAACACCTCTGGGTTTTTTAACCTGGCGTACGTTTATATGGCTATCGCCGAAGGATAATTTGCTGCTAAATGTGTACATCCCTAGCCCAAAGTCTACCGTGTGAGTAGAAACCTGAACCAGTGCACATGCCCCGTCACAAGTGAAAATGTCAAAGCTAAAGTCGAACATTTATCTGCCCCTGTGGCTATCACCGGTGTGCTGATTTCGTCTCCACCAACGGTGGCGATCAGCTCTCTGTAGCGAAAAGCCAATAATCAGTCGACTTAGGGTGAACGCCAGAAGAATCACGGACGTCGTGATGAGCATTCACTATAAGCCTTCTGTGTTTAATCACAGATGGAATGAGTGTGCCTCTCATACTGTTTGTATGAGACACACTTATGTCTAACAAACAGCTTTTGTGTTTCCTAATGAACGCGTAAATATGGTACCCTATATCCTTCATTTATGTTACCCCTCCGTTTTTCCCAGTACTGAATTTATTTTTATTTCGGAAAATGGGTACGTGTAGCTATTTAGAATTCATATTTATAATATTTGTGATGTCGTTCACAGGTTTGTTTGCCTATATACTTCATCCACGAGACATAACCCTATTATACTTACGCGATTCAAAGAACGCGCATACATAAAGAAAGAAGACAGAGAATTAGAAGATGATTTTTGCGGTTTTACGCACCGAAACCACGACACGATATGATACATCTGTATACATCGATATGATGTAAAGTACGTCGAAATACTCTGGGAGAGCTCGGAAGAGCTGTCGTTAATATCATGGAAGAAAAGCCGCGTATGAGCTGTGCTTATAAAAAGCATGAACAATTTAGGGCAGTGGCATCCTGCTATGAGAAAGAGCTGTAACAGCTGTCCCGGTCTCTAATGAAGAGGAGCCGATCGTGTCGACACGCGACACCTCTGACGACATTCCTCATGATTTTTATTTTGCATCGTGCTACATCTCTAATGTACTGCAATTTTATCCTATAGATACACGTGTGCATCTCTGGTTCTAGAAGAATACCTCGGACGTCCCAAGAATTTTTATTCGAAATTGTGACATCGGTCCTGAGCGAAAAAATCGTGTTTGAGCAAACATGGCAAGCGTTTATTTTTCGCTCTATCAAGTAGCATTTTACATTAGGGAAGAGAAAGAATTTCAATTTTGAACGAAAACTACTTAATTAGTATGACTGCCTTGGTGCGAACGCTTGGCGAAGCGCGTTTATTATGTATTTTTTGTTTGTTTAGAGGTTGCAATCAAGTATAGGTAACCGAGCGCGCTGCCATGTTCGTCGGCCGAACTCGTCATGTCATCATTTCAAAGAGTGAGCCGAGCAGGCAAGGTTAACCTCCATGACTTATGAGAGGCCATTCGACAGAGTTATCGGAACCCATGCACATGGCGACACGCTGCTTAGGAAAGGGGTTCTGTACGCTACCTCTATACGCAGCTAGCGAGCGTGCCCTCATAATGTATTGCTTTCGCCCTGGCCAACTCCTTTCATCCTGTGGCTTATTGGTCTCTCTCTACATGGCGCTCCTCTGTACTACCCTCTGTTGTTAGATCGCAACGTCCCCCACCATCCCCATATTTGTTTCAAGAAGCGCCGGGGCTACTATACAATACGTGCTTCAGATTCCTGATTGTTAGTTTGATCCTCTCGCGGAGCACGTCACAAAGGGGTATCGGCAGGACCGTGGCGCAAGTCATCTGCGTGCTTGGATGACTAACACCCAAGCAAACAGTCGGGGTGTGTGCGCAAAAGCAGCGTGCCTGTTGCGTGCAGAGAGCAATATCTTTACCCCGTGGGGCATTTGATGTTACAGAATGATTACTCCGAAGGGGACATAGACGACAGGGCATAACTAGCGTTCCCTCTTTATGTCCGTTTTGACTTTTCATTAGACTTTTGTCCGGGATGTCTCACTCTTTCACTCTCAGACTTGTGCACAGTGGCCCACGTTTGAGTTGCAACGCGACCCGTTCTTCAAAGGATGTTCACTTGCTTTGGTGCTCGGCTGCCGCCCAAAAAACGCGGGTTCATTCCCGGCCGCATCGGTCGCATTCTCGACGGAGGCGAAAATGCCAGAGGCCCGTGTACTGTGCGTTATCAGTGCACGTTAACGAACCCCCCGTAGTCAATATTTCCGGAGCCCACCAGTGCGAATCTTCTCTCCTTTCTATCTCTTTCAGTCCGTTTCCCCTACCCCCACGGACGCTTAGCCGTGCTCCCGATATGGACTGCAGAAATTAGCGCCCTTTCCTTGGCCGAACCACAATAATTGCTTCCTTTGTAGCAAAGCGGTTTATAACACGGTTGCATGGCATGCGTCGGGTGAGTTCGTAGAAAGCAGCGTGTGCATTTGCGCGCGCACTTGTTTCTTCTCCTCCGCTCGACCCATTCTTGGCCTCTGCCCCTTGGTGCATGGCAGTCATCATGCGAATCTCAATGGCACTTCAAGTATACCCTGCGATAAAGCCAAGACAAACGTTTGATGTGTAAACTCATTGAGAAACACAAAGGCATAGTTGGTAACTGACGACCTTAATGAAGCGTTGGGCATGAATGCCGGTGCTGTGCATTTCAAATTTCCTGGTTTGCCACCTTTATACGGGGTGCATTAGCGGTGAATTTTTTCGCCTAGCGTTACGGAGGAGAAAGTAACTGGAAAGTACATGATAAATAGCTGCCACAAATGATGGTTGTGGCCAACGACACCTGCGTACACAGGCTTCCAAAACTGCGCCTTACCAACTCTGCTAACCTTCAGTGCTTGATTGCTGCGTGTGTGCTTTTTCTCTTCAATTACGAATGTCTCACTCTTGACGTCTGGTCGTCAAATGACTCTTAACCAGTTTAAAATTGATAGCAATATAAGGACATGGATATTTTCAGCCAAAGCAATCGTTGTCGTGCACACACAACGTAACACACATGCGTGTCCTGGTAATGGTCCCCTTTGATTGCCTATCCTTGCAGTCCAGTAGGCAATGAATAGACTGAACTGATTGGATTAAAGAAGGCGGATGCTAGGATGTCTTGAGTGACGAATTACGTAAGGCGTCCTATTAAAAATAGCGATTAAAAACCAAACACGCGGCCCTCTATGTACGCAGTTTGACTTGGGTAGCGCTTCCAGAAGCCTTAAAACTTGCGAGGCAACGCCGTAAACACCTACAGAAACAGTTGTTTCTTTAAACACTTAATCTATGAACTCCTCTCGTAGTCACACTGCATATATCACATAAGTACCCCCGGAAACCTTGCATGTAAACCATTAATCGAAATGAGACATATTGGGAGTGCCTGCTTTTATCTGTAGACTGCCAATGACACCTTGCCTTTGTGTTACGACCCGTTTCTAAGTGTCCGTTTTCTGCCACGGATGCACAGTTTTCTTTTTATCGTGTCACAGCTTGCAGTCACCGACATTTTACATCCCGGCAACGCAGCATCTACCATCAAGCAACTTCCCCTTCCCTCCCACTCCCCCCCCCCCCCCTCTCTCTCTTCTTTATTTCTCCCGCGTTTACGTCGTCAATAAATCGCTGAATTTCGCGTTAGTATAGAGCACCAATACGACTGAAGCAACGGGTCGCGAGTATGCTCGCTCTGACGTCAACTGCAGAAAGTGACGGTCGTTTAGCCGGCATTATTGCGTCGAAGTCACGGTCGTGCTGTAATGCTGCGAGGAACCTCGGTCGTAATTGAGAAATGATGGCTCCCTCCCGCTCCTTACCTGTGTTTGGACGTCGGTATTGGAGTCCTGCATGCAAGCTGTTACCGCGTGCAGTCGATAAAATAAGAAGCCGGGACAACCACTGAATTTTGCTCATAAAGCTGCAGTTTTATATGCCGTGATAAACTCGCGTGCATGTCGACCCAGCCTGAATCGTAGCCCAGCTAAAGATACATGACGTAAAGCGCCGAAGGTGACGGCTGTAAACGGGCGCCCGAAAACGGCGTCGAGAAAAGTATTGGTGGCGTGTGACTAAGGCGGAATGTGATAGGGACAATGAAATGACCTTTCTGGTGGACATGGGTGCCTCCACCCCCGCCCCCTCTTTTTTATTCGCCTTGTGTAGGATATATTTGTTGCTTCTAGGCATAGACATAACATATTGATGTACTTTGGAAAATACGTCCACACTTTAACACGTATCCCAATATCAATCATTGGTAGGGTTTCATGCACCACTTCCACGCATGAAACTCCACCAATGATTACATGACCCTCGGGGTCACTCAACGTATAGTAACTGTAATGTTACATCTGCTTTGTGGAGTCCGAGTCGGGCGCAAGGATAGGCAGGAAGACCACGATGTACCAGCTTTGATTTCTCCAACTTTCTCTCATTTTTCTTTCATTATTTTTTTCCCTTCACGATGTGGTATACGCAAAATACAATCTAAAACTAAGATTTCCAGGTCTTGGCCAATCCCCCGATGTAGGTACAAGCCGTTTACAGAGGATCATCATAATCATCATCAATTGGGTGCGGCTCTCTGCTTGGTGAAGTGCAATATACGCATTACAAATAGTCCCCAGTTTATTTTGTTTCCATGTCAATATGAATATGGGGCACGACGCATTGGGAGACACTGAAAATTTTTACCGCCTGGGGTTCGTTTACGTTCCCTGAAAACACACACTATACAGGGTTCTCTAGCATTTTCGTCGCCATCGAAAATGCGACCGCCCAGTCTGTATAAAACGCCACATATTAAAAAAAAGAAACTGAGATTCTACGCTGAAACTATGCATATAGCTCACGTTTGCGTGCTAAAGTGTCCTGGTAGTATGCAGTGAAACGTAGACATCATTTCAGAGAAGTATTTCGCGTAAGAAAAGGTTCACTGCGTCATGAAGAAGGACTCGCGAAAAACACAGACTCTCATACAAGGTATCAAGAGACTTTACAGTTTGCAACGAGAATATCTTATCCATACTCTAAAATAAAATCTAGATCTCTTTCAACTGACGAATTAATCTACGAGCACCGTAACGTCGATAATTTTTTTCATCTGTAGTTGAGTACTAGATGACAAAAGATATGTCAAATCTTATTTTATTTCGGTATGATGCGAAAACATGCGCGCGTGAAAGTAAGTGCGGCGTCACAGATTTCACAACTGGTGCGGGATAGCTGCATCTTGGTGTTGGCAAGTAAGACTCCTCACTTTAGCTTAAGACTTCTCTGATACCTCCACACCACGTTCGATAAATATAACAAAGGACACACATTTGTGGCATGAAGCTGAACTAGCTACTTCCATGAATGCGCCTCGGGATGAGGAACTCTTGGCAGTGTTCCTAATGTCGACCAGAGAACAACAATCTATAAACCCTACGCATTGAAGATTCCCTCAGGATAGCTCGATTACGATGCGAGTTAGTAGACACTCCATGCTTCGCTTCGAGTCTCCCACATTGCTCTAAATTAAGGATGTGGTTGGAGTGAGAGAGATAGAGTGCTTTAATGATGATTGCGGAGATGTTAATGGTTTGGTTCGAGTGAATGCCATTCGGTCTTCTAATCTCATCGCCCGAACAGCCGCCAGACTTCTGACGCCTGCACGACCTGGGTCCTTTTATGAGCACAAAGGGACTGGTAGGAAAACCTCTTTTCTCAGCCTCCGGTCGCTTCCTGTTGGTGTCGAAAGACGTTTCGGCTATACCGTTCGGAGAGAAGTGGTGATGGTGGCGCTTTGCCCTTGATAGATGACCTCACTGATCGCACTTGGCTCTTGCTGGCTATGTCGTGAAACTTCTCTTCCCCGCACACCGTGGATTGCCACTGCGCACGCTTCTTAGCCCTGAGCTCGGGGTATACAGAGCCAACGCTCGTTAAGAGGGATAGGTTCTCCCGAGGCGACGCAACGTCCGTAACCCTATATCCTGGTCCCCTTTCGTTCCACGCAATTGAGCCCTCCCCGATGAGCACTGCAGCGCGGTTCCCCGGATGTGGAGCTTTCCCCGAGTTCGGAGACGGGCTATCCTCCTGAGACTATAGTGCGTTCCACCTACTGCACTCGGCAGCTGCCGTTGTTGTCTTACTGTTTTCCTGCCTTTGTTCACGCGGCTGTTACGGTAAGGAGTAAGGAAATGTTGAAAGCCTCCCGTGGTTATGAGTACCACAAGAGAGTGAGCGATCTTGCGAACTGTATGAAAAGTCAACGAAAAAAGTTAGAGCACTTTGGTTTTCTAAAGTTGCTTTGAGCTGCTCCGCATGTGCGGCAAATCTCGGTGTAGTCTCCTGCAGAGCAAGACACGTGTAATTTATTTATTTATTTATTTATTTATTTATTTATTTATTTATTTATTTATTTATACTGTAGCTAGAAAGTTGGCTATAGCAGGAGTGAAACAAAGACATTTTGTTTTCGTCGCGTGCTAGTTAATCTTGCATATTACTTAATACATAACTTTTCTATAACCAATGCAATACGTATGCTTGGTCCTGAGAAGATTTTTCATCGCATTTTTCGAATATATAGCTCATTGCTCAGCAAAAAACCCTTCTGAGACGAGAAGTGAGCCCTTGGACCTATATCTTTTTGTCAACCTTTAATTGCCCATTACTGTGTTACGAATTAGACACATTGTTCTTAGACGCTAGCTGAAGCGAGCCTCTCTGTAGAAGCGGAGAGAGTAACGGCTTGAGATCTGTTTAACGTCTTGTAACGTCATTATCAGTGGAGGTAAGTTTCATTCACGAAGGGAATGAAGAATAGAAGCGTGCTGCGTCGAGTTATTTAGAAGCAGTTGGTGGTCGCCGATGTCGCCGTTGTTCGTCGAAACAGAACTACGAGTCTCTAAGAAAATCCGCTTTCATGAAGCTTCTTGCGACTCTGACCAGCGGAATTTGCTGAAAAAAAAATATAGGGATCGCAGTGCATGTCTATGCATTGGACGCGAAGGGTTAGCAGCACACAGCTCCTCAGATCGGTGCGAACACGCCGGGTTTAGCGAGTCGTGGAAGATGCCGCATGTTGTAAACGAATATGTACAGTGCGTGAGAGCAAATGCTGGAGAAGCAATGGCGATGTGGTACAGCTGTCCGCTTACCCTTCCAATCGCGTAGTGCCCTAAACCCGTCTTGCAGCGACCAGGGTGTATGACTTATTCTTTGGGTGAAGAAAATCGCGATGCTCAATCGGCCAGATGAAGCAGTAACTGAGACACCTGTGCGTTTGTCTGGTGTTGGCAATGCCTGCTCATAGGAGGCAGGACTTAAGTTCAAGACAGAAAAAAATGCTTCATCTCACGTTACTATAGCAAGCTGCACATAACGATGAATTCGAATCCGATTATGTAAGTTCATGTGCACGACATCGGCGCTTCTGTTCAACCATCGGAGTAGCTGTTTTCCGTCTCCGCCAAAGACCTTTGCACTTTGACCATGCGTCAATTTCCAGGGCAATGGAAGAAAAACATTTTCCTGTCCTGTGGTAGTGCAGCGGCCTCCTCTATATTTTTTTTTTTGAATGCCAGTGCAAACGCTCCCTCCTCAATGGGAACCACCGGTCCAGTTTGGTTCAGAGAGTTGTTGTGCGACGCCACTTAGAGGGTACGGCTGCTTGCGTCACACGTGCGTCGGAGCGCGCGTCGCTGTCGTTGACTTGGAGACGTGGTAGACGCTGCGTCCCCCTCCTACACAACACGTCTGTCAGATTTTTTCCTTCGCACTTCTTCCTTTGTAGCGCACTCTGCCGAGGGTCAAGGAACCGGGCACAGGCGGAACCTAACGGGGTGGGGAGGCTGTTCTCGAAGGAGCTTGCGTGTACCTTTGCTGAGTTCACCGCAAATAATCGAGCTGGAAGGCAAGTGTACCCACCCCTCACTCTTCTCTCACTACAAGGGAACAGCACCTATAGTGCCGTCTGCAAACGCGAACGTTACCTACCTCTTCCCTCCATTCCCACTTCCCACCCATCCCACCTTGCAGCCCTCTGTGTAGTGCACCGAGAGCAAACCTAACGCACATCCTTCTGGCCTGCCCGTCTTCTCTTCCGCCTGGTTGGCCGGTGCGACTCAAACCTGGGAGGACTGGGAGACCACACTACGCTCCACCGACCCAGCAAGACAGATCGCCGCCAACCGGGCTTCCAGCGTCATGGACCTTTTAGGCATGAACCTTTGAGTGTGCTGGGGTCGTGCGGGGACCCAGGGGACCTGCGAGGTCGTGGAAGCCCTGACAATAAAGTTTTTGCTCCTCCTCCTCTCTGCATGCGCTTCTTCGGTTTGCGATCGGCCTTCGTGAACGTCTATAAGTGGAACGTTCTTTGTGTGTGTGTATGTGTGTGCGCGTGTTTTTTGTTGTGCTTGTCTTGAATCTTGTACCCTCTCTCGGCTGTCATCTTTCTAACCCCCTCCCCTTCTCTCCAGTGCAGGGTAGCAAACCGGAATCTAATATCTGGTTAACCTCCCTGCCTTTCTCCTCTTTTCTCTCTCTCTCTCTCGGTTTGCGATAATCTAGAGCGGCACTTGAACGATCGACAGTTTTTCGGCATCCAGGCTTCCTACGACAGCTTTATTCGCAGTTCGCAGTGGTCGTTCCGCTGAAGACTGCTTAGCGCGAAACATATCAAGTGCTGCGTGTAGTGACGTTCGTGTTTTCAGGCGCCTCTTTGAAGAACATTTTGCGCGTGTAGATGGTGTTGCCCAAATAGCAGAAGATGTGTCTTCGCTGCAGCAGAAAAACGCTATCGTTTATCGCAGGCGCCATCGGCTATCAAAGGGGCGCCACCAGCGAACTTCGCGTCTCGCCAACACCCAGTGTGACAGCCTAGCATGACAAGAGAGTTTCAAAGCGCCGCCCATAGCATAAAGGTACACCTTATCAAAAAAATACTTCCAACAGCGGTCATGAGGCGCCACATAGGTTGTACTCTCCCACTCCGGCCGTGAAGCGGGCGCGAGCGCTAGCCGAGGGGAAAGAGTAGTAAAGAGTCAACGGAGAGGGCAGTGAATGGTCGGATATGACGCATCAGACTGGCATTGAAAAAAATATGGGAGGCTCTGGGTAGTGTTTGCTAAGAAGCACCGTCATCACGGGCCTAGGGGCGCGCGCCTATATGCTACCTGGCGTGGCCGATCACACCTTGAGGTATCGCCACCTAAGCAGCATATGGTCTTGCACCGTGGTTGCTACCAAACAGTCGGCGGAGCTCGTGACAGCACTGAAACAGATATATGTCGTGAACTACGGACTGCTGCAGTACAGTGTTGACGAGTGACCTACCTGAGGTGGAAGCATGGGCCGTTTCGTCGACACCGCTCCTGTGAACTGTGACCCTACCGAGTGAGTGCCTTCATTTTCTCAATGGTGTTTCGAATGGACATATATGCGAAAGATACGTTCACTTGTACATGTGGTAAAGTCTTCCATAACGCCGAAAGTTCGGCTGTTGTGGAGAGGTGTTAGAAAACGAGGAAAGAAGTCGATATGAAACATTGAGGGTGACGCCCCATGAAACACGAATGTGACTCACGGTGACGTCCTGGGTACTTTCGGGTGTCGGCTCAGGTATAGCTAATATTTGATCGTAAAAGCGTCGCGTACACACTCGATAAGCTTAAGGCTGTAGTTATCAATAACCAAGACAGCGAAAACATACACGGAGACAAGTGTGAAGACACGCATTGCACCGATGTAAAAGTTTCATGTTCCATGCGATGTTGGATTTGTGCGATTTACTTTTATGGCGATACCAATTATATGGACAGTCTCGACGGGGTTTTTGCCGTCGTTGTTGCCCTTGTGTCCCGTATGAAGTCTGAATTGATAACAACCGCGCATCGTACCTTCTACCCTCGGCTAAAAGCACGCGAGCGGGAGAACGAGCGCGACCGAAGCGGAGATCAAACGAGTTCCGCGCCGTCTCCGTCGCTCGGAGCGCGCATGCGATAACATCAACCCGCACGGGAGGCCTGCCTCGAAGCAGTGAAGAAACGCCCCGCCTGTCTTTAAGGGGCAAATCGGGCAGTTTTGCAACACGTCCTGGTATTGATGTTTTCCAGTGGTAGTGATGCTCCTGTAGCAGCCAAGGTGGTTCAGTTTGCCGAGAAACGCACCAATAATTTTAAATAAGCGACTGAAATGCGCGTTCAAACCCAAACGAGCAGACGCTTCTTGCAGCGTATGCGATGACCTCACAACCTACCCGCCATCAGAAATGTGGAGCTGATGCCAGAAAATTCAGTGGCGAGGTCATCCGACGATGTATTGAGTTATGCCAGCTTTTCTGAACTTGACACCGAGTACTTAACTGAAGTACGGCCGTTTTGCTTTTGACGGCCCGCTACCTCGGGTAGGCAGCGTTGAAGGCGATCAGGTTAAAAACACAGGGTGGCCCCGCGTAGGAATTCGATAAACAATTTTCAAATTCATTTCCAGGAAACTAAATGACATGCAACCGCCTGGCTTGGAATATATTACTACAGTACCGAGGAGAATATCACCGAAGTTGCCCTTTTACGAGCATCAAAAGACGTAATGGCGATGAGGGGTGTTGGCTGTCAACTATGAACTTCGCGCGCCTGCCATCGCTGGCGCGCGCTATCTCGGCGGCCATCGGACGTGCATCGTAGTACTGCGTAGCAGCGCCTTTATCGCGTGCTCCGTTGCAGGTGCCTACGGCAATGCCCTCGCCACACAGTGCTCACGCGAGTGCGTCTGCGTGTGCCAGAAGCAACGTGCTCGCTTGATGCTGCTGTGCTGGGACAAGTTTCTTGATGGTGCAAAGTGCACGCCGCTTAGAGTGGTCGCGTGGTGTGAAGCGCGGGCCAGAAGACATCAAAGCAGCATGACTTAGCTCGCAGCTCTCCTAGGCCGTTGTCTTTGCCGCACAACCATCACATGCTGTTTTACGCAGCCGCATGCTTACCTAATTAGCCCACGTTCACTGCTATTCAGATTGCCCCTGTATACACGACTCTTACTTCGTATATCATATCATGCATTGCTATCGCATTCATTGCTTGACCCTACTGAGGATGCTGTGATTTTTTTCTTTCAACGAAAAGAAACAAGTTAAGAGAATGACAAAGAAAAATGCCGTTTCTTCCTCTGCGAATGGTTCGGATATGTTACCAGAGCTGGTCTGTTCTTTTCAAACGCTTCTTTGGTTTGTATATTTTCTTAACTACGCGGTGTCTTCCAATTTAGAAGCCGGTCCACCTTCGATGCCCTTCTTTCTTAGTTCACTGCAAGCGCGTCACACCCTACCCTACAGAGTACAGAGCGACATGTGCCTTCTAGATATGCAAATTTTGAAGAGCGCAGGAACGCGTGACTTGTAGCAGCCGAACCCCGAACTCCGACGTTCAACAGGAACATTTGCCCGTCTCCAGCCGTCTTGCGCTTCACGACTGGCCCCCAGCAGACGACCCTTTTCCAACCCCCCCGCCAAACTCGCAATACGGGAAAGTGTTATCGCGTACGACATATCGTGATACCTTAGAGCCTTAGTTTGATTTTTGACCGTTCGCGCAGAACGGCTCAAATGATGGCATGCCGGCCAAAGCGCCAAAAATGAGGACGATGCAAGTTGGGGGGGGGGGGGGGAGGCGGTGACGCAGAAGGTGAATGTGTCGAGCTCCAAGTAGTTGCTCGCTACGCGCGACGTTGACTCTGTTTGCGAACTTAAACGTGCATACCCGCTCCCCAGGCCAATTTAAGTTTAGTGACGCTGCGCCGAGGGAAGATCGTTGTAGCGTGTTATCAGAAAGGGACCGCGCCCCTGTTTTGAAGATTGTTTCCAGTTCTTGACCGTCAAACTATCGAGAAAGACACAGCAGGCACTACGAAAAGAATGTTTACTTTCTTTCGTGATACTCCCTTATTAATTCCGTATTCCCAAACAGTCTGTGAAGAAGTGAGTCTAGAAGAATGTACGCTATCCACGCTTGAACTTCGGTGCCATAGGGGGTGGGCATTGAAGCACGGAAAAGGAAAGCGCGGGCGAAAAAAAAAATCCTGATATGGGCGAGCACGCGCGCAGGAATACGCGCGCGGAAGGAAACAACGTTATTGTTATTGTCTTCGGAAATGTGCCTGCTACAACTCTGACACAAAGCAATTTTACTTTGTACTAGTGAAATACGTATCAGAGGGCTTCGCCATTAGTACAGAAAAATATTGTTTGTCGCTCGTTATGTAATTTTCAAAACCTAGGGACGGTATCGAACGGGCAGTTTAGTGGAAAGTGCGCGGCTTTTATTTAATAAACGCACACACTGATCCTCGTGCTGGTCTTTCATTGCCACATGTTTCTAAAACGATTTGGGTAAGTACAGCCACATACGGGCACGCGCTATATATAGCCATATTTGCCCAATTCCTGATATCGCCATATATGGCATTTTTGTAAGAAAATTCTTGAGTTGTTCTTGAGATGCCGCATGTACAGCTACACGGTCACATGAGTGTCGCCTGCCTAAAAAGCTGCAATGACCGAATTGCAAATCGAATGATAAGCGTGGCACATGCTGGACAGAAATAGTCTTTACGCTTGGAAAACCATTCCAAGAGAGCAAGTGCGGCTTTCACGCTGTCAGAAATTGGCAAGCGTAGAAAACGAACTGAAATGCATGCACTGAACGCCGAGCCGTTCACCAGTTTTGCATTTTGTCCGTTCCTGAAAAAAAAAACAAAAAAACATCCGGCTTGATGCAGCCCGTGCTCGCGCGGGCAGCATTGCTTTGAACATCATTGTTCGACACATGCTGCTTAAATTGAGTAAGAGCACTACGTATGACACGAGCCAAACTAAACTAAGAGAAGCGAAATAGACTTTACGTGCAGGATTCGACAAAAAAAAAGTCATTGCTTAACTTCAAAAGGATGAAAGTATCTATCAGTATGTCGAGCTGTGCGACTGTACGTATAGAAGAAAATCACAAAGTAATTTCGTCCGGTGAAAGGAAGCAATACCCAGGGGCATGCATTTTATCGCCCCCTATAGTGAAGACTTTCCTCCAAAACAAGCGAAACTGCAACTACAGACTGCTTTTTATGACTCCCGTATGCCAAACGCTAAATTGGTTTCGTCAGTGCCCCGAGCGAGTTTCTTTTTACGAAAATATCAACGTGAAAGCTTCCACCCTTTTATAAACGTCGCAGGCATACTTCCTTTTTGAAGACAATACAAGGTCTTGCAGTATTTCGTTAATTTTTTCGCTTCACGTAATTTTTTTCTTGGTGCTGAGTGGCCGGGCCAGGACAACTCACGGGCGATGTTACGGCGTTGGACCCATGAGAAAAAAAAATGGTAGTGCAAATTTTGAAATAAATTAAAGAATCCAAGCTCAGAGTACAAACGAAAAAAAAAATCAAGGTACAGGCTTCAGCGAGTCGGGAGATTAACCTCGGCGGCCCGACATCTCGGATGCTATCCCGAGGCGCAACGCTCCCTCTGTACTCTGAACCCCTCGTCGGCGCGTGCGCAGCGTCGGATGTAAATGCGCTGTGATTGACAGCGAACCGTTGAGCACGTGCACGATTCCCTGGGGTTACACGCTGTTGCTGAAGCAGGGATCGCTGGAAAGAGTGAATCAAGGTTGATAATTCAAATGAAATAAAAATGGGACGATCACGTGTCATCGCCTGTCTCTAGAAAAAAAAATGAATGAGGCAACCTGCACTTTGTTTTTTCGATGCAACCTTTATTTCTTCGCAGAACTGGTTTCAAGAAGTAGAAGGATGGAACTAAAGGCTCCTCGTGCTCTAATAGAGCGCATGCCTATGGCAAGAACATTGCACTAAGACACAATCCCTGCCTGTGTAGAGAATCCATGGGGTTGGCATGAACGTAATGACGTAATGCTGCACAGCGTACATTAGTGCGGGTACAGTGTTGTTCGATGGTGTCACGATAATCGCTGTTTTCAGCGAGCGACATCCTTGTACGACCATGGTCGATTTGGTGCTTAAAACGATAGGGGAATTCATGGGATACATCAATAGGAGGATTGGAGAAGGCGCAAAACGGATAAGTAGTGAATGGCGTATTCACTTACACCACTTCACTTGACGCTGTGCGCAATAGAATGAAACTTGAGAAATGTTCAAGTGCAGTGAATCGGCTTAAATGCATGCTCATGACATTGAGACGCGGAAGGCGCACCACGAAAGCGACGCAAAGATAGTTTAGGAATACAGACTGTATAAGTGGGAAAAATGTTCCTTTACATCTTTATCTCGTAGCTCGTATCAGGTGATGTTACTAGGTGTGGCTTTAAGGAAGCTCTTCATCTTATTAAATTAAATGGATAGTACATCTTTCTTTATTAACACTAATCAGACTGTACGGGCTTAAGCCTTCTTCGTCTTTTTAATATTTTCTATCGTCCTAGGCAAACACGAGTCTCAGGACTTGATTGGTTTCTGGTGTTTTACGTCGCGAAACCACCATATCATTAGGAGACGCCGTAGTGGAAGACTCCGGAAATTTTGGCCACCTGGGGCTTTCTTAAAGGGACAGACAACCACCCAAAACTTGAATTGAGATGACCTCACTGGCGGAAAGACTGTGCGTTGCTTTGGCTCAAACGACGCCACTTTTCATCAATAAACACGGGATTATGTTTTTATTTCTTCATGCAAAGTCGCGAAAACTGACGTTTGGTAACTCAAGCGGCAAACACATGAACTAGAGTTAGAGTGCGGTCACGTGACCTTCTACAAATTTACGCAATATTTTATTTGCTTATTTGCTTATTAGTATCGGACCGCATTAAACTTTTGATATTATAAGCTTTTTGTCACTTACAATATGCAGATAACCCTTCGTTTGTAGCGCGCGTTGCTACTGCACGCTTCTGCCGTCACGTGCGAAAGCGTGGTTTCGGATCTAGGTGGTCTGGCTTGGCTCGGATATGGCCAGAGTGGCAGCGCCGTAGCCCGGCCATTCATGAAGTAGGCGCGGACATGCGAAAGAACGCCTTACAAATACAAGATTCGCCTGGCAAACAATGCCAGCTCGTCGCACCGTCTTTTTATTTGGAAAAGTAGTTGAACCGGTCAAAGTGTGGGTGGTTATTCAGAGCTACGCACACTCCTGCGAAAGCGGAACGATGTCCATAAGCGATGCGGATTATCGGCATCGCGATCACTTTTCAACGTTGCTAGAGTGTGCACTCTGTCTTTTTTTAGAGGCTTCTCAGATCAAAAAATTCCGCGTGCGAAATATCCACGCGCTTTTGGACTAACCGCTGCAGGTGAAAACAATAGAGGGCGAGCTTTCCATTGGGTCATAAAAATAAGGGTCCTTAAAAATCAGTTGTCAGTCCCTTTAACGTCCGCTGACATCGCACAGTACACGGGCCCGAACACTTCTATCCATCGAAGTGCAGCCGCCTCGGCTGGTATTCGATCCCGCGAGCTTCGAATCGGCAGCCGAGTGCAAGCCTGGAGACATGCCCAGCTACCCATGACTGGGCATGCCTCGGGTTATTCGGTAATTGTTCATAGGTCGCCGATATAAAATTCAAGAAATTACTATTGAAATAAGTGTGGGAAGGAGGGGAGTAACATTGTAATGGCTTATTGATTAGGTTCGGTGTTTATAGACATGAAAACGGAAATAAGGGCTCAGAGGAGGTCGGAAAACGCTGTTATTTTAATACCGAAAATTAAAAAAAAAAGGAATAGAACAGCTATGCGCACGCAACGGATGCAGGGTTGATGTGCTCGTGCGGTAAGATTCACTTGAGCCGTTTGTCCCGGGAAGTGGCTGACGTACGCCGACGGGTAAAAGACGCGGGGCACCCTTACGTGCGGTTCAACGTCCGCTGGCACGTGACATCGCTTCATCTGTATCACAATATGCAAAATGACGCCCGGAAGTACGGTGAAAGGGCAGGGAGCGGGATTTTTTTCCCTTGCATATGTAGCCGTCATTCTGTACCCTACATGCACAGAACAGTAACTACGTGACTGGTGTCCTAGCGGCTGTAGCATGGCTGTTCCCAGAGGACAATACGTGCTTCAGATCTGCGTGAATTCAGATGCCGAGGTGCGTCTGCAGGTCACTCGAAGAACGCCGCCCAGTAAACGCGAACCTCGTGGCCCTTATTTTCACTGCACCCAGTGACTGGCTGGAACAATTATGTGAGCTATCTCTTGTATCAATCAACATGATTAGTGAAGTGTTAATTCATGAAAGAACATTACGTTTGAACGAAAGAAACGAATAAGTTAGACACCTTGAAATATCGGAAGATAACAAGAAATGCACGCATTATAGATCGGTGCTCTCGCAAGTTGACTTCTCATCATCTTAATTATTAATTAATTAGTTAGGTTCATTTTTACGAAAAGAGGCACCGCCACGTCTTGCAAACAGGAAGTGGCGTATAATGGTCGAAACATTAGTATAGGAAGTTCGTGTTAATAATTAGTATGGATTTACGTGCCAGATGCGTTACATGATTATGATCGACGTACTTCAATAGAACGTTCTGGAGGGTTAGTTGGTTCATAGCTTTTTCCAATGCGCTTTTTTTAAAGTGTGCGAGATTACGGGGACACTAGAAAGAAAACAGACAGGACACCACGATCGCAGACTTCCAACTGTTTATTTCTCTGAAACAAGCAACTCATATTTCAAGCAGGAACCTGGACACTTGGCCACTCTGTCACTCACCCGTGTGCCGATAAGATATAAGAATCTGCTGAGTATTTCGGCAAACTTAGATTTGCACAGAGCAGCCACCTGTAAGCTCAAGCTGTTCTCACAATACATAAAAAACAGAGCTAGGTCACGAGAACATGTGATAGGAAATGACAGATGTGACATAACAAATAAAAGTAGTAAAGGTGAAAAGATGATGGTATAAAATCACTCGAAAGCAAACAATCGACAAATGTAAAGGCGATGAAATTTTAAGAAACTCGCGATGGAAAAATTAACGAAATTAAGGTGAACGAGACCGAATCGAAACCCTGGCTATGATATGTTCGATCGAGGTATGCCGTAGTGAAAAGCTCCCGAAATTTCGACCACATGGGTTTTTCTAAGGTGTACCGAAAGCGCACAGTACACGGGCCTCAAGCATTTTCGTCTTGACGGAAAACGGGACCGTCGCGCACAAGATCGAACGGGAGTCCGCCGGAGCAGCAGCTGAGAACCATAACCTCTTAATAAAACTTCCTCTTGGGCTAGTTGGTTCAAATTGGTGCACATGCTTACAGGGCGCTAAATCAACGTACAGAAGAGAGGGACACACAGACACACATAGGCGCTCTGTGTGTGTCCCTCTCTTCTGTATGTTGATTTAGCGCACTGCAGGCATGTGAACCACAACCTCTGTACCACCGTGGCGGAGTAAAGCGTGTCATATTGAGCCAACACCAGTACGCGAGGGGATAGGGATAGGGATCCCTGCGATAGGGATCCCTAGGATACCTACGGGATAGGGATTCCTTGGTATAGGGATCCCTATCCCATCACGTGGGATAAGGACCCAGGGACCCACGTGATGAGATAGGGGGGACAGGGACCCACGTGCACATTGCAGTCCAAATCCGACGAAGACACGTCAGTACACTGCATAATAGTGAAAAACAGCCACGCTGCATGGCCATGTCAGACGTGTAAAAGTTTTCGCGTGCTGCACAGCACACCGGTGAAAGGAATTGAGTGTAGCCAAATTTCGTCCATGTTATAGAGCGGAGCAGGAAGCGTCGCGAAAAATAGAAAAAAGCACAAGTCATGGACGCCTTTGTAACTTTCAAAGGCAGCGTGCGCACAGGAAGGCGTTAGTAATGCGGGCTTTCAAATTTTCGAAGTGCATCGAAAACGTGGCCATCCATCAGCACGGGTTGCTTTTGACTGGCATCACTAGGCAGAGTGTTCAGTCAGTTTTCATTTCTATCGGCGATAGGAAATTCAGAAACGCAGTAAAGTGTATATCATAGTTCCAGCTACTGCAAGACTCGAGTGAGATGTAGATGACAAAAACATGGGAACGCGTTGTCGTGCTATTGACTCTACAATCTCGCTGTTGCTATATCTGCGCTCATCGACACTCCCCAACATTGTGCTGCCGCTCGGGACCTGTCAGCTTGGTACTTAATCTTTTTTTAAAAGCTTTCAAAACTTAGCGATGCGCTCACGTGCCGCCCCTCGTCTGTTCAAGCCATGTATGGAGGTTATTGAAGTGTGCTCCAAAAAAAAAAGGAAACAAGAAAAAGTAACAATAACCTGAATAAGAAAGACATGCAGCAGTTCTGCGACGAAAAAATTAAAACTTTATTATCACTTTTTGCTCGTGCTTGCCCACATCGTGATCGATAACCTGAGGGGTGGTGTTGCGCATATTAAAGCGACGCAGCGGCTTGCCTCTGTTCCCATCTTACCATTTGTCCTTCGACTATCGTCACAATTCGGGGGTCATTAGAGAAGCTCGCGATGGTGCTATAACCTTCATCCCTCTCACACCCTGTAATGTCACCCCTGTTAGTACGCTACATCAGTCAACCAATGTTTTCATTGCTGCTGACAGTAAGGCTCTTGTACACTGCAATGTAATACATAAACGTTTTGCACATTTTTAAGAGAAGCACATAATGCCTGCTTTCCTGTTTGAGCCGGTTAGCAGGTAGGGACCCACAGTACTAGGTTTCGCGAATTTTAGACAAATGTACAAAAAAAGACAGGCCATACGTGCGTACTTTAAAAGGAACGTTTATTGCAGGAAGCACGTGCATACCGTGATGCAAGCGAAAAAAGAAAATATAAAGCAACTTCACGTGTCAAACCAGTCTCTTTACCCGGAGCTGATTAAGGCACGTTTGGGTGGATTAAGGCACATGAAACTGGATTAGGCATAACAGTGGATCACCGAAGAGATTAGGGTGCATTGTCGGGTTAAAGTGAATTACGGTATATTAAGCGTTACGGTAGATTAGGGTTGACTAAGGTAAATCAGTGTGGATTAAAATGGTTTAAGCATTTCTTATATGGCTTAATTAGGCTTAGCTTAATAAGTCAGCTCAGTTGGTCTTGACTTATTGGGAACATCAATAGACCTGACTTAATTGCGCTTATATTAATGAGGTGCGGCCTAATTAACCTTAGCTTAACCTGGCATGCCTTATTTCAGCATTACCTAATAAGTCATACCCTAGTTATGCTTGGAATCATTAGTCTTAAATAAACTTCGCCTAGTTAGTCTATGCTTGAATACGCTAGATCTAATTACCTTAGCTGAGAGTCGCCTAATCAGTTGTGCATTACTTATACCTGGTTTAAATAAGTGTTAGCCTAACTAGTGCTGAGCAATGTCGATTAATTATATATTACTTAATTAGACTTGTCCTAATTTAACATTGATAAAGTTAGTTGAAACCTAATTATGCCCGACATAATTAGCTATATCTCTTTATGCTTGATTTAATTAGTCCTTGATTAAACACGACAAATTAGTCTAAGCTTAGTTGTGATGGACCTAATTACAATAACTTAAGCTTGGGTTAGGTAGCTTTAACATAATAAAATTTGTTTTAGTTATTACTGACTTAATCTTTTCTTTCATTATTATCAGCCTAACTTGCCTTAGATTAATTCATCTCAGCTTAATTAGGCTTGACTTAATTTTTATAGCCCAATTAAGATTGAATTAGCGAAGTTTGGTTTAATTAGCCCTGGCTTACTAGGCCTCATCTAATTAGTCTTAGACACGGCGGAATTACTTATCTTAATTAGGCCTTACCTAACTAGTCATAGGAAGCTTAAATTGGCTTTACTATAGCTTTGGTTTCCCAGTTTTAGCGATAACTTAAACAGCTTCACTGTTAAGATTGCACTAGTGCATATTAGGGTGCATTCGCACCTCAAGTTATTCCACCCGCCTTACCACAACTTAACGACTCTTATTCACCTTATTCCTTTGACACGTATGGATTCGGGTGCTGAAGGTCTTCCTTTCGAGTCTAAGTAGTCGCGTGTTCGAACCCGACAGGATGATCAACCCATCTACCATCACTAATGAACCATTAACTAGCTTTAGGTTAGGCTGAACAAAATGGATTAGCGTTGGTAGTTGCGCAGTTTATCCTGGCGCTGTCCTATGCGCAACATCGAAAACAAGGAGCGCACTGACGAAGTAAGCGCGCACAGCTCCGAGCGTAAATGTGAGTGATCAACGGAAACAAACCATCGGTGGCTCGAAAAAATGCAGTGATCGCGAGGGCACACGCGACCGAGCCCATGCGCGGGCCGAATGAGCAGGCCATAGCAGTTAAGTATATTAACTCTACGGAGCTGGCGGCCACAAGTCTACCAGAGCCTCCGGAAGTCGCGCGCTTTAAATCAGCCACTCTAATACGCGCTGAAGCCTGGTGACGTAACGCGTTGGGCGGGGCACCTCTTTCGACACCGCTCGCAAGAGCTCGTGCTCTAATCCTCAGGGTTGAGATAGAACTGGAAAGGGAGGTTTTTCGGTCACAATATCTTCGCTCCTGACAGGTCTTTCTGAAAACTTCTTTCGGCTGTGAATTTTTGAGAGGCTTTCAATATTCACCCAGTCATATAAAAAACCAAGCCACAGGGGTGGTTAATGGCCCTTTTAACAAATGACAGGCATATATGTTACTACCACTCACGTAGAATTCACTTGAAATAAAGATCTTTCATCTGGACGTCCTATCCATAATCCGCACCGTTCGAAGTAGCCTTCGCGGGGAGTGTAACCAAGGAAAAGGTTCCAAATACAGGGTGAAAAAGACGCGTGATTGATTGATTGTGGTTTGATTATTAAAGGACGCTAATTTCTGCAGCCCATGTAGGGAGCACGGCTAAGCGTCCGTGGGGGGGGGGGGGGGGGGGGAGGAGTGAAAGAGATAGAGATGATAGAAAGGCCGTAGTGGAGGGCTCCGGAAATTTAGGCCACCTGGGGTTCTTTAACGTGCACTGACAACGCACAGTACACGTGCCTCTGGCATTTTCGCCTCCATCGAAAATGCGACCGCCGCGGTCGGGATCGAACCCGCGTATTTTGGGTGGAAGCCGAGTACCGCAACCACTACACCACCGCGGCGGACAAGAGAAAGACTCGTTACGCGGTAGCTTCAAAGGCGAAAAGAAAAGATGGAAGAAACGCCGTCCATCAATGAAGTTTTACTATTCCCTTGTTCTCTATCGCAGTTGTTTCCCCTTTTGTACAGCCATATCCTCTATTAATGAAAACTCCCTCCTATAGTGGTTCCCTGATTCAGCGGGAAAAAAAAAAATTACAGCATATCCACGGAGTGAATGATGATGAGTGGGCGAAGCTTGGGATGTTCATCGTAGATCGTGCCGAGTTCCGGATTAATTTAGTTAACGCGCATGCTACGAATCCTCACGGTTCAACTATGCACAATGCACAAGTGAAATCTCCCACCGGCACTTCATTGCAAGTCAAGATCCAGTGCCTATATATATATATATATATATATATATATATATATATACCGGTGAACGCTTCTCCAACGCGAGCAGTCGGCATTTCTCAATCAAGAAACTCGCTAGGAGACGCTGCCTGCGCCAACGTTGTCTCTCGCGTTTGCCGGGGCAGTGTCGAGTTTGCCGGGGAGCGCGTGGCTCCCGGCGCTCGCGGCGAGGGCGCGAGCCGTCTCGTTTTGCTTTTAGAAAACATCTGGCGTCTTTCGTTGGTTTATTTCATCAATCAACGGCGTTTTGAACAAAATTTTTATTTATTGTTTAATCACGCACAGGAGAAATCTCACCAGGCACTACCTTGGAGGTAAACAATGGCTGCTAATGGGAATGAGAGACAGAAGAAGTCGGCTTTTAGCTAACACTTACACTTCTACTTCTACTAACGTTTCCTACTGGAACATGCCAATGGCTGCTAATGGGGAATGAGAGACAGAAGAATTCGGCTTTTAGTTAACGCGCACGCTGCGAATTTTTTATTGTTCAACAACGCACAGGAGAAATCTCCCACCGGCACCACCTTGGAGGTCTAAGCGTAAGACTGGTTACGCACTACGAGGGACGAACGGGTGCCGCCTTAAGGAGCTTCGCCCCTAAAAGAAAAGACGGAAACGAAGCCAGCTCGCTCGCTTCTAATATTTGCGCAGGGCCCTTCCGCTGTCAGCTCGCGCGGTTGTCTCGTGGTGAAAGGAAGAGGGATGTTTTGAGCTTTCACCGTGATGTCCGCGCTGATGTTACGGGAGTGTACCAAAGTCACTCGAGCTCAAGGGACGCCGCTAAATGAACAAAGGGAAGATGAGCGCGAATTATCAAGTCTCACAGCTCGACCTTTAAGGAACGCTGGTTTCCTTCGCTGCTTCGGCCGCCTTTGTAACTGGGAGTATCTATTGTGACAGCCTATTCGCGCTCGTTCGGTGTATATCTGTGCGTTCGTTTCGTGCGTGCTTCACTTGATAGTTCGCGCTCAACTTCTGTTTGTTTATTTAGCGGCCTCCCCTAGCTTTGTATATGTAGCTTTGTGACACACAACGTATAATGCCCTTCATACCAGCACGTGCTGCCCACGGGAGGCGCTCACTTACAATTGCATGTTTGCTACAATTAATATTGCTCCTGAAGCTGCGGGCCTCACTTCGTATAGCATTACGGTTTCTTGCTATCGCATTCATTGCTTCGCCCTTGCAGCGAAACTGTGACTTCTTTTTGAAAGGTGCACGACTTAGCATCACGCCGTAGTGGAAGGCTCCAGATATGTCAACCAGCTGGGATTAACTTGTACCGACATCGCAGAAAAAGTGCACGAGTTTTCCACGCACAATTTAGGGCAATTGGCACCCTACCATGGGAGAGCTCTTCCATCTTTTCTAGTAATGAGCAGAAAGCACAGGCAGTCGCGCACACTTAATCGGAGCCACTAGCAAGAGGATTCCGAAAGAGGTATCACTCGTTTCAAACACTGCACAGTAACGGGGTGACTCCGCAGCTTCACCGCGATAAAGCCTTTTAAGCTTCGAACGTATTATATTCGGGCATGCTACGGGGCTATTACCGTAGTCTGCACAGAATCTTACTTCTAAACATGTCGAATTACCAGGGACTATGCTGCGCTCTCAGTGTACGAGTGCGCTAAGAGCGTATGTGTGGGCGTGCTGGTGCTGCCCGACGATGATGATGATAGTGGTTCGGTTAAGGACAGCATGCTATTTGATGATGATGATTGTGGTTCGGTTAAGGAGAGGACGCTAATTTCTGCAGCCCATAGAGTTTCATACTACAAAACTAGAGGGCCATCTGGCGCTGCGATCGTTCAACCACAATGGGAATTATGGGAAGGCTTCGTATTGGCTCGTGTTGGCTTGCGAACTATGCACAAGCCATTTACTTCTGCAGTTTTGGTTTTGTTTCCCGCGAACCCTGCAGCAAGGTTGTTCGAGGCGTGCAACGCATTCTGGAGAAACAAAAAGCTAGAAAGATAAACAGCCTCGACTACAGCCAAACCTATAGTGCAACACACACTGGCGAAAAACCAGCGTCGCATTGCCACATTACACGATTCCGCCAGCTTGTTTCATTGTGCTCGCTACTCAGCATTTTCTCGTCAGTGGTCTGCGCGAAAATCGAGCTGGTCTGTGCGGCTGGTCTGCGCGAAAAGCGATGCCCACGCTAGAAAGCCTTCGCGAAAAGCGAGCTTTCTAGCGTGGGCGTTCCAGCCGCGTTCATGTACTTTCTTGCCGGGGTGCGGCGGTGTGTTGGAAAGGGCGGTCAGAGCATAGAGGCGCTTGCCTCGGCAAATTCGATCCACCTAACGGTGAAAAGAATTCGTTTTATTTGTAAACACACACTTCTAATATGAAGGGCTGCTGCATCCAAGCTGCAGGCGTAGCTCAGTGGTAGAACGCTCGACAGCCACGTAGAGAGCCTGGGTTCGAATCCAGGCAGAGGACAAGTTGGAATACTCGTCGGTCCTGGTTATTTTTCTTCTAAAATTTGCAGCGATAGTGGTTACGGACACCGGCGACGGTGGCGGCGGCGGCGGACAACTACGGCGCAAAAACGAACGTTGTTGTGATCTCATAAAAACTTACGCTGTAAAAGACGGGTGAAACTTCGAATGCGGAACGTAGATTGCGGCTTCCGTCTTTTCACTTTCATCCGATGACAGTAGAAGCCGCTATGGCTACTTCCGACAGGCCTTCCTATTCCACAGACTGCGGCGTTGAAGGAAACCGCCCTTCCCGGAATGAAGCCACCCGACGAGCTGGGTGAGCTGTCAACTCCGCCATCGACTAGTCCTACGAGTGTGGCTTCACTCTCTCTGATCGCTGATATGGAACTTCGTAGTGAACTTTTCATAAAGTAGATTAAAGGAAAAGAGGAAGTGAGGAATGGCTACCGTGGAAGAGGGAATCCCAAAGCGATACACATAATGTAACAGCGGAAGTATGATACTTCCGAGGGCGGCAGCGTCAAAGAACAAGGCTTTAGGAGTGGTGAACAGCGCTCGACCCAGGCCAATGCGAACAATTAACCTGTCTTTGTCTGCCTTAGTTCGAGAGGGCCTTTGCTATGTAGTTTAACACAGGTTGTTTCCTCCTTATGTCCATGTCAGTATGGTTTGTTTGCACGCACTCGCTGTCCTGACGAAGACAAGTCCACTTGTCGAAACGTTGGCTCATGCGACATTTCCCTGTTATGAATCGTTTTTAGCGACTCTGTTCATCGATTCAAGCCTCCTTCTTCCCCTGAGCTTTTCTTATTTGGACTAGAAATACAAGAGTTTCCTGCCGGCGGCAAAGACTAAACGCTAGATGCCTGACGAGGTCTCGAGCCCCCTGATCACTAGTACAGCCTGCATACATTACTACAATACACATTTCATCTAGCACAAAGGATTTCTTAGGTTATTGCACAATTTCTTATACATACAAAAAGTTGCGAGTACGCAAACATGCTTATTTCTACATACACATACAAGCATCTGCTACGTAAGCAAAACCCCCTTCAGGAACATCTATCCCTCTGTGAATTGCAACTGATGCGGTTACTTGTTTTCATTGCTTTTTTTTACGTTCGCAGTCTATTATAACCACGAGCGCACGACGTATTTTCTAAGAGAAAACAGCTTACCCGCTATGTTTGTGGTCACACATGTTCTTGTTGGCACGCCCATGCATGCCCCCTCCCCCGCCGCTCTTTTTTTTTTTTGTGTGTTAGCGAAGTTAAGGTGAGACTCTTGTAATATTTAACTTCAGATTCTCCTGCACGCATTTCATTAAGTTTTGTTCGTGGCGCATTTTTAAGTGCGACGCACATCATGGGCCCGGCTTGACGTTCCTCCCTCTGGAATCCATCACGTAATCACGCTTCCAAAGTGCTCAAAACAGGGACAACACAAGTGCACAATTCATCAAAACCCGTTAGAACTAAACTAACATGATTCAGAAAAGTTTAAGACCGGAATAAGGGTGATTTAGTATCATTAATTATTAGACATTTGTTAAAACTGCTTCTGACACAACGCTACCCATATTTCCCAACTCCACTGCCTCCAGAATCGGCCCACAATATCCGTCGACTGGGCAAAACAACTTGTGCATAACTGATTAGCGCAGCGACTAATGTCGTGTTTCTGCGGGAAACACCAGCGAATCACTGCTCCACACTTCCTCATACAGGTTTCACGTTGGTGGAGCTGCATCCAGCGCTGTATTTTAACTATACAATGCCACTTCGTTTTTTGAGTGTCGCCTACTCCGACTCTTGCGCTCATAAAGCTCATAAACCCACGAGTCTAGCGCTCATAAACCCGCGAGCCGGGCCGGGTCCGGGTTTTCGGGCATGCCCGAGCCCATGCAGTGCTCTAATCCGAATAATACCGAGAGAGCTTCCCCATCTTTTCCGTTCAGAGGAAGTAGATACCACAAAAGAGGCAAAATGCGTCTTTTTTCAGATCTACATTACTGTGGTGGCGCAGGAGATGCCCATTTTTTCTGTGCTGCCCATGGCCCACAGCACGTCTTAGATCAGACGAAAGATCAGATTGACGTTGTTGTGCACAACACCTACAATGCACTTAACAGCTCGGAGAAATGTAGTGCCATAGATTGTGAGCAGAACAATCAAGACACTCTGGAGAAAAGAATAAAGGTTGCATATCTAGTGATGTTCATAAATATACGCTGTTGTGCACAACACCTACAATGCACTTAACAGATCGGAGAAATGTAGTGCCGTAGATTGTGAGCAGAAAAATCAAGACACTCTGGAGAAAAGAATAAAGGTTGCATATCTAGTGATGTTCATAAATATACGCTGTTTCGCACAACACCTACAATGCACTTAACAGCTCGGAGAAATGTAGTGCCATAGATTGTGAGCAGAACAATCAAGACACTCTGGAGAAAAGAATAAAGGTTGCATATCGAGTGATGTTCATAAATATACAGCCCCATTTCGAAACACGACATCGCAGCCACATATATTATGGAATACATTCGATGTTATGACAGTTCAAAGCAACACAGGGTACATCAAGCACGCACGCGTCATGCATTAGCCCTTCCTCCGTGGCCCTAAATGCGGGGTTGTCAGGCCAACCAGCACCGGCACTTGACAGCTGGTCGCGCTGGACACTTATCTGCACTCTTCTCACTTTGACTTGCTGTTTCTCCCGTTCATTCTTCTTTGTCGCAACCCTGTCACAACACTCCCGTTGGGACAACCCTCGGGGGAAATGTGTAAAGCTTGGTTCTCCGCTTCTGTGCGCTGCGAATACGGAGGCTGTTCGGTTCGGGATGCTATCATAATTTCACTGACGCATCCGCCCCACTCTGAGAGAAAATGCGACGCTTTTTGAACAATTCTTCCCGCTCCATGTTTCTTGCTGCAGGCCTCTGCGCAATTGATTTACTGTTTATTGTGTCGCTGGTGATTCGTGTTGAAAGGAAAACGCTACTACGTACATATTTCATAGAGCCGTCATGCTGCCGCTGAAGTCTTGGGAACTTATTCCGTTAAACAAGGTTTCGAGTGTTTGACAGCGGCAAAGTTGTAAGCATATTCCCTCCAAAGATGACTTGTTCTCCGCCCGCTTTATGTCATGCTTTCCAGCGCTATATATAGATAAGGAGCAAACAGGCATATGAAGCCTGAAATACTAGAGGTGACATCAATTGTTCCCGTTCTTTGGTTTAGTACTCAAAGCACTGAACACGAAATTACAGTGGGCGATTAGAAAGCTTTGTACGAATGGCACAGAATGAAATCTAATTATTATTTTTGTACTATGATTTACTAATTCAACTACCCTAGAGTGACAAGTAAAAAGCAATTTCTAGGGAGTCACTTCGCAAAATAACGCTGGAAGGCTTCTGCTTGGTCGTTCCTCATTTATGTATAAGTGATTTTAGTTGCTCTGTTCACTTTTCCATCTCTTTCACTCCCTTCAGCAACAGCTGACCGTTGTTCAGGTGTCAGGAGACAACACTAGACAATTATGGAGTAGGAGTATCCTTTTCGTTGCACTTGAATTAGTTAATTAATTAGTTAGTTAGTTTAAGATCAACTATATAGCACCGGTATCTGATCAACCTGACACCAGTGTTTCAACATGTGTGCAAGATTTACAACGAAAAATACGATGGCAAGTGAAAAAGAACCTCTTAAGTGCAGGTCACATGTGACCCTTTGTGTGGATCAGACAATACCACACACAAAAACAAAAGCCACCATTGCTTATTACACTCGACAGAAATTGAGCTACAATGATATCCGAAATGTTAGGGAAGTTTTCTTAGCATCACAGGTTTCGTGGCTGAGGCCTGAGATCATGCGCAGTCGCCGCATGAACCGTGCCCTTCCGCAACCCACACTTTACATTGCGTGTTGGCTGACCATGCCACTCTGCCTCCGTGACAACATACTGTAACCGCAGATATAGTAGCACGATTACGGAAACCTTTTCTTTCTCCTTTTGCTACGCACAGTAATAAGCACGCACCACATTTCATGCTTTACGAGAGCTTCGGGCAAAAGATTCGCAGATTTCCGGGCGTGACCGCGACTGGCGATAGAGACCCTCCCCCGTTCCAGATAATCCTGTTCACATGGCTTCCTCTCAGGGTGTCTTTACTGTTGCCTAATAGAGAGAGCGTCCTCTGACCACTGTCCATTTAGTGGTCGCTTCTGAACTGCGTCGTTGAAGCGTGTGCGCGCGCCAGCAGTGAAAGACAACTGCCAGTACAGCTAGGACGAGACGGGGAGACAGGAGGAACGGAATTTATGACACGCTACAAACGGGAGCAGATTATGGTTGTGAATGAAATAAGATACAGAAAATTCAAAATGAAGAGGAGGATGACTCGGGAAAATGGGACCAGCCGTCCGGACGCGGCGATAATCCGTGACGAGCGGTGGTCATCTGGACAAGACATACGAGTTCTTTCCCTGGGTCCCGTTGCTTTGTCAGTGAATCACGGTGCGGGGGAGGATGAGGACTTTGCGGAGTGGCACTGTACGTCGAATGAGCACACACTTCGTGTTGTCAGCAGTGACGAAAACATCGAAACTGACATTTGTCTTCAATAAATTAGCAGGGACATCACTGGCATGGTCTCACTGAACATTCAAACGACATAGCGTCGTCAATCTAGAGGAGCGCCCACTCTGTTCTTGAAACAAGCTGTACCTTTGTGTTCGGCCGGTCTTTGTCCAGTCAAAACTACTGTAATTTAACCAGCTCGCTCACAAAGGCTTTGCAGAAAAACAAATACTTGTTGCGGTGAGAGTTGAACACGTGATGCTTGTCCGTTCTCCTTTCATGTATTCGTGCTCTTTATCGCTAAAATAGTGCCAAGTTGGCGGAGTGACTTGGTCTGATATGGAAGTGGCCAGGTAAAGGAATCGCTCGTCGATTTGGAGGGAATGGTTGTCTAAATAGGCTCGTAAGATGGGCTAAGATGGGCTTGTAATGCATATAGATCCCGCATCAGGTTCGTAGCAACAACACTTTGAGCATTGTGCTGTGAGCGCTTTACTTGTTTGGAAGGGTATAGCTTCATGTCTTAGTTGAGGCGGTGGCGGGCTTGGACAAGCAATAGATCGGCTCAACGAGCTTCAGAAAAATCCTTCGAAGACAAATGTTCTTAACGCAATGACCTGGGTGTTGCGGTAATCTTAATGATCTAAAGAACACACTCAGTACTGGGCCGAAGCGCGGCTTCCCAGAGACGTTTCTCTGAAACGAGTTTGTTGTCTTTTCTCAGCCGAATAATGGGGAGAACAGAAAACTCTGTGAATACATGTAAGCATTTGCGACCTATGCACAGATACCTTGTGGTTCTTAGGCCCGTATTTATAAACTTAGCTTATCCCTATCGGTTTTCTTTCTTATCTTCCCTGTGCCCTTATCATGCTTCATGAACTAATTTGTACCTGCAAAGAAGTATCTGCAAAGAAGCCTTATGATAGTCTTTCGTAGTGGTTGCCATTTAAGCCCCTTAAAGCGCCTCAATGTGACAGTCGCGATAAGTAAAACAAGCGATAAGAATAAGGTAGGTTTGTGGATATAGGCCTATAGCTTTGTCGCGCATTGTGAGGTGCATCAGCGCCAATTCGAAACCTTGGTTTCAGTTAAATATTGACTTGAATTGCTTGTTGAATCATTACTACTAGCTTAGACGATGAACTGACACCCTGCAAAAAACGTTTATTCTTGAGCTAATCTGTAGTACGAGGAAGCCTGCTTCATATCTGTAGCAAGGAAACAAGGGTTCAATATAAAAATACAGTGGACAAGCAGAAGCGGAGCAGGTTGTCGAATCTTTTATAGTTTCGAAAGCAGCGTGTTTGGGCAAATGGCCATAGGGACGTACACATCTGTCCTTGCGTCTCTGCAACCCCATACGTCACTGAATCACGCCCATACGCAAGCGGCGGATGCATGAAATGAGCACGCTCCCGAAATGACTCAAACATGCTTTTTCTTTTGGTCATCGGGCGGTAGAAGAGTTGAATGAGTCCTTCCGTGCGTGAGCCGACGTGAGACAATGGGCAAGAAGAAAAGAGTAATGGTGGCGCCACCCCAATTTGCGCTTTGCGGTCGCAGCTTCCCTGCGACAACGCAATCCTTACTGCGGTTCGTATGGCGGGAGTCGATGCGAGAGCACTTCACGCCTATTTGATCTGAGTGGCTGCAAGCCCCGAGACGGGCGCTAATTTGTTAGAGTGCTGTGAGCTTGCCAGATGGTGGTCCCTTCGCGATTGTTTTTAGTACGGATTCCTGACGCTCCAATTCGAGTAAGTTTTCATTTCGCTCTTGCGTCAATATTAAACAAAATGGACCAGCATCTGTTTCCACCCCATATATAGAGGCACTGGATCTTGAACTGCAATGCAGTGCCGGTGGAAGATTTCTCTTGTGCCGTAGTTGAACCATAAGGATGGCATCTGCGCGTTAACTAAAAGTAATCCGGAACTCGGCACGATCTACGGCGTAGGAGCGCAGGAACCTCATCAAGACCAGGAGCATAAATCGCAACGCGTGTGTAAATATACACACGCGTTGTCACTCATTTACATGCATGAGTGGGCAATGTCACAGGTGATTTACGGTAACACCGAACGATCCCCAGTGCCTCGGCCACTCGTCATGGTTCACTTCGTGGAGACGCGTGAATTTTTTTCTCCGAGTGGGTCATACATCTCCACAACGCTAGCGTGCTCGTGATGTCACGTGGTCACAATCGGGAAGGCAGTGTTCGCGTAAGTAAGGACTTGAAAAATAGGCCGGGGAAGATGGGCTTGTAATGCATATAGATCCCGCATCAGGTTCGTAGCAACAACACTTTGAGCATTGTCCTGTGAGCGCTTTACTTGTTTAGAAGGGTATAGCTTCATGTCTTAGTTGAGGCGGTGGCGGGCTTGGACAAGCAATAGATCGGCTCAACGAGCTTCAGAAAAATCCTTCGAAGACAAATGTTCTTAACGCAACGACCTGAGTGTTGCGGTAATCTTAATGATCTAAAGAACACACTCAGTACTGGGCCGAAGCGCGGCTTCCCAGAGACGTTTCTCTGAAACGAGTTTGTTGTCTTTTCTCAGCCGAATAATGGGGAGAACAGAAAACTCTGTGAATACATGTAAGCATTTGCGACCTATGCACAGATACCTTGTGGTTCTTAGGCCCGTATTTATAAACTTAGCTTATCCCTATCGGTTTTCTTTCTTATCTTCCCTGTGCCCTTATCATGCTTCATGAACTAATTTGTCCAGTATGTGCAAAGAAGCCTTATGATAGTCTTTCGTAGTGGTTGCCATTTAAGCCCTTAAGGCGCCTCAATGTGACAGTCACGATAAGTAAAACAAGCAATAAGAATAAGGTAGGTTTGTGGATACAGGCCTAGCTTTGTAGCGCATTGTGAGGTGCATCAGCGCCAATTCGAAACCTTGGTTTCAGTTAAGTATAGAGAGACTTGAATTGCTTGTTGAATCATTACTACTAGCTTAGACAATGAACTGACACCCTGCAAAAAACGTTTATTCTTGAGCTAATCTGTAGTACGAGGAAGCCTGCTTCATATCTGCAGCAAGGAAACAAGTTTTCAATACAAAAATGCAGTGGACAAGCAGAAGCGGAGCAGGTTGTCGAATCTTTTATAGTTTCGAAAGCAGCGTGTTCGGGCAAATGGCCATAGGGACGTACACATCTGTCCTTGCGTCTCTGCAACCACATACGTCACTGACTCACACCCATACGCAAGCGGCGGAGGCATGAAATGAGCACGCTCCCGAAATGACTCAAACATGCTTTTTCTTTTGGTCATCAGGCGGTAGAAGAGTGGAATGAGTCCTTTCCGTGCATGAGCCGACGTGAGACAATGGGCAAGAAGAAAAGAGTAATGGTGGCGCCACCCCAATTTGCGCTTTGCGGTCGCAGCTTCCCTGCGACAACGCAATCCCCACTGCGGTTCGTATGGCGGGAGTCGATGCGGACGCACTTCACGCCTATTTGATCTGAGTGGCTGCAAGCCCCGAGACGGGCGCTAATTTGTTCGAGTGCTGTGAGCTTGCCAGATGGTGGTCCCTTCGCGATTGTTTTTAGTACGGATTCCTGACGCTCCAATTCGAGTAAGTTTTCATTTCGCTCTTGCGTCAATATTAAACAAATGGACCACATCTGTTTCCACCCCATATATAGAGGCACTGGATCTTGAACTGCAATGCAGTGCCGGTGGAAGATTTCTCTTGTGCGCGTAGTTGAACCATAAGGATTGGCATCTTGCGCGTTAACTAAAAGTAATCCGGAACTCGGCACGATCTACGGCGTAGGAGCGCAGGAACCTCATCAAGACCAGGAGCATAAATCGCAACGCGTGTGTAAATATACACACGCGTTGTCACTCATTTACATGCATGAGTGGGCAATGTCACAGGTGATTTACGGTAACACCGAACGATCCCCAGTGCCTCGCCCACTCGTCATGGTTCACTTCGTGGAGACGCGTGAATTTTTTTCTCCGAGTGGGTCATACATCTCGACAACGCTAGCGTGCTCGTGATTGTCACGTGGTCGCCATCGGGAAGGCAGTGTTCGCGTAAGTAAGGACTTGAAAAATAGGCCGGGGAATATGGGTTTTAACGTTCCGGACCAAATAAGTGGCCTCGTCCCCACGGTTTCACTGGATGACTGTCTTTCCCGTAACTATAGTAGTATAAGAATTCTTCAGAGGCTTTCTTTTTCTCCCTCGTGATCACTGGAAGACTCAGTAATAAATCAACATGAAAAGTTTTTTTGGTTCATTATAAAGCACTACTTTCTGGTAGGGGCGAGAAAAAGGAGTCTTGATACTTCGCACAGAGTGAGTAGTTCTAAATTACTAGCACTTCTACCACTGTAATTAAAAGCTCATCAACGGACCACTGGTGTTTCATAGAAGCGTGTCGTTCCCCATAATCGTGAGACTGGAAATGAGTTTTTCGTTGGTCGTCAAGTTATGATGGAGTAGCTCTCCGGTTCTCGACGCGGGCGAAATAGCGACTAACGTACTGAATGATAACGTGATATACAGCTCAGAACACAAAATGATAACGAAATCAAGATATATGCATAATGTTCGTTAGGCTTGGCTTATACCTCGGGAAGCGTTAGAAGGGGCAGGAAGGATTACTCTTGCATATTCATTGGTGACAGGCGCGTCGAGAGCGCCAGCTATCGCAACGAGCGAACTTGCATGATGGGCGTGCCGCAGCCGCTCTTCATCACAGTATCTATGTAAATTGCTACCGAGCTTTAGTTATGAGGAAAAGCTCACTCACTGGACTGTTCTACGCAGACGACATAACGGTCATGAGGCATCCGTGAGACTTTGTGTCGCCTTTCCTTCTTAGTGTCAAGATGTGGGGAGGGACGTAAATACCAAAAGAAAGATGTTTTCTTTTATTTTTCTTTTATTTTAGTTTGAATTACACACAAGCTGTGTCGCGCATTTTGGAAACAGAGCCGAGGTAACTGCTTACGTTGTTCCTTCGTAAGAAACTGCAAAGATACAAAAATGTAGAAACGGGAGATAAATCAAATAATCAGTCAATAAAATAACAGTAAGCCCACTGCCAAGCTTCGCTCGATGCCGTTTTTCCAATAGGGGAAGGCCGGTGGTTATTCCTATTCCTGCTATCTCCCACATGACGCCAACATAAGGGAAATGTTCAATGGACATTACGGCTCATGGAAACAGCTGCGACTGCTCCTGACTGGACAATGACCACGTCACAGCGCTCGTTTCTTCAACCAACACGGTTCTGCACGTACGTGTTCCCAAGGGAGTAAGGCCACAGACAGCCGCATAAACGCGTGAAGTAAGGCAATTGTGTGTAACACACGCTGAGGCTGCAAGGGCCAGAAATAGAATCCCCCCCCGCGACAGCTCAGTGAAAAACTCGAAGCAGCCTGGAAACAGAACCTGACAGATCCTATCGCACACTGTCGCCAAGGGGCGGGAACAGATTCATAGAGACATTTCCGTATTTAGTTTCAGCCTTGTGGAATGACTACACCCACGTGGGCGTGTCACGTCATAATGCAGCCCTTTCTGTTCTGTCTCCTTGAGGTATGGTCCGGAAGTTTACAGTAAGTTGGATTGGTAGCGGCTTCCTTCCTAATTCGTTTTTTTATTTTTTTAGTTTTTTGTGGGGGGGGGGGGGGGCAGCTGGCAAAGTGCAAGTCACTAGACTATGTGAACAAAGATAGCGACAAAAATGTACACCAACTAAACAACGAAGGAGTGGTTTGCTGGCTTCGATGCTGCACGCAAGTCAAACCATTCAGGAAGATCACGAACCAAGGAGAAGAACATGCACAAGATTAACTGTGCATAAAGGGTTAGACGCGGCAGGAAGTAGAAGAAACAGGAGGGACAGGTTGACGCTCTGGCCTCTCCCTCTTATACTTTATACCTTTATGCAAAGTGTGAACCAACTAGCCCAACATGTGCTACTAAGATGCGAAGATTAGTGTGCCTTTGTTCCGCTTTATTACCTATCACTGAGGTGGATCAGCGAGATGTCCAATTGCGTAAATGTTAAAATCACGTTGGCGCATGTGCACATAAGCGATCTATTATCCACAGGTTCCTTCGCTTCTTTCTGCCTTCTCCGGCTATACACACCAGAGCTCTTGACGCGTTTTCGATTTCACTTTATTGCGAGTCTCGCCTGAGGTTGGTGAGGTGGCGATCGAAAATAGCATGAATGTCCGTGGTGCACATAGACAAAACGGTGCTGAATGAGATATCTCGCGTTAGTTTTTTTTCTTTTTTTTTTGTCACGCTCCTATATGAGGCTGGCAGTCTGAAGTGTCTTTCCAATTACGCTGCTCAAACAAGAGCACCAACCAGAATTTTTTTTATTAATCGCAACCCATCCAGTTCCAATTACTAGAGACTAAGATCAAGAGATTGAAGAATCGTTTGAAGAATGAACGAAAAGTTTAGTGCTTGACAAGGAGCGACTACATTGCGAAGCCTCAAGTCAATGACTTCTTGCACTGATTAAATGGATAGCTTGACCACAGTAGTGTTTTTTGGAGCCTTGTGCTGGCTAGGACGGCAACGCTGTGAAGCGACCAGGGCCGTCGCATTTTCTATGGAGGCGAAAGTGTTAAGGGTATGGGCACTGTGCGCTTTCAAACCCCTGGTGGTCGAAAGTTTTGAATCCCTCCGCTACGTCGTTCCTCGTAATTATATCGCGGTTCTGGCACATGAAATCCCAGCAGTGGTCACTAACGTAGAGAGCAGAATCATTGTTCACAATTATAGCTGTATGGCTAACGTACTTCCACAAAGTGGTAATGCTTGGCTTAGTGTTTGCAAGAGGGGCAAGAGGAACCAAACACTTACGATCATCAAGAGTGACGCCGTAGTACATCTTGTTAATGCGAGTTTGAATGTTCTTTGTACCACAAAGTTGTACCAAAGTTCCTTGTACCACAATGTTCCTTGTATCACAAACGTAATGCAACTTTGTGAGAACGGAATCATTCCGCTTGCGCAGTCAATTTCGAAAGGTGGTAATGGTTGAAGAGTTGTGTCCGCGAGAAAATCAGTTTACCTCAATTAAGAGCTCAATTTGTTTGGTGGTGTTTTGGATGCAAAGAGAAAAAAATATTTAATAGAAGCTGTTTTGCCGCGTTCTAAACTGTTGAGATTCGCAGCAAAAGCGTGCGAATGTCTCCCGGTGCGGGTGTAAATTTGTAATTGGAATAACACTGAGCACTAATGCATTGAAGCCATTCCGAAAGGAAATCTCTTGTGCACTATACTATTGCCGTATTCTTTTTCACACAATAATCGGACATATCTTAAGCGAGCAAACTTGCTTTTCATTCATTACAGAAAATTCCCCTTCGTAACCTCTACTCACTTGCATGTTCAGAAGGGGCCGAATTCTGGAAACTTGCAGTAGTGCTCTTCATTGATGAGGCGCTTTCGCTGATGGCGAAGATTATCTTAAGCTTTTCTTGCGAAGTATTCTAAGTCGAGTTCTTTGTGAAAACGGGCCATGAAACCGCATCAAGTCGTTAAATTCTCATCGTACGCTCAATCAAAATCAGAGCCTTTCGAAGTTCAGTTTACTTGTTTCGGCCTTCCTCTGCTATAGAAGGTTCCAATTTGCCATGCAGAATTAAGGAAACAGCAACGTTTACCTTCATATCACCACCAGTGATGTTTAGTAGGACCGTTAGTTCAAAATATTGATCTAACTGCCGTTTGCATGAGGGCATTGTGGCGGCAACCATTCGCTGAGCAAACAGCGGGCAACCCAACGGCACGCACCCGCGAATGGGGCTTTAGAGAGACATGGCAAACCACTCAGCTCCGCCACGCGCACATTTCCTACGCAGCCCCAAAACAACGTTAGAAAACAAGCTCCACTTTGAGCCGCGTTAGACGCAGGACCGACTCCTTTGTTTGTTTGTTTGTTTTTTCGCTTTTTCTAAACAGAAAACTGTTGTTTTCTGGTGGCCCTGCGGTGGCTGGGCTAGGCTGAACCGCAAACAAGCCCTGTTAGACCACATCAAAAGCTCTATGCTCCAAACAAGAGCCATTTTCGTTTCTGCTTGGAAATGGAGGCGAATCATCTTTTCTTTTGTTCGTTCGGTATTACCGTGTGCTGATATAAATAAATAAGGGAATTTGTACTACTCCATAAGCTCTTTCTGAGAACTTCGAAAGAGAGTTCTAGAGTTGATATTAGCGGCGTTCCTTGTTTACGATGCGGCTGACTTTGGCCGCCCTTCATTTCTGATTGGCGTGCGCACATTGTAGGAATGAAGACGGGTGGAAAACGGGGCAGTTTGTTGTAATCAGTGTGCCTTATAATTTTCCGCTCTCCTGCTTAGTGGCCCGGAATGGCTCGGGTTTATTCTCCATACCCTTGTTTTGCTGTGTCTGCCTCCTTACGGCTTCACTCTCTCATTCGCCGAAGTAGCGACTCGCGTTTTATAAAGCAATCGTTTTATTTTTTAATGTGCGTCAAACGCTTACGTTTTACATTACTGCTCGCTCGCGAAAGACAGCGTTGCTTCAGTAAGAATGAAATCATATTTTATCAGAAGGCGGGCACTCGATCTTTAAGCAGTTTCACTGTTTTTGCAGATAATATAAAATTGAGCATTAGGGGTGATTCTTCCTGACTACCTTCGGCGTGCGAAATTGATATTTGAAACGCGTCTGGCCAAAGTGAACTGGTTGTCAGGAAAAATGTGAATGTGAGGAACTGAATGTGAGGAGTGAACTGAATATGAGATGGAAGTTGTCTGCCAGTAGCAACTGTATAGAATATATATTTTCGTTTCCCTTGCAATCTTGAAATACGCGCACACGCAGGGAGTTACTTCAGTATACTATGAATGTTTTTCCGAAGAGGAAATTGACTTTCATGTAAAAGCGAAACAAAGTAAACTGATGACGCAGTATGCTTTCATAAACCTTCAACCTCAAGCTTTTAACCCTCCTGCATTCTTATAATACCATCGTGGCCGTTTTCTAGCACACCTACACAATAGGAGTGCCCCGACATGGCCGTATAGTGGCTATGTCACAGGGCTGCTGATCTCGAGGTCGTGGGATTCAATCCCGGCCATGGCGGCTGCATTTCGGCGGAGGCGTTGAGGCCGGTATACTGTTCAATGCGCGTTAACTAACCTCAGGTGGTCTAAATTTCTGGATCCCTCCACTGTGGCATCACTCCTGATCATATTGTTGATTTGCGATGTAAAACACCAGATATAAACCTACACAATGGACACAACTATAGCGCAAGTTTGCTCAGATGAGTGTGGTCATAAAGGCCGTGTTCGTTATTTCTTACCTTTAGCCATGTGTGCAGCTTCCTCAATCAGGATTATATTCCGTTTGTTGCCTTTTAAGGAACGGTTTTGGTGTACGTTAGGAGTAATCGGGAATCGACTTTCTTTGGGGAGTTTCGGTAAATACCCTTCAAGCAATGTTCACTTTGCATGTAGATCTTAAGCAGTAAGTCGCGCTTCGCTGCCCGTACTTGAGCTTATGCTAATTGAGCTGACCGATCTCTCTCTACTTGCCTATCGCCATGCCGTTTGAATTTTGTAGCATTTGATTGTAAGCTCGCCACTGATTTCCATCGCTGATTGAAGTCCGTACTTTGTCCTGTAGCTATTTTTGCGGCGTACACTGAGCAAGTAAGGTCAGTGCTAATGAAAACTGATAATGCAAGCCACCGCTGCAACAAAGACTGGAAGGGATACCCATATCACTGCTTGCAATCAAGCTATCATTACACATCCATTAACGACAAAAGGTCGGTTTAATATACTGTACTGGGAAGTGTCGACGAAGTAATTTATTCCGCGCGATAAGCAGCAAAGAACTACACAGTGAAACTGATTCCTTGAGGATGAAATCAGTTAAGGCACACATTATACAATGACGCCTGTTATTTAAATGGTGATCGCTAGACGCATACGAATGAATGGGTCAGAGAACTATGCGCCCTCACGTAGATATTAGTATGCAGATTTAGGGAGTGAGACTACAGCGGACACCTCGCAAGGCAACGCTGTTTTCCCTAATGGTTCAGCACGTGCGGGCCGAGACAAGGCGTGTTTCGCAAGCTACGATAATGAATGGCTGAATCATTCATCACCGCCTGACCCCATATTCCACATATTCAGTCCACATTTCCTTTTGTTTGAAAGAAACAGGTGTGAAAGGCAGCACAGTTAATTAGTTTTTACTTTCTGGCGCGGTTACCATTTACATTTAACCAAACAGTATGCATCGAATAAGCAATATCTTAGAGTGGCCGGCATTTGCCACGCAGTGTGCATTGATAGTCAAGGAATACGGACTAATTGGCCTGCGGTGTGCCTCGCTGAACGATTGCCTTTTTCCCTGTGGAAGTGCTGGTCGACGTGACCAGGCCCACCGAGCTTTAACTTTTCTGAACACTGCTCGTTTGGCCGCCCGCTTATAGTCATGCTCCTGTGTTTATTCTGTCTGAGTTTATTCCGATATCCGCTAAAACAAGGTGCCAAAGAGTGCGTTTCCATAAAAAAAAGAAACGATATTAGAAAGAAAAGCTTTCGCGCTGTTCTGCTGTAAAGTTATGGACGCGCCAACCTTTTTAATGGAAACCTTCAGTGAGGCACCTATCAACCTGCTGTGCCTAGATCGATCTGGCTATGCCCCGCCATTTGTGCTGGTTTTGGGAGTATGCCGACTGCGAAATCGACAGTTAACGAAGCGATCAAAAGATAAGAGCTAAGCCCATCAGGTCGGCCTGTTTCCTAAGTTCAGCGAAGGGTGAGGTATAAGTCGTGGAGGCTTTTCACCGACAACTCCAACAGACGCACACACGCGCACAAGCACGTCCCCCCCCTAAACACACACACGCCCCCCCCCCCACCCCTAAACGTGCGCGCGAACACACACACACACACACACACACACACACTAGATCACTTTTGCGATGCGCTGGTGCGAGAATGTTAGACGCATAATTGCGTCCCAGTGGAACTGCACGTGACTCCCGGATCGCCGTGAACGGCGCTATGTGCCTATGACACTTAAAGTGTACACCCGTAGCCACTGTGGCTGTTTCATCGGCTATGGAGCTCCGCAACAGGAGACTGCAACAGCTCATAAAACAGAAATGCCTACCCCGCGTCATTCACGGCCGGCGATTCCTAACTTGTATGACCAAGATCTCCGCTGAGTACGTCCCAGGAAAAGATGGAGGAGAAAAAGGGCGGTACTTGCAAGTTTCCTCAGAGCGACAACCCAGAACGAACTGGAGTCGCACTGTGCATTTCCCCTGTACATACGATAGACAGTAACAGGCGTGGACAAGACCTCGAAGGCGGTTGTGATGTCCACGTAAGTCAGGATCCAACCGGGGCCCAACCCCGGGTCGGGCTCGATTCATCCTGAATTGCCTGAAGCTATCAACCTAAAGGCAGACAGCAATAAAGGGCGAAGGCTGGGGTAGTTCGGAAGGACATCCCACAACACAAGGGAAAGTTTTCTCTCTTTTTGCCCGATGAAGTTGATGTCGAAAAGCTCCTTCCGGCCTCCTATTACGCCCTATCTGTGTTTCCATCTTCTCGGTAGAGGTGTTTTCTTTTGTTTATTGACTAACGGATGCAACTTGTCTTGGAGCCGATAAGAAGTCTGTCAGTGCGGCATGGCCAGAAAAAAAGTGGGAGTGTCCTGAAGCACTTGTTTTACTTGCACGCCGACAAGTGGGAGTTGAATGGCCCAAGAAGCTTTGTTGGGCTGTAGTGCAGATGAGTTTGTGGGGTCAGTTTTGCCTAAAACAAACACAAATACTACTACGTGGAACTAAGGGAATATCTACAATGAACAAGAACTGTAGCAAACCTAATAAAGAAAACAGATGCTCAGTGACAGACAACTAGGGCTGTATTTCACGAATGCTGAATGAGATTGCCTTAATCATTACCGATACGTCATGCATGGGAACAATGTGCATTGAACATTAGCAAAAGCCATGAAAACTTTGGGGTGACTTCAGCTGACTTAACGACACGAGGGCAGGTGAAACAGCGGAGCCGGTAGCATGAGTTCTCTCTTACCTTTGCTTAATTCTGTTTATCTTTGTATCTTTATTTCGTTCCCTCTCCTTCTCTCTCTGTCTCCCTTTCTCGATCTGTTTCTCTTTCTTTATCTGTCTTTATATCTCCGTCTCTCTCTCTATCTAATTCTATATCTCCTCCTCCTTTCCTATCTGCCCTTTTTTGCTACGTTTATTTATCTAGCTACGTCAGGCATTAGCAGTGGCAAATTGCCATTTTTTAATGTATTGCTAGCGAGCACGTTTGTACGTACATGACTGGAGTGAGTGGCAATACTGGGCTTGAATTGATTGGTTTGTGGCGTTTAACGTCCCAAAACCAGCTCTGATTATGAGACACGCCGTAGTGGAGGGCTCCGGAAATTTTGACTACCTGGGGTTCTTTAACGTGCACTGACATCGCACAGCACACGGGCCTCAACATTGCTCCTCCATCGAAATGCAGCCACCGCGGCCGGGATTCGATCCCGCGACCTTCGGATGAGCAGCCGAATGCCATAACCGCTAGACCACCAGTGGCGGGGCTACTGGGATTGAATGCATGACAAGTTAATGACGTGTGATGGCACGAGAGCCCGAGATATCACGTATGCAGAGCAACTTGCTCGCTTCACTGATTTACCTAATCGAACATATTAGATGCAATATAAACGCGATCAAAAAATAAAAGTTCAGTGTGGCTGTTATTAAGAACTGAAAGCTTCGGTAATATTTGTTCCTTAGATTTACCCACTCCTTTAAAGTATATTAGCATGTAACCAAAATGTCTATTTTGCGAGAACTTAACACAATTTGAATGTAAAATGGAGATAGTCATAAATAATACAGCAGCAACATGCACTATTATCGAGTTATCACTTGTGCTCAGATTATGTATAGGACTGTCAGTGGCCGTCTTACAAGATGCACTGACGCATCATTAAGAACTCTGTATGTTAACACTGAAAAGTGCCCACAAGTGCACCTTTGAGCCTTATACGAGCGCGTTGCCCAAAGCTTCCAATGTACGCCATTGACGCAAACGTTAGCGTACAACACCAATCAAAAACTGCATACCGCCAAAACATGGAGCGCTCTGCGTCTCGTACCAAAGCAAGTACGAGAAGTCTGCACAGGACGTAACACCTTGCATCAGTGAGCTAATGTAACTGCCGTTCTCCCAACTTTCCCAAACTTTCCTAAGCTATCGTGTATTCATTGGACCATACCTAAAGAAAGACGTAATTGTAGCCCACCCAAGCGACTCTGTACGCTTCTTCCAACAATTTGTGAGCGCTCCTCGAATAACAGCCCTTGTTTTCGAAAGAGTAAACGTGCTTGTAACAACAATGACATTTAATTATTAAGCAACCTATAGCAAGGGGTCGTTGATTGATCAAACTTCAGAGAGCTGTTCAACGGCTACTGCTACAGACTCTCTCCTCATCGTCATGCCTGTCTATTACCATAATTACCATCTGCGACTTCGCCACGCTGTGGTGCCAATTACCATAATTTCTAAAGTTCCCCGGGGAATCAGGATTGACGACCACAGTGGGCGTGCCCATACTATCTAACGTCTCACGCTTGCCTGCGTCTTGTAATGCGATCTCTCTGTTCATTATTCCTCGGTGAGATCACGACGTTGATGTCAAACCAAGTCCTCTCACTGCGTTCATAGTTTTTTCTCGCCCATTCTTTATTCCTTTCGCGGTAATTAATTTGTTTCCTCGATATATATATGAAACAAAACGCACAACTACGCGCAATAAGGACCTTTTATATTGGTATAAGTGCCCTTATTATTGCTCAGGTTTTACACCTTTAAGCCTCGACATGATTATGAGCCACGGCATAGTGTAGGTGTCCGGAAATTTTGACTGCCTGGTGTTCTTTATCGTGCACTGACATCGCCCAGCACATGGGCTTCTAGCATTTTGCTTCCATCGAAAATGCGGCTGTCGCGGCTGGGATTGAACCCGCGCCTTTCGGGGGAGCAAACGGGCGTCTAACCACTGTACGACCGCGGCGGCAACCCCTATTATATTGCGGCGCTTCAGGTTGATGCTACTGCTGACAGATGCGTGCCAGTCCAATGACGCCCTACACTTCAAGGCTTTGTCATCGATGTCAGGCACGCCTCAAGGTCATGCGCGCATGACACGTCATCGTCGCTCCGGGAGGTCTTGGTGGAAGAAGCGAATAGCAGTGCTAGCAAAGGGCAAGGTTGATGGGAGAAACGGTGGCGCTGGTCACGTCGCAGCTAAACTAACCAAAGCGAAGGTGCGGCTGGGACCGCCAACCTCAACTTTGAGGGTGCATGCATAACCCAAACCGACAACAATGGACTACTCACCTTCCACGACACATTCGGGCAATACAAGAAACAGCGAAATTCAGCCACGACCCGATGAAAAGCTACACATACCACAAGTAGACTGGAGAAGGCTGCAAACAAGAATCTTCCAATACTCAGTATACCTCAACCGCGTCTACCCCCGCAATTTCCTGACGCTGGCTGTAGCCTATGTAAACACGCATACGCATAGAACACATCCTACGGAAATGCACAATAAACACACTACAAAGCTCTTTGATCATAATACAGGACCAAATTTGGTCCATCCAGCAAGCCCGAGAAACAGCGGGAAGGCAAAACCTCACCGAGAGCACCCGGGTGGCTTAGGCCAGGCCGCCGATCTGCATGTCTTAAACAAAGTTATGTCCAGTCAAGTCCAGATAACGCAGTGCATGCTGTACGTGCATTGTGCAAGACTTCACGTTTCCTTCGTGTATGTGTTCCTGTCATCTCACGAATTTCCTCGAAGCTCCACAGAACACTACGGACGGCGGTTGAGCCATATAGTGCTTAGTTTACGATAAAGACAGGTCGGCTTAAAGCGCATTTTATACGCACCGACAACTACGCGTGCTTCCTTTCAGGGGTCTCATAGTTTTATGTGACGCACCTTTTACATGACCCCTCGTGGCAGTTCCTGAAACCGAGATAAACGGATTGCTAGCCACGTAACGCAACTGTGGGACGCCCACATGGTGCAGCCCCATGAAGGCACAGCATTCAGACATTAAATCTGAATAAATTTCCCACCACCACGCAGCGCCTTTGTTCCTTTGAAAGCTTGCGGTGTTCAACGCCCGCAGTTTGACTAGATGGCAATAAAATTTTCCACTTCGTAAAGAAGGCGCCCTTCAGCAAGACAACGTGGTAATGTTTGATAAACGCACAAACTCTCACATTACACTCACGGCGGACGTAGGCAGATATGTGCGTTGACTTTATAGCTTCATTTTGCGAGGAAGGCTCCATGGAGTTTTATTTGAAAAACTAGCTGAACTACCACTGCTCCTTCTATCTGTCGTAACTTTTGCAGAGACGTCTGCTCTGCTGCCATGCTTGTTTATTACCGCTGTGTCACTTTTCCTGGAGTACTTGCGTAGCTTTCTTTCCCGGGCATATTGCACTTGCGTAGTTCTCTGACATGCTCTATCCCTTTCCTGTCAATGAACGTTGTGCGAGAAACGGCATCGGTGTCGAAACTGTCATCGACGCAGCATAAACTGTTTCGTGGTGGATACCACACTCAGCGACCAAGTCGCGGCACTGTTTTCCTTACACTACACCCCGATTGAAGCGGTGGTCGATCAAATCTCTATATAATCAGTAAATTTAAAGATCTGTTCGCTTGGGCGGTAGTCGGAAGCCGTTGAACGGAACGACAGCCATTTCCTGACTGCAAATCTCTTGCCCGCGAGATCCGCTGTCTTTGGTGTCTGTTCAAGGGGAAACAGTTGTTCTGGACTTGCCTTCGTAGCACGGGACCAGATTCAGGAGGTGGCTACGTCGAGGGCCCTTGCCAGCCGGGCTATTCTGCGTACGGCTACGACTTGCTGCGGTGAAGTGGAAGTGTAGGGGAAGAGGCCCCCTCTTGATAGCGATCAGGCCACCTTGCTGCACAGAGGGGATGTCGAATGCGTTGTCTCTGTCGGCACGTGCGTCGAATATATGCACTTACCCATTACATCAGGGCTGCCAGCTGGTGAACGCAACCATGATGTCGCTGTACAGCTTTGTGGCTCGATTGCTTAGTGGCTCCGTTGCAAATAAACGACCGCGTATTCTTGGGTTCCTCGACGGCGGTTGTTCGCGTGACTTCGCATCTGCGCTACTTCTGCATCCCCGAGTGTACAAGATTTTTTTTAGGTCGAGAGGCTGAATACTTCGGCTCCGGCATAGTCTCTAGCGTGAGAGTGTAGACGACAAACGCGTGTTAGGTGACTCTTCTAGAGCTTTAAGGGCGATTGCTCCAATTTCACGTTCCACAAAATGCACTGCGGTGGCGCGGCGTCCAGAAGGCAATAGAAAGTAGAAGTATAGAGCAGGAGCGGCGTCCTGTTCAGTACCCCATACATATCGTGGGTGGACGCACAATGGCCGGTTCAGTTCTCCATGCATGTTTTAGGTTTGCACATAATGGCCAACAAAGCCAATAAAGGTAAAGGGGGAGAAATATGGAACGGTGCTGGCAAAGCAGTGATTGCACATAGAATGCACACTTCAGCATAGGACATTTGTGTCTGAATCAAAATTTTTGTCGTCGTTGTTTTTTATTCATGTGACGGAAAGAATATGTAGACTCGCCAAGATGAGCTGAATGTAATGATGACGTCAGTAGACCGCGGGAAGGGTGAGGCCATTTTATCAACGCTTACAGGAAGGGATAATGTTTCGAATAGTTATATTTTTCGATGGAATGGCGTGTTTTGTTAAACACGGCTGACGTGCGACCACCAATCATGGGCTTTGGCATCACGGCATGACACGAAGCAGTAAGCAAGGTTTCCACTTTGGTTTATTTCTGACAGGAAAGGTCCAGACACAGATAAAACGGAAAAGAGGGACTAAGGCGTGATGGATGAGCCGGCAGCACGTGCAAAATCCAGGAAGCACGCTCTGCAGCTTGTCTTTGTCGGATAGGTTCGCTGCTCCACTGCACCTTTTCTCGCCAGGGAAACGCCCCTGTCCAGACACGTCCATGGACAGGTCCATGTGACATGGTGCACATCTGCATGGTCGTCCAGGGCCCAGTAATGAGCCATACTTGAGAGATTCGCTCAGGCCCCGTCCAACAGGATGTAATGGCCGCCGGTGTAACTATGGAGAAAAACAATCGGAAGAAACAAGCATTTAGTGCAGGAAACAGAGTGAGAAAAGGACACACGAAGGAGCAGTGAATTAGGTTAGAGCAAAAATAATTGTGCCCCATCTCGATTCGTAATTGCCCCACTGGTAGCAGAATGCTAAGGGCAAGAAGTAGTGTTCAACCGCCTTCGCGCCCTACTAGCTTCGCGTATTTATGCGTCCTTTCCGAAAGCGGGGAGCTGGGATGAGTGCGTCGTTCCAATAATTGTAACGCAACTTGCTATGGGTCAGAGAGAGAAACTGAGAGATAGGAAGAAACTGAACACTGAGGGGAAAGAGAGAGGCTGAAGCTAGGACGGTTGGAACACGTGTAATGGAGGACAGAAAAAGAAACTGACAGAGGGGAAGAGGCACAGAGAAAGATAAAGAAATGCAGATAACAGAACATGGGGGGGGGGGGGGGTTCTGATCGACAGAAACAGAAGCTGAGCGAGAGAGAAAGAGGAAGAGAGTGAGACTACCGTCAGGACCGCTGACGAGGCTGCTTTGCTAAGACCCCACAGACACACCGGTCATTGGTGTGTGCCGTAGCAGAACCACGCCTAATTTTAGGGGCGAAGCTCCTCTTAGTGTAACCTTGTCACGCGTCAGGCGTCAGTCGTAACCCGCGTGCCTCCCGGCGCGTGCCTCTCTCTCTCTCTCTCTCTCTCTCTCTCTCTCTCTCTCCCGGCGCTGCCTCCCGGCGCGTGCCTCTGCTGTCTTGTGTGAGAGAGAGAGAGACAGAGAGAGAGCGAAAGGCGCGCGTTGGCTACGGAAACGCTCTTTCTTAGAGGAACGCTGTACCAGCTCGCAAAGAAGGAGAACGCGCCTTCACCCGCGAGAGACAACGTTGGCGCAGGCAGCGTCTCCTAGCGAGTTTCTTGATTGAGAAATACCGACTGCTCGCGTTGGAGAAGCGTTCACCGGCAACCCATATATATGTATATTTATAGGCACTGGATCTTGACTTGCAATGAAATGCCGGTGGGAGGTTTCACTTGTGCATAGTTGAACCCTGGGGATTCGTAGCGTGCGCGTTAACTAAATTAATCCAGAACTCGGCACGATCTACGATGAACCTCCCGAGCTTCGCCCACTCACCATCATTCACTCCGTGGATATGCTGTAATTTTTTTCTAAAACGTCTTTCCCTTTTGAACGGCATCAGCGCTTTAGACGCCAGTAGTCTCTTCGCTCAAACCATCGGAACAGAGCCGTTCTGAACACCAGGAGGCAAAAGATCTACGAAGTCTCCATCCGACCCGACAACCATGCAGTCGATTTAAATGTCGGCGTACACTAATCCCGCGTTCCGTTTGCGTCGTTCTGCCTAAAAAATTATTTTCCCGTAGTACCTGTGGCCCTGACTACCACGTACGTTGCTGACACTTGTTCTAAGAGGACAAAGGGTCCACAGCGTCAAAAGAAATTCACGATTCCACTTTTTTTTTCTTATTAGTCCAAGTCCTTCCAGGCAATTTCACATTATTTTAGTTCCCTTTGGCAAGTCGTTCGGGCGCCAGCATTGTGCACCCCTGCAGAAGTAGTCGTGCTATGGAAGCCGCCATATATGAGCTCTTCACGTATATGTCACTTACTTTACATTTGCCATACTCCGTTTTTATTAGGATGCTGCCATTGTGGACGTCGCATCCAGGCCGTTCCGCCCGTTTTATGTCGCATTTTTTTTCTCGTAGAAACCTTACTACAACAATTGCACAGTTCTTACAATTCGACGCAGGCAACTGGCGTACAACCTTTTTATCTTTTTTCCCTTGGGCTAATGAGGTACGACTTACGACACCTATTCACTCGTTCCGTCCTTTCTCAATTTGAATATTGTCGCTTGCGGGTTAACCTCAGACAGGTCTTTGTGGGATGGGGAAGACCAACAAAGAAGTTGTACTCTGCTCGTGTGAATAAAAGGGCTGGGGTGTGAGGAGGGACTGAAGGACCGGTTTTCCCGAAGCGGATGTTTGTTGTATCGTGCTTCCCTTTAAGACCCCTCTCCCCCTGTCCTAGCCCCACCCTCTAAGAGACGCGTGTGTATTTGAAGTGGAGGCTTTTATTGTTGACGGAAGTTGCCAGACGTTGGCCGTCCCCTTTTCAGCACCTTTGTGTCATCGATTAAGACAGGAGGGAAAAAAAAAACCCTGTACGCCGCATTTAACCCTCTCGTGCACTTAGTGACCCCAGTTGTCAGCAAATGGGGAATTTTGTTTGGGACTTAACTCGGTTTTGTCGACTGTCTTTCACGCATCACTTGCGTGGGTTTCCACAGGAGGGACAATTGTCGAATTGTTGAACTGTTTGACAAGCATGGCACGTAAATTTTTTCTCCACCTGTTCACTGTGAGGTTGTTTGTTATAGGAGTGCATTTGCAAACGACTTTCAGCTTCCTAATGCGTTGCATGTGTACCCAACGTTTTCACTTCAGCTTGCCATTGAACTGCAAGCAGAACAACATTCATTTTGTCCGTTAACTCTTCTGCGCAGAGCCCGGGCGTTGTGCACAAGTGCCTCGTTATAGAAAAAAATATACATTAAGTTGTTTGGCATTCCGTGACCCCCATAACAGTACTCGCCTCTATTCTAAAGCGCGACGCTCACATCAAAGTAAACAGCACGCTGCGTTTCACACCATCTTCTTTAAAGAGCCCTGTGGGATACCGTCAGGCATTTTACCTGGACGTAAAGTGCATGCACACATCTAGTGATGCATTCCACACAACAAAAACCCGCTTACGCTTAGGATAAGATAATATAACTTCGCATGCCTAGGCGGTTAGATATGAAGCGTGTGCGCACTCTCGTCTATTCCACTCGCTATACCGCCCCGCATTGCCGTGGAAACGCCAGGCGTACAGAGTACAATGAACTAAACTCGAGCAAGTTGGTAGGAATGAAACAATTGAAAGCGGCGCAACACAGGACAAGGACGTAGACATAGGAACACTTAATAGTGCGCGTTTTTCTTCGTCCAACGCTAAGCTTATCGGATAACGTCTTAACTACGTCTAAGTCCTTAAGTACTTATTCGGAGTATACGTATACGCCTTTTCTCATAACACTCAAAGGTCAAATGATAGAGGTTTCGCGCCATACTTCAACGTCAAACCTAGTCTCTAGTTCTAGGAATATGGTAGTTCTGGCAGGTTTCATAGCCTGGGCCAGTATTCACAAAAACAAATTACGACAAAAAATTTCCCAAGAGCAAATCTCAGCCAGTGCCGATGTTGGGCATAACATTAGAGAAGTCAAAAAGACCAATTGCGGAAACACAAACGACAAACATTTCCAAATCAGTCCCTGTTATCTTACATAATTTCCTTCAACTTCACCCTATACTCAACGCTCTGCGATTTACGTACAGTCGTGCTGCCTCACCCGTCTCTCACTTCTCCGTCGCTGATACATTGTGTGCAACCAAGTGCATCTACTTGACCTGTGCGGTACTTTGAGAGGACAGATATTCTTTTTCACATGGCAGTTACTCAGAGGCCTCTCTTACTTCTTTACGCTTCAGCGAGCAAGAAAAAAAAAATCTGGGAACTCGAAGACGTGTGATGGACGACAAGAAAACGCAAGCCAATGATCTCGCGTAGAACTTTCTCATGTATGCACTCTGCGCGGTTCAGATAGCTGTCAAAACTACGCGCATCGCTTCATCTTAATGACGACGTGCCCGGCCCGGATGCACTCATAAAGCCAAAATATCTTTTCTTTTTTTCTCTCTGTAATCGCTCTTCCTACCGTACTTTTCTTTTTACGCAAGCCATCGGGTAAGTTAAATCATGTCGTACGTATTCTGTTTCCAACGTCCATGGTAGTGAAGTATGCCGCAGCATACAATATAAAGATTGAGTTGCCCGTCAGGAAACATTTCGTTGATGGTCACTTGCGCTTACGTTCTCTTTTTTTTAAAACCGAGATGTAAAGTGGAAGGGGGCAGTCAACTTCTTTTTAAAGCGCTATGACTGATCACTCCTGATGGCCCTGCACAGTACTGTCCTTTTCAAGTCCCTAGCGGTACATTTTGAGGGCAAACTTGTCGCGATCGCAATATTCTCATTATTTTAACACTATAGCGAACTGGTAGAAACTCACGCGGCCGAAAATCTGGTATCAGCATTAATGTCGGCGTAGGCGTCTCCGGCAAAAATAATGATCTCCAGCTATCGCGGTGTTTCCCGAATCACCCGACCACGCGAGCCCTCCATCACGGCATAGGTGCGTTAGTGAACAAAATTTAATTTCCCAAAGTCAAATTCGTTGAGGAAATCGCATATTACGAGTTAAATTACGCCCACACACATGAATGTACGAGGAGAAAATACGCAGCTTCCGCTTCGTTGCGCAAGGCCGGATAACCGCGAAGCTGGCCGACTGTTTACTGAAGCAGGTCACTTGATAGTCATGTGATGTGTTAGAAGGAACATGTCGCGCGACATCGCGTGTCACGTGACACTGCGTTAACCGATTTGGCGGAACATGTCCCGTAACGTTTCGTTACCTAATTTTGGCGGGAATATGTATCGTGATTACCCAAAATCACGCAACGCATTGTCACCTGACATTTCCCGTCAAAATTACGCAACAAAATGTCATATGCCATGTTCCCGCAAAGATCACGTAAGAAAATGTCATGTTACATGTTCCCGCCAAGATCACGAAATCAAACATCACATGACACGTTCTTGCCCGAATCACGTACCGCAATGTACCGTGGAGTGGCCGGAATCACGTAACGAAATATCACGTGACATTTTGTTACTTGATTTCGAAAGATAGATAGATATAGATACAGATATAGATAGATAGACACGCTCTAGTCAGTGTTGTCCTAGTTCCTTGACCACGTAAATATTATACATGCGATTACAAAACAGGCGTTACTATACGACCTACAGTGAAACAAGAGTTCAGTGTAAATGTTGTGCACAGGCACCATATATTTTCACCACCTTGACTGGTGGAATGAAGAGCGTTTAGAGGAGCTTCCGTAAGCAATGTATACAGTTAGAGTTACTGTTATTAAGCCGTTAAGGCCTACACGACCATTATTATTTTATTTTCTCTCTCTCTTCTTTTTGAAGTTATAATGTAGCATATTCGAGTCTTCCATGAGCGCAGGAAGGAATATTTGTCCTTTTTTTAAGGCACGTGGGAACCGAGGGCATTCAAGAGCTAACGGCATGCTCTTCTTTCTGCTCACCCGTGCGATGTCCAGAGTGTCCGAGAGATGCCGGAGTCTTCGGCCCACCAACTTGGCTGCGTCTCGACAGGTGCCCGTACTGTGTTGAGCCGACTCGATGTGCTTCGTCGAGCGATCCGCGACTCGACACGACGTCACCACGTCAGGCAAGGGTGAGTGTGTAGGCGTGGCCGACAAGCCTGCACGCAGTGGAACAGTGTTGCTGCTACCGACCTCTGTAGGTTAGGCGAAGGTAGCGGATTTAGTTCCAGCAAGAACACTTATGCAGCGCTTATATTTACGTGCATCTCAAGTGAACGCTAAAGGGAAACATTCCTTCGTTGTCCCAAACGGCGACATGTCCCATACCGAGATTCGGGTTCAAGAAGTGGTCACACTAGAATTTAATTATTAAATCGAAGTAGTTACCCTGATATCAATCGCAACACCAAGCCACTGGTTATCAGTTTGCCTTGCTTTAGAACAGAAGATATATCAGGATACAATGGATGTTAGAAAGGCTGGTTGTAACAAAGTTTTCACTGCCATTTCGAACCAAATTGCCGCAAATCGAGGACAGGTGAAATTAAGCAGTGTAGCATAAAATAGCGCATACTAGTTATTAACGTATCAACATGGTTATTTTTTGTTTCTGATAATCACTACGCTGATAAAAGCAAAACGTACACAACATAGATTTACGCAGCGATACATTGAATGATAAACCGAAGAAGAAACCATGAACCGAGACAAGATAGCAACAGTGGATATCAAGACTAGCTTATATTTCGTTCGATATTAGAATAAAAAGGTTGAATTGGCCACAAAGACACGCGCAATGCATCTAACCGCATAATGAACAGCATTACTCATTACCTTCGCAGCTACTTCCCCAGACATCACCGCACAAGCCCTTGCTTCCCACTTTCATATTCATAAGCTTTCACTGCGTACCTCAGGCCAGCCAGCACAACCATGAGAGGAAAGTTTTCACCTTATGTAGGGGTTACGTTTCTCCATGCTGGCACATCCAAGTCCTGGCATCTTAACAGATAATTATAAGCGCCAGCGAAGAGAAAGCTGCACAGGACACGCAATAAAACACTCACTGTTTCATAACATCGCTGCCAGTCTAGAAACTAGTGGTCTGTCCATAAGGTTTATTCAACACAGCTTTGCAGGCCCGTCACTCACAAAAACTAAATTAGAGTCGACAGTGATGCTCTCGTACAAGGCACACGTGTTCAAAAAAATAACTGAAGTAGCGTCACAAACAAGTCTCCCCTGGCTCGAGTTCCGTTAATTAACAGCGAAACTGGTCATCGCTATCCGGCAATGAAGATTACGTGGACGACACGCAATTAACAGATCGCGCTTGTCCCTTCGTACAGCCTGCATGCTAGGTGTCACGCTAGTTTCGTGCGTATACGCATCATATCAGGCTTTTAATTATAAATGAATCGCAATCAGGCATCGCGGTCATGTTACATAGAGCTGTTTGTCGCGGAAATGAAGCGCTGCAAAAAGGAACAGCATTTGGACAGGGGTTGTGGAGTGGCTCTTGCATAATTGAGAGACATGCGTCACAACACGACAGGTGTGCGTTTGTCGCTGGCGTGCTGTAATAGCATTATATAGAGCAAATGAATTCAGCTGTGGTGTATATTTATGGATGCGCAGAACACATGCCTAAATAAGTGCATGCGTAATGAAAAGGAAGGGGTGGGGGGAGCACACCGACACACGAAACGGTATCGATTTATGAAGACCGTATGTTATTACTGCGCACTTGAGCTACGTGACATATTAGTGTCTGGGAATGTCCTTTTAAGCGTTATTCGAAGCTCATGAACGTGAAGGCAATTTACTGTTTCTGTGTTTTTCTTTTCTTCAAATACTCGCCGCATTATGTTCTCTTTGCCGAGCCATTCAACAACTAAACAGTCATCATATTTTTTTTTCTTTTAGTATCACATTTCACGCGTTCATCGACATCTACAGTACAATGACACACGTTTAAAACCTATAGATCAACACTAAAGTTTGTCCAACAAATATGTATTTCTTGCCATATCTTTTGCTTAAGACGACATGCATATATTTCCCCCATATTTTATTTGAACCACAACTTGCTTACAAGTCAAGAGTGCTTTTACTGCTCCGATTACAAATTACAAAACGTCGTTTAGAAGCTAGGGAATTATGCGTCAGCTTATTGCACCACGTAGCTCTGCTAACAGCATACAATATCACTACTGAAAAACACATTTGTGCTATTCTCTACAAACAGCGAGAAATAACACCAGTACCTCGACGTGTAACCTAAAAAATTTAGCAGGTGCCCCTGACATATGCGCAACTGTGCAAACCTCCTAACCTAAACTAATCTACTTCATTGGGTATATAAAGATTTTGTAGCTAGCTGGATAGTTTAATTCTGCCTAACCTCCCTGCTCTTCTATCATTTGCCTCTCTCTATAAATGTTTTACGCCTAAGAACGGAGACTTGTAAGGAACAGCAATACTAATTAAATTATAAATCTGAGCTTTGTTGATTGATTTCTGGGGTTTTATGTCTCAAAACCAGATGTGAATATGAGACGCCAATCTGAGCTTTGTCCTCTGACATGCTGTTCTTTGCAAAAATTTCTCCGTTGTCATATTATTGCGTGCAAATGCAACCATTTGGTTACGAGCGCAGAATCAGTTCTCTGGTAATTAACTCTCAAAGGTTCACAAAAGCGGAACAAAACGAAGAAAACCTCACTCACATGGTTTCACCACGTAGCCACAAGAAATCCATATCGGCTACGTTGCGGTTTTGAGACACCATACATGTAGCTTTGTGACATCGTGCTAGAGGAGCGCGGATGAGAGCTTTTCTCATTCATGTGTTATGGGTGGGATTACAATGAACGTTGTTAATAATTACATTTGCGGATGAGGCCAATATAACAATGAAGTAGGTTCATAACTCTTAACATATGGCAGCATTTCTTGTGTGCATATTGTGCGGATATATTACGCACTAATTCTCTCACCTTGGTGGAGGCGTTCCAAAATGAAGACATCATCCATGACAAGTCGTAGAGGTGCGACGAAGAATAACTTTCCAAAGGGGAACAGCTCGGTATAGTCCTCGCAGGTTTTTACGCGACTCGCTTCGTCGGCGCACGGCACTAGATGCGATCGCACCATGCCTCCGTTAAACCGTCGCTCGGAGTCCTAGCCGCCGAACCAAACTCTCCGCTGATGCCGCACGCGCCAGTCGGTATCGAGCACAGCAGAGCCGAGGGTCGGCCGCACCCGGCGAGAACCACGTGCGTTTTGAGCACCCGCCATGAGTTTCTCACGCAGGTTGAACACGCGTGCCGCCTCTCCCGAGAGGGAAGACACGGGGGAGAGTGGGAAAAACAATGGGGAGAGCGAGCGAGCTTCGCGCTTTTGCTCCCCGAGAGGTGGCGCCACATTAAAGAGGAAAGAGCGGGGTGAATGGGGTTGGCGGGAGAGATTTAGCTCTAGTCAGAGCTACTGATTTCTTTTGATGAGCACTTGTGTAAGCGGCATGCGATGGCAACGCGAAGTTATATAAGACTCAACCAGAGCAGGCGCTGACGTGACACGCTGATTTTAACCATAGGGACCTTTGCTATGGAATTCTTCGCAGTTGTGTGGAGGCCCAAGTAATCCGGTTCATACAAGTATGGGGAAACGTATGCTGTTTCAAAGGGACCCCGTAAGGTTTCTTTTCATCATAGTCGAAAAAAAAGGGCTGATTAGTCATGAAGGCTTCTGTGAACGTGAGCGAAATATTACTGCACTGCAAGCACCGGAAAATTTGCTATTTATTTCTCCAACACTGCTGTTGAACGCCAGCTTTTTAAACAAATTACCACGCTAGGAGTACACCGATTACGTAACTTCGCTTTTTTTTCAGGCGAATTTAACGACGATACCTGCTTATATTTTGTTTATTTATTGAAATCAACAAGAACAATAAAAGCATCACTGAGGTCGTTTGCACGATAATGAAATCACCCAATGCTAGTTCTGCCTCAAGCGACGTAGGCGATGCTGCTAGTGAAGTAATTTCTTGAAGGGAGAGTAAAGGCACTTAGCTGTATTCGAAACCGAATTGAAAATTCCCTGGTGAGTGCAGTGGAACAATATCTCGCCTGCATGATCGTTGTGGCATCTGACTAATCAGTGTCGTTTTCACAAACTGTTGTAGGTCCGAACACTCACTTCAGCTCGAGTTCACTACAGAGCACGGAACAGTGAAACCCATTAAAGTGGTCGTCCATCCACCTCTACATGACAGCCGCTGGCTTACATCCGTCGATGTTCCTCATGGAAGGCCTTTCAAAAGATAAGCACATTTTGTTCCTTGTGCCTGAGTGAGCACAATTCTATTGTGCTATCTATGGTGATATTTTCACCTGTTCAATTTTTCTTGTTGAATACTGTGAAGCGCTGGGCTTTAACTCGTGATATGTAAGAAGAAATGGCTTACCGCTTCCGACTGCAGCTTTTTTCCTTTGAGCGCATATATCCTTCCCCACCCTCCCATCCCGCGCCATCCCTGTTGTCATCCATGGGGGCGGCCAATTGTAAAACTGGTCGCGACCAATGAGCTCTTTCTTTTCACTTCGGCGCACCCTCTGTTGCCCAGCGCTAATCGATCGTCCAGCTAGCTCTTCGCCGCTCCCCACTCGGTTCAGACCTCGATCTGCGGGCTGCAAGCCTGCAGGGAAAGTATAGAGGAGGCTTATCAGATTAGTGCTGACACCGCTAGTGAAGACGGGGCTCTTTAGACGCGTTGCTGGGTTGCGACTATGTTGCAGCTCCCCCGCTGTTGCACTTCGCGAGCCTCTTCCCTGCATTCCCCATACACGCTGTTGTTACCGCGTGCTCTAGTTGTTTTGCGTAAATCTAAACAGACCGTTCTATTGCAATGTGTGTGAAAGAGTAATGAACATGTGAGTACTGGGGACATTGAGTAGGCGGCGTAAGTGTTTAGTTTGTGTTTGAACGTTGAAGCCTTGTTGCCCGCAGTGGTAGTTTAGCGGTGGCAATCTTGAGCTTCTAAGCGCAAGCTGACAAGTTAGATTCTGGTGTACATCGGACCCATTCCCGGCCATGGCAGCCTTGATAGGTTAGGGCGCATGATAAATTATAAAAGAAAGCATTTTGATACGCAAGCTCTCTACTTCAATGGAATTACCTTCATGCAAGCAGGTAGGAACGCTCGGCAAAAGAACGATTGCAGCACTAATAGCAAAGTGCTTTTGTACTATGGGTGGGGAAATTCTATAGGAGTGGCAAATACATGCTCTTGAACTGCAAACAAAAAAAAGTGAGATTATACCTCCGAACGCTGAAGAAACACTATCTCGACAAAATCAGCTAATGCCGTGCTGCGCGTGACGGCGTTTTCGTAATGTTGCAGCAAAAACACTAGAGAGGCGAGCCATTTTCGTCTCTGTAGGGAGTCGACAGTCATCGGTATTTATGACGCGTATTACCGCCCCGTTACTCGTCCCATGAGCGTTATAAGATCGACATGCCAACGGTATTCTCCTGGGGAATGTCGCACCCGGAACGTTTCGGTAATTCGATTTGGCGCCACTCGGGCCTCCTGGCAGGAGACTGTCAAAAGCTCAGCGGGGTGCGGCACTATCCTTCTTTTTCGTTTTCTGGTCTTCCCATTACAATAAATCAAGAAAACAAAAACACAACAGATATTTAGGAAGCGAACTGATCTGGGATGCTAAAATTGTCACGTTACAGCATGTACGCAAAGTGGACGGCCAATGCAGGAACAAGAGGGGCGTTTTATTTGGGGTGGACTTCGACGCACACAAAGGAAAAAAAAAACAATACACAACACCTTCAGCGCAACTGCATTTAGACGGCGCGAAATCGGCGCTAGAATCACACCGTTCACTTACAGCAGCTTGTTTTAAAGAAGGGGCTTGCAAGCGGCTACCGCCCCTTACTATCTATCGTGAAACCTGATACGACATGAAGGTCATTTACGGTAGCTGCAACGAGGGCGTGTAGGAAAGACAAGGAAATGTGACATCTCTTATTGAAGAACATGAACAACAAAACACGCGTTTTCAACACAACAAAAAAAGTTGACGTATCCAGCGTGCAAAATATTCTGTTAATTGGCTAGTTTTCTTGCCTTGTGCAGGGATTATGCATAGTCTTTTTAAATTAAGGAACATTTATGTATTATCCCCAAGGCGTTTCTTAGGGAGTGGTCACAGATACTCCTAAAATAGTTCTACTCTGAACTGCCTGATTAGTGACACCGGAAGTCCTTCTTTGCCTAAGGTTCTGCCAAATTTGTTCCGCAACAATTTTGTGATGCCGATTTTATTGCTGTTGGCACCGGTGAAATGCTTCTCAATAGAGGCTGTTGCATGTACTAACAGATGAGAAAGCATGATATTAATTTCTGGGTTTGCAAGGATATGTTCATGAGAGAAGCCGTAGTGCAGGGCTCCGGGAATTTCAACCACCTGGGATTTTTTAACGCGCACTATCCCACAGTACACGGGCCTCAACATTTAGCCTCCGCCCCAATGAAAAGGCCGCTTTTATTGTTTACATGGGGCATTGGTCCAAAACAGCAATATTTACGCGAGGTAGTGGCAGAGGAGAATTTCATTAACTGTTCTCGTGAACGGTCTGAGATGCCCAGGCTTGTTGGCACTGCGATGACACTTTGGGATCGTAACGCTTAGATTATGATTGATCGGTCTGTTATCACGTTTCCGCCTGTTCTTGCTCTATAGCACTCATGGCTGTCACTGGACAGTGGTGAAATGGTGACATCAACAGCTTCCACGGTCCATTGCGTCAGTTGAGTGTCCTGAGTTCTTTTCGAGACAGCTGTGAAACAGTAAACTGCGGCCGTCGACATTCCAAATTCTCTGATCCGGTACGTTCTGATCAGTCACCGGTCGACCTATGGCCGGTTGATCTGACGACTTGGGCTTTGCCATGTCGGTGCGCCTTTATTAACGTTCCGTGGTGTCAAAGAATACGTGTGCGCAATATACGCTGCTCCGTAGGTCACGCTACATTGCTAGACACTCTCTGGAAAGTAGGCGACATTGAAACCGCTCCTCGTTGTGTGTGCCTGCTGTCCAGTTGCAATTACCTTCGACAAACGGGGAGCTCATCTCCTTTGCTGATGATGAAGCGGACAGAATTCCTGACATTTGAAATAAGCATACTACACAAGGTTTTTTCTCAAGGGCTAGTTGGATGGTATCGCTACGAAGGAAAGAAAAAATAAACAGCAGGAGTGTTATGGTGATGACTATTTGCAGCACTGAAGGACGAATACACTACGAAAGATTGAAGGAAGAGAGGGCATGGGCTGTACTCTCGACCACCTACCCCATCTTGCCCACCTATCTGTTATCCTGCGAAGTAGGAATGTTACAAAAAAAAAAAGACAATCCCACGATTCAAGCTATCGTGCAATGGCATTCTTTTTATCCATATTCATACAATGTTCTTCCTTTCGAGCTTAAGTACAATATACTGTTCTCGCTAATGTCGTCATTGTTGATAATATTCTTGTTAATGTCGTTCTTGTTGATATTGCTCTTGTTAATGTCGTTATTGGTGATATTGTTCTTGTTAATGTCGTTCTTGTTATTATTGTTCTTGATAATCTCGTTCTTGTTGATATTGAACTTCTGAATGTCATTCTTGTTAGTCTTCTTGTTGAAGTCACTCATATTATTGTTCTTGTTAAGGTTATTCTTGCTAGTGTTCTTGTTAAAGGCACTCATATTAATGTTCTTGTGAATATCACTCATATTATTGCTCTTGTGAATATCACTCATATTATTGTTCTTGTCAATGTCATTGCTGTTTATATTGATCTTGTGAATGTCATTGTTGTTATTGATCTTGTGAATGTCGTAGTTGTCGATATTGATCTTGTGAATGTGTCGATATTGATCTTGTGAATGTTTTTGTGAATGTCACTCATATTAGTGCTTTTGTGACTGTCACTCATATTATTGTTTTTGTGACTGTCACTCACATTAGTGTTTTGTGAATGTCACTCTTATTAGTGTTTTTTGTGAATGTCAATCATATTAGTGTTTTTTTGTGAATGTCAATCATATTAGTGTTCTTGTTGAAGTCGCTCATATTAGTGTTCTTGTTGAAGTCGCTCATATTAGTGTTCTTGTTGAAGTCGCTCATATTAGTGTTCTTGTTGAAGTCGCTCATATTAGTGTTTTTTTGAATGTCACTCATATTTGTGTTTTTTTGAATGTCACTCATATTAGTGTTCTTGTGGAAGTCACTCATATTAGTGTTCTTCTTGAAGTCACTCATATTAGTGTTCACGTTAAAGTCACTCATATTAGTGTTCGCGTTAAAGTCACTCATATTAGTGTTCGCGTTAAAGTCACTCATATTAGTGTTCGCGTTAAAGTCACTCATATAAGTGTTTTTGTGAATGTCATTCATATAAGTGTTTTTGTGAATGTCATTCATATTAGTGTTTTTGTGAATGTCACTCATATTAGTGTTCTTGTTGAAGTCACTCATATTGGTGGTCTTGTTGAAGTCACTCATATTGGTGGTCTTGTTGAAGTCACTCATATTGGTGGTCTTGTTGAAGTCACTCATATTGGTGGTCTTGTTGAAGTCACTCATATTGGTGGTCTTGTTGAAGTCACTCATATTGGTGGTCTTGTTGAAGTCACTCATATTGGTGGTCTTGTTGAAGTCACTCATATTGGTGGTCTTGTTGAAGTCACTCATATTGGTGTTTTTCTGAACGTCACTCATATTAGTGTTCTTCTGAACGTCACTCATATTAGTGTTCTTCTGAATGTCAATCATATTAGTGTTCTTGTTGAAGTCACCCATATTAGTGTCCTTGTTGAAGTCACCCATGTTAGTGTTCTTGTTTAAGTCCCTCATATTAGTGTTTTTGTGAATGCCACACGTATTAGTGTTTTTGTGAATGTCACACGTATTAGTGTTTTTGTGAATGTCCCTCGTATTAGTGTTTTTTGAATGTGACTCATATTAGTGTGCACGTTAAAGTCACTCATATTAGTGTTCTTGTTGAAGTCACCCATATTAGTGTTCGTGTTGAAGTCACTCATATTAGTGTTTTCGTGAATGTCACTCATATTAGTGTTTTTGTGAATGTCACTCATATTAGTGTTCACGTTAGTCGCTCATATTAGTGTTAACGTTAAAGCCACTCATATTATTGTCCACATTAGTCACTCATATTAGTGTTTTTGTGAATGTCACTCATATTAGTGTTTTTTCACTGTCACTCATATTAGCGTTCACGTTAAAGTCACTCATATGAGTGTTCACGTTAAAGTCATTCATATGAGTGTTTTTGTGAATGTCATTCATATTAGTGTTTTTCTGAATGTCACTCATATTAGTGTTCTTGTTGAAGTCACTCATATTAGTGTTTTTGTGAATGTCATTCATATTAGTGTTTTTGTGAATGTCACTCATATTAGTGTTTTTTTGAATGTCGGGTTGAACCCACTGCTAAACACCGGGACCGCACATTTCAGCTTCGCTGGTTAACCATTTGTATGGAGTGCTTGGGCGGTGATTTTTCTTTCTGATTGTCATTCTTGTTGTTGCTTTTCTTGTTGTTCTCCTCGTCCTTCTTCTTGTTCTTGTCGTTGTGGTTTTCCTTATTGTTCCTGTTGTTGTACTTGTTCTTATTCTTGCCGTTCTTGCACTTGTTCTTGTTTCGTTATTGTTTTTATTGTCGTTCTTTTTTGTTGTTGTCCTCTTCCTTGTTCTTCTTCATGTTCTTTATTATTGTTGTTGTTCTTGTTCCTAGTACACTGCTTAGCACACTACCTATTTCCTTCTCGAAAGAACGGGGCGCGAAAGGAAGTGATATGCGGAAGAGAGCATGCGGTGTTGCACGTAGAGGGAGGAGGCATACTTTGAATTACCAACGAGTACTCTATACATTCGCGTGGCCGACACCATTCGAACCCGCATTTTGGTTCACACCCCTGACGTCGTCTGGTAATGCAGTCAACGCGCCGAGCACAGGCTTGCATGTCGATTGTTCCCTGACGCCTGCAGCGACGGTAACCTCCCATGACCGGTTTATTGAAGCGTAACGTGCGGGACCTTTTGAAAAGATCAAATTTGAAAAGACTGAATTGTACAGCGAGCGAAGCGAGATGGATTTTGATTATTGCCGCAAAAAATAAAATTACACCATCTCCCGCTAAAGCGGACCATGAGGCGATGCACACCGCGTTTGCATCGCTTTGACGCTAGCAGACGCTGCCTGCGTCAGCGTTGTCTCTCGCGGGCGAGGGCGCGTTCTCGTTGCTTTTGTTCTGGTAAAGCGTTCATCGAAGAAAGAGCGTTTCCATAGTCAAAGCGCGCCGTTCGGAGAGGAGAGGAGGAATGCCGAGAGGAGAGATGAGACAAGGAGAGGAGGGGGAGGAGCATACGCAATGCGGGTGTGGACGCCACATGGCGGATGGATGGATGGAGGGAAGGAGCTACATAGGCACGACCATAAGCTGCTTCGCATATAAAAGAAGCGATAGAATGGAGTAGAATAGGGATAGAATGTATGACTAACTGATTGATTGATTGATTGATTGATTGATTGATTGATTGATTGATTGATTGTGGTTCGGAAAGGACGCTAATTTCTGCAGCCCATGTAGGGAGCACGGCTAAGCGTCCGTGGGGGTGGGGGAAAGGGAGTGAAAGAGATAGAGAGAAAGGCCGTAGTGGAGGGCTCCGGAAATTTAGACCACCTGGGGTTCTTTAACGTGCACTGACAACGCACAGTACACGGGCCTCTGGCATTTTCGCCTCCATCGAAAATGCGACCGCCGCGGCCGGGATCGAACCCGCGTTTTTCGGGTGGCAGCCGAGTGCCGTAACCACTACACCACTGCGGCGGACCAAGACTAACTGTCGGAAATAATGGGACGAATCGGGGCTGTGGGAACCAGCGTTCAAAAAACGTGCTGCCTTGTAGGCTTATTGTGCCATATAGAGAAACATATGCTTCCGATCGAATGGACGCAAAAGCATATCCAGAAATGTGTCCTGTAATTTAAAGATTGTCTATGCACGGCCCCCTAAAATCTTCATCCTGATTGTCGCCTGTAACTACAAGCAATTACGCCTGCCTGTCTGCTGCGTACGTCTAGATTGTGTACGTCTGCTGCGGTTAATTTAAGCACAACCTTCTCTTCTGCTTTGCTGTCTGTTCGCCTATTTCGATTGTGCCCGTTACTATAACGAGGTGCCTATTAGCTACGCTACGGGAGATGAAAATCCTTGCAAACCATATCCAATTACCGATGTCACGTACCGGGTCGGGTAACCTTTGCCGAACGCCGCATCTCGAAAGAGCGATACGCGATGCGCGAAGAATTTTGCGACGGGATAGACAAACATATTGTCTAGCGGTGATGATCTTTGACAATCAATATTGATCCTTTGAGAGCAAATATTCTTCCTCGGTGTGCATGTGGTATAGCAACATGTCACAAGTCCAGCATCGATCGCTAGTGTGCGCTGCATTGTATGCGGACAGCAGGGAAAAAGAGATGGAATGACGCGTTCGGGGGATAGAGAGCTCACACCTCCAGATTCGGCTCACACATCCCATCAGGGCGGGATAAGTGACTTCGTGTCATGCGAAATTGTGGCTCTTCATCAAACCTCTAGTTCAATACGGTATGCAGTTATCGGACTCTACTCTGCGGTCCGTCATATCGCGCGTCTCTTTGCTCTTGTTCGAAGAGTCGACTACAAAATGAAATAATGAGGCATACCAAACGTACATAGCCGTATTTTACAGTGCCAATGGACTAGCACCGAAGGGATGATTGATTTTTGGGGTATTACGACCCTAAACCAGCTGAGATTATGAGACGCCGTAGTGCAGGTCTCCAGAAATTTCGACCACTTCGGGTTCCTTAACGTGCGTTCACATCGCACAGTACACGGGCCTCAACATTTCGCCTCCATCGATACGCAGCAGCCGCGGCCGGGATAAGTGAACGTAGGCAAGATAACGCATTCAGTTGTACCGCTTTGATTCCCAGAAATCGATCACCTATATAGCATCGTGCACTGCAGTGCTACATGGTGTCAAATTCTCGAATGTGAAGTTTTCCAGGTCATTTTTAAATCCAATAATTGGCATACGTCTCTCGTAGTCATATCGTGCTTGTGGGACGTGTAAAGCCATCAATTAATAACTGCAATCTAGACTATGTAGACGGCACATTACGTTGTGTTCTAGGAAAACGCACACATTCATGCAAACCCCATTGTGCCTTGTCCCCGGCGCAGCCGAAGGCTTTTCCTTAGCTTCACCTTCCGTTTTAACATCCCATTTTAGTTACTTCTTTACATAGTTTCGCCCCTCAAACTTGGCCCGTGATTGGCTACATGTTTGTGAGTGCAATATGCTGTGCACGCCATCTCTTCGCTAGAAGACCGAAACTCAATTGACATGCGGTGAAGCACAGCGCGAGCGCTTTTTGTGGATTGTGCCGTAGTAATCACGTTTTCTCTCGCGTGACGTGTGACAGAGCGTCGCCGTTCAGGGTTTACTTTTGTTGACACACATTGGGAGACACTCGCTAAAGTGGCGTTGTCGGAAAGAACGCTTTTGTACTTTCAGTCCAGAATGCATGGAAGAGTGACCACGATATGTTTCCAGACCGCTAGGGGATTGAACATATACATTTCCCTTGCGCGTGTATAGATGTTTCGACAGGACGGCGTCAAGGTGCGAATTCATGTACGTTCCACGTGGCTGGTTGACTGTGTGCCCCAAATCGACCCTAATGGGCAATGTCGTTAAGCTTGCCTGTTTCGTGATAAAACGGTACGGGCGTGTTGACGCCGGCAGCCTCTCAGCTGGCGCTTACGCTTCGACACAAAAGGCGTCGTTTGATTTGGAATCAATCGCTCGTACCAAGAAAACGACAGCTACCTGGCGTTGGGCTAGGTGGATAGAGACGTGTGCATGTGTGTGTGCGTGATTGATTTACTGTTTGCTGCACTAGAAAACACCATGGTCGCGGTGAAATTTGGTACATAAACAAAATCAGGTTCGCTACTACATATTTTCGCCACTTGTTTTCTGCGCCAATAATACTTTCAGCGCCAAAATTAGTTACTGCCTTCTTTAAATACCTTTATAATCGCCGCCTAAGTGTGCGGACCTCAGCGGAAACAAGAAATGAGTTCAAGCCTAGAGTTGTCAGCGACATTGTTATGGGACCGAATTGAAGCTCTTCAAATGTGCAGAAGTGATATTGCAATAATGTTCACCTATTAGTATGGATAACTAGTGAATGATAAACTACTGCATCTGGTCGCTGAAGGTGAGCGTCTCGGTGTCTACGTGACCGAAGCGGCGTTTCTTTCAACTCGACAGTTGTCACTGCTTTATTCAGAAGCTCCGAGTGGTCTGATGAAAGTCTTTCTTCTATAGGAGTTAGTATACATCCAACACGAGTAAGGTACGTCCAAGTGGCAAAAAACAGAAAACGAAGTTTCTTGTTCTCGTGCAAGTTACTTCGTCAGGGTGGGCACACGTACTCATCGCAATTATAGTCTTCAGGATACCAAAACATCCAGCCGCGATGTAACGAGTACGGCGACAAGTAAGCGTTTTGTCATCGACGTACCATGCCGGCATTCATTCAGAAGGTTAGCTTGCTATGACAGCTTGCTAGAAGCAAACCGCCGATATTAACATGTAATTCACAGCGAAACGCTTTTCGTTAATACGCGGTGCAGAAACAAAAGCACGGCATTAAAATGCAGTGCAATGTAATGAGTAGCTATAAAACGTGACACCTAAACTTCAGCAAAATTTACCGAAATGCGAAGTCGTCCCTCTGCCAGTACATATTCGTAGCGGATTTTTTGTGCGCGTGAAAACGGGGTGTCTGCGATAGACTGATTGATTTCCGGAGTTTTACATCCCAAAAATCACGATATGATCATGTGGGGCGTCGTAGTGTAACGCTCCGGAAATTTCCAGTGCCTAGAGGGTAGTGTAAATTACATCACACTTACAAACATTATACATGACTCACATACCACTCTAGATTCATTCGAGTCACCACAAACACATATATACCACCTCGAAATTTCACAAATGAACCCATTCCTTCTATTAACAAGTATGGTGCATGACATCCACGTGGCATAAGCCAACCATGGCATGGTCCTTCCATACGTGCATGTCATGTAACCATGACAACAGAGCACTTCTAATCATCTAAAATACAACCTAACAATCACCACACTTCCAGAAACCTACCCCCCAGAAAGCTCACTCTCTCACTCCCTCGATAAACCCTCAAGAAAGATCGTTGCGTTGCCGCTCAAAAAGGAGCGCGAAAAACGCGTTGCGAGGACACGGCGCGTTGCGTTGCCGCTAGTGACTCGAAGAAAGAGGGCAGCAGTCGGGGCTACGCCCGACTATGCTGCGCGTAGCAGTGGTCTTCCTTGACCTTCACGAAGGAAACCGTGAAGCTGAAGCCCCTTATAGTTGTGGTCCTGGTCACGAGGATCTAGGCCGGCGGGCGTTAGGCTGGTTAGGCGTTCCGTGAACACAGCGTCGGCAGCTCGGTGCCAAGCGGAGCCATACACCCTTACTCTTGGCGCACGCCAGACACTCGGGACTACGCTCAACCGTGATTCCGATGAAGAGCTGATGGTGATGATTGTTTCGTTTTAGGAAAGGACGCGAATTTCTGCAGCCCATGTGCGAGCGCAGCTAAGCGCTCGTGGGGGCAGGGGAAAGGGAGTGAAAGAGATGGAAAGTAGAAAAAAAACCGTAGTGGAGGGCTCCGGAAATTTTGACCACCTGGGGTTCTTTAACGTGCACTCACAACGCACAGTACACGGGCCTCTGGCATTTTCGCCTCTATCGATAATGCGACCGCCCCGGTCAGGATCGAACACGCGTTTTTTGGGTGGGAGCTGAGTACCGTAACCACTGCACCACCGCGGCGAGCTCCCTTACCACGAGCACGCTTGTAGAACGCCGCCTCCCTTCTCCTACATGGCGCCTCACATGCACGTTCCGCACGCCACTCAGTCTTTCTTTCCTTGGGGCCGCATGCCACAACCTCTCGTCGTCTTCATCGCCTCTCAAGCTGACCGGCGCTTCTGCGCGCCCGCTTCGTCCATTGCGCCTTCGCCGCAGCACCGAACAGAGCCGTCGCTCACTTGTCCCATTACAGTCGTATAGGGGTTCAAACAGTGCGCACCGTGGACGCTCAATAAATAGTGTAGGAGTGGGATTCAACATCGTGCACAGCAAGCACGCGTTAATGTGATGTATTGACGTTTCTATAGACAATTAGTGGCTATTGTGCATTACAAGTGATGCTGCTTAGGCTTTTATGTTTTGGTCAAGCTATACTGTGTATGTACAGGTGTGTATTGTGTTCATTATATAAATTTGCAATAGTTGGTTGAGCGGTATGGTCCAGCGAACAGCGAAGAAAAACGAGTGCGATGGAGAAGCACGAGCCTACATTATAGATTCGGCATCACGTGTGGTGTCACTCAAGCGGTGCTACAATGCACGGGCGCTCAACGAATATTTATACACTGTGATGTTATCGTCATGTTTCGCATTATGCTACAGAGATCATACCAAGAAAAATTACACTGAGCGCCTTTCAGTAATGCGTGCGAACCACTGATGCTGTTTTTCCCAATTTTGACCACGTGGGTTTCTTTCACTTGCACCTACGCCTACATAAACACCCGGAATTTTTGGTTCTTTCTCTTTTCCTTTTATCTTTTGTTTGCATTGCGTCCTTATCGAAATACGACTGCAGTGGTGGGGAATCGATTCTGCGATCTCGAACTTCGGAAGCCAATACTCCATCCTCCAAGCTATCACCAATGGGTTGACCTCCAATACGGTGAAACGTCAGAAGAAAGTTATACTGGGGCTGTCATTCGTGCCTGCGTGATGCACAAGTTTAAAGCAGTACTGACGCGATTGTGATGCGGCGCAAAAGGGTCACTTTTTCATGTTGTTGGCATACGCCGTCGACGCTCTCTGCACACAAAGACCAGGAGGTATTTCAATTTGATTTAAAATTTTTCTACGCAATGAACAATACGATGGCGTATGAACAGTCACCTAAATATCGCCGAAATCACTGTCTGAGTCACTGGGTGGCTATGAAACAATAGTCGTTCGCGCACTAGGTGCACCTAATAGCAGCCGACAGACTTGCTGCGACTCCGTCATTAGTTGCTCTCCCCACGTGACCCAGACCTACCCACATGACCTAGTCCACCTACCCACTTGACCACCTGCCTAGTAGACCACCCCACGTGACCTAGTCCGATATCTTGGCGTGTCACTCTGATACCACCAGCTCGAAATTAAAACCAAAAGTAGGTTTTTAATGTAGCTGCATTAAATGTATATTGATTGCGTTCCGACGTATCGCTGTATCTCTTCAGGGTTCTCGACAGCAGTGCTCTGAAAGTGCCTAAAATTTGTGTTAGTACTCCTTTGAGCGCAGGTTCCATTTTTTCTGGCAGGTCGTATACCCTCTTTTCTTTCGTGCAGAAATAGATATATTTTACACATATTTACACCGGGCGCCTACACCCGACGCCGTCATCGCTCGCTTTCGGCGCCTCCACGAACTGAAACATACGTCCACACCTGGAAGTATAATATAAAAAAGAGAAAGCGCAATTAAGCTCCATCTGCTGCAGGGATTATTGGTGCGACAGCCGACCGGTATGGGGCTGCCTAGCAGTAAACATTTTTTTCGTTATTTATATATCGACTGCCTTCCCAAGTAAGCTGGTATACCATCGCTAGCCTGCTGTTCATTTCTGATGAAAACAAACTACCATGCAAAAAGAAAGAGCTCCACAAAAACGCACATACGCAGCGACTGTTTTGTTAGCCTCCCTCCGATCATATTGCAAGTCATGGCTCTTGTCTTCGTCATTGTGGCACCGCCTGCGCTAAGACACAACACGGCGAACGTGTAGCGTGGGTTTGGAAAGCTTGAGTTACGCCGCCCGCGTGTACCCTCGATGCTGGACGGGTTGAAACAAAAGGGCTGTATTTGCATACGAGATCTGAAAACCTGTGCCTCCTAGGGCGGTGTGAGCCATCTTTCTTTTTTTTTCTCTCTCTCCCTCTAATTTTTTTTCTATTTGCACACTCGGCAAGCACGTGTGGCGGGCCACCCATAAACCCAGCTCACCATTAAAAGCGCATACAGTCTCCTCTATTCGCCCCTTCTTGCATTTTACGGCTCATGGAACTTGGCGCTAGCACTATAATGAGCCAAACCGAGGGGAGAGAAGGAAGCAATGTGAGCTCTCCCAGTTTTTTATTTTAAACTTCCTTGGCTCTCCCTTTTTAACGTGCGCCCTCTGTTGATCGCGTTTTACAATACGCACTCAGCTAGGCGTCTGACGTCTTTGTTTTGAGTGTGACAGATTGGCGGTCTTCAACTGGCCCTGGGGCAGACGTGCACGACGTTCACTGGGTATTTCAGTGGCAGGGTTATTATGAGTCCTGGTATTGTTGTTTTCAGAGTTTTGATGACGGGGTGAGCACGACGGATGGGTTTCCGGTGTTTTACGGCGAGGGTCTCGTTAATGAGTATGTACCGTTACCTTTCTGCGATTCGGATGACAGCAGATTGACTATGGGCATCGGTACACAAGGTGCGATAGTGACACCGGTGGTTTCCGGTATCGGCGCGGGTTTGAAGACAGTTGCAGCTGCAAGCTAGCGATCCATTATTTGCATATTGCGATGACAGGTGGGAGCTGTCTGGCTCGCCTCGTTGTTCTTCACCCTTTCCATGCGCGTGCATAGGTGCGCAAGTGTCCGTGTGTGTGCGCTAAGATAAGGAAGATGATAGATGATTTGTAGGGTTTAACGTCCTAAAACCAGCTCTGATTATGAGAGACGCCGTAGTGGAGGGCTCCGGAAATTTTGACCACCTGGGGTTCTTTAACGTGCACTGGCATCGCACAGTACACGGGCCTCCACATTTCGCCTCCATCGAAATGCAGCTGCCGCGGCCGGGATTCGATCCCGCGACCTTCGGGTCAGCAGTCGAGTACTATAGCCACTAGACCACCATGCCGGGGCAAGATAAGGAAGAGGAGGATGCACATAAACATATCGTATGCCAAATCACTGTAGGCATGCATGGCTGCAGCGTCAGTGCACTATCCATCATTCGATACATGTACTTTTCGTAGGCTTATTCTCATAGATGGCAATGGATGCACTCACATCTGGTAGCAAGTGTTGTTTGTTGCCCTTGATCTTCGGCAGGTTGTGAGTAATGGTATTGGTCGTAATAATCACTTTTCTGGGAGGCAGCTTTATCCAGGCTGTCGAGCAAGACACTTATGCACGCCTTGTCAACTGCTAAACAAACATATTTGTGAGCCGACTCAATAGTTGTGGTTGTTAGCTACTGCAGAGTCAGGAACACAGAAAGACAGTTTGAGCCGCATTTCAACGGTCGGCTTATTCTCATGTCGACATGTCAGTTATTATCCCTAATTTTTATTTTGTTCTGTAGTAGTCGCGCTAGTATGCGAATAGCAAATTCCTCGCACTTGATTTGCGGAGTCCCTTTTCCACGTGCGAGGGTCTTCACTTCTTAACCCCAACAACACTAGATTTGCTTTACAGAAAAACTTCATCTTGCCGAAAATCCGAACTAACTATGGTATACAAACCGCTCATTTTAGTGCATTTTCCATATGGAATTCACTGCCGTCTGTCTTAAAATCAATGACTTTAAACTCATTTGTCAAAGAATTAAGAAAGTTCCTTATCAATCAATATAACACCACATAACATTTTCTTTACACAGCCCCTAAAGCATACTTTTGTATCTTTTTATATAGTATATTGTGCAAACCTTTTCTTTTCTTTTAAAGTGTATCACATGTTTTCTTGTTGCCTATATGATGTGTTTGAAATGTATATGACCACTGTTTTCAAAATGTGTATTGCAAGTTTTCTTCCTTCCTGTCGATGCTGAAGTCTAACTTTTCTTCATGTTTACTATGTACAGGAGGTCCCAATTCAGTCTCCGACTCCGGGACCTCCTTCTGTATACTCAGTTGCAATATCTTGATTTTATGGAAATAATAAAATTTCTGATTCTGATTCTTTCTGATTCTGACATGTTCGAGTAAACAATGTGCATAGTAGGCGGGAGAGGCTAATCAGATTTCAAGAAAGGGCCGCGTATATCTTGTCCCCAAGAGGGGAAGACGCTCACGGGAGGGACGGAACACTGCTGAGTCGGCCGTTTGTTCCAGTCAGCAACTCTCCAGAAGGTCGGATGTCGTTCAGCGTGTTCTCGTGGCTGTCAGCACTAGACGTCGCGCAATCCGTCAGCCGAGGGAGGTACGAAAAACTCTGGAGTCCCCGAAGAGCAAGAGGCCAGAGAAAACGTGGGATTCGCACTGGAGGCACTATCAAAGATTTTGGTTGACAACGACACAACAATATATATGTTGTCCTGTGCCCAGTCCACACATCTATATGTACGTCATATATGCCAGTGGGTCGGTCGAGAAAGCTTACTTTACGTAATGGCCTGAAAATGACGAGGCTGTGTCCGAGGATGCGCCCTAAGAACCACAGTCGCAAAAAAGAGCGTTGGTGACAAGCTTTGTTGGATGGGTGGACGGAAGAGACGGGCCAAAAAGGTGCAAACCCGAATTCGACTACTTAACTGCCTCCGCAGTAACGTATTCGCATTAGAACCATTAGTTTGCCATCCATCCTCTCAGAGTGCCAAACAAGTCTGAGAAACGCCTTGACAATGTCTGACATCTCCGATCGCCTTTATTTGCACAGCGACGATCTTGTCTCGGCGTGGACGTAGCATGTGTTGTCTTTCTTTCCCGCTACCACTTGTCTGCTTTTCTTGATTGGACTCTCATCTGGTGTAGTTAACGGGCTTCAGAAGTTTGCTGTAATGAAGATGACGACCGCCGACGAAGTCCGTATCAGTGTCTTACATCAGAACAGAAATTGATCTCATCGTGATGGGCGATGTATCTTTTTCTAAATTATTTTGCTTTCTCCCAGTAGTTCCTTTAGAAGCCATTGCAGGTTCTAATTTATAGGAGTTGTCAGTCTATCATACAACTCGCCGCCCCTCCATTACGCGTAACCGTCACCGTCCATTAGCGCTGTGTGCGGTTTAAGGCTTAGTCCGAATACCCACGGCTACTCTACATCAAAGAAACTTGCATAAGATCGTAAAAAATTGTACGAATCAGTACAAGAGCAACGAATGGTGAGTTAACCGACAGGAAAGCCGTTGAGACTTTCCTTTTCGCATTCAACGCCCTCTGTCAGGGACATTTCTTCGGACTGGCAGACAAAATGTTGATTCTAATTAACGGAGAGACATACGGGAAGGACGCCACCGCTTTTGACGCAGAAAGAAATCTGAGAAGGCTAGCTAGTGGCTTCTATCACATTTCCATTCACGATTACGGTCTTACAGGAGGAGCTGCCCTTCCATGAGCTGCATGACGTACTTAGTGTAAGTGCATTCACCACCGCTTCGTTAAGTGCGATGCGGAACTCAATTTCCACATGAGCGAATGAAGGGGGTTGTCGGGGTACACTACATAGCGTGTCGAGTTGGGACCGCGGTTGGGGCGGGCACCTTCACAAAGGGGAGTTCTGTTTCGTTGTAGGTCTCACTCGAGAGATGTCTCACGCAACGCATTCGCTTCCATTCATTTTCCGCGGCTATATGCCGTTAATTAGAGGGGCGCGTGCGTGCTCGCTCTGGTCGAGGTTTAGGAATTCCATTTCACGCGTCGATGGACTCACATTAGGCCGGCGATGCGAGCTCTTAGTTCAGACCTGTGGCTCAGGGCGGCGATGTCAAAGCTTACACCGTCACGGGCTGTCAGTGCTAGTTAGTTATGTTGGCACGTAACATGGCATGCTTCGAGAGTACGTGGATATTAGCGTAGATTAGTAAGATATCACGAGGACAAGGAATTGAGCGCGAAGGGTGTCGGAATAGGAGCTGACGAAATCTAAATGGGTTGCCCGTGTACTAGTTGTACGCTGCATATAGGTGTTCCCTAACCTTCTCGTGTATACCTGATGTCCGAGTGAAGGAAGTGTGGATAAGAGGTTTCGAGGAAGATGTTTCGGGCACATCTTAACAGTGTTGATTATTTTTCTCAGCTTACTAAGTATTGAAGGCTTGAAAACCCTAAATACAATATCATCGACAGTGTAGTGGAAGAGGGTTTTTAGACGCATTTCTCACGTCCTTACAGCAACACAAAACGAAAATTGATGCGTGTAGCCTTCAAGGGATGACGACAGACTAGACAACAAGAAAAACAGGGTCACTTAACATTTTCTTGATACTAGGAGAAAGAAACGGACCTTGAGAGTGCGTCTCCCTCTTATGCTCCGTTTTTGCCTGCGCTAAACAGTTTTCGTATATACAAACGTTTCGTGCAGCTAACACGCGCACTAAGAAACAAGAAAACCAGCTGTCCAAACTCGGGCTGAAGGGCAGCCACTCACAGTAAGTTTCTCTTGACCATTAACGCAGATTAATGACTACAGAAGCGGGTGCCATTGTTTGGTCCTGGGAACAACTAACCGAGTTTCTTTTCCGCTAGCCTTCTGTCTTGTTTGTCGGCCACGAGCGAAACTGTGTGCCTGTGTTTGACGTAAGGCGTGCCCATAGCTGTGGCGGTTCGTCGAGGCGCCCGCCAATGCGGAATGATGTCCTTCCGGGATGGCAGCGGGCGGCTTCCGGTTTCTGAAGAGGAAGTGGAAGAGGGAGGGAATGGCGGGGGGAGGCGAAGACCTTTGTACAGCCGAGGGAAACCCGATGTTTAACAACGATAGTGAAAGTGGCTGACGCGCCACCAGAGTGCGCCGGGTCTGTTTCCTGTCACTGAACGACTCATCGATCTTTACAACTCGTCTCGTTCTCATGCCTAACCGTCTGCTCCTTTTCATTGGCGTCGTCTACGTCACGAGCTCGGAGCAACATATTTGATATACGAAAAAAAGAATCATGCTCGAAGCACATACCTTCAAATTTCGTGTCATTACCGCCGTCTGTAGACGAAGTTCGCTTAATGTATGCATGTTAAGTGCTGTCCCTACATTCTACCATCTCATTTCATGCTTTTATCCCTTTCCCACTGCAGGGCAGCAAACATGACACGCGTCTCTTAAATCTCGCTGCCTTTCCTCCATCTTTCTCCGTGTCATGTTCACTTTAGGTCGCCACTAAACCAATGAACATATATGTTTTCCGCATTGGCTAGTAAGTTGCGTACGGAAATTGTGAACCTTTATCAAGAACAGTGCAGTCAACATAAACAACTAAGCTCCATACCCAGGTCAGCTTTACTCTTTCAGTTTTTAAGGAAGGAAATTGATGGCAGCGCTCCGCAGCAAGGATAGCTTGCTCTATAATTGCTCACCAAGGCTTCATGTTCTCTGTCAGCACCATACGCTATGAGTGGGACACAAACTAAATATTTTGAGTTCTGTCCATCTGAAAACGGGGGAATATTAATGATCCTCCCCAGCATTTGAATTTATGACCACTTACATTACTGCGATAAAATTTGGAATTCGTATTCCTATCAAATTGTCAGGTCAAACGCGCGCTACCGGTATCGGGAAGAAGGGCAGGTCATCGCGTATGAACGCTGCCAATTGTCAACAACGTCAATCATTTTCGAAAGCTGACATTCAACGCATTAACCGACAAAAGCCCATGAAATACAGATACGTGAAGGCTCAAAATGTATTTAAAAGATGGTAGAATTGGCGACGTGGGCTTGGTATGTCGTTTTCCGTTTGCTGCAGCGCAGAAAAACAGAAGGGGAATGAAACGAGGACGCCCGGAAGACAGGCGTGCGACAACGCATACGGCTAATCACGGCCTTTCAGAGAGAGCAGCTCGATCATCGAGCGACATTGCCACATTGAAAAGCACCACTGTCCCTAACATGTGACCACCTGGTGTAGAGGCAACACCGCAAAGATAAGCAACCACTTCACATATCCTTCAATAGCATGGAAAGTTGGGCTAGTTGGAACATAAGAATTGTAGCAGAGTGCTGTCTTGCAACTGAAAAATGTTATTTGAAAGAACACACAGGAAAACGAAGCAAGCGAAACAACGGAATGACAATCAGAAATGGGCGAACTAGTCAGTAATCAAAGTATCACTTAACAGTACACGTGCTGAGCAAATAGGCAAGCTCTTTGTCAGTTAGGTGACAACAATAGCTGACTGTCGCATGCGTATCCCATTCTCTTTATATGAAATGTTTCTATCACTGCCCGTGTTAGTTGGTATCTGTGTGTTTAAAGGACCTTAGCGACTTCAAAAAACAGGTGAACACCCACACGTGTTGCAGTGAGACACAAGATGCGTGCTATCACGCTTCTTCAGTGACTGACTATGCTCTTGTAAACGCACATTAATGCATCTGCCAGTCTGCCCCACATACGATATCCCACACGTAAGCGGAATCTGATATACAAGGCCGCTGGCAGATGAAACTTTGACTTCGTCGTAGCTTTTTTACCAACGCTTTTATGACAGCCCTCCGTACCGTTGCTCTGCTAAGGTACCTGGCCACTCTACGCACACTCTACAAACAGTAGTGCATTTTAACACAAAACATGTGGCTGGTACAGTACAGCCTACTCATTCTGTTCTATGCGTACAATAAGCACCACATATGTGAAGCTTTTTGCATGTTGCACGATGCACAATTTATATTTAGCCTACACCCTGTAACCTGTCCATTTTACATCCCGAGCAGGAATTTCCTATGTATAGTAAAACATAAGCTACAGAACCTATTCCCAAGCTAAGCTCTCCACTCTCTAAACATGCCTACTGGAAAATATGAAGTCCTTCAAGGACAGCACTGTCATTCCCAGTACGTTATAAATAAAACATCAGAAAACATAACCTGGATCCCCTCTTGCATTTGAGTATTCGTTCGTGTACGGCAATTTCTGCTTGAATAATCAATATACGGCGCGAGAGCAGCCGGTCCGGAGCAGCCGAATAGAGCTTAAGAGGAGAGCTAAGTTATTTGTGTTTAATTTAGATCGTTCCACACACGGCACCCGGTACCTCCATTTAGGACGGAGGCACTTCGTACTACTCAGTTATGCAAATAGTCCTACTGAGAATACAGCATACGCGAGTGCAGATCTGCGTGAATGGGAGATTGCGGTCTTAAAATTGGTTCGCCTACGGCACCAGAATCAACATCGCTCTAAGCGTGACGACTGGAAACACATACAAAATGGCAATCCCATCTGTAAAAGAGTTCTTTGTTTTAGTGAGCCAGGAATAGTTTCTCTCAGTATCTATTTGTTTTATAGCCTCTGAGGTTCCTTCGATCTTTGGTTTATCGAGTGTTTAGCTTTCATATAAATGCAGATTTTTGTCAGCGGTTCGCACTGGCTGTCTCGAGAAATTTTAATGGGAAAAGGGTTCACGAAAGGACACTGCAGTCGCTCTATCGCTGAAGACTTGCCATAATTTATATACCAAAAATGCAATTTCATGCAAAGCATGATGAAGCGAAGGGCTTCATCCGGGATTAGATAACTTAAGCAGCCGCTTTGTTAAAATTTTATTTGACTATCGCCCACATCTTTTTCTTATTCATCTTCAACAATGCTTTAAAATTAGAATATTTCCCTGTCATTTGGAGAACAGGGAAAATATTTATTTTAAAACCTAATAGGCCATCCGAACACCCAACCTCATACCGGCCCATAGTAATGAATTCTATCTTCGACAAAATCTTGGAACGTCTATCAAACAACAGCCTCTACTACTTACTCTCTGAAGTTGTCTCATACACCCAAACCAGTTCGGTTTTACCACAGGGAAAAGCGCACCATTGACTTTATACGCACTCTAAAGAAAATTTTTCTCACCTATAAGGCCTCTAAAACACCGGAACATTTAATTGCTTCAGATTTCACTCGCGAATTTGACAGTGCTTGGCATCCAGCAGTTTTACACTTTCTCCGAAAGCGTCAGTCTCCCAAAAATTTATATTATCTACCAGAAACATTTCTTTCAAATCGTACCATCGCATACTCTTCACATCATAGCAATCAGTCTGCATCTCCTACCACTGGTGGTCCCCAGGGATCCCCCATTAGTCCACTTATTTGGAAAATTCTCGTAAACTCTCTTCTTGAACTTAAGTTTCCTTTTTCACGCTCACCTACAGGCTTATGCAGGCGACACCCTATTATTAGTACCTGGACCATCACGCCTTGAACTACAACGCTCAAACTACATTTGATGAAATTTTTACCTGGACCCATAATTACAAACTAAAACTCTACCCTACTAAATCCCACTTTCTATTTTTCAATAACGGACACATTGGCACATCCAATCATCGAGCAGCAGTAAAATTAAATGACCACTTCTTAAAACACCAGCCTTCAATCGGAATTCTAGGAGTACTATTCGATGCCACCATCAATTTCCATAACCATGTTGAAAAACTTAAATCCACAGCTCGCTTCCTCACATTCACTAAAATGCACCATTCCATTAGAAATGTTTCCATATTACGTATGTACCGTCAAGTCCTTCTGCCCTCCATCACATACGCATCACCTGTAAGCTAGTCCATATCTCGCGTATCATTTCTCAAAAAACGTGTCATGTCCATCCAAGCGCCACATCTTAACCCCAATCACTGGTGAATTTTATGCCATTCCAACATCCGCCCTCCAAATTATTGCTATCACTCCCCGACTAGACTTGGAACTCGATCGGTTAGGCGCACTCTTCTCGTTATTCACCCTGGAAAAAACCACAATTTACGGCGTCCACACATACCACCCGCATGTTATTCAACCTTCCATTTCTCGTTGGAGATGTCCCTCCACTAAACTATATCGCTTCCCATTTCGTAAGCTCGATATCAGCTCTCACAGTCAAGTTTCTGAAACGCATGCAATACATATCTATACGATTGGTTCATGTACGCATCATTCAGCTGCTGTCGCATACATAGTCTTTTCTCACTCGTCCGCATACTACATCACAAAACATTTCACGTCCATCAAGCATCTTGTGCTTACACAACAGAACTCATCGCCTTTGAAGAAAGCTTATATTGCATACACTCCCTACCGTCAAACTCCCGCATACATATCTATACTGATGTCTATCCTTACTTGCCGCCATAAGCGATTTGACACAGACATGAAAATACTACACATCAAGCATAATCTCCATAACTTACTTACATCTGGTAAACTGCTTTTCCTCTATCATGTCCCCGGACACAAAGGCATATTCGGCAGCGAATTGGTGGATTATCTTGCAAGGCATCCCAAAATCAATAGTCCCACTCTCACCACTGAAATTTCGGTCCGTTCTATTAAAACTCAATTTTACAAAATCCTGTTACTACAGTGACACTCCTGTTGGCAGACTGAAGGCCCACAAACCATTCTTCATCACTAGATTCCCAGCGTATACAGCATTCCCAATTGGTTCCCACCAAACAAAATGTTTGTTCACTTCATAACAAGTCACGGACATTTTCAATATTACTCAAAATGATTTATTATAACCTTACCAGGCCGTTGTCTGTGCGGAGCCCTCTGCCTAAGTCAGTTACACTACTTCAATGACTGTCTTAATACCCTTTCTGTTATACAACGTTTAAGATCAAACACCAATACACCTATCACTCACACAGACTCCTCAAACATAAACCACTCAGAGCACATCTTCTCCAACTGGTAAAAACTTATGACGTCATCTCCCCTCCTCCACGCTATATACCAGATGCTGATTAGCCTGTTTGACCTCGGGCAGACGTATAGTTTATGCTAACGAAAGCGGGGTTCGCCCCTGTGCATCTACCGAGGCCGCAGGTTGCGGAATCAGATTATCATTATCCTCTTGAGTCCTGGCTATAGAGAAATGTCCAATATATTGGACAACACGTTCTCCTTCGCTGAAACCGCAGCGCCAACACCCTGGCGTTGATAACTGCTTTTGAGCTTTTCTTTAACGTCTACTAGGTGCCCCATATCAAGTGTGGGCGAAATCAATGCAGCGACACGGCTGGCATGCAAGTGCAAAATGGCAGCGTTCAGAAGCGGCGTCTTTCGCGGCAGCGCGCGTCAAAGTATTATTTCAAATATTTGGCTTGCATTTATGCAGGTTTTTAGCTTGTTTTTAAACGTAAGTGCTCGAGGCACATTCTGGCGCATTTTTTAACCGTGCCATTTGCAGTTATTTTGGTTTGGCAAGCACATGCTTGCAGCTTCCAATATACAGGGTTTTTTTTTTAGTTGCAACACATTTTTAAAATTAGAAAAACATAAATCACGGGAATGTCTTGTGTACCATTCGAGTATACGGATTGGCGGCCTCTAGATACAGAACAATTTCCGCACTTGTATGCATAATTAGCGAAATTACGCTAATTAACATTTTAATTATCAGTAATTGGTGGCCACAGCAAATGGGTGCATTGAAGCCCGCCCTCGACACTACCTATCTCAACGATCAAATTTTGAATAGCGGAGTGCATGTGGGAGCTACGCGAACAATTCCCCGTGGCAGGCTCCCTGAAACCTAAAAAAATAGACGGAAAAAGAGCGTCTGTGACGTCGATGTCGCCGCCGCCTCGGCTTTCGTCGCTCGCCACTCGCCCGTCGTCATCGCCGCTCCGGCTGCTTCGGCCGCGCAAGTAGCTTGCGTTATCTCCTTGGTATCTGCGGCGTCGGGCGCCGCGGGCGAGCGACGAAATCAGGGGAGGCGGCGTCATCGACGTCACAGACGCTCTTTTCCCGTCCAATTTCGGTTTCAAGGAGCCTACCACGGGAAAATAATTGTTCGCGTAGCTCCGACATGCACTCCGCTATTCAAAATTTGATCGTTGAGATAGGTAGTGTCGATGACGGGCTCCAATGTACCAATTTGCTGTAGCCATCAATTACTGATAATTAAAGAGTTAATTAGCGTAATTTCGCTAATTATGCATACAAGCGCGGAAAGGGTTCTGTATCTAGAGGCCGCCGCCAATTTTCACTTCACTGTAATTCATACAGCGCACCAGACATCTTTACCAGGCGGTGTTTCTCCTGCTTTTTGCATTTGTACTTTATGCTAGTGATGTTATATGCATAAAAGTTCATCTTTACTCTAAGAAAATATCGCTGTGCCGTCAGATAACTGTAAAGAAAAGTTTAAACAATTCGCCTTGTTCCGAAACTGTACACGGGCGTGCTTGTATCAAAACGCACGACGAGAAGGCGCATACAACTAAGCGAATGAGTCTGCCTCCTGGTGTATGCATGCCGATTAATTAAGCGGCATCACATAAAACGAATGTAAAAAGTCCTTGAAGTATGTAAGCTATTGTAGTGTATTTTCATTCCCCTTTTCTTTTTTGCTTTGCATATCGAGAACACGACTTCCTTTACCGTCACTTACTCTGTCCGTCCCGTTTGTGCGCTGTTTTATATGATGCAACTGGTGTTACGATGTTATGGCTGCCGAAGACGGGAACTCTCCCAGGCAATTTTCGATGCTCCATTGAATCTGCAAGTGCACGTTGCGCGATTGCCTCCAGGGTATTGCGACTCTGAGTGCTAAGAACGCCGACGTAAAATCGGGACTCGTTGCCACACAACAACGCTCTCACGACCACTTGCTTGCACCGCCATATGACGTTAATGCGCGTTTCATGACTCGGAAGAACCGCGGCCGGCAATCCCAAAACAACTGCTGCTCCCTGGACTGGACTGTAATAGCTGGCGCCGGAAAATGTGATATAGCAGGCAGTGCTAAAAAAAAAAAAGAAAAAAGCTGTCACTATAGCATCGGTATTAGAGCTGGCCTGACAAAGTTCCCACACGCGTTCTCACACTAAAGATAACGCTTTAAAAATCGGTAGACCTCAAGCATTCTGTCAGTCGATGTTTTGCGAAACAAACAGCGAGTAATTTGCCTATGCCGACTAGTTTGGCATTCAGGCAAATGGTACGAGTGGCATCAACGTCTGTGCGCGAACTGAGCGCAAGCACCATCAATGGCGCCATGACTGCTGATGCGATACCTTTATTTAGAGTACGTGAAGCGTGGGATGAGAAGCCATCCCCGAGATGTAGCGTACTCGCTTGGCCCCTCGGTACCCTTGGTTCGATTGCTGACCGCCTAACGCTTGGCATGTTGAAACTTTCCGGTGTCAGTTCGCTAGTTATATGTACATTTTAATCGCAAGGCCCGACAAACGGTGCGTGGTTCTCTTCTTTAACCTAAGCAAAGCGTCTTTGATGCAACGTTGAATGTAGATTTATGTTAATACTTGATTACCATGAGGTCAACTGTTCAGATTCAATCGTCTGTGGTGCATATCAGCATAACCACGACCAGAGGTACGAATAGTAAGACAAAGAAAAGGTTGACAGAGCTGGCAAGAAAACTTATCTTACGCTGGCACTGTGCTGCGGCCTTTGCAAAAGCCTGGAAGTTTTGTTTTTTGTTTTTTTTTAATTATTGACTACTACGCCTCCTCAGAACAGGAACAAGGAAGGCGAACAGGCAACGCTTTGACGTACGATGTTTTCAGTCGAATCTCAGCCAGTTTCTGAAGCGGGCTTTCGTCTTCAGTCGGGCTGACTCACTGCGACGGAAGCCGATCAACCGCATTCGCGCAGTGAACCGCTTCTCGTAATCCGATTTCCAAAAGACAGGTCGCGGCGAAGAGCAGCTGATCCCTCCAGGATAAATAGGATGGCCAGATCCGTTCCCCCTTTCGGTGCCAGAATGTAATAGTGCCTGCCACCAGGTTGCGCTCGCGCTAACGAGATCAGACGTATCCTTCGCACGTGTCACCGCATGTTCGCAATAAAGGGTGGTCCTGCTGAAGTGTGGCTTTCATTCGAATCGCTGCGGATCTCGTCTGCGGATTGCGTTTTCAGCGGTTCGTATATTGATAGGGACTATAATTGACGCTGATCTTGGGCACAGCATTTGTATTCGTATAAGTACGTATCCTTTCCTTTCTACGAGTGAATAGACGGAGTGAATTGGTGATGAACGGCTTGGAATTGAATGAAAGAGCTAGCCACAGCTGTTGCTACATATCGGAGCCAGTGCACTGTTACAGAAAGATGCAAAGGGAAAATGACGGAACACGAAGTGTCGTACACACAGGAAAATCGAGGGCGCGATCGGAGGTCTTTGTTCCGTACCGAACACGTTCACTCTTTGCAACGTCATGAGGTAGAGGCGCGGTTCTTGATGCGCTCGCTGTGGATTCGGAGCTGCTGGAAGCGGCGCTGGCTGCCAGGACTGGTCGCTCTCCTTCGGTTGGTGGGACTGTTTTCCGACAGCGTCTTCCGCAAAATATGTGCGAACTGGAGGCTGAGAGCAGCAAATCGACAAGCGTTAAGCACCCCCAGAAGGATGACGAGAACGTTTTATCGTCCGCTTGCAGACAATATGCAACGAAACCAGACCTTTTTCACCCTCTAATGAATCACAGTTCTATGAGAACAAACACGTTTTTGTTTTTGCTTTTGTAAATCTCAACTTTAACCGGCGTCTGAGTAACACGGTTTACCAATTCTCACTTTTCTCACTGCATTCTCTGCATACTCCGACTGCGCGGCAATGCTGAAAAAATTCACAGCATATCCACGCAGTGAATGATGATGAGTGGGCGAAGCTCCGGAGGGTCATCACAGATCGTGCCGAGTTCCGGATTAATTTAGTTAACGCGCACGCTACGAATCCTTATGGTTCAACTACGCCCAAGTGAAATCTCCCACCGGCGCTCCATTGCAAGTCAAGATCCAGTGCATATATATATATATATATATATATATATATATATATATATATATATATATATATATATATATATATATATATGGGTGGCCGGTGAACGATTCTCCACCTCGAGGAGGCCGGTATTTTTTAATCAAGAAACTCGCTAGAAGACGCTGCCTGCGTCAAGCTTGTCTCTCGCGGGTGAGGGCGCGTTCTCCTTCTTTGCGAGCTGGTAGCGCGTTCATCGAAGAAAGAGTGTTTCCATAGTCAACGCGCGCCTTTCGCTCTCTGTGTCTCTCTCCCTCTCACAAGACAGCAGATGGAAGAGTGAGAGAGCTCGCTCGCCGGGAGGCACGCGCCGAGGGCGCGCCTCCCACACGTAGCATCATTCATTTCTTTGAAGGTAACGCGCTACTAGGAACAACGGACAGACAGACCCAAACCTTAAGGAGCTTCGCCCCTAAAAAGACGTGGTCATGCAAAAACGAGGCCAAGCTAAGAACGTGAACATGCGCCGTGGCTTACGACAGTGGGGTTTTAATCAATGGCGTGCGGCGAAAAACGAACGCGTTCATATCGAAAATCAAAGAACAATATCTGATTTCACCGCAGAGTAACGCAGGAGAAAGTAATCTTTGAAGGGGGGATTACATGCCCCCCCCCCCCTCCGCGTTTCTTCATTGCACATTGATTCTCACACTTGCACATAATTTGAAAATTTTATCTTTCTGCGAAAAACTTCTTACTGGAGAGCTACTTCTTGCTGCATCGCTGCAGTTCCCAACGCAATCGCTAGCACGGGTAAGCATAAGAGGCTTTTACATTAAGCGAACAAAGCGAAACAAATGCTTAACTCTCCTTGCGCTTCTGCTTTACAGTCTCATATAAGTAAAGCATGTAAAGCATTTAAGTATAGCAGGAAGCACTTGCGAATAAGGAAGAAGTTAGTTTGACCCAAATGGCGTCTTGGTTTGAAAGAACTACATTCCGTCAGACCTAAGAAGCGAAAAAAACTAAACGGAAGTAGGCTTCTGTCGTCGTGCTCATGCCAATTTTTGGACGAACTGTAGAAGAAAAAAAAATGGCAATCTGTACTTAAATGACGCTCCTGTTTGTCGAGCTCATTAATCTTGAAGAAAGCCTTTTTATCTTTCAGGCCAATTTTAGAGCCACCTAACTGCCATTATCCGTCATGGATGCTCCTGAATAGGTCAGTCAGAATGTTGACATTGCGTGCCCTGAGCTCAGAAACTGCGGTGACTAATGTTGTTCAAAATAAGAACCATTGTAACTAACGTTCGTTCGGATAAGCGTAGCTGTTACGCTAATGACCAAGTTGCGTTCAAACGCCGCGAAGGAGAAATCGGGCATGCACTCCAACAAAAAAAAAAACGATAAAAGATATCTACGCAGGCATACGATAAGATTTACTGCTCTTGATGGCTACGGAAAGTCTTTCACAGCAACGATTCAGCGTTATCTCAGAAGTTCGCGCGCAATAAATGAGTCATGACGCAGTTAGTCTGAGTGTGGTGAGGTGAGGTGAAAAGACTTTATTTGATAATCAGGTGGACGACTATCCTAGCCCCGTGAGGGGAGGGATCATCGCGATGCGGCCACACATCACCTCGGCGTGACGTCCTCTACTCAGCGAGCAGCCTACGCTCCTCCCGTTCAACAAGCATGCTCGACTGCCACGCAGAGGGACGTGGTTTCGAATCCTCCTCGGTCCTACTCAGTCTGAGAGTCTAATTTCCCAAATAGCTCAGCCCCTTGTCGCACTTAAGATCGAACGTTTAAGCGGATCCTGCAACTTTTCAAACAAATCCAGAAAGCGGTGCCAAGCAGTCGTGGTCGCTTCTCTGAACATACGAGCCAAAAATTATTGTACTGCACGCACGAAAGAACTCGCAATTTTGTTTGAAGCACAGCGGCAAAGCACCTGCTCTTCTTTCAAACTATGACGCCATATGTGGCACTGACTAAGACCCTTGGCGTTTTTCATTCCTTCTTAAGAGACGCATATTCCCTTGTTGATTTCAAAGCCAACAAATGAAACGTAGCGGACGATCCTTCCGCTATCATGATATCATTCATTGCTATTTCTGCTTCAAGTGGTTTAGCCGGTGCCCCGTGTGACGAGGCAGAGAATGTTTTGTTGATGTTGGCGATTTGTTGGGAGTTTTGTTGGTGATGTTCTTAAATATATAACGCTTTTTACAGGTGGCCACATTAATTTATTTCCCGCCTAAGTGAATTAATTTCGTTCAGGTTAGTTCTCTCACAAAATAAATGAAATTATTTTACATATTGTTATTGATGAATTATGAATTTAAATAGAGATTTTAGAGGTTGATAAGGATAACTGCGCTCTTTCAAGTGAAAGAGAACATCACGTTCAACGTGAATATTTAGTATGGCTTGCGGTTTTCTTTGCGAACTAGTCCAACCATCTGAAATGAGAAAATCACACAATTCGATATATATTTGCGCACGTCTACTCGGGGGGATAAACATGCGCGAATCATTGGTGTACTTGGACGATCAGCAAATCATAACGGATTCTTGAAAGATGCTGCATTCGTCCGACTTTGTTGTTTCTGGTGGCCTGAAGATTGTTCGGCCAGCCACGCGATCACCAATATTGCCGTACTATCTGATCATAAAGTCCACAAACACATGAGAGGTCATCACTTGCAAGGAAGAGCTGCTCAAAGCATATCTTCAGTATCCGAATCCCTCAGCAAAATTTTATCAATGTTGGATCAGTCGGTACAATCTACGGGCTCATACATCAGGCTAGTCCAATAACATTACGCCCTCAAGTCAAAGGTTTGAGCAAGCCTTTGACATCTATCCGTCGTAGACAAAAGGGTCATTTGCCCCTAGTGCTTGCTCCGCACTTCGATATGTTCCCTTTTCTTTTTGCTCGCTCCGACGCTCCGGTTTAATTTATTAATGCCACTTCAACCTGTCCTCCCTTCTTGACGTCTAAATCTCAGCGCTGTTCACTAGACGGCTTCTTCACTGTGCACGAGAAGAGCTACAAGTGATCTTTAGATATGCAAATTTTGAGGGACGCCGTCAACTTGTTTCCCGCGTCGCTAGGTCACCTCGACCCCACGTGTTTCAGTTAAAAAGGACCCGACGGCTCTCATCTGCTTCGGCGATACGCCTGGGAACAATCGCAGCAGACGACGCTTTTCTCTCTCGCTGAAAAGTCCAAGATGGTTATCGCTATACAGATGCCTCTGTCATATATTTGGCGGTGGTTCGCATGGGATTTGAATCTTTGTGCAGAACATACTGTGTCCCGTAGGCAGACCAGCTAAAGCAAAGCACGAAAAAATTAGACGTCAGCCAAACTGAGTCAAGCAAACGACAAAAAATGCGATTGCAGGCTTTAGGAACGAGTTGTTCTTTTGGAAAGGCAGTAGCACGAACATCAAACTCATCGGGCCTACTGTGCGTGCTCCCGGCCTAATTTGAATATATTGGCGTTCAGTTCAACCGCGCGCAATCCAGTGTTGACGAGGGAGCGGGTGTTTTGAAGACAGGAAGGGGGCTAGATTTTTGAATATTGTTCCCACGGTCTCATTTTGCGATTGCCCAGACTACAAGCGATCGACACCCATTCCGAGAGCACTGCGACCCTGCCATGGAATGACTGTTACCCCGTTCTCTATTACTCTCGAATTTTCTTTATTTATTTACTCCTCTATATTGGCAGTCAAAGGCAAGCGGAGTGCAGGATTGCCCACGCGGTTAATGCAGCACGGCTCCAAAATAGGGATTGGCTGTGGGGCGGAGACACGAGCTTTCCGATGCGATAGGGAAAAGAAAACATTTTGAATAAGTCACATCGCTTCAGTATTCTTGCGTGCAGCACATAGAGCCGCACCCATTCAAAAAAAGTTAGAAAGGCAGCTCCGTACGGCATCCACGTGAAAGACTTGGCATAAGGAAAACGCAGAAAAGACAGAGTATAAAAGAAGAAAGGCATGTAGGGCTAGCGGCTATTGTTAGCTCCTAGCACTACACAAACAGTAATTTCATTGGTTTTCACGAAAGACGGTAGGTAGCAATGAACGCAGCAGCTCTCGCACATCCTTACTACGCAACGACAAATCTTGTCGACGGCGTGTAATTGTTTCACCCGACATAGGCCGGCCACTCGTGTGGTATTGCACAACGGAAAAGTGCTGAAAAGCGCACTGAAGATAGCAAAAGGAGGATCAGGTGATCCTTTTCAATACTCCACAACAGCCCAGCACGAAAGCCCTATACAAGGAGGGCCCATACGTTATCGTCAGTCCTGGTACACAACTTGCCACGTCCACATTTACTCTCGTGCTCTCGACGAAACACAGTGCGCACCACCGCTTGCACTCGGACCAATTAGTTTTTTAATGAGCTGTGAAATAAAAACGTGGCCGTTTTTTTTTTCTCCTGAGCTTCATTGTGTACACGGCCTGGAACGACACGAACCGGTAAAGCGAATATATGCTTCGGTCCTGGAGGGATTACCCTTTTCGATCTCGTGTCTAGTGTGTTAATCCTGTGAACGGGCCCAGTGCAGACCATCCTCTACCCGCCCGCCATTCATTTTAGCGCTGCTCCTGCGGGCGCGTTGTCGTATGCAAATCAGGAAGGGTTAAGGAGAAAATCAAAACCCTGAGCCAAGTGCCACGAAAGAGACGCTACAGTAACGGTCTTGCCTCCCTCTTACGCAGATCTATAGGAACAGAAAAAAAGTGATTATAGGTATACGTTAGTAAGCCATCAATATATAATGTCTTACTAAAATTTTTTCGACCACCAAGGTGAAGAAGAGAACTGTGAAATTTTCTGGTCCGAAATAAAAGGGAATGCGTGAAACGGCTGCTGTGTAGTACTCGTGCGCTTTATATCCATACAGAAACGTTCTTTAGGGCCGTTCCAATAATTCCATATGTCTCCGTAAGACCGATATAGACATCTAC